>OX243922.1:12097500-12792500 GCA_945859725.1 Drepana falcataria
GGGTAGGCAGAGAGCATAGAGCGCCAGTTTATACCTCTTTCGCTTCATCCACATTCATCAGTCTCTTCATACATGCTCGTCGGTTTCGAGTACTCTTAACGTTCCCGTCCTTGAGAGTCCGATCGATTTGATCCAGGTAGTTGGAACGTGGCCTTCCTCTGCCTCTTCTTGCACACTTCTGCTTTGTATATCTGTTTCGTCAATCTTTCTTCACTCATCCTTTCTATGTGTCCAATCCAACGTAACATGCCTTTCTTCATCTTTATAATCACGCCCTCATTCACGCTAAGATATGTTATTTGAATATTAAGACCACCTTTCGTTCTTCGAACCTTAATATTTGTGCTAGTTATAAGAAAATCTGTATTTCTCAATTTACGTGAATTGTATTCTTTTGAGAGATAAATGTCTTAAACCTTAAACCATTTAAACTAAGCATTAGCTGTATTTACTGCTTTGCTTGAAAAACATTGTCTATTTATCTATATTGCACTTTTCACAGTCTGCTGTTCATAAAAGGCTTCAGGTACTTGTGGAAGCTCTGGTTGACGGGCTCCTTGTTGAGAGGACTCTTGAGCGCCTCGTCCATCAGCCGCTCGTACACGCGGCCGTCGTATGCGCCCAAGGTCGAACTTAACAACTAGAAGGAAAACTAAATATCATATTCAAAGACCTTCTTCGCCATAAAACTAGCGGTGAGATCAATTCCTGTGCTCAAGTCAAGAAGAGTTGAATATGGGTATAGAGTGCTGGAGATTGAACTAACCTAGCCTTTGTAGGCTGCTATTTAAGTTAGTGGACCATAAAGATTAATACTTATAACCACTTATAATAAAATCGGTGCGAATTTAATGAGGTCAGGTTAAAAAATCCCTGTGAAACGTTCTTGCAGGTTGGCAACATGCGAGTGATACACGCGAGTGATTGGTGGTAGTTTAGGGTGTTCCTACATATATGACAGGATAAGCAACGACCGCTCACCTCATCCTCAATCTTAAACGCATCGACAAGCCCGACTGCATTAGGTCGAATATCGGTCAGCAATTCTTCGTACCAGGATTGCAAGAATCTTACGTCGTTTTCAGATATCCGTGTGAACTGGAATGAAGTTACCATGAAATAATTTTACGGCCAAGAGCGAGTCCTCCCGAAGCTCCTTAAAATGATACCTAAGCAGAGGTGAGACACACCACGATGTTAGTAAACATTGAGAGAAAACCTGCATACGTTTGAGAAGAAATTCAAAAACGTTTTTATAGTTCTGCTTGAGAAGCGGCGATGGACTCGCCATCTGGTACGTTATCATCTAAATATATCTTTGGCAAAAATAGGGTGTTACATTACACCTCTGCCAGCTCCTTCAGGCACCATTATTGAAAGCCGTGAAGATAAGTTAAGTTTGGCAAGCAATAACTATGTCATTCGACTCACTCTTAACAAGTCACTAGCTTTCTCCAAAGCCCAATAGATGGCGTATAGCTCGACGAGTTGATTCAAAACTTTCTGTACGGGCGGCGATGCAGCCGCAGCTATCCGGGTCACTTCCTCGTAGAAAGTTGATATGATAATCACGCGGCAGTGCAACTGAAATATAAATAACATCTTGAGCACCCGTTGCTGCCTACCCACTTTCTTGCAATATCTTAAAACATACACGATAAGCTTAAACCATTTATAATTGATAATATACTAGCCGCGCCCCTCGGTCTCACCGCACCATTAGTTTTTCTGGGATAAAATATATCCTGTGTCCTATTCTAGACCATAATCTATTCCTGTGCCAAATTTTATCCGAATCCGTTCAGTAGTTTCGAGACAAATTGACCTAAACCTAAATTAAGCAAAGCTTGTTATTGAGTGTTATAGTAACTAGACAACGATATATTTACTTATAAAGATAGATATATACATAAATACATAGGACATCCAAAACTAAGGAACAAATACTCGTGTTGATCACACAAATATCTGCCCTCAGCGAGATTCGAACCCGCGAACTCAAGTTTCGCAGTCAGGAACTCTAACCACTAGTCCAGACGGCCGTCTCGGATACGAACAATAGTCGGATGACACACCACTGACCTCCGCCGCAGCGACAAGCTGCACTGAAGTCATGTTCCATGCATCTTCTAGAGACATCCCTGACTGTACTCTCTTCTCCATGCTGCTCACAGCTGAGGATATTTTCCTGCAAAAGGGTCGGCATATCAAACGTTTGGACTGTGAATGCCATGTTGGCAATCCTCTAATATCACAAACTAGCGGCCCGTCCCGGCTTCGCACGGGTGGATATTTATTTTTAAAACGTTTTGGAATAAATTTTTCTCTCTAAATCTAATCCGATTGCATTAATGAGCCAGTTTTTTTAGGAAAGCTATAGGCAGACTACCCAAGGGTAGGAAAGCAGTTATTCTCTTACAGACATTATACTCGTAAATGTGTTTTGGAGAAAATTTGTTCCGCATTCGAGTTGAAACTAAACGCAGGAATTGGATGAAATTTGGCATAGAGATATTTGGTGCATTAACAATATTTTCACCACTTCCCACAAGGATGCCCGAAGGGGTAGGCAGAGGTGTAGGTAGTTTCTACACGCCCCTTGGTCTCACCGCACCATTCGTTTTTTCATATGTATATGGACTTAACTACTGGGATAATGGCAACATATCTCCCACCTCGTGGCGATAATTTGGAATCCCTCTATGATTCCTTCCATAGTATTGTGCCATTTCCTCCCAGAGCGTTCACTCCTAGCCGCGTTCAGGTAAGCCACTGTCGGCGTCAGTTCCTCGGAGTCTAATTGACGCCAGGTCTTGACTAAAAACCTGAAAGGATGTTAACGGATGTAATTAGGAAATTAATAAGAGTTAATTTATTTTTACGTATTTCTTATATAGCGAAATTACTGTCAGAAGCCAGTATGGTCACACACGTAGCTAATTCGTTTATCTTCACACCTTCCCACAAGGGTCCCAGAAAGGGGAGTCAAAGGTGTGTAGGAATTACCACACAACCACTTTCCGCCAGACATATATTTAAGGTGCCAACGTGACAAATGGCGAATCCATCGCCGTTACGCAAGTACGACTATACATACTCTTTCTATTTTTCTTCTCTAACGTATGCAGGTTTCCTCACGTTGTTTTCCTTCACCGTAAAGCTCGTGGTGTGATTAATCCCTGTACTTCAGTTCAGAAACTCATTAGAACAGTCGATATTAGAGCTTGCAATCTTCACCACGGCTATATCCCAAGGTATTTATATATTTATCGCTCACCTAGCTGTCTGCAAGAGCAGAACGGTATTGTCACCCTCGTAGGTGCACGCAGCAGTCACCATGCCATACGTCTGTGGTAGGTTCGAGGATAGCAGGTACCCGTGGCCACCACACGCGAGGCGACACCTCTCCACCAAAGTTGCTGAGTCCGACGTGCTTACAGCTTTCAGGCAGCAGGCCAGGGCATGGAGCTGTATAAATCGTTGATAAATATGCAGCTTAACAGAATTGGAAGGATTTTGGCACAGATATAGATTATTAGCTGCATATGGTAGCACATAAGATATATTGTTACAGTTAATCGGTCCAGCTGCTATGCCGTGAAAGAGCAACATGCTTTATAATATTAGAGCTTTGAATTTTTCGGGATTCAAATGTAGCTTATGTTCTAATCCTAGGTATAAGCTATCACACCATGTCAACTTTCAGCTAAGTCGGTTCAGCCGTTTTGCCGTGAAAGAGCAGCAAAAGTGCAAACTTACAAAATGACAAACTTTCGGTTTTGCTTAACAATATTAGTAAGATTACATTCGAAGTTGACAATTTTCGTTGTAGGTATATATAACGAAAATTAGACGACCGTCTGGTCTAGTGGTTAGAGCTCCTGACTGCGAAACTAGAGGTCGCGGGTTCGAATCCCGTTGAGGGCAGATATTTGTGTGATGAACACGAATATTTGTACCTTAGTCTTGGATGTCCTATGTATTTAAGTATATATCTATCTATATCAGTAAATATATCGTTGTCTAGTTACCATAACACAAGCTTTGCTTAATTTGGGACTAGGTCAATTTGTGTGGAATTGTCCCAGGTTTTTTATTTATTTATTTATTTATAATACATGTAGATTCTCACTACTTATTTATTTTTCTGAATAGTTCCTGACACAATACATGTATATGTACCTCAGTGAGCCTCTCCATATTACCACCATGAAGCTGTTCGTTGACTACATTGTACGTCTCCCACAGCTTGTTGCCGGCCACCTTGAGGGCGTGACATGTAGCTATACCTATTAATATCTTGTGTTGCTGCGTCGTGAAGTCTAAAATCTGGCATTCAGGCTCACTGCACAATTAAAACAAATTATATGTGAATGCTACTGTATTATGTTCTCCAAATAGATCGTAAGCGAAAATATGCACGGTTATACTTTCTCACACGCACACATGCACAGATATCACATGCACGGATACACACATGCACGGATACACTCATTGACGGTTGCACATACCCACGCACGCGCACAAGGTCACATGAACCCACGCACACAAACATAGACGCATTCACATACTCAAACACACTAGAAATTGATGGGGCGTGTCATCGTAGACGGCACTATATGCTTCATAATCTTTTGTCCTGTTTTCAGATTTCTTAAGCTTGTTTACACGCACCCTTGCTTCAGTAGCGACTGCCTCCTCACTGCGGAGTACCGTGTAGCCGTGGTGACAGCTTTAGAGAGATAGCTGACCATGTCCAATACTATCACCACCCTTACGAACACCATGGCTCCATAGATCAACTTGCTGTTCCTTGATTTCACGTACGTTCCGTCCTGAATGCATTTAAGAACATTATTATATATATATCCTCACGCCTTCCCAGAAGGGTCCCCGCAGGGGTAGGCAGAGGTGTATACGGTGTCGTAGAGGTGTATGTCGGTGTGTAGTACCCACACACCGACTTTCCGCCAGAGATATATTTTTGGTGCCAACGTGACAGATGGCGAGTCCATCGCCGTTACTCAAGCACGACTATCTTTATATATATAATTCTTCTGTGAGTGTGTATGTCACTGAACTCCTCCTAAACGCCTGGACCGATTTTAATGAAATTTGTGTGTTCAAGGGGATCTGGGAATGGTTTAGATTCACAATTGGACCCGATAGGTGGCGCCACCATCGTTTTTTTTCCACCCGAGCGAAGCTGGGCGGGACAACTAGTACCTATATACGCCTTTGAATTGCTTCTCGGACTGCAGTATGCAGGATGCAGGTTTCCTCTCGATGTTTTCCTTCGCCGTAAAGCTCGTGACTAAACACTGTACTTAAGTTCAGAATAACTGATTGGTACCATCAATAAAATACTTGCGTTC
Source organism: Drepana falcataria (assembly GCA_945859725.1). NCBI lineage: Eukaryota > Metazoa > Arthropoda > Insecta > Lepidoptera > Drepanidae > Drepana > Drepana falcataria. Next base: position 12,102,876 of record OX243922.1, read on the forward strand.
CAAGTGTCAAGTTTCAAGAAATTCAGCATCAGTATTTGCTATTGATACCTCCAATAGGGTTGCTCAAAGCGCATATCTATTTATAAACTCAGATTATGAAGTACAAAGCTACATTTTACATGTACATTTAATATTATGTACAAACCAATGTATTGAGAAGTTCTATAGAACATATGCATTTGGGTAGTTTATACAAATCAACCCGATGTTGTTAATGTACTTTTGACCTCTGACTTGTATTTAAATGCAAATAACGAATTACACTGAAAATAATACATATAGTACATTGTATTGGGTGTACATTGGAACGATCGGTTCGTGCAAAAAACAACAGCAGTGAAACCACTGACTTTTAAACAAATGAGTGTGTGAAAAACAAGTGAATGCGGCGCTATCCAAAAATGAGGTCGAGGGCAGAGCGAAGTGGAAGGATGCTACACGATGTATGAGGGGTTAGGATAGAAGAGAATGCGAACTTATGTACGTACGAACTTATGTACGTATGTATAAAAACCTGCAAAGCTATGATTGCTTTTCATTCAATCTGTCCAAGGCGTAAAGCAAACGTCAGACCAGGAATAATGACGTATTATTTTCAAAAAATACGTTAAAAAATACATACCTCTAGGACTTGCGCATGTTTCATGAGCATATGACTCCTTGGTATCCTGACGTGTTCGAAACCCAGGAACCCATTGTTGACAGAGTTCAAGCCGAGCTTGGCCCCGATGTCGCCCACTTTGATCCCTGGAAGCGGATTGTGGGTCTCCTCGTCCCTCACTTGGACTATGAACGAGTGGATGCCGTAACAATGTCCCTTGATGTACAGTTGTGCGACAACTATACAGTAGTTGGCAGTTTGACCCACTGGAATTTTACATTCATATAAATCGGAAGGCTTAAAACAACTTGGAATCAAACTATTCTATTCTGCTTCACATGTATTTGCAGTTCGGTGTACATTTCTCAAGTAGGTACTGCAATTGCAAACAGAACATTAATGAATAAATATTGCAATAGCACATTGAATTTGTTCCATTTTGTTGCATTGTTATTTGAAGGCCGTCTGGTCTAATGGTCAGAGCTCCTGACTGCGACTTGAGGTCTCGGGTTCGAGTCTCGCTGAGGGCAGATATTTGTGATGAACACGAGTATTTGTACCTAAGTCTTGGATTTCCTATGAATTTATGTAAATACATATATCTAACTATATAAGTAAATTTATCGATGCCCAGTTACCATAGTAGGTACAAGCTTTGCTTAATTTGGGGCTATGTCAATTTGTGTAGAATTGTCCCAAGGTTAAGTACCTTTACGGTGGGGAAATATACATAATATAAACGATTTTTGATCATTTAAACAGGGAATGATTATGAAGAGAGTGTTACACTTAATTTAAAAAAATCTAGATAATGTATCTAGAAGGATCAATTGTCCTAGAATTGTACTTACATCCACCGGGCCACCATTTATAGGAGGTGAGTGTGGGACTGTGCAACACAAACTCTTGAGTGCTGGCATCGTAGGTCGCTGTCGTTTCCAAACCTCTGATGAACGTGCCGTGACCTAACTCTGTCTGAAGTAAAACATGATTCAACACGTCCATGACCATTCTGGCTGGTAACATGATCATCGACATTTAATATTTATGGCTCTTTATTCGTTACTGTTATATTTAAAAACTTACATACATACATATCATCACGCCAAGTCCCTAACGGGGTAGGCAGAGAGTATAGAGCGCCAGTTCTCTCTAGACTTACATACCTCTTTCGCTTCGTCCACATTCATCAGTCTCTTCATACATGCTCGTCGGTTTCGAGTACTCTTTACGTAATTTAAATATACATAAATAATGGGCAATGACCTGAGAAATGTTTAAGTGCCAACTGCGAACGAGACATATGGAGAGTCCATCGACTTTCTCAAGCACGCAAAGTGGTTCGAGTAATTGCCTGCAACGCAATACTACCAAGTTCGAATCCCGACTGTACCTACCAATGATTTTTTCTAAGCTGAATTGTGTGACTATACTATATATGTATATAAATATATATTCATGTTTCCCACAAGAGTTCCCGAAGGGGTAGGCAGATAAATTTAGTACCCGCACACCCAATTTTAGGCAGAGATATATTTTAGGTGTCAACGTGACAGATGGTGAGTCCATCGTCGTTTCTGAAGCAAGAATTGCATGAATATGCATTTTTTAATAGTGTTAAATATATTTAGGTAAGATTTACGTGAACTATTTGCATGAGGAAAAAGTATGCCACTGAAATATTTTGACGTTTCTCCTTTATTTTCAGCAGTGTCTGGGTATATTTTTTCTGTCGATACTTGGGTATGAGTAGATTAATGAATTGGTAAATATTAATTTATCGCGTCATTGTATAACCTTGACTGCCGTATTTAACATTAACATCTAAGGTTTCAAAATATATATTTAAGTCGAAGAATGCAACTGTACTGGCCACTTTGGTGATATAAAACAAAATAATAAGAAATAAGTGTTTGTAAAGTTTTACAAATATTTATTCTCACGCCCAAGGGTTCCCGAAGGGGTAGGCATAGGTGTACTTATAGGTAGTAGCCACACACCCACTTTCCGCCAGATATATATTTTAGGTGCTAACGTGACAGATGGCGAGTCCATCGCCGTAACTCAAGCACGACCATACATAATTTACTTCTCCGTAATTTAACTTCTCAGACGTATGCAGGTTTCCTCTCGATGTTTTCCTTCACCGTAAAGCTCGTAGTGTGACTCATCACTGTACCAAAGTTCCGAAAACCTCATTGGTACCTACAGTCGGGATTCGAACTTGCGATCTTTGTGTCGCAGGTAACTACTCAAACCACTCGACCACCACGGCTTTTTTCAGTATTAATACAAATATCAAACTGCATTCATGGTCATACCTGCGCATAGCTGCCGATTATAGCACATTTCCAAGCCCTGGGATACCAGAGGGCGCGCTGCTCCTCACTGGCCTGGCTCAGGAACACTGGCATGAACATCATGTAGTGCACGCCGAATGGCGACCCGTCCAGTGATGACGCCAGACCCAGGATGCCGTGTAGGAAGTCTCTACAGTAACATTGATACCGGATTATACCGGACTATACCGGATGATACCGGACTATACCGGATGATACCGGACTATACCGGATGATACCGGACTATACCGGATAATATCAGTGCAATGTAAAAAGAAAAAGTTAATTTATATTGTCGTTAACAGTTAGTCGACGTATTTAGTTGGATCTAGATTCGTCTTTGGTTACATATATTCAGTTAGAAAAATCGAATTATGTAATTTTTTGTTCGTTTTATTGTCGATCATTATTTTTATTCTGATCTCAATACCAAGCTTGCGTATATACCTTATTATCAGGTAGGCCGTAATAGGCAACCTTAGAATTATAAAAAAACATAACCCAACCTGTATTCATCAAGATCATTTTGCATTCCTTGTACAGTTCTTGACATCTTAAACACAATGGTGGCCTTTCTTATAGCTTCTTCGTATTTTTCCTTATGACTTAGATATTCATTGGTACCGCAGAATACATCCTCCTTTTTCCATAGCAATAAATTTTCTGAAAGCAACATTGTAACACTTTACTAGAACATCGGAACGTGCACCGGGGCAGTATGGTGTCTTATAGGAGTGAAACGGACGCTGGACCTCCGACCCAAGATGAATATACTCAAGATGATATCGTGGCGGTGCCTGGAAGGCAATGATTGCAATTAAACCTGGGCCCCCAGTCTAATACCCCTCCTTTCCGGTCCACGGCAGGGTGTTGACTAAACATAATGTGTATATTAGATACAAGTGGAAACTGTTTTGGAATTCTGCGTATGATACCTTTAAATTGCTTCTAGCATTGTAATAATTGCTGTAGGTTGCCCAATAAAAGATAAATAAATGGGACTTGGGACAATTCTACACAAATTGACGTATCCCCAAATGTGCGTTATGGCGACGATTTATTTTCTTATATTTATAGATACATAGGACATCTAAGACTAAGGTACAAATATCGTGTTCATCACCAAAAATATCTGCTCTCAGCGGGATCGAACCCGCAACCTCAAGTTTCGCAGTCAGGAGGTTTAACCACAAGACCAGACTGCCGTCTAAGATAGATAAAAGAAGAACTAAGGAATATTGTTCAAAGGCGCAGAACCCGTAGTAAGACAGTTTAGCTCAAGTACAAAAGTCCTTCTACCACCAGAGGGTGGGATCAGTCGGGCCGCATGCTGTTTATCACCTTAGGGGTATAAAAAAGACTGCATGTTTCGGTGTTCGTCTAAATGCAACAAGTAGGTAAGTTTTCGTAAAAAAAATAGCGTTTAGTTACCTAATTACAACTTCTATAGACGTTACAAGTCAACGACTATCAACGAAGGTGTAGCATAAAATATTATAATCAAACAGGTATCATTTAGTATCTTTTGCTAAAAAATATATGTAATAATAAATATAATAAATAATATTTATATTTTTTAACGTTGCACTATTCTCACGACATTAAGTTTCGAGTTTTGTTTTGAATTTTCTGCGACTTCATCGAGAGATAACCGAACATAATTAATTTTATCGTAGTTTCTTGAACTCCTCCAATGATGAACACCAGGCTAAAATGTTATATGCTTACCGATTTGTTTCCTTTTCACGTGTTTCTCTGGCCCTCCATCGATAATATTAGCTAATTCTTGAATACTAAACGCACATTCATTACGTTCCCTTTGTAAATCAACATTAACTTTGCCATTCGGTTCCATGTTTAACAAAACTTAAGTGATCTTCGTATTTCAGAATTCGCATGTAAGTATATTACTTAATATTGTACCCAAACGAAATTTATGGTACGCTAACGAAACAGGTTAGTCCGAATTTATAACTCGCGATAATGTATAGAAGTATATTATGCCTATATGCACTATCTCTGGACCCGTTGACCGTTTGAGTAATAGTGCTATGCCAGTGACCGCACCGAATAAAAGACTAAACTCCCCCCTTCTCACCCCCTCCACTTACCAGACGTCGAACGTAATCAACTCGAACCATAGTATAAAGTACTATGCTCGAACTCTAACATATCCGTGTAGGTCAATATGTCTTACTATATTTATGTACATATAGGTAAGTAAGGCCTAGGTAAATGCCAAATGTGTGTTTGTGTAACTTAGTGTTTGTATTTAGAAGAAGTTTTAGTTAATTAATCTATACTAATATAATTAAGAGGAAAGATTTGTACCTATTTGTGTGTGTGTGTTTGTAATTAATAAACTCAAAAACTACTGTGTAGGTTATACCCACAGACCCACTTTCCGCCAGAGATATATTTTAGGTGCCAACGTGACAGATGGCGAGTCCGTACTCCGTCGCCGTACTCAAGCAAGACTTTACATATGCCTTTGAATTTCTTCTCAGACGTATGCAGGTTTCCTCTCGATGTTTTCCTTCACCGTAAAGCTCGTGGTGTGACAAATCACTGTATTAGTTCAGAAAAACTCATTGGTACAGTCGGGATTCGAACTTGCGACCTTTGCGTCGCAGGCAACTGCTCGAACCACTCGGCCACCACGGCTTCCGGAATTTCTTCACAAACGCTTACTGGTTTGCTCACAGTATTTTTCTTCACCATAATGTAGTACAGCTGTGTAAAAAAACAACCTCCAATCGCAAGCAAGTTGTACGTAAAGGTTGTTTAACCTTAATCTTACTTCAATGATATAAGAACATGGACATGTCGTTGAACTTAATATGTTGTTGAGAGTAGTTCTGAGTTGTTACAACACTACTGTAGGTATTTCCCAAGGTATAACTTTACTGTTTTTGTACTGCTTCTATATGCTCTGGCTGCGCCTGCGCATTCAAGTATATACTTGGCTAATTATTGCTCTGAGAAATTATGCCACGGTCATAATATGTCAATGATTGCCATTAGCCGACCGAATTATAATCTATGAAAAGGAGAGGCGAGCAAGCAAGTTAGATAAATACACTAGGTACTTTAAAATCGACCAGTTATATGTATATCCGCTTACGGTTTAGGATCAAGACAAAACATGTAATGGTGGCCTTAGCCATAATATTTTTCGTTCTCTGTAATGACAATGCAACAACGATTTGAACTAAAGCACGGTCGCGGAACAGAAAGAATTTCGTACGATAACCTATTATTACCCATCTCTGTCACTCCCGCGTAAATATAATGCGTCTCGCTCGCACAGATGCAATGACCGCTGTCGCCAGGGATTGAAAACCGTTTAATTGAGACCGTAAGGTTTGTTCTTGCTTGCGTCTGGTGTTTTGGTCGCAATTAAAAGTATTTGACATGATTCATAATTTTTGAATAACTAACGACATTCCATCTTGGGATGCGTTAGTGCTCGTTCAATTTTGAAACACATTTATCTTAGTTTGTTGTTATTTGTTAGTTTTTGTTGTCTTGTTTTAATTGTTAAGTGGTTTCGTTGATTTGTTAAGTTTAATTTACTGTTTTAAAATGGAACCAGTGCCGTCTACCTCGCGTCCATTCAAGAAGTTTGTTTCTCCGCGGAAGAAAAGAAAAATGTCACACTTTAGTGAATCTGAGAAGGTTATGATTATTAACGTGTTTAAATACATTAAGGAATCCTGGCCTGCCGATAAATATCCTTCAAAAAAAGAAATGAAGGACAAAACAGCCGATATCTTGGGCATTTCAAAATCGGCCATATATCGTATTTTAAAAGAATATACCGAAACAGACACCGTCAAGCCGGCTCCTTCACCGAAAAAACGACTCTCAGTAATTGAAAAGACTGATGAGTTCGATAAATCGTGCATCAGACGAATAGTGCACAGCTTTTATTTAAAAGGAGAGTTACCTACAACAAAAAAGGTACTACATGTCATAAATGCAGACGAATCCTTACCAAACATGGGCTTGACATCGTTGAAACAATTACTAAAACATTTAAAGTTTAAATATGTCAAACGAAGGCGAAATAATTGTTTGATCGACAGAGATGACATAGCATTGTGGCGTATTAAATATTTGAAAAATATAAAAACTTACCGACAGCAACAACGACCAATATATTACTTGGATGAAACTTGGGTAAATGCGGGTAAAACCTTTTTTTTTATCCATTTACTGACTGAATTAAATCCATACTAATATTAAAAATATGAAAGTATCTCTGTCTGTGTGTCACCTTTACATGGCTAAACGGCTGTTATGATCTTGATAATCCTATTAATATTATAAACGCGAAAGTTTGTGAGAATGTATGTATGTTTGTTTCTCTTTCACGCTAAAACTACTGATTGGATTTTAATGAAACTTTACAATAATATACCTTATACATCAGAATAATACATAGGCTATGTATGAACCACAGGCGAAGCCAGAGGGAACAGCTAGTATTAAATAAATATACTTGGTATCAAGAGCAAAGACAGGATCGACAAAAGCGATTAGTGATCCCCTGAGTTGTTTGCAATATTAAGTGGTTAAATGTTTATACTTATGATAATTTTATTCATTATCTTTTTAGGGCACACTGTAGGCAAAGTGTGGGAAGATACTACAGTGCAGTCACGAAAACAAGCATTTTTGGGGGGTTTGTCGACGGGTGCCAAGAATCCTACTTCCAAAGGCAACCGGTTAATTATTTTACATATAGGAAGTGAAAAGGGATTTGTCCCAGAATCGGAATTGGTGTTTGAATGCAAAGGTACAGGCGATTACCACGAATCGATGAATGCAGTCAAGTTCGAAAATTGGTTCCAAGCAATGCTACCGAAACTTGAACCAAACGCAGTGGTTGTAATGGATAATGCCAGCTACCACTCACGGCGCCAGGAGAAAATTCCAGTAACACGTTGGAAAAAATCAGACATCCAAGAATGGCTTTCATCAAAACAAATTTTTTTTGAAGCAAATGAAACAAAGGTCCAGCTCTTGGAAAAGGTGAAAAACGTTAAAACTCTGTACCAATCGTATGTAGTCGATGAAATGGCAAAAGCAGTTGGTGTAGAGGTATTGAGATTACCTCCATACCACTGCGAATTAAATCCCATCGAACTGGTGTGGGCAGACGTCAAGGGGTATGTAGCTCGGAAAAACACAACATTTAAGATGGTAGCTGTCAAAAAGTTGCTCCAGGAGGCTTTAGCCAACATTACAGCAGAAAAATGGCAAAATTGCATAAGTCACGTCAAAAAAGTGGAATCGAAACTAGGTGGACTAGATGATAATGTAGACAAAACTGTCGATTCTTTTGTTATAAATATGACAGGCGAGACGTCATCAGAAAGCAGTTACTCTGATACAGACGAATCGGATTCGGATTTATGATTTTTTTATTTCTACCAAATTGGTAATTTTAAGACGATTTTGATACCTCTGGTCTGTCTGCCCCTCTGTTCTGTCTGTTTCAGTTAACTCGGGAGTATTCGGGAGCAGTCGGTGCCGCTCGGGTGCGTTGGTACCAAAATGACGGCGTGAGACATGACGCCACTCGATACTCGACCACGACAGAGGAATAACACATCTGTGATTCAGTTTTATATTGAGATATTATTGCAAAATTGTTATAAATAAAAGTAATGGAATGTCTGAAGAGTTTATTGTTTAACAAAATACTTAATAATAATTTATTTAATAAGCTAGTTTTTTTCTATCCTTCAAATATTTCATGCAAACCACACATATAAAAATGTTTGTGACCACTGTCAGTAGGTAAAGAGGTCATTGTACGAAATTCTTCCTGCTCCGCGACCGTGCTTTAGTAGGTGCGTACTTATGTAATACTTACTAATGAGGGACTAGACCTACAAAGTCATATAGCGCCATCTATATTTTCAATAAAAGACTGAATAAAATAATGATGTACAGGAACACTTCTGCTACAAAGCTATAACTTACGAAATCAAATAAATCTGTAGTTTTAGTAGTAGTAGGGTTTTACCAGTTATGTATTAAGCCTCATGTTTAAATCATCACAAATGTATTTTTTACGGATTCTTCAAGTCGACAGATTAAATGCAGCCTGAGGATTGTTGGACATTTCATAGAAGTCATAGCAAATGTCATATCATCTTTTTAATCTGTGTCCGAATAACAATTCAATAGACTAGTGGTCAAGGATCGACTGAGATTTATGTGTTCAGCCTGCTTGCTGAGTATTGGTCTTTGTGAAAAATAGGATCGAATCTGTAGCCTTATTGGGACTGAGCTAAAAGTGCCTAGAGCTTAGAGCTCAAAATTGGACCGGATCACAATAAAAGTACGCAGGTACACTTCTCACTGCTTTAAATATAAATAAAAAGAGTCAATTTACCCAACGAATTGGTTTTTATTTTTATATATATGCTAGAGGTATTCACTTCTTGGCGGTGACGGCGGCCTCGTCTTCGCGGGCGAAGGTTTGCAGCAGCTCTTCCTTCTTGGCGGCGATACGCTCCTCGCGCCGCTTGCGGGCCTCCTTCACCTTGTTGCGCCGCGCCTCGGCCTGGTCGCTGCATACAGACAACCACACACACAATTATATTAAAATCAACCCTAAATTTAGCACTTCTATACATATAAACTCTTTCGGAAGAAATAAATTACCCACTAACTTGTGATACAAGCATGCAAGCATTTTGCAACATACATCAATTCCAATTCATGTATTTATAAATATCAGATGATGAATGCAGAGGCAGCGAAAGAGGTATGCAAGTCTTGAGAGAACTGACACTCTATTCTCTCTGTCTACCCTGTGACGGACTCTGCGTGATGATATGTATGTATGAATAAATATGAAACGCCCAACCTGAGCATCTTAGTCCTAGCCTTCTCAGCCTTCTTCCTGTGGATGTACTCCATGAGGACACGCTTGTTCTTGAACACATTACCCTTCGCCTTCATGTACAGGGCATGGTACAGGTGCCGGTCAATCTTCTTTGCTGTTCTGTACTTCAGCAGCAATTTACGGAGGACCCTTTGTCTTTGTACCCATAGTTCCTGTAATGATTATACATCTTAATCCTTCTGTATAGTGAGCTGATGCACTGGCTATGTGCAAAACAATCAGACTAAGATTTACTTACACAGTTTTATTTACGAGTTTGACTACATATCTTAGATAACAATTATCAATATATTTTAAAAGAACAACTTAACATATTTAATCAATATTGTACCATGAATAGAATGACAGAATAATATTGTAACTGGTACCAAAGCTACATCGTAGTTTGAATGAAGAATTCCAGAATCGCAAAATGTCTAATCCAGGGTTAGTGTATCTTATCCCATAACCAGTAGTAGCTGGTTAGTCCATTGTGGTATGTACAAAAAAATTCAGAAAGCACAATTGAATTATACCTTTTGTGGCATACGGGCATTTGCTGTACCTCTTCTTTTACCAAAGCCGCAGTGACGTCCCTTTCTACGGGCCTCGGTGTTCTTGCGCACACGGGCGCGCGAATGTACCGCTACAGGCTTCTTGATAACCAGACCATCCTTGATCATCTTACGGATGTTCTGTCCTAGAGGCACGACAAAATTATGTCAGAATCATATATCTATGATATGTATAGATTATTGAGCGTTACATGATTAATGGTGGCTTATTACTTATACTATCACTTCACTGATGTTTGTATTGTGAATTTTTTTCTATAACCTTGGTTGATATCAATCATGAAAAAAAATTCTAATTAAATGTTTATCATCTACCCAAAAGTCAACAAAGACTAACCTGAGTAAAAACTTAGCTCCATAAATAAGCACGAGAAAACACAACATTTTTTTATCCTGCTAGCATATATGAAGCGACTGATGTATGTAAATGAAGCGAAAGATTAAGAAACTAGCGCACTACTCTCTCTGCCTACCCGTGAAGGACTCGGCGTTGTGATGTTAGGTTTTTATTATTTTAAACGTTTAGTCGGAACACCCATCGTTGAAATACTTCTTGATTCATGGTAATATTTATTAATCGGTATATAGTTCGTCAAGCTTGGGTCGTGGACTAGAAAAAGTGCATCATGTATACTTACTGGAGTTAGTGTTAGCGATTTCATTGATCTCGTTTGGATCAAGCCACACTTTCTTTTTACCACATCGCATTACAGAGGCTGCTAGCCTCTTTTGTAATTTGAGGGAACTGAAAATAAAACAATATCATGATAGACCACATGGTATGAAGTCAGGCAGCAACTTTCTGACATTGTAACTACGCAACAGAACAATAGTTCAAGACTAAATATATGTCGAAAGCAATGCCACTTCGTTTAACTACTAGTTTATAAGTAGTTTTTCACAATTTTCACCATAATTTATCAATTATTGAATAAAACTAACCTCATCTTGACACGGTGAGCTCCAACGCACACAAGAAAGAAATATGGCCGACTTTTTTAGTGCTGTCTAAAATGTTGTGTTATTTTAGTCGATTATTAGACGATGTCAATAAAAAATCAATTGACCACTGTCTTTCTAAATTAATTTCTATGATATTTAATTTTTTTTACATATAAAGTTGACCACAACGATTAATTTTTTTTTTATCTAGTCTTTATTTATTGTAACAATTGGCAAGTGCCAGTACTCTACCTTACTAGCTAAATAGCACTGAGCTGTTCTGGCTTGAGTAATTTAAAACTCCATAAGGTATGGCAGTGCTGGCAGATAAAGCCCCGTTTGACTTTTATGCTGCTAACACAAATCTCATTTATTTTTAGGTCCATTTGTGTAAATCATGCCAAATAAATTTAATATTATTGTTATTATTAAATCAAAGAAAAAACATCTTAGGATTGTACATCTTAAACTTTAATTAAGTGTTGAGGAATTTATGGCTGTTGGTACATGTAACATTCTATGATATTGAAAGTGCGTTTTTCTTTAAAGTAAAAAAACATTTACTGACATACAACCTTTCTTCATCTTTACAATCACGCCCTCATTCACGCCAGTTGATTTGCGAATCTCTTCATTGCGGATTCGATCTAATATCGTTACGCCGCACATTTTTCGAAGAGATCGCATCTCAACTGCATTCAAGCTATTTTCATACTTCCTCTGACATACCCAGGATTCGCTGCCATACAATAAGGTAGGTACCAATAACGCGTTGTGGACAGCAACTCGAGCATTCTTGCTCAGACTTTTACTGCTCATCAACGCCGACATGGCCCCATTCACCTTATTTCCGGCAGTTATCCTTCTTTCAATATCTTTTTCATACTTTCCATCTCGTGTGAACATGCTTCCTAGATATACAAATTCATTCACTTGCTCCAGAATTTGCCCATTTACCGATATAGCACACTCGGTCACTTGTGATGAACAAGTGACCGAGTTTCTCTTCGAATACCAGAACCTTAGTCTTGCCAGCGTGTAGGCGCAGCCCCGTCTTAACACATTCTTCTTTCATTATGGTAACTAGTGACTGCACGTGCAGTGCACTGACGCCAGTAAAACCGCGTCATCGGCGTATAGTAGGCAGTTGACCCCTAAGTTTCCCATTTTCACTCCACATCCGTGCGTTCTAAGTGCTCTCAGACAGTTATCTAGATATTTTTTTTTTATACAACAAGAGTGGCAAACAAGCATACGGCCCATCTGATGGGAAACGGTTACCGCAGCCTATTTACGCTCACGATACTGAAGTATCACTTGCGTGTTGCCACTCTGTGTTCGGAGAGTTATAGTGTGTTGGCAGCATAATGGGTTTAATGCCTCTGCTTCCAACACAATGTAACAACCTCCCCCCTCCCCAAGGAGCTCATTACTGGAAACCTTATTCACCGCGTAGGAACACAACACAGAAAATAGTGTTATTTGGCTACGGACTTCTAAAGGTGGAGGTCCTGCCCCAGTCGGGCAGCTCCGAATTCGAACGGGAAACCCGTTATGCCCTACCTCTCTTAAAACATATAATGAACAGCCAGGCAGACATGATACACCCTTGTTTGACCCCCGACTTCACATCTCATCAGGGTGACATCTCACCGTTAACCCTAACGCACGCCTCGCTATCACTATAGAGTGATTTCACGGCATGCAGTAGGGAACTGCTCACTCCATATCCAGGCAACACGTCCCAGAGTTCCTTTCGTACGACTCTTATCAAATGCCTTCTCTAAGTCGACGAAAGCGCAAACCTTTTGGTTAATATCCAAAAAATTTTCCGCGATTCCGCAATTCGAATAATTTTGTAACATACATACATACATACATATCATCACGCCAAGTCCCTTACGGGGAAGGCAGAGAGTATAGAGCGCCAGTAACAAGTTATGATTAACACAAAGATTTAAGACAGTCACAAAGATTTAAGCATGTCAATCTATAAAAAAATTGTCTCTCTTCTCATGCCTATGGTATTAATTTACATATTAATTTCACTATTTTTTTTTCTTAGATAGGTAGTATTAGTTTGACAACCCAAAAGAAATTAGTAATAAAATTACAAAGGTCATAAATAATATTTTTTATATAGCTTATTTCAAAATCAACTCGGTTTGTTTGTTTATAAGTGGTTGTATTTGGTGCCTTCCATTCAGTCACCGTGGCTTGTCCAAAGGGTCTGAATAGGTATTTTCATAAAGCACCTTCAATCTCTGTTTGCGCATCACTGACAACAACATTTCTTGAGATTCTAGAGCCACTGAAAGTGGCAAAGTTCTTAACTGTTGAGCTATATTCTTTCCAAAAGTGTCAAATTCATCATTGAACTCATTCTTTAAAAACACCTCAGATGGAATCTCAGATGGAGAGGTATTGGAAATTAAATTAATATATGCTGGGCCGTGGTATTTTTTATCCTTCCTATTGTCTAAAGGAATGTCTACTAATCCAGAGCTCTCATTTTCTACTTGAGGCATAGCATCATCTTCAGGACTTGGATCTTCTTCCATTTCTAAGTCTGATGTTGTAGATTCCTAAGCAATATAAATAATTATTAAATTCAAATATAACTAACTACTAGAAATTTATTTTAGTGTACAAAGTATATTACATATAGTGCCATCCATGAAGACGCGCCCCACCTATTTCTAGTTGAGGGGGCCGCAGGGTGTGGGCAGTATGACCTGATTCTATCAATTGTAGTGTGCATGTGCATTCATAGGTAATCAGCATGTAGCTATAATACTTAAAAATTTGTGCCAGGTTACAACTGCTTTTAATGATATGCATGGGTTCTTGGATGGTTTATATTAACAATTGAACCAGACTGGTGGCAACATGATCATATTCGATTATAATTTTCCCATTCAAAAGCTGGGTGATACAGGCAGCAAAATATATAATATTTTGTGTGAAATTGTTCAAAGCCATCTCTTTTCTTACATTCCAACTGAATTATTCGATTGACAAGATGACAGCATAATAATAGCATTGATAAATTTATAAATAAAAATATATATTAAAAGAAATGTTACATGAGCATCCCGCTGACTAGTTGTATCCTGCCGAAGTATTTGAAACATTCTCAATGCTATTTCGCTAAAGTCATCTGCATTACATATTATTGGTCCTGTACCATCACTTTTCTGCTTCCATTTCACTTGTTTCCGTTTCAACTTTGCTTTCACATCACATAAATACTGGAAAATAACAACATTCAAAGTAAGTATGTAAATAGAACTATGATGAATATAACCAAGAGTTACACCAAACCGGAAAGCATTGACGCTCAAGTCTCTCGGCATGCTAAGATGTAAAAAGGTATTCCATTGCCTTTACATACAACATATTTTCAGATGCTAGATTGGCTTAGAAGATTGTGTTACCTTAGCCCAACTTCTACTGTCCCGCGATGGGCCAAGAGAGTTAAGTTGTGGTGTGATTTGAGTCCATTTTCTCTGCACTGCATCTTTGCACTGAGGAGTTTTCTTATATCCTCGTAGCACTTCTGGGTTCTCTTCAAAGAATGAACATAGAACATCTGTTTGTGCTGTAGTTACTCTTTCTGTAACATTGAGATCATAACAAATTATTTTTGTTTGTTTTATGACCTGCGTTAAGTTAGGTAAATAGTATTTATTTACCAGAGGAAGTTATTACCTTTTGGCATATTATTTTTTCTATTATTTATGTCAGGAACGCATTATAAATGTGTTTTGCTTAGGCTAAATATTGTTGTGATTTGTTGTGGTGTCTTGACACTTGAACATAGATTAAAGTATTATATAGGGCTATAGATAGGCAAGTAGCGTTCACAACTAACGCCATCTAGTTGAGTTGCCCAAACTTCGTTGAAAACTTATGTAGGTACAGATAGTAAGTACTGTATAACAAGGAATTATTTTGGAATTTCATTGATTCAATTGTTCCAATTGTGTAGCATATTAAAAAGGTGCGTGGTTGAGATGTAACAAGTAAATGTAACAGTAAAAACAAGTAAAGTTGATTGTCAGTCAGGTCAGTCATGTTTATTTGTGTGAGTTTGAGGACACCCTCGCCATAGTAATTTTATTTTATTGCTCTTCCACTTATTTGTCTGTTCCTTGATGTGTATTTTATTTTATTCGACGACCGTCTGGTCTAGTGGTTAGAGCTCCTGACTGCGAAACTTGAGGTCGCGGGTTCGAATCCCGCTGAGGGCAGATATTTGTGTGATGAACACGAGTATTTGTACCTTAGTCTTGGATGTCCTATGTATTTATGTATATATCTATCTATATAAGTAAATATATCGTTATCTAGTTACCATAACACAAGCTTTGCTTAATTTGGGACTAGGTCAATTTGTGTGGAATTGTCCCAGGTATTTATTATTATTATTATTATTTTTACCTGACAGATGTAGTTGAGGAATAGCCACTTTACAAAGTTTTTTTCCAGGATATAAATATACTTCTTCAAAGTGTCTTCGACATACTCGTCTATTCTTATGGACGTATTTGACATCCAATGTAGGCAAATCCCCTCCAATATTTGAAATCCAAGCTGCAAATCTTTTTGCATCATTATCTGGACATGGAAATTTGTGCAAAGTATTTTCAACTGAAAGAGATACATATTTGCAGATTTAAAGATTGGTCTATCATGAATTTAGAAGTCTCCACATGGAAAATGCTATGTCTAAAAAAACACCAATCTGAGAGAATCATATATATTATACTAGTTAGCAAGACAACAAACTATATGTACTAACAAACTACCTACTTGTATTTCACTAATCTTAAATGTCACAAAGATTCAATAAGTACCCGCATTAAATACATAACAGACAATAGCGATGGTTTTTATATAGGCAGCTTTTCAGTGACACAAATAATTTGTTTCCATCAAATATATATATTATACCCTGCCTCATACTCTCTGTGCCACCACCACAGTTTTATCACCACCGCCAGGGACATAACAATATAAGGAACATTACAGTAAGTAAGTAATCTGTAAGTAAAACTTAAAATACCATCCTTATTTGTCACGCGACATCCAGGAATACAACAGACTCCTTTTGACATGGCTCCAGTCCTCCAAAGTCCACTATAGCAATAACTGGGTTAACAGGCTGAACAAAAACTGTTGGCCTGTTACTAAATAGGCAACAAAAACACGAGGTAGAAGTAACAGGTATATAGTAAGTATGTATAGATAGTGCCATCCGCGAAGACGCGCCCTACCAAGAGTATGACCCGAGTCTATTAATTGTAGTCTGCGTGTGGACTCATAGGTACCGATAATACTCAAACATTAGTGGAAGGTTGCAGACTTACACTATGAACTATAGGGAAGAAGAGCGGGGCGCGACTTATATTAGTGGATGGCACTATCAATATCACGGTAACGCAGAGGAGCTGGGTTCAACTTAATGTTACAACGTTACGTCCAGATATTTACGAAAACGGAAACACGGAACCAAAGATTACAATGTATACCGTAACGGATATAACTGTAACTTATGTTAAGAATTACGAATGCGACCCGAAATGTTCGAACCAGTTTGCAAAACTTATTCAAACCAATAACAATTTGAAACTTGTGTCAAATTGAAATTGTCAATTGTGGCATTTCGTTCATTAAGTTGTGTAGAATTGGTGTTAATGTAAGAAAAATATCATAATATATTGTATTATTTTTTTACTTACTTTGTAAATTTAATAATAAATTCAAGTTTTCAGATATATACATTATTTCAACAAAAATATTATTATAGTATTTTTTGGTAGATTAACTAGATGGCGCTTTGGTCTCAAAAATTACAAGGTAGATTACATAGCTAAAGATCAGTTTCGGTTGCCAGTTCTTTTCGTGCCGGTGCGGTGGGTCAATTCAATTATCATGACCTACATTGTATACATTTTCATGCCACAGATAATAAAGAGTCTGACGTATCTCATTTCGGGCCCAACGGAGGTATTACCCATATTCAAAATAGGTCTAGCCACTTACTGAACCAGTCGCGAAAACCAATTTAGAACACGAGAATTCATAGCAAACCTTAGTCAACGTCAATAATAAGTCTTTTTTTTTTCATTACTTATGTGGATATCAATCTATTCCATCCAAAGGTCGCCTGGAAGAGACTGCTGAGTGCGATAAGACCGCCAATTTTTCTTTGTGTCTATGATGTACTATCTTGATTAAATATGATGTACAATAAAGCATATATAAATAAATAAAGTAAAAGTATTCATTATAGTGTAACAAAATATATATTTTATTTTTATTACATAACAGACATGATATACATTAATCTCAATACAGTAAAATCTCTTATCAAAATCGTAATACTACTACAGCTTGTGCTGTGCAAATATAGTTTGAGCTGAAGTAAATTCCATAGTATTTAAGTATAAATCAATTAGTTAAAAGAATCGATTATCGATTTCGGCCACTCGATTGCAGTATCTATCTCGATCGATATTATATGATAACACCAAATTTCCATTTCAACAATATTTACATAGCTCCAACACCAAAAACAATAAAAAGATATATGTCGATTAATTATTGACATAACCATTCGTCCATTATCAATTGAATAAATATCATAATATTTCTTAACCCGATAAAAAACATATAAAAAAATCTCTAAATTGTCTCATTAAAACTTATGAGCTAGGAAAGTACATATCACAGTTTCCCCTGCATGAGCGGCTTCAGGTATTTGTGGAAGCTCTGGTTGACGGGCTCCTTGTTGAGAGGACTCTTGAGCGCCTCCTCCATCAGCCGCTCGTACACGCGGCCGTCGTATGCGCCCAAAGCGGAGTGCAAGATCTAGGACAAAACAGTATACACCGTATCAAATCAAATCAAATCAAATCAAAATCATTTTATTTCACATAGGCCCAGGTGGGCACTTATAAAACGTCGAAAAAGAAGCACGGTTCGGGTTGGTCGTTTCCATGGATAAGAACCGGCAAGAAACTCCATGGTTACTCTTTTCAGATCATTAGGCATATACAATATTTTTTTTTTTCGTTACAGCAATAGTACCCAAGTATGGGAGAACAACGTAGGCCCGACAATAGGTCGTCGCTTACTATACAAAGCATACATAAAACAGCAGTATAACAGCAGATACCGTAGTCCATTACGGTATCTGCCAGCCTTAGTGATTTAAAACATAATAACAATCTGATATAATAAAATTATTTAAGTCAAATAAGTTTATGTGAGTATCGTTGGATTTTATCATGTCAGCAAAAATATATATGGGAAAATCACGAGATCCATTTTTTTTTAAATCAATTGTCATCAACAATGATCTAAAAAACAGGCGCCTGAAAGACTAATATCCATGTCATAAAATTAATAATACTAATATATATGAGTTTCTGTACTTCTGTTGGTAGTACTGACCTCATCTTTGATATCAAACGCGTCGACCAGTCCCACGGCGTTTGGCCTCAGCTTGGTGAGGAGCTCCTCGTACCATTCTTGGAGATGTTCTAGGTCACGCTCCGATATCGATGTAAACTAGTCACACAAAATAAAACATGTATTACTAACGCTTATCGATAATAATATCGATATGACTCAATAGTATTATTTCTAAAGTTTGACTAATTGGGACGTCTGGCTTACAGCAGTCCGTAGCCAAATAACACTTTAATTCGGTGTTGCATTCCTGCGCGATAAGTAATCTATAAATTAGCTCCTTGAATGGGGAGGTAGTTGTATTGTGTTGGCAGCAAATTGAGCCTATTATAGACAGTGTCATCCACGAAGACACGCCCCACCAATTTGTAGTCGAGGGGTCGCGGGAATTGTAGTGTGTGTGTGCACTCATAGGTAATCAGTGTGTACCGATAATACTCAAACGTTAGTGGAAGGTTGCACACTTACACTAATAAACTATAAGTTAGAAGAGTGGGGCGCGTCTTCGTGGATGGCACTATCTATATGCTACTACCACAATATAACTCGGCGCGAGAGAAACCTTCCTCGGCTGATGTGGGCCGTACTTTTGTTTGTCTACTACTAATACTATTGTAGTATGAAAAAAAATATGGAGGCTTATCAATAGCTTACCCTGAGTAGGTCTCCGACTCGCTGCAGCGCCCAAAACACGACGTACAACTCGACCATCTGCATGAGTACCTCTCGTAGCGCCGGGGATGCAGTTGCACTCAATTTCGAAGTCTCCTCGTAATAGGTTCCGAGCAAGAAGACACGGCAATGGGCCTGAGGACGCATCATTACCATTACACATTGTACTCGAAACCGACGTGCTTGAATGACACTGGTGAATAAACATGAAGTGAAACAGGTCTGCCTACCCTGAAGGGGACTCGCCGTGATAATAACTATGTATATATATATATTTATACCCACGCCTTCCCACAAGGGTCCCCGAAGGGGTAGGTAGAGGTGTATAGGTAGTACCCACACACCCACTTTCCGCCAAAGATATATTTTAGGTGGCAACGTGACAGATGGCGGATCCGTCGCCGTTACTCAAGTACGACTATACATACGCCTTTGAATTGCTTCTCAAACGTATGCAGGTTTCCTCTCGATGTTTTCCTTCACCGTAAAGCTCGTGGTGTGGTGTGAAAAAAACTAATTGTTACAATCGGGGTTCGAACTTGCAATCTTTATGTTGCAGATAACTACTCAGCTCTTATATGTATCTATGTATCTCATGTATTTATGTACACATAGGTTTTATATATCATCAAGCCTTTCCAAGGAGATCCCGAAGAGGTGCATAGTATACATTTTCACCGGAGGTATATTTTAGGTTCCAACGTGACAGATTTGCCGTTTCTCAATCAATTTATAATTATTATAGCAGTTTGAAATTGGAAATAATAAAGACAATATTATTCACCTCTGAAGCCTGTGTCAGCTGAACTGATGTCATATTCCACGCGTCTTCGTACGACATGCCAGTTTTCTGCCGCTTCTCAATGTTCTCCACGCAGAGGCCGATTTTACTGTTATTAAATCATAAGAAAAAATACATTTATAGGTACTTATTGAAGTTAATACAAGGAAAGAAAACATTACCTTTGGCGTCCAATAGATGGCGCTTCATTTATCTTTGTAAAACGATCATCATATACACGACAGAACATTGCACTTTGAACTCCGCTGCAGAAAGCAAGGGGACACTACACAATTCTTTCACCATGTCACGCAAATAGAGGAAGGATTTGTTCTATGAAGGATTGAAATACCTACCTCTAAGGAATAAAATATATCCTATGTGTTAATAATATATCTGTGCCAAATTTTTATCCAATCAGATCTGTTGTTTTCGAGTGAATGAGGACCAAACATTACCAATGAACCTTTATAATATTAGTAGGATTAAGCAGAAAGGGTCGAAACTCTAGGGCCATGTGCTCTTAATTTCCCCCCAGGGGACCAGACCCCACCAGTGGGGACCAGATATCAATAAAAGAGTTGAGAAAACCCTATGGAACAGGAGATCCACATCAGGGATGTTGCGAATATTCGCATCCGCAGCCGAAGCCGAAATGCGGAGCTTCCGCATCAATTCTGACATCCGCATCCGCATCCGCAATAATCAATGCGGATTTTCATGCGGATGCGGATGTTATACAAGTAAGCGACAATAAAGAAATTGGGCGGGGCCGGCGAATGGCGCGTGCCGTTCGCATGTGAAAATGACCAATAGGAGCGTTAAAAATGGTTGACGAGATCCGACGCGTTTTCCTTGTAAATAAATCATTACGTGTTTGTTTGCGCTGTGGATTACTTATCGTATAGACATATATTTTGAGTGTTATTGTGATACAGTGATCATTGAGTGTAAATAATTGTTTATTGGGAAATCTTTATATTAGCCTTAGCTCAGCTTATTACTTTAAAATAGCCAGGTGAATGCCATTATGTTACACCGGTAATAAGTTTTATTGTAGGTAAACTGTATTGTGTTATAACAATATCCTTTATTTTTTTTCAGCGAGTTTCCTGTTATTGATTATCTAACAAGTTTATTAACAATGTCACCACCGACACAAAGTAATATATGGAATAGGCATGACGAAAGATTTTGAACTTATAATGAAAAAAAGCCTATTTTTCCGTAATAAATTAAGGTTTAGCGTACCTACTTTAATGCCGTTTCTTAATAACTTTTTCAATAGTGCGCGAAAGCAGCTCGTAGGTATGTCGCCATGCGTTGTGATTGGTGTTTCAGTCAAAAAGGCTGTTTATATTATTATTTTTTTAAATTATTGAAAAGCTTATTAATATAAACATTAAAATTAAAAAGAAATCATTTTTTAAATTCCATCTTATACGCATTTTCCGCATAAAATTTTTACGTTTTGTCACGTCCATTGTAGTGTAACCGCCTTGAATTAGAAAAGGCGGCATTATTACTGTTTATTTAGTACTAGCTGTGCCCGCGACTACGTCCGCGCGGAAAAGTGATATTAAGCAGCATTTTGTTTTACCCCCTTAAGGGTAACATTTTTACAAACTTTGAATGTAATATTAATTTATATGTAATCAAGAGCCTAAAAAATAAGTTTCAAGCTTCTAGCTTAAAAAATGACAAAACTTCCATACAAACTATAATCCTTTATTTCAACCCCTTACAACCCTTTTTCGCATTAAAAAGTAGCCTATGTCCTTCCTCAATCACTAGGCTATCTCTGTACCAAATTTCATTTAAATCGGTTCAGTAGTTTAGGCGTGAAAAGGTAACAGACAGACAGAGTTACTTTCGCATTTATAATATTAGTAGGGATAATGCGCCTATTTTTTACTTCACTTACTAATATGAAACTTAGTAAGTGAAGTTAAAAAAATAGGAGCACTTTACATTACTATTTTGTTTAAAAACAATTTTAATTATCATTGTTATAATTCTTCATTCATATGTATGTGTGCCCGCTACTTCGAACGCGTGGAATCTAACAAAAAGTTTTTTGTTTGATTTCTGAAATAAAATTAAGCTAAGTTTACTCCTTTTTACATCAGCTACCAGCCAGTGAAAGTCCCATTAAAATTGGTCCAGCTGTTTCAGAGATTAGCCGGAAAAACAGACAGACCGTCAAACAGACAAAAGTAAAAAAATAATTTTCGTATAGGTACCGTGTTAGATCCATATGTATTAAGTAAAATTGTATTTAGTTGTATAGATTTATATCAGATCTTAAACATCCGCATCCGCATCCGCATCCGCGGATGTGAGCCTTCATATATCCGCATCCGCATCCGCGGATGTGAAAAAATCGGCATCCGCAACATCCCTGATCCAGATCTTAAATTTACGACGATGACGAATCTTCATAGGGAAAAAAAATGGCTTCTGGAAGTAGTAATTCCACGTAGACAAAGTCGAGACAAGAGTTACTTCATAGGCACTGACCCGGCGGCGACTCTCTGGAAGCCGGCGATGATGCCTTCGACGGAGCTGTCCCAGGGCGGCGAGCGGCGGCCCGCGCCCGCCCGCGCCAGGTAGCGCGCCGTGGGCGGCAGGCCCGTGCCCGCCAGGCTCTGCTGCCACGCCTTCACCAGGTACCTACCCGCACCCGCGACAACATAATTAATAATAATAATAATAATAATAATTTATTAGGGAAATTTGTACAACCTGAGTTTAACACGAGTAAAACTTACACTAATCCCTACTAATATTATAAATGCCAAAGTAACTCTGTCTGTCTGTCTGTTACCTTTTCACGCCTAAACTACTGAACCGATTTAAATGAAATTTGGCACAGTGATAGCCTAGAGCTTGAGGAAGGATATAGGCTACTTTTTTAAGCGAGAAAGGGTTGGAAAGGCATGAAAGTTTGTATGAAAGTTTCGTCATTTTTGAAGCTTGGAACAATTTTTTTAGGCTCTTGAATACATATTTCACCCTTAAGGGGGTAAAATAAAAGAAAAATTATGCTGCTTAATATGACTTTTCCGCGCGGACGAAGTCGCGGGCACAGCTAGTGTACAAATAAAATCAATATAATAGAACAAAATGGTGGTCTTCGTAATCGACACATAATTTGGAAAGCATTGTGAATGTAGATGTACTTAGTAACTAGTGTTTTAATTTACAAACAGTTTTAACAGTTTAAATATTGAGTTGGTTGTGACGGTATGACAATAATTATATTGTTATTGTATACCTAATGATTTGACAAACTTTAACGTTCCAACCAGGTAGATCAAGGTAGGATCAAATCGATCGGACGCTCAATGACGGGAACGTTAAGAGTACTCGAAACCTTCGAGCATGTATGAAGAGACTGAGGAATGTGGATGAAGCGAAATTTGGGACCAAAATTGTTCATTCGTTTTAACATTGACTCACAAAATATTACTTATCGCTCAGTTAACCGAATACGACCAAAATTCAATATAAAAATAAGTTGGAACGTTATATAGATTTTTTATCGAAATTATGATTATTTTCGATATTCAGTGAGACCATAGACAATATAAACCATAGACATATATACATTCTGTGTACTAAATATCGGGAATTTGTCAATAAAACAAAAAATACAAATTATTCATCTAAATTTATATTATCGCCTTCAAAGTAGGCCCCATCGCTTGCAATACAACATCTCCAACGCTTCACCCAGTCTTCCATACATTTTTCATAGGCTATTTGCGGTATGGCCTTTAGCTCATTCAGCGAATTTTCCTTTATGGCTTCTATCGACTCAAAACGTTTTCCTCGAAGTGGTAATTTTAACTTGGGAAATAAAAAAAAGTCAGACGGAGCCATATCAGGTGAATACGGTGCTTGGTCGAGAACTTTTGTTGAATTTTTCGCTAAAAACTCTTTCACTATAATGGCTGTGTGTGATGGTGCATTATCATGGTGCAGCATCCATGAGCTGTGTTGCCACAAATCTGGACGTTTTCGGCGGATACTCTCACGCAAACGCTTCATGACGCCTAAATAATATTCTTTATTCACTGTTTCTCCCTCTGGAAGGAATTCGGAGTGAACCACACCACGGTAGTCAAAAAAAACTGTCAGCATCACCTTGATTTTGGAGCGACTTTGCCGCGGTTTTTTGGGTTTCGGCTCGTTTTCGAGACGCCATTCTGAAGACTGTTGGCTTGTTTGCATGTCGTACTCATAAACCCATGTCTCGTCGCCAGTTATTATACGTTTCATAAAGGTCGGATCCGTAGAAGCTCGGGAAACCATGTCTTCAGCGACATGCTTTCGCTGCGCTTTTTGAACAAAATTGAGCTCTTTTGGAACTAGTCGAGCGGCGACGCGTTTCATGCCTAAAATGTCAATGAGAATGTTGTGGACGGACTTAAAAGATATGTTCACCTCACTAGCCAACTCTCTCAGACTCATACGTCGATTTTCGAGCACTAGCTTCTTGATTCTGTCGATGTTTTCTTTGGTCGTAGCGGTTGAAGGTCTACCAGAACGAGGCAAGTCTACTACTACTTCTCGGCCTTCTTTAAAAGCCTTATACCATTCATAAGTCCTTGTTTTCGATATACACGATTCGCCGTAGGATTCGCAACATTTTTAGTGATTCACCACATGAAATATCATTCGAAACACAAAATTTAAGGCACACTCTTTGTTCAACAATATTTTCCATTGTAAAAATCGCCGAGAACTCAAAACTATGACCAACAAAAAGTGTAGTTTAAAACAAATTAAATGACAGATCCCGCTCAAACTTTGCGCACTAACTCAGTACAGTGCTACCAACATGCAGTAAAAAAATTAGAACGACCTCTTTTACACGGGTCTTTTTATTGACATATTCCCGATACTTTTTACACAGAGTAGTACATCTCTTATCAGTACGACCACTCATACAAACATTACATTAACCAACTCATGGTTAACAGTATAATTTATTTGTTACTAACTAATCATAATTCATAAAATAATCTTTATGCACTCCTCGATATAAACTTTAACTGTGCTAAATTTCATACTCCGCCGCCCGCGGATATATCGTAAAAAGTATATTTTCTTCACGTATTAGTATATATATCATGATTACTAGACGGCCTTCTGGTCTAGCGGTCAGGGCTCCTGACTACGAAGCTTGAGGTTGCGGGTTCGATTCCCGCTGGAGGCAGCATATTTGAGTAATGATCACGAGCATTTGTACCTTAGTAATGTCTTATGTATTTATGTATATACATACATACATACATATCATTACGCCAAGTCCCTAACGGGGTAGGCAGAGAGTATAGAGCGCCAGTTTTCTCTAGACTTACATACCTCTTTCGCTTCGTCCACATTCATCAGTCTCTTCATACATGCTCGTCGGTTTCGAGTACTCTTAACGTTCCCGTCCTTGAGAGTCCGATCTATTTGATCCAGATAGTTGGAACGTGGCCTTCCTCTGCCTCTTCTTGCACACACTTTTGCTTTGTATATCTGTTTCGTCAATCTTTCTTCACTCATCCTTTCTATGTATATATCTATTTATGTATATATCTATCTATAAACGTACCTATGTATATCGTTGTCTAGCTTCCATAGTACAAGCTTTGCTTAGTTTCGAATTAGGTAAATTTGAGTGGAATTGTCCCAAAAGGAAAGTGTGCAAGAAGAGACAGAGGAAGACAACGTTCTAACTACTTAGATAGATCGGACGCTCGAGGACGGGAGCGTCATGAGTACCTACCTACTTGAAACCGACGAGCATATATGAAGAGAGATGAATGTGGACGAAGCGAAAGAGGTAAGAGAGAACTGGCGCTCTATACTCTCTGGCTACCCCGTTGGGGACTCGGCGTGATGATATGCATGTATGTATGTATTTAATATGGTTGTAAACAAACGGTATGGTATGGTTAATAGGCTATTGGCGGCAGATGTGTTAACGTGTGCGTGTGTGACGTCATGGTTGCCTGTCAGCCTCACCTGGCCGTCTGCAGCAGCAGCACGGTGTTCTCGCCCTCGTAGGTGCAGGCGGCGGTGACCAGCCCGTAGGACTGCGGCAGGTTGGAGGCCAGCATGTACCCGTGGCCGCCGCACGCCAGACGGCAGCGCTCCACGCACTCCGCCGCCTCGGCCGTCGTCACCGCCTTCAGGCAGCACGACAGCGCGTGCAACTGGACGGACCAACTCACTTCTCACACATCTTATACCTTAACAACTTCCCCGAAAGAGTAGGACGAGGTGGGATAACACCCTCATTAAACAAAAAGATAATTAGGTCCTAACGTGATAATATAGTGAATAATGAAAGTGGACGAAGCGAAAGAAGTATGTAAGAATCGTAGCAAGTGGAAAGAAGTGGTCTCTGCCTACCCCAACGGGAAAGAGGCGTGATTATATGTATGTATGTATGTAACGTGATAGACTGCGAGTTCGTTGCCGTTTCTTAAACACGACTAAAGGTGCATACGTCTTCGAATTTCTTCTGAAAGGTATGCCTCACATAGTGTATTCCATTCTGGTAAAGCTAGTCATATGCTCAATCACTGTACTTATGTTCAGAAGAAACTCATTTGTACAGTGGGAATTTGAACTTGCAATCTTTACGTCGCAGGCGGCTACTCGAATCGCATTCGCCACCACAGCTTTATATTTATGTATCAATTGTAAACATACTTAAAGTTTGTAAGTTAACATGTAAGTTCATACCGCCGTAAAATATACATATGTATCAGGAGAAAGTTTAAGACGCAATATTAATAGTTTGACTTATTTGTCTAACACCAATATTGTTACTCATGTTCTATACAAATAATGAATATTCTATTCTAGTCTGAATATTGTGTATGTAAACATTGCAAAGGCTCCTCACCTCGGGCAGTCGGTCCAGGTCTCCAGCATCCAGCTCGGCGGTGACATTGTTGTACATGTTCCAGAGCCACTCCGCGCTCAGTTTGAACGCGTGCACTGTCACCAGCCCCGTGAACAGCTTGTGCTGCTGTGTCACGTAGTCCAGGATCTGAGGCTCGGGCTCACTGATACAAAGGAATATTTTAAGTGACCTTATATTGGTGAGGGACTTTATCAGTATGTAGAGAATTGCATTTTTTTTCTATTGGTTACTGGCTGTCCCAGCTTCGCCCGGGTGAAAAAGTTTCCTGAAACACGATCGCAGCGCCACCTATCTAATAATTATAATGACGGTAATTTATAATGACGTGTGCGTGTGTGCATGTGTGTACTCACTTAGGTTTCGGTTGAGACTGCCTCCTCACTGCAGAGTACCTGGTGGCTATGGTTACAGCCTTGGCCATGTAGTTGCACATATCGTTCACCAACACTACGCGCACAAACATCATTGTACCGTACGTTAACTTTGAACTTGGTGCGTTAACGTATGTACCATCCTGCAAAGCAATCAGAACTCTAATTCAAAGACTTACGATCCAATGTCACAATAGCAATAAAATCTTTAATTTATTACATCCGAACCTCATAACTGTACCTCATAACATCGTGGCAGAATCCATAGAATTGCTTGGTGATTTTTAAATTGGACATAAATTATCATCATATACAATATCGGCCGATTTCGAAACATGTACAGATAATTTTTTTTGTGTAATTGATATAAGATATTCTATATGATATGAAGAGCCGCGGTGGCCGAGTGGTTCGAGCAGTTGCCTGTGACGCAAAGGTCGCAAGTTCGAATCCCGACTGTACCAATGAGTTTTTCTGAACTTAAATACAGTGATTAGTCACACCACGAGCTTAACGGTGAAGGAAAACATCGAGAGGAAACCTGCATACGTCAGAGATGAAATTCAAAGGCGTATGTATAGTCGTGCTTGAGTAACGGCGATGGACTCGCCATCTGTCACGTTGGCACCTCTCTTACTCATTGTATTGGCATCACTCTTAATATACCTATGGCGGAAAGTGGATGTGTGGGTATTACCTATACACCTCTGCCTACCACTTCGGGGACCCTTGCGGGAAGGCCTGAGTGTATATATATATATATATATATATATTTTATACTATATGATATGATAGTGGATATGTATTGTGAGGATGTTCGTTTCTTCTCTCTCACGCAAAAACTACTGATTAACTTGCCACAGACCTCAGTTGGTATAGTTACGCCACTGATTATAGCCCTAATTAGTTACAGATATCTACTATCCCTACACTACAGTAAATATCTTGGGACAATTCCACTCAAATTGACCTAGTCCCAAGTTAAGCAAAGCTTGTAATATGGAAACTAGACAACGCTATATGTACCTAATTACAGTAATACCCCGCTTTACGCGACCCCGTTATGCGCGGTTACATTGTAACGCGAATTTCAAATTTCTAAATTTATTCAGGTTTGGACATATTGCAGAGTATCTTACTAATATTATAAATGTGAATGTTTGTAAGTTTGGATGTTTGCGGTTCTTTCACTACAAAACGACTGAACCGACTTGGCTGGAAGTTGAAATCGTGATGACTTATACCTAGGAATAGGACATAGGCAACTGTTTTTTTTTATCTCGAAAATTCAGTTCTAATATTATAAAGAATGATGCTCTTTCACGGCATAGCGGCTGAACTGATACTAGCAGGAATATACATAAGCTACTTTTTCTATGTTTAACCATAAACCTCTATATACGCGAGTTTCTGTTAACGCGATTTTTTCCGGAACATATCCCTCGCGTAAAGCGGGGTATTACTGTATACGATAACTATTCTACACAAGGCAAATATGTACCTAATTATTACAAAGAGTCAAGTCACAATGCAATTATGTAATTATATAGTGTCAATGAATCACGCGGCTTTCGAAGGTCTAATTGCAGAGTTTAATTACATTATGAACCGACATTACACTGTTACATTTAACGATTAAAACACAATGACATTGACATTAGTAATCAATTCAGTTGAATGCAATTAAAGCACAATGACAGACATATACGAACTCGAATGTGTGACGTAGTAGATTCATCTATATTCTGGAGCCAAAGTTAAAGTTATAAAACTTTAACTTTTATGTCTGGGAGCGTAACGTGCAGTAATGTTGCATTCATTCTAAATTCAAAAATGATGCTGGGCGAAGAGACCGATCAATGTGGATGAAGCGAAAGCACTCGGTAAGTACAGAGAGAACGAGCGCTCTGATCTCTCTGCTTATTGCATATGTATGTATATATATTATTCATAGTAAGATGAACACTTATTGAACGAAACCCTGTCAGAATATGAAACGGCGTAATAAACTCGCAACATCTGTAAAATAGAGAATGAGTATTTAGCGCCTTTTAAAAATACGCCTTTGAATTTCTTCTCAGATGCAGGTTTCCTCTTGATGTTTTCCTTCACCGTATTTTCTTTCACACTCCCATTAGAATCCTTCTCTGTACATAGACTTGGACAAGGACTTACTATATACGTGTTTTCGCTAAACAGCGCTATTATACCCACATATTTATATCAAGGTGGGAAGAGAGAGCTATTGTATGCTTCGATGATGAATAAATACTCACCTCTAAGACCTTAGAGTTCTTCATGAGCATGTGGTCTCTGGGTATTCTTACGTGTTCAAAGCCGAGGAAGCCATTGTTCGTGCCGTTCATGCCAAGTTTGGCGCCAATCTCTCCAACTTTGACTCCCGGTAAAGGCATGTGGGTCTCCTCGTCTCGTAATTGGACGATGAACGGGTGTATGCCGTAGCACTGGCCATTGGTGTATAGTTGAGCCATCACGATGCAGTAGTTGGCTGTGTGGGCCACTGTTGGGCAGACATTTTTCTTGTAAATAAGAAGAAATTATATAAGTTTCATTGAAAGAAACTAGAAGTTAACTTCCATCTCAACGCCTTCCCATAAGGGTCCCCGAAGGGGAAGGCAGAGGTGTATAGGTAATACCCACACACCCACTTAACTTCTAGTTTCTTCAATTTTATATTAGACCAAAATAACATACAAAATTAGTGATAAACCAATCATATCATATCAAATCAAAAAGTATTTTATTCTACGTAACACTTTGAAACACATTGAACACATTGAACGGCAACCTAAAACCTTAAAACAACTTAAAACCTAATAAAACTAAAGTTACCATCGTTTCCAAGAATGCCAGGAACGGCGAAGCAAACTCCCCGGTTTTCTTTTTTACCATTTGTTCCCTTTTACGTAGAGGTGGAAAAAGATTAAACATACATATAAACTCTCTGCAAGAGGAGCTCATTGTCATGCATGGCCATCATTCAAATAATCAGATTTTATGTAATAAGCTTTTAGCTTTAAACTCTACAAAAGGTAATTCTATTATTATCTGAGGTTTGTTATTAAAAAAGCGTATTACATTTTACCTTGCCCGTAAAATGAGTTGCTAGTTTTGTGTAATCTAGCGGTTGAGTTGAGTTTTTAATTAAGTATGTTTTTCAATTCATTGTCTCGTAGCGTGAGTTTCAGGTTTTTTTTTTGCTACTTAACCAAAAAATTGCGAGGTCTTAGGTAGGTACTGAGCAATCGGGCTACTTAGCATAAGCATACCTGATTCAAAATAAAGATTCGACATCGAGTCGAGATTTAAGATTTTAGATTTAGATCTTTATAATAATATAATAGTTATTATTATTATTACATATGTATGTATAGTCGTGCTTGAGATTCGGCGACGGACTCACATATATATATATATATATATATATATATATATATATATATATATAGCATTAATATCTCCGGCAATATTAAGGGTGATGAGATGTTATTATATATGTGCCTACCCCGTTGGGACTCGGCGTGATGATATTTATGTATGTATGTATGATTATGTATGTAAGTGGTTGGACCGATTTGGATGTAATTTTGTGTGTATATTTGAGTGGTTTCCTAGATGGTTTGAAAATACATTTGGACCCAGGAGGTGGCGCCTGTCACTGTACTGTCGTCTTTCAGTATCTTTAATTTGTTCACCCGAGCGAAGCTGGGCGTGACAGCTAGTGACATGTTTAGAAATATAACCACATTCCGTTTGATGAGAGGTAGAGGTTAGACATATTACCAGAAAGCAAAAAATATGAATATCTTCTAAAGTGTGAGAGACCAAAGGTGAACAGTGGGAAAAAAAACATTACCATAGTCCGACCTCAACTCGTGTTTATTTTTGTTTTAATAGTTATCTTGTCTATAGTGATACACGGATGATTATTTCGTCTTTCAGTTTATATTAAAATAATAATTTTTCGGATTAATACATAGCGAGTGTACAATGTTTTTTTTAATTAAAGCGTTTATAGTTAAATATTTTGCTAAAACCCTAATTGAACCAAGTTGTATAAATACATATCATGACGTCGAGTCCCTGATAGGGTAGGCAGAGAGAATAAAATTCTCTCCAGACTTACATAACTCTTTCGGATCGTCCACATTCATCAGACCTTCATACATGCTCGTCGGTTTGAGTATTCGATCGATTTTATACTAATATTAATACATTCATATTATTATGCTTAATTATGAGTTACGTTAATCTTAAGTAATTAGCCTAAAGAGTTATCATTACAAATATTAAACCATTCATTTTATAATCGTATAACATTAGCAAATAGGTCTTGATTTATCCATGAAGTATACCAGTCAAATTCGAGGTACCTACAACTTAGTCTCTTTTATTCAGATAAAACTTAAAAGAAAATAAAAACAAATTAACTTTATAGGAATAATTAAATATTAATATTCGTAATCAATACCGCTCATTATCTGAAGATAACAACATGTATCCATACCCCAAGTGATCGATAAGTTATATAAGCCGTTTAGGTTATCTTTGGAATGCGCAATCAGACTAATATCGCCTCTTTGTTTTCGAGTCATTGTGTATGTATGTCAATATGAATGCGAGAGCTGGTGAGGTGTTTGTCTCTCTTTCACGCAAAAAACTACTGAACGGAAGTGGCACAGATATAGATTGGCACAGATATAGATTATTAATAATACATAGAAAATGACTTTGTTCCAGAAAAATTAAATAAGATTTTTAAAACGTCACGTCGTTCTACAAGGGTCCCCGTAGGGGTAGACTGTACGTAAGTTCAGAAAAATATTGGCACGGCTTGGGATTCAAACTTGCAATCTTTGTGTTTGAGGCAACTTGGACACACAATTTTTTTTTGGATCACAGCTGTCTAGCATAAAAAGAAAATATCTAATCTCCAATAAGTGACTCGGCGTGATGCTATGTATGTATGTGTATGTCCAATAAGTGAGGAGCAAGTGCGTGTGTGTGTGTGAGCAAGCAGTGAGTGGACAAGTTTTAATGAAATATCAAACTCTGCTTAATAAATGAATATGAAGATGAAGAAAATGAAGAAGTCATCTTGTCGTAAAGTTTTTCTAATTTTTGATAAAAATTACGGACATCTTTCCCCTATTCCCTACTCCCATATAAGAGCTCATAAGATATCTTGGACTTATCAGCCCTACGCTGGTGGTAACTTTAGTTTTATATTTTGTATGTGACGTTCAATAAGTGTTCCTGTGTCCTTTACGTTGAATAGAAGATTTGCTATCTTATGTGAGATTCTAGTTTCAAAAGTGATGGTATTTTTTAGAAATTCAATATCAATGCACATTGCAACTTTAAAAATATAACTTAAGAATGGCTTTTACCCCCTCGCACCCGAGATAAGGGCTTGTAACGTTTGAAATCCCTTACGTAATTATTGCATAGCCCCTTACTCGAAATAGCTTTTTAGGAAAATATCCGAGCAAAAAATGTGGCTTTCGTTACTTACGTCCACCAGGCCACCATTTGTAGGATGTGAGCGTTGGACTGTGGAGCACGAACTCCTTGGTCTTGGGGTCGTACGTGGCCGTGGTCTCCAGGCCACGAACGAATGTTCCATGGCCAAGTTCAGTCTAAAAAAAACAAAACTTTCTAAATAAAAACGAAACCTCTCGCCAACGACGGGGAATTCATCCCCATACATGGAACCACAAGGATCTCGCATTCTCGCACTGCATGGTTTCGAAGGAGTTTCTTTCCGCGAACGTTCCAAGCTTATTTATCACGATGTTAGACTCTTAAATAAATGCAAAGAGTAGACATAAAACTGCTGATAGACTTACCTTAAATCATATACAATGTAATAGTGGGAAAAAATGTTAATTCAAATCGTACATCTTGGATGCCATTACTCAACTGATTTTGGGTTATATGTACATGAACAAGATAAATTTACGTGTGTACTTTGCTAAGGTTCAGAGCGTTCGCTACGCGAGTTAGAATAACTTACTAACCTCGCCCAAAAACTAGACTTCAAGAATCTGCCTTTGGCATGCCATTCCTGTCACAAGTGGCGACTAAATGGGGGTTGACAGGCGCTTAGCGCGGGACCAGGGTTGGTTGGTAACTACAGATGTCTCAGCATGGATGCTAGAGGCGAAGTTAGTAGCTCCTGGAGCGGGCTAAGGCAAAGTGCAGGAGGGCACTGGTGCGTTCCATAGGAGAACAAAGAGTTCTTTTATGTATGTCCAACGGATTTATATAGAAGTTAAGGGATATCCACCGAAGGTTTTTAAGAAAATAATGTTACTAACCTGTGCATAAGTGCCAATGATGTCGAGGTTGAATGCGCGTCCAATCCAGTAAGCTTGCTGCTCCACAGTGGCCTGGCCCATTAGCGTCGGGATGAACATCACGTAATGGAGGGTAAGCGGGTTGCCGTCTTGGAGGATTGCCGACCCCAGCGCACCGCCAAGGACTGCCCTATACACGATTAAGTAACAATTATATGCCGGCAGCTTACACAAACCGTAAATTCGGTAGAACTATAGATATCTGCGACTGTTAGACATACTTGACAGCGGGGATCATACCCGCCAACAAAAGAGATACTCAGGCAGGCCCACTGCTATCTCGCTATTATTAAATAAACTGCAAAATTTTAAGGAAGAGCGTTAAGAAAACTCGAAACAAGCTGAAAACGAAAGCGAAAACAATACGGAAAGTGGATGTGAACAAAAACGATAATATAGGTACTAGCATATTTCTTATAAAATAACGTGGCCAAATAAGAATAAATAGAGGTTGTCGAAGAATGGATGGAGGGTGACGCACAAGCGATTTGTAAGTCTAGAGAGAACTTGCGCTCTACTCTCTCTGACTAGTGTCAAATGCCCATCGCTAAACTTTTTGGCTTGGTGTGTCAGAAGTACCTACCAATTACGTCAAGCATTACAGATACGAACGTTAATCATTGCGTTGTTGACGTGCTAATGAAGAACCGGTCCATGCATTAATATTATTCGACCTGAGTTTAAGGATGCTATTAGTAGATTATTTACTTCATCTATGGCATAATACCATACTCTGGCAATAGAGCGATACCTGGCCGTTTCTTAGGATTTACTTGTCTTAAATACGCGCTACCTGTTAATGTCGGAGGCTCAGTGCAAGTTCCTTTCGGAAAGGAAATCGCATTCAACATGTGTTGTGATTGGCTAATGCCGAACTCGTTACCAATCAGAGCCCTGCGATCACGATAATTACGACCAACCTGAATGGGAGAAACCAATAAGACTTCTAAAGTACCATCAATAAGTTAAGTTCACGGATGTTTTTGAAATCGTACGTAAAACCGGTTAGTATGTTACAGTACCAGTACGTTAGAACTAACATAAATCTCCAGCAAAATATTACATCTATGGCTAGGTCGTACATATCTAAGTAGATATATGGCGATGGCGATAAGAAGTTAGTACTTGAATTTAACAACGTTGGAAATTAGCGAATCCAAGTATGTAATATTTTACTTTACTACATACTTGGCAAATGTATCTTATCTTCCGCCTTCCCATATGGACCCCGAAGAGTTAAACAGAGCTGTAACAATATATTTTCGCCAACACAACAGACGCCAAGTCAATCGTTGTTTCTGACGCATAAATAGGTACCTACCTACCTAAGTCTTCGAATGTCTTCTGATGCAGGTTTCATCTCGATGTTTTATTTAAGCATAAAGCTCGTATAATACCGTTATTTCGCTGACCTGAAGTTCTCCATTCCAGTGGTGTCCTCCTCCTGCCACTTCCTGAGCATCTTGAACAGCAGACTTGCCTTCTTCACCGCCAGTTCATATTTCTCTTTATGGCTGAGGTACTCAGACGGCACCTCTTCTTGATGAATACCTTCTTTGAGGACCAGCTCCTCTAAAAATATAGAATCATGATAAAGTTCTTTTTTCGGAGTTTTCTTTCGTAGCGCGTGTTCTAGGAACATTTGTCAATTAACCGAATAATAGCGAGAATGGAATATAGGTCGTTTGAGTGTTTTTGTTTGAAAGACATCCGTGTCGATGACCGCATGTTTGGAACGTCTTATGCTATAAGGATAGGTTTGTATAAGGCTGCCAATAATACCGTGGTCTGGGATAACCAGTTCAAGCTTCTAAAATCAGGACTATATTTATCGCTGTGCTAGCAGGTAGCATCGGGGAGGGACTGGACAGCACATCTCTCCAAACTCCGGTAACATTTGAGGATTACATAGAGAGAGTACAAAGAGACAGAGATCATACAAAGGCTAATGGTATTTGGAAGAGATGGAAGCGTTTGTCCAGTGGGAGAGCAACTGCTTGGACCGCGCCTAAAACTAAGGCCAATGACGTCTAAGCGCGATCATGTAAATATGTTTAATTGCCTGCAACATACCGCGAACTTAGAACAAGATTTTTAATTCTAACATGCTGTATATCTGCGTTGCGTTTGCGGTACAAAGTGCATTATATTTTCTAACTTATAGAGTCTTAGTTCGAGTAGCCCACTCCACTCAAAGATGTTCACGTCACCTACTTACACGATTTGATTGATTACAAGTCACTTTCTCCCAACATTTCGAAGATATTGAAATATTCACAATTCTAAATTTTAGCAGACTCTCTTCGACCCGATAGATAATTCTGTAATATCGCCCATACTACGCTCCAAAGATAATTGGGTGCACATAGGACAGGTGGCGAGCCTGTCACTTAAGACGACTTCACATAGGTCTTACACAATACTTATTGCAGATACATGCAGGTTGTTTATATACTTTAAACTTAAGGCTCTTGTGTGACTAATCACTGTACACATAGGTCAGAAAAACTCATTGTTTTCAACCACTGAAGCTTGGTCCTACAATCTCAAGATTGTCAGACATTTTCAATGTCAAAGAGCAACAGTACTATTACTAGGCTGAGTTGTACTATGGACTCATTTAGTCTTAATGGGTCCTACTAATATCATAAATACGAAAGTTAGTTCACACAAAAAGTACAGCATGGAATTGGTTGAAATTCAGCACATTGGTAAATTATTAGCCAGATTAAATAGATAGGAATTTTCTTCTTTCTCTTTTAAAAAATAGGAACATTCAGAAGAAAAACTACCAATGAAACTGTATGACGGTGAAAATGCAGAGTAATGCTTGTACATATGTAAACAATCAATCAAGAAGGTTATCAGTGACCTCTTCTGGATATTAAACAATTATCAAATTAAACCTCTTATCACATAACTATCAGTATGTTAATGGTATTTGCCACTGATTTTTATTCCTGAGTCGATTTTAATTAGCTATGTAAAAAATCAGGTCCCTTTATACATATCATATCTTCATGTTAATTGTAGGGTAAGTAAGCCAGCCTCCTAAGTTGCAACATGAACTCAAATAAGTCCAGATAAGTAATTACATAAATTAAACAAGATCAAAATGTTTATTTCTTCATTTTTTATATTGCCTTTACACTATAGAGCTTTCTTTTATTTTCCAATTTATTTGATATGGCTAAGGAGAGTTTAGTAGAATACAGAGTTTAAAAATGTGGCTACAGAATGGTGCATTCACCACATGTCATATAGGGAACATTACACCTATAAGAAAAAACATTATATGAATGAAGAAGAAACATATTTGATGACTATCTGTTTGGAATCAAATAGTTTTTTGGTATCACTACTGCTAAAAAAAAAGTTATCTACACACCATCCCAGAAGAGTCTTTAATAAGGTAGACACCAAAGACTACTATTGAACACTGGGTAGACACAACTATGACAGCTTCCAACTTAAAATCAATTTATCATATATGTTTTTGCCATAAATATTGTTTACTTTTATTTCTTTACTTAAAAATCTGTTCTAAACAGAAATAAGATTATAGTGGTGCACATATTGTGATAAATTAATTGGTATGACCTATATAACATTACTACATTATGACTGAACTTTGCTCTCTATGTTATCTTTTGTTACATGGAATGGAACTTTGATGGTTTTTTACATTTGTGCAGTGCTCATTTCAGAACAAAAATTGCCCACTATAAGAACTATGAAATCATACATACAACTCTGAGTTCATCATCCATATCATTGTTAAAATCTAATTAAATAAATATTGTTTAATATATCTCTCTTTTCTTTAAAATTCAGATCAAATCAAGATTTTAAATAAAGCATTCAATCGTCTTTGAATACAGCCCTAATAAAGTAACAAAACTATGCCGAGATGTAGGTACAGATGTAAAACATTTAATTAAGCTTGACAGAATAATTTACAAAACACATAAACAGATAAATCTAAAATCCCCTACCTCTTTTTCTCCTTTCCTCAGTGACATGGGCACCTCCATCGAATAAATTGGTCAACTCTGTTGTGTTAAATGTACACTTATTTCTTTCTCTTTGTAAATCTGCATTAACTTTCGCCGTGACGCTCATTTTGTAAAAATTGTTATTAAAGCGCCAAACACGAGAGTCTACGGCTAAAATATTACGGTAACTAATTACTAACTAACTACTAAGCAAGCAAGCGAGCGATTGGATTGGTTGCCTGACGGACAGACAAGTGAAGTGACGCGGCGATACTGGTCGCTTACGACACGCGCAATCACTTCCAAGTTGCTTTGCTTACAAAACAAGCACAGTATACATTGTAATCTTTGAAAACAAGTTTACACCGAGTAAACGCTAACTTCGTAATGAGTAATGACCAAAGACTACTATTTAATGTAATGACTATCATATCATCTCCACAGAATATTACTTATTAGTTATTACTAGGCTGAGGTCTCCAACCTGTCACACCGATAAAATTGTCCCACTTAATTTGTTTAATTATCTTTTCTTTGATTGTAATGTGTTAGATTTTGCTGAGAAATTGTAACTCTAAAATGAGTTGTATATAGTACAAACTGTGATTCGATACTTAAAACTAACGTCAAATCGCATTAAATTATTTTTTAATTAATTTGGTCGTTCTAATTCGTAATCACTAAAAATGTGATGCGTGTTTAACTATAGGCCATCCCTCCATATTTTTTTCTCTGAGTATTGAATTGCATTTAGCAGTAAAACAAAAACAATCATTATCATAGAAGTGAAATAGCTCCAAGCTTATCACACGATAAGGTACCAGTGTACATTATTATTAAATAAATAGAATAGTAGGTACCTAGGTACCTACTGTAACGCTTTGTTATGACAATTGACAATGAATGAGTCAATTAATGACAACATTGAAAATGACAATAAATACTACTATTGAACACTTGAATGACAATAACTAGATTGACTATACCACAGAAAATATTTATGTTGCGGCAGTAAGTATACATTGTAATCTTTGGCTGCGGTACTGTAGTACTTAATTGACTTGTGCCCACTATTATTTTGAGATACTTTGGGGGGGGGGGGGGGGGGCACTACAAAACAAGGATTTTATTTACTGTTATATTACGTGTTATACCAATATATTACTTTTGTTTGATACATTAGTATAGCGCGTCCACAATAACCGGTCATTACAATAGGACCGCAATAAATCTATTTATGAGATTTGAGATAGCGAATGAAGTCAAGAAAATCCCTGCTTGATTCCTACCAAATAAACACCTAAGATACCTAATGAAGGTACACACATACAATGAGTTTTTGTTTTCATTCTGTGAAATGCGATTTCATTTAGATTTACTAACTAGGTACTATACTTATCGTATCTATTATTCGGGCTAGCTTTAGGCCTTCTTATTTGTTCTGTGGATCAAACACAACAATATAATACTGCTGTGGATCTTTATGATGACAGTAACTGACAGAAGGAACAAAACAAAATTTGATTTATATTAATTTTGTATCCCTATCCATAATATGGATTCAATGAAACTAGTATATTAATAGTAGTCTATGAATGAAACTGTTTAACAGCTTCAGTTAATTAAGAAGCTACATATCTTCTTTACCGTATTTATTCTTCATAATGGAGAATGTAACTAAGCTATGCCGAGCTTGCCTTTCGATGAAGGAATCTTTCGTGTACATTTTTTTTGAGAATGTAGCCGCCGAAATTTATTCATTTTGTACTTCGATAGAGGTGTGAATCAGTTATTGTGTCGTTTTCGCGAAATTGGAATCCAATCCTATATTTTACTTGCTGAAGACGATAAAAAATATACCTTATTACTCAAGTCTACTAAACTTTAAGCCTGGAGCCAATCCCTACACACACTACAAGAAACCTTATTGTTCATCATCCATTGTATCAAACCTGGAAGAAGTGCTTTGAGGCAGAATGTCATTATCTGTCCTCTGCCCAACAAAACCCTACAGTATCACTGTCAACTTAGTTAGATATCATTCAATTCCCTTTCAGATAGTTAAAGATGAAGACTTACCTAAAGCTCTCTGCAACAACTGCTATGAACTTCTCACAAAATACTCAGAGTTTAAAGATACTTGTATACAATCACAGAAGACACTGCTTGATCTTAAAACTAAACTTAAATATGAACCTCACTGTACAGAAATAAAATATTGTGGTGAAAATGAAGTGTCTGAAGTTATAAAAAATGAGATGGTTGGTGATCTTATTGTTAAAGCTGAAGATGAGAATGACCTGAGCAATGACAATGACAATGGTTTGATTTAAATTGCTTGAAATTATTTTTAAAGAACAACTGCCTTACTCTTTGTAACATTAAAGAAGAAAACAACTTATTTTACTCTAAAATAATTTCATATAGTTCATCTGGTATTAGTACTGTGTATACTTTTATATGCAGCTATATTTAAACTGTTATTTGCAGCACTATAATTTTATTTTTTAGAATGGTCCTGTCCTGTCCAGTCTCTCATGGACAGGCAGAGAGTAGAGTACCTACCAGTTCTCTAGATTTACAAACCTCTGGCTTTATTTTATAATTTCACAATTTAAAAAGAAGCCTGGTTATATTTCTCTCAGGCCACATACATTTCTAAGCACCAAACCTCACTCCACTTTTAATTCAGCCTTAGTTTAGTTTTTTTTGTGTATTTTTTATTCCCTTTTTATGTATGTAATTTTTTTTATATTTACTATTTGCTCTATACCAATGATGTTAAAATGTAAACAACTTGAGTAAAGAAAGAAAAGGTATTCTGAAGTGTAAAAAGTATTTTTTAAGTACAATTTAACTTTTTTACAGAAACTGGAGACTACTCGGAACTGTCTGACAAAATTCTGGAACAACCAAGGTGTGAAACAATTTTTAAATAATTATTTAAAGAACTTTGTTACCTACCTCAGCAATTATGCTAGAAGCTATGAAAAGCTGAGTGCTATTGGCACACATAGATTAATAATATTTTTATCACAGTATATATATCCTCACGCCTTTCCACAAGTGTCACCGAAGGGGTAGGCAGAGGTGTATAGGTAATACCCACACACCCACTTATATTATTATTATATTATCACAGTAAAAAAAATCTGTGAGTTTTCCATATTTGTGATAGATACTTTTTTTTCAAGCAATTTGAAGAAGACAAAGCTGAAGCAGCACACAAGCATCAAGAAGGAAAAGAAGAAACACTTTACTCACAGCTGTGAATTGTGCCACAAGAAGTTTCACTATAGGGAGAGGTTTGAGGCCCATAAACTGGAACACGAAGGAAAAATGGTATAGATTAATGATTTTATAAATTTATAAGCATTTCTTCTTTTATGGATTTAAAAATATCTTTTCAATTTGTTATGGTATAATCATCAAACATGGCTCCATGACCTTTATCAAGCAGGATTGTACATCATATGTCTCTGAATATCTTCTGAAACATATACAGGCTTTCTCTTGATGTTACCTTCACCAAGAAGCTCATGGTGTGATAAATCACCAGTTCAGTTCAGAAAATAACCATTGGTAATGGTTCAAGATACAATATTTTCATTGCATTGAGTGGCTGCACGGAATTGTATGAAATTAGACAAAGGATATATTTTAGTCCAAATGAAAATCTTGCAATGAACTCGAATTTTACTGAGATTTACTTAATTTTGGGTGAAACCGCTAGTACAATATGATAACATAATGTGTAATTTTCTTATAATAGACCGTTATACACTGCCGTCCATGCAACAAAACCTTCATGACATGGAGTGGCCTTCGGCGACATAACGTGAGTGAACACACCATAGTGAGTCTGGAAAGCCTCAAGTGCACAATTTGTGGAAAAATATTCAAAAACACCCAAACCCTTAAAATGCATGAGAAAAATCATAAGGAGAGGAAACTATGTGTTTGCCATGTGTGTGGCAAGGGATTTACAACTGTTTATGTTTTAAGGGTAGGTAATGTGCTGTAAAACTATATTTTTCTTGATCATAATGGGATAATATTTTTGTTTACTAAAATTTTTAATTACCTTGATAATAATAATAATACATACTCAAAATCCAGCAAGCATGTATGAAGAGAGTGATAGATGTGGATAAAGCAAAAGAGATATGTTAGCTTTGAAGAAAAATGTTTAAATCAACTTTTGAAATAT
The DNA here is from genome assembly GCA_945859725.1 of Drepana falcataria. Taxonomy (NCBI): domain Eukaryota; kingdom Metazoa; phylum Arthropoda; class Insecta; order Lepidoptera; family Drepanidae; genus Drepana; species Drepana falcataria. The sequence continues at coordinate 12,145,056 of OX243922.1, forward strand.
ATCTTCCTTTTCAGACACACCTAGAAACCCACAAGCTGAACAGAGAGAGAAGATATGCGTGCGAGCACTGCGGAAAGAAATTCTTTACCAAAACTACATTGCTGTCGCACGTCTACCGCCGCCACTCGGGTCGGCGATTTATATGTCAAATATGCAGCTTCCCATTCACAGACAAATACAATTTGACCAAACATTTGCTCATACATGACGGGAAGAAATTGTATAAGTGTGATATTTGCGACAAATCTTATACCACACAGTCTACACTGGTGGAGCATAAAAGGATACACTCTGGGGAGCGACCATATCTCTGCAGTTATTGCCCGAAGAGTTTCTTGTCCAAAAGGCGTTTGGATGATCACCACAGGATACATACTGGAGACAAACCCCACATATGCGGCGCCTGTGGCCAGGGGTTTACGCAAAGGGGGACGTTGAAAAGGCATATGAAAGTTCATGATAGAATTATGCCTACAATAAATTGATTTGACTATGTCCAAGCTTGTGAATGATATTACGTTATTATGCCAAATTATGAAATGTGTATTTGGGCCGAGGCGGCAGGGTGGTTGGAGTAGATGCCTATAACGCAATGATTGCAAGTTCGTATCCCAACTGTACCAAAAAAATTTCCTAAGTACGGTGGTGAGATTAACCACAAGCTTTAGAGTGAAGACAAGAACCGAGAGGAGCATGCATTGGCTTTTGAATATATAAATAATGAAACTAGTGGTCACCAAGATATTTGTTTTATCATGTAATTATTGAAGACTGACTATTATTCATCATTATTATTATTATTATTTATGAGAGAATCAAAGCTTTCTGATTTCTGAGTAATAGGTTCTATATAAGCTAAGAGAAATAAAACCACATTTGAGTGTCAACCGAACTTTACATATTAATCATTATTATTATTATTTATGAGAGAATCAAGGCTTTCTGATTTAATAAAAGGATCTATATAAGCTAAGAGAAATAAAACACAAATTTGAGTGTCAACGGAACTTTACTTATTTAACCATCACACATCACTATGCCAGTGAGTATAAGCAAGGGATATAGGCGTGTCATCAACTGCTTGCAACTGTGTTCTTAGGAATATGTTCTGCGTATCTTCGAGTGTCTTGCCGTGGCTCTTCATGTGTCGGTTTAAGGCACATTTTTGAATGAACGCCTGATTGCATAGCTGGCACTTGTGCGGTTTCTCGCCCGTGTGAGTCATGCGATGGTTGCGCATGTCTTTACGGGCCATGAACCGCTTTGGGCAAAGGTCGCATGCATACGGACGTTCGCCTTCAACAAGCAAAAAAATTATACTATATAAAGAGAGCCGTGGTGGCCGAGTGGTTCGAGCAGTTGCCTGCGACGCTAAGGTCGCAAGTTCGAATCCCGACTGTACCAATGAGTTTTTCTGAACTTAAGTACAGTGATTAGTCACACCACGAGCTTTACGGTGAAGGAAAACATCGAGAGGAAACCTGTCTGAAATACGTCTGAAAAGAAATTCAAAGGCGTATGTATAGTCGTGCTTGAGTAACGGCGATGGACTCGCCATCTGTCACGTTGGCACCTAATATACCTCTGGCGGAAAGTGGGTGTGTGGGTATTACCTATACACCTCTGCCTACCCCTTCGGGGACCCTTGTGGGAAGGCGTGAGGATATATTATTATATTATATAAAGAAATATATAATAATAATAATATATATATAAAAAAAAATACGTTTGCATATATGATATATCATCCTGCCGAGCCCCTGAACGCGACTCTTTCGCTTCATCCGCAATAATCGGTAAAGAAATTAGATTACATTTTGCGAAAAGATTTAGTCACACCTGAAACTGACTGAACTGATTTCATATTCAGACATATAATAATAATAATAATCCTCACGCCTTTCCACAAGGGCCCCCTAAGGGGTAGGCAGAGGTGTATAGATAGTACCCACACACCCACTTTCCGCAAGAGATATATTTTAGGTGTCAACGTGACAGATGGCGAGTCCGACGCCGTTACTCAAGCACGACTATACATACGCCTTTGTATTGCTTCTCAGACGTATGCAGGTAAAGCTCGTGGTGTGACCAATCACTGTACTTAAGTTCATAAAAACTCATTGGTACAGTCGAGATTCAAACTTGCGATCTTTTTATTGCAGGCAACTACTCGAACCACTCTGCCACCACGGCTGTTAATTTAACGATATTGTAGATTTTATTTTATACCACAAGAATGCCAAACAAGCATACCAACGCCAGCCCACCTGATGGGAAACGGTTACCGTAGCCTATTTACGCTCACGATACCGAAGTATCGTTAGCGCGCTGCCACTCTATGTTCGGAGAGTTATTCTGTGGTGGCAGCATAATAGGACTAATCCCTCTGCTGCCAACACAATATAACCATCCTCCCCCCTCTCCAAACAGCTTACTGGAGACCTTATTCACCGCATAGGAACACAGCACAATACATTATGTTATTTGGCTACGGAGTTTCTATAAGGTGGAGGTCCTGCCTCAGTCGGGCAGCTCTAAATTCGAACGCGAAACCCAGTTATACCCTACGTATCTTATATCGTAGATGCAAGATTTTGGTACCTACATGCAGACACTCACCTGTATGTTTCCTTAAATGTACAATTTGGAAGCTTTTACTTTTAAATGTTTTATCGCAATATTCACATGAGAATGGCTTGTCCGTGGAATGTGACCGCATGTGCTTGAACAGATCACTCTGAAAGGGACAATTATATTTACAGACTTCAGCCCTTCTAGACAAAATTATTTTCATTCACGCTATTCATTGTATGGCAATGACATTGTCTGCGGACATATTTTTTCACCACTAATATCATTACCACACGAATTATAGATATTAGATAGCATCAACCCTAGGAATGGAATTTATCCAGAGAGGCAAGTTGGAAAGCAATAATGCGGAAGACATTATTTTTAAGTAGGTAGTTTTAGAATTTGTCCATTACAGACAAAGTTGGTATTGCAAGTACAAACATAAAATTCTTTTATCTTTATAATATTAATGTGGATAAGATTTTCAAAACTGTACCTTAACATAAAACCTCATGTCGCATATCTGGCAAGCAATATTCTTGATGCCCGTGTGTCGTATGAGGTGTATCTTTAGATTGCCCGGCTGTGCGAACTTCTTGCCACACTGTGCGCATCCATAGTTCTTCTTTTTGCTGTGCGTTTCTAGGTGCCTCTGGAATGGTCCATGATTATTATAGAGAAGTTTAGTTCCAATTTTATATACCTAAATGTCCTTACGCCTCCCCACAAGGGTCCCCGAAGGGGTAGGCAGAGGTGTACAGAGAGTACACACCAACACCCACTTTCCGCCATAGATATATTTTTGGTGCCAACGTGACAGATGGCGAGTCCATCGCCGTTACTCAAGGCCGAATATACATATGCCTTACAATTGCTTCTCAGACGTGAGACAGAACCTTTGGGTTGCAAACCACTAATCTAACTACACGACCACCACATTTTAAATATACACCAAATTATAATGAAAATAATTAATGGCAATATATATAATAATAATAAATATAAATAATATAACCTCACGCCTTCCCACAAGCGTCCCCGAAGGGGTAGGCAGAGGTGTATGGGTAATACCCACACACCCACTTTCCGCCAGAGGTATATTAGGTGCTAACGTGACAGATGGCGAGTCCATCGCCGTTACTTAAGCACGACTATACATACGCCTTTGAATTTCTTCTCAGACGTATGCAGGTTTCTTCACGATGTTTTCCTTCACCGTAAAGCTCGTGGTGTATATGTGGTGTATATGTATGGTGGCAATATTTATACTATTAATCATTATATCAAGCTGTAGCTACAAGACAACTTAATTTAAGATTTGAAATGGTGATTACACCTTATTTAAGAAGTTCTAATGAGACCTAATCATCATACTTAAATTTACCTTTAAATTAAACAACTGTACGAACTTGGCGTCACATATATGACAAGCATGGTTTTTTATCCCAGCGTGTATTAACTCGTGGTTCTTCAGTACATTTAGATAAGCGAAGTTTTTCCCACACGTGCCGCATTGATACTTGCGCACACCTGTGTGGGTGCGACTGTGGCTCGCTAGGTTACGGACAGTAGGGAATGTCTTATCACAGTAGTCACACTTTATATCTGGCTGGAATTATGAAAATATTGGATTCAAATTGGAACAGATTTAAATTAGTGTTAAATGAAAGGGTTACTATCAAATAGCTGGTCACCCTAATTAGGATGAAGTTTATTCAACACAACAGAGTTTGAATGATTGCTCGAAAATAGCGGGTCACCCTACTTTCAATTGGTGAAGAGTAATGTAAAATAATAAACAAAAACAATAAATGTTCAGTCAATTCTTCAAAATTGTTTTGCTAACTACAAAAACAAATAGAGTGTACAATTAAGGAATCACGAATTATTGTAATTACAAAAAAAAATTAAGTACAACAAACGTAAAACTTACAATATTGTAAGTTATTATTTAAAACAAACTGTAGACACGGGACATACACAGTCAGACATGATTTAAATCCATCCATCCATAATTACACTGTTAAACATTTCATGTATTTCAAAGCTTCAAATACCTTTTTACCGAAATGGTTGCGCATGTGCGCCTCAAAATTTTCATACTTCTGAAAGGACTTGTCACATTTTGGACATTTCATCCTGCTCCTTTTCTTAAGAGGCCTAGGGATGCCTCTTGGCCGTCGTTTTCTAATTCTGTAATTGTTTAAATTAACTAATTATGACATGAAGGCTCTCTATAAGAAAGTCTAAAGCTCAATTGGTCTTTGCCACTTTCGTGGTATAAAAAATATTTTGAATTTAATTGTGTATACTAATTGTAGTGACTAACTGACATATTCATTTCCAGTTGTTCCTGAGGTACATTCTCGTCAATGCCCAACAGCTCTTGGACAGGCTCGTCATTTAATTCTAGTATATTGATTGGCAAAGATTCATTATCCTTAGTCGTTATATCTTCAAGTTTTATCTTTAGCTGGAAATTTTGAAAATAATCAAGACAGATATTTTTGTAAATTCAAACATTAAAATCTACCTACAAACTAATATAAAATAATGCAAAAGTTTGCGAGGATGTTTGTACCTCCATCACACAAAAGCTACTGAGTAGAATTGTATTAAGTTAAGCACAGAGGTTATCTGGGTTAACACATAAGACATGTTCGACATGCAAGTACATGAACTTGAATACTAGTAACTTTGTGTTTAACATCTTTACAGGTACATTATTAAGAGGATATAATATAATATACATGTTCACTCTTTCCAGCAAATGTCCCGAAGGGGTAGGCCGAGAGAGATGTATTTTAGGTGCCAATGTGACGGATGGCGAGTCCATCGCAATTACTCAAGCATGACTATATGTCATTCAAGATAAACTCATTTGTAATGTCTGGATTTGAATTTACAATCTTTGTGGACTACTTGAAGCACTACTTAAGGCAACTACTTGAATAACTCGGCTATGATGGCCAATACTACATGTATGCATAAAATACATAATTAAAATTGATCTATATTTACAATCCTACTTACCTGTGCAAGGTATTGTTCTTTCAATACAGTATTTGACTGTGTGACCACTTGTTTGAAACAGTATAATTTATTCAGAAGTTCAGCACAGTCTTGACATAATCGCTGTGGTAAGGGATCCTTTTCTGAAATCTTAGAAACAATAACATTTGTAGAACCGTGCATCTTTTTCAACGTTTTATAAGTGCCCATCTAGGCCTATGTGAAATAAGATATGAATTTTGTATTTTGATTCCGGTTTTGTTGATGACTAATATAAAATTCAATGTATGTGTATAGATGTATGTGTATGAGAGGCTAAGTGCCTCGTATTCTATTGGTTAAATAAGTTATATCTGAGATCAACAAACAGAAACGAAATAACCTTTCCCGAAGGTCGCGATCGTGTGTATTATGGACTTGGTTTACTTTACAATTACACAACGGGTTTAATTACCTCAACAGATGTACAATATCTGAACATTTCTGGTGTACAAACAGAAAACAATTCTCTAAATGGACCTGAATCCGCTAGGCAAGCTCTGCATATTTCCTTAAAATTCAATGTTTGAGTCATTATGTGCAAGAAAATTATAGTCAGAAAAGTATTAAATTAAACCAATAGCATTAATTGTTTCAAGTGCCGTAAATACACGCACGCACTGTGAATAGTGCGTACCTAAATCAAAATATTTAAATCGAATTTTACTTTGCATTGTTTACATATTTCTTTGACAGACAGATCGTCCACAGAATATAATTCTATCAAAACACTACTTGATACCTGTCATTGCCGACTAATTTCGACACCTTGATGAGACAGGACCATTTATTTTCATTATTCTTGTTATTGAAAACGGGTTGTATTATTCTGATCCCCGGTTTAAGTTATGACGTGACGAACCAAAATTCAGTTGGGCTATACATAATAATAATATATATATATATATATATATATATATATATATATATATATATAATAATATATCCTCACGCCTTCCCACAAGGGTCCCCGAAGGGGTAGGCAGAGGTGTATAGGTAATACCCACACACCCACTTTCCGCCAGAGGTATATTAGGTGCCAACGTGACAAATGGCGAGTCCATCGCCGTTACTCAAGCACGACTATACATACGCCTTTGAATTTCTTCTCAGACGTACGCAGGTTTCCTCTCGATGTTTTCCTTCACCGTAAAGCTCGTGGTGTGACTAATCTAATAATAGTGGTGTGGCTATACATAATATTATATTATATGTCATAACAGAAATAAATTCTTTAAATATTATTCCGCTGTACCGACGTTTTGCTTGATCTTAGGGTACAAATCTAAAAGCTCAAGTTTGTTTAATGCCCGCGTTTGAGGTAAAATCACAGTGGGTAAATTTTTTTGTAGTAGTGTTTTTTTTTTTTAATATATCTTACTCCAGTATTATATCGTAGCCTTTATTGTAACCTACGGTGATTTATTTAATTGGAAGGTTCATAACTATACACATTATCTACTTAATCTAAAAAAAAATACTGTAGGTAATTGCCAATCAAAGACTACTACTATTTAATACTTTGCTAATTACACGCGCTCGCTTAGAGCTCCCGAGAGGATGTTAAGTTAGATTAGACTACCTAGACATAGATGTTACAACACCGACTGTAGACAGCGTATTAAAATTATTCTTATCTCTTATATGTAGCTTTACGTCGAGCTATGTAAGCTCTAGTTTAACTAGAGCTATGTAATACATGAATTATCATTATTATTCTAAAATAATTTAGAATTATGCTTTCATTTTGTTTACGATGTAGAGTACTTAGCAAATTCATAGAATGTCTCATAAGAACCTATTATTGTTCAAGTTACAAGGTTAGGTAGGTTTTGCATGTAAGTTTCTGTCAGTTTCTATTAAGAAAATCAGCAAATAAGTATGAAAGTCAAGTCATTGTCTGCTACTTATTCAGAAACACCAACATTCTACTCTATCAGTTACAAGCGGTAGACACTAGTCTAGTTTTTAGATTTATCAAATATTTACATGTGGCTATTTTTATTCAAATATATAAAAGATCGGCATTGTACCTAGTCCTACAAACCGTATGTAAAACAAGATTATTATTAATTGTGCCGAAGTAGCCTAAAGTAACTGTATCTAGCCACATCTAAGTTAAACGTTAGATTGCTGCGCATCATTTAACGCTATAATATTGTTTGAGTAGACGCAATTTTTAGGTTAGGTATAAATGTAAACTTAAATACTGCAAATTGTGATAGAAATCAACTTAAATTATATTTATTAAATAGCTTTTACACTTTTTTGCATACGATATCCAGTCACACAATCCTCACTATTGTTTGTGATTGCTTTGTTAAACATTTACCGTAGCTTGAAGTGGATACTACTGAGTTCGACAATAACATTCAAGTGGCCGCAAACGTTCGTCGTTTATCATTTACCATTTCAGTGAATGAGTGAGTGCCTATCGTTGCGAATACTGTGTCGTTGTGATAAGGAGAGTACAGTATTCACGATTAGTTAGACTTTTGCCGCGGACCGTAACACTTGCTCACATTGTTTACGTTGCATATTTCGAGTCAGCGAGAATGAGTGACAAACAAAAAAGTGACGGTGTACCGATAGTGAAAATACCATCTTCCACCAGAATCGACCAAATTAATCATGTCTTCTGGGAGGCGTTTGACTGCCCTCCTTCGTTTTTCGTTCGAGTACCGGGACGTGTGAACATCATTGGAGAACATATCGATTACTGTGGCTACCCGGTATTGCCCATGGCGTTGGAGCAAGATATATTAATCGCCGTGGGCGTTATCAGTGAGCCGCAGCTGCATCTTCGCAACGTAAACAATAAACATTGCGATTTCGACACAACCATTAAATCTGTCGAGGATATAATAATACAACCAGACGCGAATGGTAAGCCGTTTTGGTACAATTACGTGCTTTGTGGTATTAAAGGTGGTCTGGAATTCATAGATAATAAAATTACAAAAGGTTTGCGGATGTACGTTGATGGTAATATTCCACCTGCTTCTGGGCTATCGAGCTCCTCTGCTCTAGTCAGCGCTGCTTGTCTAGCGTTTCTGTATGCCCAAGGTGCTTCCTTAAGCAAGACAGAAATTGCATCTCTATGTGCCAGAAGCGAAAGATATATTGGCACCCAAGGGGGTGGTATGGACCAAGCCATTGCCTTCCTTGCAGAGAGGTACTGCGCCCAATATATAACTTGGGATCCATTACATGCTACTCCTATTTCTCTCCCGGAAAATGCAACTTTCGTAGTAGCTCACAGTTTAGCCGAAGCTAATAAAGCCGCAACTAACGATTTCAATAGACGAGTTATAGAGTGTAGATTGGCAGCAAAAATACTTGCCACAATTAAAGGTATATCGTTTGATAAAAAGATAATTACGCTCAGCCAAGTACAGAATAATCTGGAGTGCAGCCTTGCAGACATGATTAACTTAGTAAACGAGTACTTGCCCAAGGAAATATATAGGAAAGGTGAGATAGCAAGACTTTTAAGTGTTAGCGAAGAAGACATGGACACTTTTTACCTAACTCCAAACACAAGGCATCTGGACGAATTTAAATTGAGACAGCGAGCTCTTCACGTCTATGAAGAAGCAAACAGAGTGGAAGAATTTCGTAGATTGTGTTCAGCACTGCCTGTAAATGATAAGAAACGTATATCAAACGGTGGGAAGACGTGTATTGAGGAAGGAAACGGCTGCAATATTGTTGACGTTCTGGGTAGTTTAATGTCAAAGAGTCACGACAGTTTGAGAATGCTTTACGAATGTTCGCATGATAACCTCGATCGTTTAGTAGACATTTCAAAGGATATGTGTGTTTATTCCCGCCTTACCGGTGCAGGATGGGGCGGTTGTATAGTAGCCCTATGTCATAAAGATAAAGTTGACGAATACATCGGTAAATTAATAGATACGTATTATAAAGAACATTGTAAAATTAGTGAAACTGAAGCTCGCGACTACGTCTTCGCAACGATACCAAACGATGGTGCCGAAATTTACATAAATTAGACATTGCGTAGATGGAAATCTATAATTTTTTAAACCAGTATAAGCAGTTTTGAAACTAGTCTTAGTAATATTCGTGCCCACTTCAACCTTAGTTTACCAATACCTATAAGTCAAACTAATACAGCAGCATACATTAATATGCATCGATAAATATTATGTCATGGTCAGAGAGCATCTCAGCTGTTTGTCTGCAGGTATGTCCTTTATGGAATCGTAAATTGCTGGACCGATTTTAATGAAATTTTCTGTGCGTCTTCAGGTGGATTCGAGAATGGTTAATATTCACAATTAGACCCGATAGCTGGGCGGGACAGCTCAACCAACTCATCTGATGGTTAGCTATTAGCCCCACCTATAAATGTCTTCAGCATTAGGAGTATGGCTCACGTGGGATCGACGCTGCAGAAATAATTTCATACCCTTCTTGAAGAACTCCATGCTGTACTCTCTAGGGGAATCCTCAACAGGGAGTTCATTCCAGAACCATTACCGCCACATTTAGATGGAACATTACGAGTATCGCTCTAGTGCTTCTAGTGCCATTCACGAAGGATCGTCCCGCTATTCTTCCCTATAGTTTACAGTGTAAGTGTGCAACCTTCCACTAATGTTCAGTATTATCGGGACACACTGGTTACCTATGAGCGCACACACACACTAGACTAATAGACTCGTGTCATACTCTCCGCATCTCGTGACCCCCTCAAACAGAAATTGGTGGGGCACGTCTTCGTGTACTATCACTATCTGTACTTGTAGGTACATAGGTTTTTAGATAATGTAAAATATCTTCAGATACTTAGGTGTTATAATGTACCGAACTTCCTTTGTCTCCTGTGCCAATGGACCGATGTATTTTCGTAAATAGTTATTAATATAATAGGTATTAAGTTGCATTTACCGTATTAATATGTTACATTCGTGCAATAAACAACGTGGTGTTAATAAAATGTTATTTTATTTCATATTTCCACTCAGAGATCATGTTTATTAGATTTTATTATGTGTTTTATTTATTATCTGCTGGATATTAGGAACGCATTAACAATATAAGCCAAAACGCCAATTTCCAGGAACTATGGAACTGCGACTATACTTTGCCAATGTTCTATTTAGCGCCTTCTTTACCCGCCTCTTTGGAGCTTTGAAAACCATATATTATCATTCCATACGTATCAGAGTCGATATACTGGGCTTTAATGTTCCGTATAATGCGGAGGCTCAGATCTAGTGAGCTTAGATGCATATATCTTTATACACGACCTGACACGCATCAGATAGTCGCTGGGTATACTACCCACCCTATAAGTCCACCAATAAAATTGCAGGTATTCACCACATCTTTATACATATAGTTCTTCAGGATGTGTTTGTTACCTAAGTTCTCCTAAACGGCTGGACTGATTTGGATTAATTATATACTTGAGTGGCTCTCTAGATGGTTTGAAAATACAATTCATCCCGGTAGGTGGCGCTGTGGTCATGATTCAGATACTATTACTTTTTCACCCAAGCAAAGCTGGGCGGGACAGCTAGTATATTTATAAAACAAATTCCACAGCAATCTGTTTGCGATGAACTCAAAAACTAAGAATTTTCATGCGCTATTCACCAATAAATAGTGATTCAAGAGGATAGTAAAAACTTTAATTACAACTAGCTGTCCCGCCCAGCTTCACTCGGGTGAAAAAGTTAAATTGCCCGTAACACGATCGCAGCGCCACCTATTGGGTCCAATTGTAAATCTAAACCATGCTCGAATCTAGCTTAAGACACACAGAAACACACAGAAAGCTTCGCCCGGGTAAAAAGGTAAAATTCTTGAAACTCGATCGCAGCGCCACCTATCGGGTCCAATTTAATATAGCCTATGTTACTCGGGGATAATGTAGCTTTCCAAAGGTGAAAGAATTTTTGAAATCGGTCCAGTAGTTTCGGAGCCTATTCATTACAAACAAACAAATCTTTCCTCTTTATAATATTAGTATATTACAATAACAACAATTAATAATATTTACAAAGAACAGTTGAAACTAACTACTTACAGATAAAATATTTGTCCCAAATCGGTATCCCGAGGCAACGTGCCAAGAAGAGTAGCAGTATTGTACTACCCAAGAGAGCGGCAATTTATTACGGCAAATTTACGTACCTAATAAAATGTATTAGTGAAATAATATAATAATAATAATCATTTATTACATATCAATCACTTGGCGTGATGATATGTATGTATAATATTCATAATACTCTATACTTTTCTTATTGTTATCAAAATTATATGTAGCTATGTAAAGTGAATGTTGTGTGTATACCTGTCATTGATACACAATCGGGACTTTATTTTTATGATTAAGTGTACTTGAATGTTTAATATGTGTATTGTAGGTGTACCTTATAAATAAATAAATAAAAGAGCACAATTATTACAAGTTCGAATCCCGACAGCACCAATGAGTTCTTCTGGTGATAATAAGTTTTTTTATATACCAATTGTTACAGTATACATTGTAATCTTTGATAGGTACCAATTCTTATTCACAGAATGAAGACTAGTCTTAAATTACGTATTATGTCTGTGGCTTTTATTGCAATTATGTTTACGAAGGCTGACTGATTTGCATATTTTAGTTCAGGTGTATCAGAAATAGCCTTTTTATTATAACTCAGTTTAGAAGATAGAACCATCCTAGGATGGTTTTTAAATAAAAATACGTTTACAAATAATATATCGTTAATTTAAAAAAACATCTACCTGATATAGAAAGATGATGCAATCAAAACATTATAGGTGTTACAATGAGTGAAGCCGTATTCGTAAACTAAAATTATATTAAAGTGACACTTGTATTGGAGATTGGAATTTAGTTAGGCAAACTTTTCACTTTTGTATCTCATTTGTATACGTTTGTCTTACGTTCTATTGCTCAAAATAGTGTCGTCGATCTTCCATTACCCAGTAAATTTGCTATAAAACCTCTGTGTAAATTTCTACGGTCGTCGTTCAGTAAGTATTTATTTTCTCTTTAATTTCCACATATCTGCGAGGTGTTCTATGCAAATAAATTTGTCTGATTAGCAATTATTTTATAGCTTACCAAGGAAACGCAGCTATGATTGTGACTAAGGTATATAGTTCACCATTTTTCCCAAAGTTGACACTTTGGCATATTTTAGGTTATGTTTTGCAATTTATTTTAGTACCTATGAGCACCAAAGTGACCATTTCTTTTTATTTACCATTGTATATATGATTCCTCATATCAACAAGATACAAGTCATTCAGAACTTATTGCTGTGTTTTATCATTTGTGGCAATTCCTCACCTGACTGTGATGCACTTACCTATTGCAATAATATTGTTTTAAAATTGAATGTTGCATGGTAACCCATGTTGTATAAGTTGTGTGTGTACAATATGTGTCCAGATTTGTTGTTGTAAAAAAAATGACTGTGTACAGAGCTCACCATTTTTTGTTGTACTGGTAAGTCAATATTTAACTGTACTATTCCTAGAGATGAATTCTAACATATGTCATACTTATTATAGGACTACACCAAGAAAGACCACTCTCTCTCTGAAGAAATAAGCCTAACAGCATCTCAGAAAAGAAGAAATAGACGGAGAAAACTTCATGCCACAAAAACTCCAAAATCTGATGAGAAAATAGACATTGTATACATTGATTTCTTAAAAAAAGGTGACTTCAAAAACCTTGATAGCAATCCAAAACTAGGTGATGTTTTAAAAGAACATTGCTTAAACAAGGAGATTGATATACTAGACATTATGTCTTCAAAATCTAGGGATCAGATATTAGCTGCTAGGGAAGCTAAGAAACTAGCCAAACAGGGAGGCAAGGATAAAGATAATGAATCTATTGATCCGGTTAAAGAAAGTCCTGCTAAAGTTAAACCTTCTACTGAACTACCTATGAAAACAAATCCTGTACCAAAACCTGTTGAAGCAAAAAATATTGAATTGCCAAAAAAAAGTGAATCAAGTTCCATTGACCTCACTAAAACTGTTAAAAAGGCAATAGATTCAACTACAAAGCCTGAAAAAAATATTCATAAGCCCCCATCAGTGTCAGTTAAAGGCACAGATGAAGTTGATAGGGCTACAGCCAAGATAGTTTCAACTATAGGCAGTGATAAACTTATAGTAGGTGAGGAAACAAGTGGGGAACAGCAGTCTAAAGAACTGATTAAGGCGGAAAGAGCAGCAAAAAAAGCTGCTAAGCAAGCAAAGAAGAAAGGAGCTGCAGAAGGTGATGGTCCTCCAGAGAAAACAGAAAAAGATTTGACAGTCCAAGATGTAGTGGAAACATTGAATAACATTGTAAATGTGGCTAAAGAAGTACAGGAGGTCACTGCTAAAGTCAAGGCTATTGATATGGAAGCTATAAAGGTTAGGATAAATATAAAATTTTATCTTATCTTTACACTTTTTGGGTGCCCTTAGCTGTGTTGCTTAGTACTTAAGTGCCTGGCTGGAGGCCTAGGTCTCGCCTTTGTCCGGTTAAGTAACAAAAGTTCCCGGAACTCATGCTATGAGACACAATACAAAAAAAAAACACACTTTTCCACTGGGGTCTCCATAGGTGTAGGCAGAGGTGTATAGTTATACCCACACACCAACTTTTCACTGCATATCTTTTAGGTGCTACTTTTATTTCTTCTGATTCATTTGTATGAATTTTATTTACTCTTATCACTTGCTGTATTGTCTTATTGCACCACCGCCTACTCCTTCAGGGATGTTTATGGGATGGAGTGAGAGACACCTACATAGAATACAATATAGCTGTAGTTTTTACTAGGATTTCTCTTTTAAGAACAACTCATCAGATTTTTGATCATTAGATTTTTGATCATAGAGATAGACATTTTAATTTCTTGAAATAAGTACAAGGCCAGACATTCAATTACTTCTGTATTTTAACATATCCTATAGCCTGAAGAACAAACAAAAAGCAAAGCAGAGCTGAAAGCAGAGAGACGAGCAAAACAGGAAGCTCAAAGAGCAGCAAAAGCTCAACAGAATCCAGTTGCCAAAGCCAAGGCAGAGCCACCTGTTAAAGTGCAAGGAGATAGTGAGACAGTGCAAGGAGTTAGTGAGAAGAGTAAAGAGGTTAGATACCTTTTTATTTGCATAATTACACTATATTTTTTATTGCATGAAGAATCCATAGAGTTTTTGTTATAGCATAGAAAGTTGTACAATACTTATCAGCAGATGCTCAAATTAGTGGGACATTTCTCATGGAATACATGGACTTATGATATTGTCTACCATTACCATTAAAGATTCAAAATAAATTTGTACAAATGTCTTTATTTGCAGGAAAAGGCACCCAAACCGAGGACGATAGAAAGAGTTAAAAAGCCTCTGAGTTCGCAAAGGGTATATTTGTTCCAGCATTTGTACAAAGAACACAACACTGACACACTGAAAAAAATTGCTATTAATTCCAAGTGAGTATGATTACATGCACAGTTGTTCTTGTCATGTTAATGACTTTTATGTATATACATAAATTATGTATATACATAAAAAACCATGTCTCCTATGCAGTAGGCATAGAGAGTAAAACACTTTCGAGAATTTTTGAAATTGATTAGAGACCTATTTCCAATAAAGCATCAAACAAATGAACTCATTCAAAATGCTTATTATATACAAATGCAGAAAATACTTTATGGAGGATAGATTTTTCATAGAAACTTTGGTAATGATAATTTCAAACCTAACATATGACCTTCGTCATTAAGAGATTTTGAATTGATAGATCATTCAAAACTGTTTTCTTTATTATATTAACCTAAAGTTATACTTATATTAACTTAAATTAACCTAATGTAATAGTTAACCCTGATAAGTGTTGCAATATTCCATGTTTTATCACCTTTTATTATGTTGGTTGTTATGAGGCCAATTGGATCTGATAACAACTGCTTGTCTCATGACATTGTTATGTACTCAGCAAATAGGTAGAGGACTTCTTTAAGTGGTCAAAGGAATGCAATTATTATGGACTGCATGTTTTTTCTTTTTTTGTAATACATATCTGACAAAGTTAGATCATATGTGCTTATAGATATTCTGACTTCTATTCTGACACTGGATTACACATATGATACTTTTATTCTCGAAAAAATTTTGCTGGGTTCTAATATTTTTGTTCCCATCATGCAAACATCTATCCTAGTGGAAATCGAACCTGTGACTCGGTAGCTCGAGAGTGTGATGTGCGAGAATTAACTTGGGATAATTGATTAAAATTTTGTTCCTTTAGTATATATTTTATGTATTTCAGCTTACATCCGGCTATCATAAAGCTGGGTGTTCAGTTGGCGTCGGGTGTCGTCATCGGCTCTAACGCCAGATGTATCGCACTTCTAGATGCACTCAAAAAGGTCAGTGTGTGTGAGTGTAGTCCTATGAATGCTCCTCAATGCTTTGATGCATTGCTTATAGTTAATATTTTGGCCGAGTTATGTGATGTGTTTTCAAGTGGTCGAATACGTCGTTATGTTTAAATTTTAAACAGGGCGATGTATGACAGTCATAGTATGTGTGTGTGTGTATAGTACATACGTAAATGTGTAAGGGTAAAAAGATTCCTGTAAGTTCGGCAGTGCGCGAGCGTAACCCTTGGAGTTGCAAGCGTCCATGATCGGCGTTAAGATAATGGAAAGTGACCATTAGGCGGACCGCATGCTTGGCTGCATGTATACGTGTGTAAGAGGGTCCCTGTGTGTGTGTACGTGTAGGAGTGCATCGGCCTAGCCAGTATGTGTTCGCGGTATACGCGAGTGCGTGCTCTGTATGGATGTGTGTGTGTGTAGGAGGGCCCGGTCTTGTGTATGTATGTGTGTGTGCGTGCGTACTCTGTACGAGCGCCCGCGTGTGTGTGTAAGAGCGCCCGGCATAGTGTATGTAAGAGCGCCCGGCATATTGTATGTATGTGTGTGTGCGTGCGTGGTCTGTATGAGCGCCCGCGTGTGTGTGTGTGTAGTAGGGCCCGGCCAAGTGTACATATGTGTGTATGCGTGTCGCAGGTGGTGCGCGACTTCCGGCTGCCGGCGCGCGCAGAGGTGGGGCGCGCGCTGGAGGCGGCGCTGGCGGGCGGCGCGGAGTGGCTGCGGGCGGCGCGCCCGCTGGCTGCGGCGCAGGACAACGCGCTCAACTACTTCCGCCGCCTGCTCACGCAGCTGCCCAACAACGTTGACGAGTTCGACGTCAGTCCCACACTCATGACACTACATATTAATAGAACCCTGTCCTGAAGTCCCCTGACGCGTCTGTCTGGCTATTCGCACTAGACTTAGGAGTCTACTTAGGAACTACCGAACGGATTTTCTTGTGGTTTTCTTATTCATATGATCTTTATGTTGCTTTTGGTGAAAACCTGGGTTGCAGGGAGCCGTAATACGCCAACTGTTCTATGCTCAGCAGTCAGCAGCAGCAGTAATTAATGAGGATACCTGTTTAAAAAAAAAATCGAATTGCAGGCAAAAAAGTTCCTCCAAGAAGAGATAGATCGGTACATCCGCGAGCAGATCGACACCGCGGGCGAGGCGATCAGCATCGCCGTCCGGAACAAGATATCTCCCGGTGATCAAATACTCACTTACGGATGGTATGTGTTGACTGCAACTTCCTTCTATTGAATTTGAAAAAAGGGATTATAATAGACATAATTAGAATAAAGTTCTCAATTTCAATGTGCAAGTTTTCTTCTTCTCAGCATATATGCGTCCACTGCTGTACATATGCCTCTTGCATGGATTTCCAAGCTGATCTTGATGCGTGCAAGTTTTACGTCTTTGGATTTCTACTCAAAAGTATGCTCGAATTCAAATACCGAATTTGCTGTTTTATTAGTTATCGGTGTCAGTGAACTGTCATTTGCGCAAGTTTGTTTTTGGTAGGTAATTGGTGTTCCATGAGCTAGGTCGTGTTGTGGGGATCAGCAGCCCTGGAACAAACCAGTCTGCCAAGCTTGTCTAAATTGGCGTTCATTGCTATGTACCCCTAGGGGACAAATTTAAGTGGAAAGTATCAAATTTACAGTATGGTAAAACCTGTGGTGAGCTCAAAATGTGTGTCGTATTGTGGGGGATCAGCAGCCCTGGAACAAACCAGTCTGCCAAGCTGGTCTAAATTGGCGATGCTGCTATGAGCCCTTATGGGACTTATTTAAGTGGAAGGTATCAAATCTACGGGATAGTAAACCGTCGTGTGTCGTGTGGTCGCAGCTCGTCGCTGGTGGAGCGCATCCTGTGCGAGGCGTGGGCGGCGCGCGTGCAGTTCCGCGCGCTGGTGGTGGGCGGCGGCCGGCGCGGCGCCGCGCGCGAGCTGCTGCGGCGGCTGCGCGCGCGCGGCCTGCCCTGCTCATACGTCGACCTCACCGCGCTCAGCTTCGTCATGCCCACAGTAACACTGCCCCACACTACTGCACTTATCTGTCATATATATTTCGTGTCCGCGTTTCTTAGGACTCCTCCTAAATGGCTGCACCGATTCTGAATGTGAATCTAAACCATTCGTTTAGATTCACAATTGGATTGCGGCGCTGCGATCGTGTTTTAGGATTTTTTTTATTTCAAATGCAAGTTTTTTTATGGCACACGGGTGGCAAAGATTCGTGCGGTCTGCCTGATGGTAAGCGGTTACTGCCGCCTAAAAAGTTAGGCGCTTGAGGTTAAATTTTTCATAGTGTAGGTTTTACTTAGGTTGAGACTGGGTAAATGTTTGTAAAATTAATATGTTGATGTAAATACAAAATATTTCTAATGAAACTCTAACTAATTTAGAAGACTAACTTTGTTGTAGGGGAGGATGTAACCCGCGAGAATATGCTCAATTCGTGCACCATCTTAAAACGTAAAAGTAATGTTTATGGTATCATTAAAATGCGTCATTAACAACTAATACAGTTTATGTTTCATTTCGATGAAATGGTCTATTAGGCTGTCCTATTCGCAGTTCCTAAGTCATTGACATATCATGCGTCTGTAGGTTAGCAAGGTGGTGGTGGGTGCGAGCGCCCTGTTGGCCAACGGGTCGGTGCTGGCAGCTGCCGGCACTGCGGCCGTGGCGCTGTGTGCTCGCGCCCACAACGTCGCCGTGCTGGTGGCCTGCGAGACACACAAGTTCTCGGACCGAGTGCAGACCGACGCTATCGTCTACAATGAAATTGGTCAGTATACAATAGACACTAGATCAAGCTTCTCATACATACTTATTCAACATCTTTTGAAGGAGAAACTTCATCAGAGACAGGCAACGCTTGTTGAACAAGTCAGTTCAACGTCATTCAAAGTCATTCGCTAATCACTAGCGAATAATTTTGAGTGTCATATATCTCAGTGCTATTATATTATTATATAAACAAAGGTAGGATACCATGGTTCAAAAATAGAATTTGCCTGTCTGCGACAGTTAGTACTTATCAGAAGATTGCAGCCGCTGAAGAGAAGATTGCTGCTAAGATCGGATTTCTAGAACTCAACAACAAATGGGCGAATGGGGATCAGAGCCTACCGCGATTTGCCACGCAAAGGTTTACTTGTTATAGAATCAGGTGTAACTGCTGAAATCCATATGAATCAATAATAATTTAAATTTGCTTATTTTATATATATGCGAATTTTAAAGTTTTAATTTGCTTATGCAAATTAAAACATTAATCCGCCTACAAGTGTATACTAACCAAGTAAGAATTTTCGGAAAAGATGACCACTTGAGAGGAAAGAAGGAGGGTTCATAATAAGACATTATTTATCTTCATCATAATGTGTGATGTGATAAACCATTGTACTTAACTTAATTGCTTTACACCACCAAGGATTGAAACTGCAATGATGACATTACAGATGACTTGAACTGCTAGGCCACTAGGATTGTCTAAAATTTAATTAATTATATTTTGTTACAAAATTTATGCAACATGTTCAGGTGACCCTGATGAGCTGATAGACAAATCGGACGACAACTCGCCCTTAAAGGACTGGCGGTCTAACCCCAACCTGACCCCGTTGAACTTGGTGTACGACGTGACCCCGCCTAGTCTGGTGACGGCCGTGGTCACGGAGCTAGCCATACTGCCTTGCACAAGTGCACCCGTCGTCTTGAGGTTCAAGCTCGCCGAGTATGGTATATAATTTTGTGATCTTTTGTCCATGGCAACAACCTGCGCCTCGAACTATTAATGGAAATGTGCCCAGACTCTAAATATGTAATTGTTGTTAAATGACATAGTTGCATTAATTGATTGTATGCTCTGTAAATAGTATATTGTTTAACTCATTTAATTCCTTACATTAAAAGCTATGTCTGTAGTAAACAAAAGACTAGTAAAAATTGCTTCAGCAATCATCCACCAATATCAATTCCTTGTTTGAACACTAGGGTACACCAAAAAGTACTGGCTAATTATTATATACTCAATAGATAAATGAAGTAGCAATTCTCAATGGAATCCTATTTTGTTCTATTTAGACATGACAAAACTGGTTTCATTCATGTACAGAATTACAAAAAAATTTCTGCTAGAAACATATTTATGGGAGATGTGAATGTATTTTGTATAAATAATATTATGCGAAGCATGTGAACACAGATGTTAGAGGTACAGAGCTAACTTGTAAATTCCACATATTTTAATATATTCAATTCATTATGTTGTCACTCTTAGTCCACAAATCTTAGGTTAGCTATGGGTTAATATATAATTATATTTCAGCCAATGGTCTACATCTTCAATTAATATGAATATTTCTATAAAGCTTTGTACATAATATATTTTAAATAAAAAAATGGTAACCTTTACTTGTGTATGTATATCATTTTATATTCCTTTATCATATTAGAGTAAGCAAGTTGGTATTTAACTTGTTCTTTGAGCAGTAAAGTAAGTAATGTAAAGTAAGTAATGATTTTTATCATACTGACATAAATTATTATCTCCCTACAAAGAAATGCACAATAAAACTGGTATTAAAATTATAAATCACTTTATTTCACACACATTCATTAGACACCATTATAATTGAGGTAACTAGAATAGTGTCCAAACATTAGTAGATAACATTTAAAATTAAATTATATAACTGCGATATCTGTATAATTAATCCTTGTGAGGATGTTCAGCCTTGTGGATAGAGAAGTCTAATCTTACATAAATGATCACGCACATGAATAGTGCATATAAGAAACCCACAACTAGAAGTGGCTCTTGGAACATAAGCAGACCGGGGAATGTATAGCGCAGTTGGAAATCTTGAATGTGATTCTCTACCAAATTTGTTTTTGTGAATGTGATTACTGGACGGCCTTTAGTATCTAAGTAGGTGAAATGCAAGGTGTCAGGCTGTCTGGACACTACAAACGGGATGTTCAATTTAATACCGGTCGAGCCCTCTGGCAAGATTATCTTTGTGACAAGCTCATCAACTTGCATATCATCAAATATGTGGTCAATGACCCTCATCTTCAACAAGTACTCATTGCCTGAGTGGTATAAGTATTCATAGCTCGGCACATTGTATCCAAGGGTGTAGTGAGTCCTCCAGCCTCCAAAAAGTGGGTATCTTGGCCTCAAATCTAGCTCAACAGAGTCTTTCTTCACTTTCATGTTGGATGTAGAGATGTTGCCATTAGTATCTCGGTAATAGACATCAGAAGCTGAAGCTGGCAGGAAGGTTTTGTAAGAGCGAACACTGGCAGGACCGCTGTGATGATCTTGCTGATATTCATAGCGGGAGAATGCACCCTTGAGCTTGGCACCAGTGTGCTCAATCTCAATCAACTCCTCAATAGCTATATTACCCCAGTGAGACACTTCAATGAGCCTTTCAATTCTTGTCACAGTCAGGAATGGAGAATTATTTTTGTAATGGACACTCAGTTCCTTTTCAGTAAACGGTCCAATGTTGGAGTAAGCACCATATTGAATTGTGCCATCCTGCTGGGAGAACGGCTTGACTTTGGTAAACGACTCTACGCTCTTGGTATTAAGGACTACATTCGTTTTTTGTATCGTGACATAATAAGGTGAGTAGACATACAGGTTGCCAATGTATTTCACTAGCTGATCCTCCTGTTGCGAAATCGCAGTTGGGAAAGGCTGCAAAGCCTTTGTAAAGACTTGTTCGATGGTAACTGCTCCTGTAGAGCCAGCATTTACAGCTTCTTTGAGTTCCACACGCCAAAACTTTACATAGTCATAACCTTTAACTGTAGTCTCGACTAGTCGAAGATCTTTGAGATTACTGTCTTTAGCGCCTATGAATGCTATATTATTCTTAGAGGCAGATTCGACCGCCACCAAGAAATTCTTCACCGGCGTTTTTCCAGTGTTCTCCAAGGTTATTTTCGATGTAATTCTGACAAGTTGTGAAGACGCATCTATCGATCGGTCAACATTTTTGAGTTTGATATCACTCGATATTGAATCTACATTAACACTTTCACAGGTAATAGCAACAATTAAAAGAAAAATGACGGAAAACATAATTTTCGCCATCGCCGGTAACATTCCCCTAATCTCCGTTTGACATTTGACAACGTAGTAAACGGAAAGACACGCCACTGCTGCTAGCGGAAATGGCTTTAAAACCGCTCGGATATGGGTACCTTTTTGTGCCCACTTTATGCTATCTTCGCGTGAAACACAAATCTGACTCTATTTATCAGAAAAATGATTTAATAATCACAAGTCATCTGATTTTAGCAGTAATGAAATAAATTTATGGAAGAAATGGAACAAATATTTATGATAGGGAGAACAAGCCCCCAGAAGAACACAATATAATATTGTAGGTACACCATGTTCAGAATATGGGCTATTAAGAAACTTTTGGGTTTTTTATGACATTTAGGGCTCAATTCGTAGTTCAGCCCAAAGATTACAATATATCATGTGACAGTTCAGCCTGTATTCTTCTGTTGTCTGCAAAGATTACTACAATATGTATATACTGTGACAGTAGTTTCAGTCTATACCTATTACTTTACTCTTTGCCCTTTGGACAGTTGAGTTGAGTATATTAATAGTAGTCTATGGACAGTTGTCTGTCAGCAATATCTGCGAATTGTTGTATATTACATTTATTTTATGGTTTAGTCAGACAGGGCAGGGCCTTTTAAGTTTTGTAGGCAGGTAGTTTTCAATGATTTTTGTTTAGTGCTGCCGTGTCTGCGGTTATGATAGCTGAATTACGAAATTAGCACAATTTATGGTATTTACTCTACAAGTAAATACCGATATAAACAGAAGAGAGAAAGAGCAGAGCCCCGGCTGCAGACAGAACGTGGGAATTATTCATGATGTTAAGACTATGGATACGAATCGGTCTTTTATTTCTTGGTACGTAGGTATTTATTAGTATTAAATGTGAAGGTAATAGGTACATATAAGGTGCATTTGAGTTTGGTAGAAAGTGACCTTTAATGTTTTTTCAGTATTGAATCAGCTACTTACTCCCGCGGCAGCATTTCGTAACTCTGGAGGTCGTGGTGGTGGTAAATATGCTAAAGGCTACAACGATCCTTCAAAGCCTAAAAACTTCGTTGGCACATCAGCTGGCCTCCCTGCGCAGAATGGAACACGTCGAGGCCTTGGAATATCAGCTTGGGGTATAGTTGTACTGATCGTAGCCATTGCACTCACAGGAGTGGGTTTCTACTATTTCTCAATGTGCTACCCTATTATATGCCAGAAAAACAAAAAATATGACATGATGGGTCTTCCCTCAATCGCTTAGAGTAAATTCTAATGCATTAATTTCAAAATTCAAGGAATTGCATTTTTTTGTATGGTTGTGACCAGCTTAATTAATAAATGCAACTACCAAATGACCTATGCTAATAGGTGAAATATATTTTTTAGACTAAGATGCTCACAATGTTACCTAGGGACACAAACTTTTATTAGACTCATAAAATATAAGTATTAATTGTATAAGACTGTTTTGGACCAAGTATTAAAGCGATAAAGTTTAGAGTTATATCAGTAGTAGTTAAATGTATGCAACATACATTAATTTTGTGTTCAATGCTACTTGTATTAAGGAAATACATGAACTTATTTCAACTACCTTAAAATCATGTATTCAAATAGAGTGCCATCAAATGTTTACAAGTTTCCAGAACAAATGTAGGTTTAATGTACAAATTAATTATGTGACATACTTGTCCAAATTGGATGGTACAAAATTAAATCTCTACAAAGTAATTAACACAATATGATAAGGCAGTAGCTGTCTATAATTGTTATATGTGGTTTTTATGTACTATTTTAGTTTAAAGAAATAAATACTCCTAGATTTCTAAATGAAATAGCACAATGGGTAACAGTCATTTGTAAGGTTATTAATGTACTGAGTGTTTAAGCCAATATATAATAATATTAGGAATTTTATCTGTACCATTAGGGTATGTGGGGCATGCACCCAGAACCCTGAGCGGCACAAGGGCCGTTATATATATATATATATATACTAGCTTTCCCGCCCAGCTTCGCCCGGGTAAAAAGGTAAAATTTCCTAAAAACGATCACAGCGCCACCTATCGGGTCCAATTGTGATGTAAGCTATCCTATCTTTCAAGTTGGATCAAACTGCACACGGTGTGCAAATTTTATTGAAATCGGTTCAGTAGTTTAGGAGCCCATCGCGGACAATCAACGTGACACGTCATTTATATTTCATTATATTTGCTTACATGAAATGGGTCCCAATATTGTGTGCTCTATGGCCCCTGCAAGGCAAAGAATCCCTCACACAAGATGACACCCAATATTTATGGCCATCTAAGGTTGTAACATCGATTACTGTATACTAAGACTGTATTCAAAACAACTTTTGTTGTGTGTTTTATATTAAGTTTACCTTCTCATAATGTGCTCAAAAATAAAAAAATATGAGAGATTATATTTTTTATTCTCTTTTTTATATCAGACTTCTACAAATAAGGGAAGGGGTAGGCCAAGGGGTATAGGTAGAACCCACACACCCACTTTCCGCCAGATATATTTAAGGTGCCAATGTGACAGATGGCGAGTCAGTCGCCGTTACTCAAGCACGACTATACATACATACGCCTATGAATTGCTTCTCAGCGTATGCAGGTTTCCTCTGGATTCTTTTCCTTCAACGTAAAGCTCGTGGTGTGACTAATCACTGTACTTAAGTTCAGAAAAACTCATTAGTACAGTCGGCATTCGAACTTGTGATCTTTGTGTCGCAGGCAAATACTCGAACCATTCGGCTACCACAGATTTTTAGTTTGAAATTCTAAAAGTATATGTAAATATTAATTGTTTCATAATGGGACAGGATTGTGTATTCAGAATTCCAATAATTGTACCTTATAATAATAAAATATTGAATAATTTAATTATAGTACGTAAGTACTATAGTTACCAAAATATTGAATAATATAACTATTCAAGTAGGTTAAATTGGACGGAATTGAATGAAATTTGGCTAAGAGATGATGTTTTGTTCCGAACATAAATCTAGATAAAATTATACTAATGAAATTGATTTTTACGGGGGTGAAACCGCGGGGTGCAGCTAGTAATTTATAAATCAAAATACAATCATCTGGTGGTTGTCTGAATGGGTTTTGATTGTTTTAATGTACCTGTACATATATGTATAGTGCAATCGCTCCCAGCTTAATAATGGATAAAGTGACAGTAGATCTATAGGTCGCTGGTTCATATTCGCAGTGGTGGATTTACCAGCAGGCTGAGTAGGTTGAAGCCTAGGGCGGCAAATTTGGGAACCGAATTTCTTTTATTTTTTTTGCTACATCATAGAAATCAAAAAGATTTCTGCATGACGATTTTCTGGTGTTATACAGTCTGCAACAAATTTTGCCAATGACTTTCCCCTCTCACATGTCTTTGTACATTCGTTGTAGCAAACTTCCATATTCTAGAGTAAAACAGTTCGCCGCCCCACATAATTGGCCTCCGCGCCCTCAGCCCCCACTTTGTTGGAAAGTTGGATTATAAAAATTATCAAGGATATGAAAATTTTCAAGAGGAGGAACCAGCTGGGCTGGGCAGCGTTTGGGAAACTACGTCAAGTCTTCTCGTCATCCATACCGCAATGCTTGAAAAATAAAGTTTTCAATCAGTGCGTCCTACCCGTCATGACCTACAGAGCTGAGACGTGGACATTCACGATAGGGCTGGTCCACCAGTTTAAGGTCGCTCAGCGAGCTATGGAGGGAGCTATGCTCGGAGTCTCTCTAAAAGATAAGATTCGCAACGAATATATCCGACAGAGAACCAAAGTTATCGACATAGCTCAAAGAATTAGCAAGCTGAAGTGGCAGTGGGCCGGCCATATCTCGCGAAGAACCGACAACCGCTGGGGTAAACATGATCTTCAGTGGAGACCTCGACTAGGCAAACGTAGTGTTGGACGCCCTCCGACCAGGTGGGATGACGATTTGCGAAGGACTGCTGGCAGATGCTGGATGCGGCAAGCTGAAGACAGGGCGCTATGACGCTCATTAGGGGAGGCCTATGTCCAGCAGTGGACTAGAGTGGGCTGATGATGATGATGATGAAAATTTTAGATGCAAGGGCGGCAAAAACTTTACAGCCTATACCTTAAAAAATTGTAAATCCGCCACTGCATATGCGGCTCGAAAAACGAATACAGTGTTAGGTAGAGTGTTAGTGGACTGTTGTAGTTAAAGGAAAGTGGAGCTTTTGTGCTTTACCGACTTGTTTTATGGTAATTGTAAATAATAACATTAAATGTTTCCAACCGTTATATTACATAGGAAGATATTATTTGAACACGATAACCTCAACCAAGAATCTGATTTGATAAAATATTTATCTTTAGAAAGCCCGTTTATTGAGAAATTCTAGGCTATCTATTTATGATAATGCTTATGGTTAGGTCAAGCTTGAGGGTTCGATTTCCGGCGACGGCAGATATTTGAGTGATGAACATGAGTTCTACTTGTGTCTGATGTCCTATATATTTATGCATATATAAGTATATATATATCGTTGCCTAGTTACCATAAGCTTTGCTTAATTTGGGACTGTGTAGATGTGTGTGGTATTGTCCTAAGGTATTTATTTGTTTATTCATCATTATAATAGAGACTGATGAATACGACTGAAGCAAAAGAAGTAAAAAATAAATAAAATAAATACCTGGGACAATTCCACACAAATTGACCTAGTCCCAAATTAAGCAAAGCTTGTGTTATGGTAACTAGACAACGCTATATTTACTTATATAGATAGATATATAAACAAATACATAGGACATCCAAGACTAAGGTACAAATACTCGTGTTCATCACACAAATATTTGCCCTCAGCGGGATTCGAACCCGCGACCCCAAGTTTCGCAGTCAGGAGCTCTAACCACTAGACCAGACGGTATGTTAGTCTAGAGAGAATTGGCGCTCTAATCTCTGCCTATCGCGTTAGGGACTCGGCGTGATGTATTTATTATAATGAAAGTCAAGTTATTATTATAGTAAAAATTTATTATCAATTATTTTACAATATAATCATCCAAAAACGCTCATACTGCCATAAATGCGACAAAACGATGGAAGAGCATTACTACATATATCACTGAGTTGATTTAATCTTAAGTATTAAGTCACAGTCAAAATTAATTTAGCTACATTTCAGTCTAAAACAATACAATGAGATGACAAAAATAAAATTGTGATATTATCGTGTGTTATAAAAATATATTAAAGAATAAAATTAAAATGTACGCAATTAATAAATTTTTGCACTCTGTTACTGGGATATGTAGGGTCTTATTATTCTTGTAAAATTATTAATTCCAAAAGCAACTTACGTTGATTATGTGTCTATAATAATATAATTATGTAATTCATTATTAATTTAGGTAAAGCAAAAACTATTTTGAATAAACGAAAGCATTATGTTTAGAGCATATTAAATCCTGTTTAGTTAACGAGTTATTTGTAAAATCTCCATACTTAGGGATCACAAACCGGAGCTATGTAACTAATTTATGAAGGAAATCATCACCTATACTTCGACCTTCGACGATGTCACTGTCAGACATTGTAAAACGCTATAATTATTAAGGGGTGCGAATGAGACAGATGTATATGACGTGCATCTATCTGTCTCTTTCATACTATTACACTTACAGATGACAGCTGTTGTAAAGTCGAGGAGTTTGTAGCAACAACTTCGTCTACATCCCATCATATTCTGCATCACTTGAGGCCGGTACACACACGCGACATAAACAAACTAACATAGATACTAACGACGTGACTTATAACTCGTCCTTCTCGAGGTCGACATCAGAGAGGTCGATGTCCTCTTCGAGGGGCAACTCGCCATCTTTGCCGTCCCAGGGGTCGGTGGTTGTCACCTTCGGCATCTCCGCGCCCTTCACGGGGGCAGTCTGGCCGCGACCGAACGAGAGGTCCCTGGGAATGCAATATCATTAACACAAAGTTAGTACTATCCCATCAAACTTTACTTTGTATGTGGGATATTATTAGAGCGCCAGTTATCTCTAGACTTAGATAGCTCTTTAGCTTCGTCCACATGAATATCTGCTGTATACTCTCTGCCTACCCGGTTAGGGACTAGGCGTGATGATATATATATTAAGAGAGGTAGGGCATAACGGGTTTCCCGTTCGAATTTGGAGCTGCCCGACTGGGGCAGGACCTCCACCTTACAGAAGTCCGTAGCCAAATAACAAATTTTTTTGTGTTGTGTTCCTACGCGGTGAATAAGGTTTCCAGTAATGAGCTCCTTGGGGAGGGGGGAGGATTGTTACATTGTGTTGGAAGCAGAGGGATTAAACCTATTATGCTGCCAACACACTATAACTCTCCGAACACAGAGTGGCAACGCGCAAGTGATACTTCGGTATCGTGAGCGTAAATAGGCTACGGTAACCGTTTCCCATCAGGTGGGCCGTATGCTTGTTTGCCACTCTTGTAGTATATAAATGAAAAAAAAAAAAAATTATGTAATGTCAATGGGAAAGTTCGTGAGGGTGTTTGTTCCTTTTTCATTCTGATTGTCACAAACCCTTAATTGATCTGTTGTCTAGCTAGCTAGAGATGGTTTTTAAATCGTTTTCTCAGGAACGCAGCAGCAATACTTTGAGATTATGAAAGTTGAAGGAGGTTCCTCGTCCAGCGTCGAACATGTCGAATATGTCACAAGTGAGATAATACTTAAAAACATGAGCCACAAACCTGAGGAATTCATTGATGCCGGTCTCGGAGAAGGATCCTCTAAGGGTGGAGAACTTGAGTTTTTTGGCGTTGACCACCGCCATGGCGGGGTACCCAAAACCGCCGAGCTCTAGCGCCTCTTCCAAAGCCAACTGCGCACCGGCCTCCGCCCACACCCAACTACAATTAAACATTAAACGAAATGTAATAAAAAGTTTTATTCAAATTGAACTTAAATACAAAGCTCGGACCACGCGTTTTACATTGTAGGAAAATTTCGAGAGAAAACCTGTAATACGTTAGAGAAGAAATAACAAAATTACAAATGTGTTTGAAAACGGCGATGGTATCGCCATCTGCCTACTCTTTCGGCGACCCTTAATGGTAAGCCGTGAAGATACATAAACAAAAGTGGAAAGCATCGGTTTTAGGAAAACTATGGATTTTAAAATAGTCAGTCAGGATTAGAGAGGCGACAACAACAAATTTGTGGTTTCTTAGTAGCATAAATTCTGTGGTGACTATTTTTCATTTGAATGTTGAGTTTAGGGTGACGAGCTTGATCTAAGCAACTGTCATGTGTAGATTTACCCCGACGATTTAAAACGACTCACCCCCACATCTTGTTCTTGTACTTGTCCCCGAGGCG
This sequence comes from Drepana falcataria, assembly GCA_945859725.1. Lineage (NCBI taxonomy): Eukaryota > Metazoa > Arthropoda > Insecta > Lepidoptera > Drepanidae > Drepana > Drepana falcataria. The sequence goes on from OX243922.1 coordinate 12,174,589, forward strand.
CGCGAGGATGGCGATGTACTCGTTGCGGCACTTGGCGTCGCAGTCCAGGATGTGGGGCAACACGGACACCACGCACAGCGGCTTCTCACTGCACGCCTGCATCGACGCTGCGTCTACCACCTGACACAACAAGATATCATCATTTACTAGCTGTGCCGTGCGGTTTCGCCCGCGTAACAATTGATTTCTTTGCTAGATTTTCTTACTGAAATAAAACAACCAACTATAAACATTCTATGTGTTATATATCATCACGCCGAGCCCCCAACGGGGTAGGCAGAGAGAACAGAGCGCCAGTTCTCTCTAGACTTGCATACCTCTGTCGCTTCGTCCACATTCATTCATTCATATGAACTTTCACTGTGGAATTACATTCTGTAGTTTTTGCGTCAAAAAGGATCAATCATTCTCGCAAACTTTGGCATTTATAATATTGATAGTATACCACTAATAAGGCAAACAAGAATAAGGTCCGCCTGATGGTAAGCATTTACCTATCTATACGCTTGCAACATCAAGAGTATCGCAAGCGCGCTGGCGACCTTAAAACAAGCAAATACATAACATCAGCTTTAGTACCCCACGGGGTAGGTAGGTAGAGTAGAGCGCCAGGGTCTCTACCTACCCCGTGAGGGACTCAGCTCGATGTATATATGTTTGTAGGTACATACATACATTCATTCACAAGCAAATCAGGGTGCATATTCAGGAAAGTGTTGAGCGATGTTCTGAATTGGAAGTCGAGAGTCAAGCTTTGGCGTTCCTCAACTCAACGTACCGAACGTAACATTAAATTTAATGGGCACGTTTCGTACGGAAGCACTAAACTTTTACTACTAACATATTATTGTTAGAACGTAAATTTGCAGAGTGAGGAAAATGGTTTCACAGTTCGCATTATACTCTGATAACGTTACTACGACGACGGAAAAAATATATATTTTTTATTATTTATTCAAGACTTCTAACACAGCACACAATAGAGGCAGACTTAATGCCGCTATTCCTTACCCGTTTTGTACTTTGGAAATCGATTAGGTAAGATATTAATACTATTCTTATTTATCGATTCATTGTAGAAGGCCACCTGGTGGCCTTGTGGTTTGAATTGAGGTCGCAGGTTCGATACTACCCCATAAGGCGTTACATTGGTGATGGCCACAAATATTTCTTCCATAGTATACACCCTGAGCCACCTGTCTAAGAAAATTGCTCAGTTGCTCAAAACAGTTACTTAGCCAAAGGAACTTTATTATTCTACTGGACATTACCGTTGTAACTAAGATTTAGATAGGTATATAATAATAAGTAAAACAAAATGGAATAGTTTGACACACCACACACGTAGTTATGTCCCTTAGTACCTTAGTACCCTTAGTACTGGCAAGCAAGCAACAGTTATCAAAAAACAATATTCGTATTCGAAATTTTAAAGGTTCGAAATTCAAAAGTTGCAAAAAAAAAAACCCGGTAGCTTCTTCCAACTAACCTGTATAATCTCTGGTGGAGCGACATTCTCAGCGAGCTTCTCGAGTGCGAACGAGACGATGTCGCCAGAAGTACGGCCTCCGTTGTAGTCTTCGGCCGAGTCGCTTGTCTTCTTGCCCGAGGGGAACAGCTTGATGGTGGGATAGCCCTGCACTTGGTAGCGTGCTGCCATCTCTTGGTGGACTGTTGCGTCCAATGCACCCAGCTTAACCTGGCAACGAGAAAATTTATGTTTCTTTTGAGTGATACATTCGAATTCGGCACCTACCTGTATACTAATATATTATAAAATAGATATCTGTTTATACTAATTCAAACATTTAAACTGATAAACATTACTACTGATGTACCTAGCTAAAAATTTATCAAGAATTTATGTTTTTACAGTTTACAGTCTAGTTTTCGCATCAATAAAAGTTTTTTTAAATGTGCCACAGCAAAACGAGGCTGGGTGCAGCTACGTAATGTGTGAGTTGATGGTTTAAATTTCCAATAAAATGTTGGCATTCAAATCTAAAGGGAGAACCGTTGAAAAAGATGACAAGAGAAACAACACGTGATTAATGGACGACCCCTTCCATAAAAATATTCTGAAAGTTCATTTCCAATATATACTAGGATGATTATATATTAAAAAATATTTTATTTAACGGCCATACAAAGTCGCAGATTTGTCGTATCAAGTTGGTCATGTAATTTGACAACATATTAACATTGTATAAATATGTAGTTCCTGGTAATGATATCAAATACAATGGTCGTTGTGTTATACTATGGGAAGCGTCACGGCTACACACTATATGCCCTGTGCTGTGAGTAAGTGTAAATCCATTTAATGAGCGCGTTCGTTCCGATATAGCAGTAAGTTCCGGCCAGTTATTTTGTGATTAAAATCCATTTGATAAGGTCGTTAATACTGAATCAAATGTAATAACACATTGATTCTCATGAAACGTCATTTAGCATACTGAGGTATAGTACAGAATAATAAGCCACATGAAGAATTAATAGGAAGAACTGTGGTGGCCGGGCGTTTTGAATAGCCAGCAACGCAAAGATTAGATGTTCGAAGCTAGATAGTTCCTATTAGGTTTTCTGAACTAAAAGACAATGTTTAGTCACACCACCAGCTTTTCAATGAAGAAAAACATAGAGAGTTCATGTATGTATAGTCATGGTTGAGAAGCTCATTTCATTTGGTATGTTTCGTTGCAAGACAAATACCTGTCATTTATTACTCTTAAAAAAATTCAGGTGATGTCGTGTGCTGAAGGGACAAAATTTTAGATGCCATATGTCGGCCGTGTGGCCTGTTGGTTTAGAGATCCTGGCTGATAAACTGAAGGTTGCGGGTTCGATACCCGCTGTGTGCAGAAATTTGTGTGATGAACACGAGTATTTGTGTCTTGGTTGTCCTATGTGTGTATAATTATCTATATGTTTGTATATCGTTGTCTTGTTCCCATAGTACAAACTTCGCTTAGTTTGGGACTAGGTCAATTTGTGTGGAATAGTCACAAGTTATTTATTTCAGTATTTATATACGAAAAGGATGCGTGTATAGTATGCATCCTTTTCGCACTCGTCGACAACAATGACCATACTACGACATGGTACGTGTAAATGTGTCTTCATCTATGACTCAACTTACCTTGCCCTTGAGTTCAGTGGCGGCCTTAGCCCACTGCGGCTCCAAGTTCTTGCAGTGTCCGCACCAGGGCGCGTAGAACTCCACCAGCCAGAGGTCCTCACTGTCCAGCACCAGCTCCTTGAAGTTGCTGTCTGTCAGGGTCACCACGTCGGACTGCGAACGAAACGATTAAGGCTTACTTTTTAATAATGATAAATGTAATTTGGCAAACAAGCAACGCCGCTTGCAACACAAGTGATTTAGTATATACATATGTACTGGAGATATACTTTAGGGGTGACGTGACGTGAGATGTTTAAGGGGTGGAGGGGGTCGAGTCAAATCTCATCTAATCTTACGTTGGAGAGAGGGGGGGTCTCGGCAAATATCACGCAATTATTTTTCTGATTAAACATTTAAATATATACTATTTTGGTCCATTTAATCCAGATTGAACATGCGTAAGATTTAATCTTATAATTAAACTCTCAGCAATATTGATTACTAGTCTTAACTAGTCGTAAATAAAAGCACTTAGCAATTTTGTTTTCTTTTTACAATATAAATCCAACGCGTTTACGTAAGAAACCCACATTTTGAAAAATCTCACGTGAGATTGGGGGATAGGGGAGGGGGTTGAATTAAATCTCACGGTATCTCACCAGGGGGGAGGGAGGGACAGAAAATTAAAAAATACACCTCACGTAATTTATGGACGCCCCCTTAGGGTTCAAAATATGTGATAGTTGAACAACAATTGGGTCCAATTGAAATAGATGATTTTATGGATTTATGATCTAACGGTAACTAGATTAGATAAACTTAACTATAATCTAGTTAAGTATAAAGGTATCTAGTTATCATGTCTTAAAATTTTACCAAAAAAAATTATGGTTCTTGCAAATTTTTTAATTGTAATTTTAGTTAAAAGCTGTATTATTAGTGAATGTCGATACTATATGCGTTCAGAGTGTGTGTTTCATAGGGCGATTGGCTCATTTATGACGTTGGCACTAAAATAGTCTCCTAACTTCTGTCTACTACTAACTACCGAGATACTCTGTGGCAGGCGTGAAGCTAATGAAGAATTAGGCTATAAAATGGCTGATTGAAGAATCACATTTTATTATTTTATAAAATTCCTACTTGACAGTAGGTATCTGTGATGTCATACAGGGCTCTTTTTTGATTAAGACCAATTCAGGTATACATGCCTTGTTTGATGATATTAATATACCTATTAATATCAGCAAAGGTCGCAAGTTCGAATCCCGACTGTTCCAATGAGTTTTTTCTGAACTTAAGTACAGTGATTAGTCACACCACGAGCTTTACGGTGAAGGAAAACATCGAGAGGAAACCTGCATACGTCTGAGAAGAAATTCAAAGGCGTATGTATAATCGTGCTTGAGTAACGGCGATGGACTCGCCATCTGTCACGTTGGCACCTGATATACCTATGGCGGAAAGTGGGTGTGTGGGTATTACCTATACACCTCTGCCTACCCCTTCGGGGACCCTTGTGGGAAGGCGTGAGGATATATTATATATTATAATATACCTATTTATTAATTATATATATACCTATTTAAGCCGTGGTGACCGAGTGGTTCGAGTAGTTGCCTGCGACACAAAGATCGCAAGTTCGAATCCCGACTGTACCAATGAGTTTTTCTGAACTTAAGTACAGTGATTAGTCACACCACGAGCTTTACGGTGAAGGAAAACATCGTGAGGAAACCTGCATACGTCTGAGAAGAAATTCAAAGGCGTATGTATAGTCGTGCTTGAGTAACGGCGATGGACTCGCCATCTGTCACGTTGGCACCTAATATACCTCTGGCGGAAAGTGGGTGTGTGGGTATTACCTAGACACCTCTGCCTACCCCTTCGGGGACCCTTGTGGGAAGGCGTGAGGATATATTATTATTATTATTTAATTATGTACGAGGTACCATACTAATTCTCATATGATTCATACCAGCATAGAATACGGGCTCATAGCAACTAGTCCTCAATAAACGCGCTATCTGAACAAAAATATTTTTCCTATCGTATTCTTGGATCATATCATCACAGATTTAGATCTATGCGTCCAAACAAAGAGTTACTTGTTTGAGCTCCTTTGCCTCTATAATCTTAACCTAGATTATGAATATTAGTTCTCCTACCAGCTCATTGGGTAATGAGTCTTCCAAAAGTTCTATTGTTAGGCTAACTTATCTTCAAGAGTTAACCGTAACCACGGTTAGACCCCTGGTTCTCAGTATATTTCCATAGCTACAATCGTGGAAACATAGTTTTATTGAACTTTATACCTAATGAATAAGACATAGGGTCTAGAATAATAATTTCATACGAATCAGTAATCAAAAATAAACAATAAAAACAATGTTAGTAGAACAGCAATTACTGGGAAGCCCCCCTCGAGCGTTAGTTCAAGCGAAGCTCTTCACTTCATATTTTCATTCTCGTGTTAGACTTCATTCGGTCAACAGCTTTTTACCATCAAGTATCCAGCGAGAGCTGATAAACAGTTTATTGCGGTAAGTTACTTTGTATTTTCTAGCAATTTATTGACTTCAATAATGTAAAAATATATCCTCACGCTTTCCCATAAGGGTCCCCAAAGGGGTAGGCAGAGGTGTATAGGTAATACCCACACACCCACTTTCCGCCAGAGATATTTTAAGGACCAACGTGATAGATGTCGAGTCCATCGCCGTTACTCCAGCACGACTATTCATAGGCCTTTGTATTGACGACGACTTTGTATGCACGACTATTCATAGGCCCTTCTCGGACGTATGCAGGTTTCCTCTCGATGTTTTCCTTCACCGTAAAGCTCGTGGTGTGACTAATCACTGTACTTAAGTTCAGAAAAACTCATTGGTACAATCGGGATTCGAACTTGCGATCTTTGTGTCGCAGGCTCGAACTACTCGGCCACCACGGCTTTACTTCAAGGAACATTATTTAGTCGGTTCCGTAAGGTACGCAATCGCTGACACAAAATTTAACGCGCCCTGATCGTCAGCTTGACCCACGGTCCCTGAGGTAGTCGAACAATAATATGTAGCCTAAAACCTTCCGAAATAAACGCAATGCAAAGAAATGTTATGTAACCGGAAAGTAGTTCCCGGGACTGCGAGCATCTATGGAGAGTCTGATGAAGAAATTCGAACTCTAGAGAGACCTAGCGCTCTACTCTCTCTACCTACGCCGCGAGGGACTCGGCGTAGTGATATCTATGTATGTAGGCTCCAGAGTAGCGCGTTTAAATAAACAAACAGACAAAGCTTTACTAGTATTCCTCTAATATTAGTATAGATCTAAATTTTATTATTATTTAAATCTTCACTTACTAATATTATAAATGTGAAAGTTTGTAAGTTTGGATGTTTGCGGTTCTTTCACGGCCAAACGGCTGAACCGATTTGGCTGAAAGTTGAAATGGTGATAGCTTATACCTAGGAATAGGACATAGGCTACTTTTTTTTTAATTCTGAAAAATTCAAAGTTATTGTCTTTTGTATGATGCTCTTTCACGGCATAGCTGGCTGAACCGATTCTAGCAGGAAAATTTCCAAAGCTACTTTTTTGAACTCCACGCGGGCGAAGCCGCGGGCATAAGCCAGTATATATGTGTTCGGAGTCTTATATTGTTTGTTTGAATCGACAAACCAAACAACAAACAAACTTATCAAAACTAATATTAAACTGACCTATCTATAATTAACTACTAATTTTCCTACACCTTGAATCGATTATTTATCCTCACGCCTTCCAACAAGGGTCCCCGAAGGGGTAGGCAGAGGTGTATAGGTAGTACCCATACACGGTGTGTGGGTCGAAACTCGAAACTATACATCCTATAGAATCTTGTGGGAAGGCGAGAGGATATACTATTATAATTATTTATATTTATGTATTTGCGTACCCCGTTAGGGACTCGGCGTGATGATGTTATGATGTATTAATCTACGATAAGTACTTTGATTATTGTAAAAACATGCCAACTACATACAGCGGAGCTGGGATACAACTCCTTTGTTCATCGTTCACCGCGGTTTTGGTACAAGAGCAGTTTTAAAAAAATTTGGTGCTGTCGCAACACCTACTTGGTATAAGACTATATTTATTACAAAAAAAAGTGTGCGTCTCGGGACGCTCGAGAGAAGTGATAACCTATCTAAAGTAAAGAAAAGATTATAGAATAAAAAAGATATTTACTTAAATTTTATGTATCATATATAAGGGTTTAGAGTAAGAGGAGCCTGCCTACTGCTGCCGTATGCGTGCGAGAAAGGGAAGGCAGACAGACTGGCGCGTAACGCGTTACGTAACGAAGCGGTTTACTCTACCTAGTTATCACTATAAAATATTTGAACCCTACCTTAAAAGACATATTCATACACCATACTGTCATGTTTCAACAAAATGAGGTCGATTCAATATGTTATAATATAATTAAAAGTAAGCGGTCGTGTGGGCGATACGTAGGCGAACGATTATTAGCGACGGTAAAAAATTGTGCTGTAGAAAGTTCTAGCAAAATTGAAAGGTAATATGCGATAACGAATCAACGTAGTACAAGCAGCAAGTATTTCAAAGTAATTATGAATAAATTAAGAATTGGCAACCGTTATTTTGAGAGTTTCAACTGTGTTAAATGCTACCTGTACTCAAGAATACACACAAGAATCTTTTGAATACATAATAATATAATATATCCTCACGCCTTCCCTCAAGGGTCCCCGAAGGGGTAGGCAGAGGTGTATAGGTAATACCCACACACCCACTTTCCGCCAGAGGTATATTAGGTGCCAACGTGACAGATGGCGAGTCCATTGCCGTTACTCCAGCACGACTATACAAACGCCTTTGAATTTCTTCTCAGACGTATGCAGGTTTCCTCTCGACGTTTTCCTTCACCGTAAAGCTCGTGGTGTGACTAATCAATACATAATACATTTTTAATTAATAAAAACATGGATATTTGAACCAGAAATACCAGTTATCAGTGCAACAAAAATAGAAAACAAAGCTTACTGAGAGTTCAGAAACTGTTGTGGGAACAAGATAAGATAGTGTGTCAACGCCCCCAGTGTTATACTCATTATATTTTCGACACCTTAAAGACCAAGTAAAAAAAAAAGCTCAATTTGTTTCAACACCATACAAATGTGCAGTTTTACTTTAAGATAAGCTACCTTTTATCTTATAAAAAAATAAGGGTACCATCTCGACATGCAACTCGTTTATCAATGATTAATCTACAAATGCCTTTCCTGTAGGGGTAGGCAGGGGTGCTTAGCATCTTATTTTAGATAGAGGTATATTTCCGTGCTAGTGTGACAGATGGCAAAGATTGAAAAGTGATGACAATTATTACAATATTACTCAATAAAATATGAAAACATGAGAAATTACAAATATTCAGTAAACTTTATTCCATTCTTTCATGTTCATGGGGTAGGTTTTAATGATTTTGGGAAGGTTTAAATCAGATGATCTTCTGAACAGATTAGCCTGCAAAAGCCTCAACTTTTTGTTCTTGAAGCCAAATTTTGTAAAGTGGCTCTTTGGTTTGGAATGCTCCTGTTTTGTTGTTCTCCGTATAGTTTTCCAAGGGATGTCGTGTCCGTAAAACTTTAATTTCAACTGATAATTTTAAAGTTAAATGGACCATTACATATGAATCAATTGCCAGACAGAAATCAGCCATACGTAAACACAAAATTATAACCATGCCAAGCACTTCACAGGGAGATGGAGAGTAGAGAGCCCATTCACTCTAGACTTTTAGACCTGTTTCATTTCATCTACATTAATTATTCTCTCCTCATATCGTTGTACTCAATAGACCATACTTGCCTATATTTTGTATAGTAATTAAAAACATTGAATTCGAACGAGTGCAAGAAATACCTCAATAAATATAATATGGAAGAAAATATTTAATTTGTTTTGTACTTCTACTTACAACAACTAGTACTTTTACGTCAGCCTTGTTGGGCTTGGTATTCCTTTAACTTTTGTGCCATCCTATCTCTGTACGGTTTAAAATGTCTCAAAAGACCACCAATACGACGTATAAGCTTTACCTTATCTGAGGAGCTGGTCTTCTTGCCAAGGCTGTTGTAGGCTTTGTCTTTAGCAGCCTTAAGGGCAGCATCGATGATACCTTCAGCATTCCTTTGCCCATTGAAAGGAGTGTGCTTGCTGCCTGTGAAGATCTTGATAGTGGGGAAGCCTGTAACTCCATACTTCTGCCCAAGAGCCTTGTGCTGGTCTGCATCCACAGAGCCTACTTTGATTATGCCCTGGAATAAAGTTAGAGTTTTTGAAAATATATATATAATATCATATTAAGTAGTGCAGAAAAATCATTAATATAAGTGCTAGAGTTATATTTACGATTCTTCTGCAATAAGGACTTCAGAACTTAATAAATATGTCTTATTCTCATGTTTGATGGTTTACAAATATCACTTTACCTTCAGCGCTTTAGCTGCTTTCTTGTACTCTGGTACTAGATTCTTACAGTGTCCACACCACGGCGCAAAGAACTCTACAACCCACACCTCATCGGAACCAGTCACCAGTCGGTCGAAATTAGTAGGCGTCAGTTCTACCACATCTGATGACGAGTCGTATAGGGCATACGTACTCGTGAAGCATAATAAAATACCTAGAAATACAAAAATTATGTTTAAATTACCGGTAGATTAGACCTATACTGCAAACTTGTTTTATAACTTCACGCTGAATCTAATTGTTTTCAAAACATACCTAAGTAATGTGCGTGTAACATATTGAAGTAGCACTCGTTAATAATTAATCTAAATAATGAATTTAACTATTATCGGCAAAACGCGTGAAAAATTAGAAAATGTAATTCAATGAACTAAACACGTCAATCCTTTTTGGCAACCGATCGACCAACCGAGTAGGCAGAGATACGGAATATTGTCAATGGATTTCGTGGTTTTGCCTTATTGGTTGATTTAATTTTAGCGCCTTTCCATGTCTTATTTCCTATGATAAATTATTTATAGTCTCTGCTCAATTATTAATATCTCGGTTATGGAAAGCTCGTAGAGACAAATCGTAATATTAAAGTTATTGATGATATTTATAACATTTATTTATCTTGTTATATGGCCTATAATTAAGTTTATGAATTTATAAACTACCGACTGTTGAACTACTGCAGACTAAAACGCGTGTATGAAATAAAACAATTGTGAAATGCTATTCTTCCTTCGATACTGATGTCAATTATAGATTATTTTCTATTTACGTTGGTGCTGTGTCATATGCTATGCATGTGCCTTGTGGTGACCAAATTAAGCAGTGTGGGGTCTTCGATTTTGTACCCCACACTATTAATATTTGAGAAACGACAGAGGACTCTAATTATAGAGAGTGCTCTACACTCCTTGCCAATCCCATGCGTGTTATGAAAACAAACCACTTGATTCCCACCATATTGTGCTCATAGTCATAGAACATTATGATTTCATGGTTATTGTTGTGGTTTTTTGCAGTTTTAATCATAGTAGTAGTCTTTGGTTTTAAGTAGGTAACATAGATAATACACTATATGTAAATCGACAAATAGAACACGACGACATAGACATAATAGAATACAGAAAACTGAATCTGCTGTTTTATTTGGATTTTGCATTTTAGGCTCTCATTTTGTAATACAAAAGTGAATGTTGAGATAAAATAATAATATTAATTAAAATGTAACGGCAAATTTATTGCCGAATGTTTCGGTTATAAGTGTTTTAGATAATCGAGTCCGTACTGTTTTGACAGGTTATGTTCGCGCGTTGTTTGTTATTTTTGGGTCAGTTTAGGCGGGAAATCGTATACAGCAAAACTCATTGGTGTGTCACATCCACCAAATATAAACCAGTTACTGGTCTTTATACGTTTCCAGTGAGTAGATTCTACTGCACTTTTCAAATGGCTACTGAAAATTCAAAGCCTTTCACGGTATTCGTCGAAGGAAATATAGGCAGCGGCAAAACAACATTTTTAGAACATTTTCGGCAATTTGAAGACATCACTTTACTCACTGAACCTGTCGAAGAGTGGAGGAATCTCAAAGGATGGAATCTATTGGTATGGCATTCAAAATGTACTTATTAAATGTAAGGTAGGTCAATTAATTGGCTACCTCCATGAGGGATTCTCAATGAAGAACATATGCAACTAGACCTTGTGGGTCATCAATATTTAAATCTTATTTTTCAAATTTAAAATATTATTTAATTTATTCTCTCTCTCTAAGAGTAGGTACTCGAAACCGACGAGCATTTATGTAGAGACTGCTGAATGTGGACGAAGCGAAAGAGGTATGTAAGTCTAGAGAGAACTGGCGCTCTATACTCTCTGCCTACCACGTTAGCGACTCGGCGTGATGATATGATGATGATAATTAATTTATTAGGTGTGCCTAGTGTCCCACTGAGCCCATTTTAAAGTAGAACTTTATAAAAGTAAAAATTATTAAACATTATTTTCATAAATGGGTACATTAATATCGCCACCCATTACTTTAACCTAAGTCCTGCTTTGAGGCAGGGGTGCATATTTAATTAAATGGAGCTATTCATTGCTATGCTTGCCTAGAATTCATTTATCCTGTAAAACCCAAGAAAACATAGTTTTGGCTTCTGTCTGCGTCCTGCAGCCCACAGACAAATATAGCAACCTCAATAATGAATGTCATATCCATCATCATTAATAAGCTGTTAACCAATTATATATTGGAGTAAATAAATGTAGTTATTATATTGATATAAGTAGTGCTATAAGCTTAAAGCTACATACTTACATATAATCATGCCTCTTTCCCGTAGGGGTAGGCAGAGACCACTTCTTTCCAATAAGCTTATTACTCTTATTCCTTTTTTATTAGCTTATTGAACTAGTTAAAATTTATTATTCTCTTAAACATGACAAAGACCAATATTTTCTCTAGAGTGGTCAGTTGCTAGGGTCAGTATTAGTGCTGGACAGTATAAGCTAGTATATGGAGAAGGATGTGATTATAAATATTGTGTTATTTATTAAAATTCTTTCCTCTTTCAGGATTTGATGTACAAAGACCCCGCAAAATGGGCTATGACATTCCAATCATATGTGGCCCTGACTATGCTGGACATGCACAGGAGACCTACACCAACACCAGTGAAGCTGATGGAGCGGTCTATATACAGTGCTCGGTACTGCTTTGTGGAGCACATGATGAGGAGTGGGACACTACACCCTGCACAGTTTGCCGTCCTAGACGAGTGGTTCAGGTTTATCCACCACAACATACCTATTGAGACTGATCTCATTGGTAAGACACTGTTCATAACACACTATCTATATACATAGGCTTTTGTTCCATACCATCAGGCAGATCATTTGCTGGTCTAAAAGTATGTGTGAAATAATATTTGGACAATTCAACACACATTGGCTTGGAATCTGACTATACATTTCTATGTAGATATGAAGATGATGATAAATAGGTATGTAAATCTAGAGAGAACTGGCACTCTACTCTCTGCTTATTCTGTTAGGGACTCGGGATGGTGAAGGGAATAGGGAAAGGGAAGGGAAGTGATGATATGTGTATGTATGTTTAATTAGGTGAATATAAATAAATACAAATACTTGTGTTCATAGCACAAATATCCACCCCCAGAGGGAGTGCAACCTAGGACCTTAAGCTTCATAGCTCTGACACTTAGAACAGACAACTTTCAGATATATATTCAAGTACTTTGATGGTTAACAAAACTAAGTAGTTAGCTTAAATTAAGATCCTCATTCAATTCTCAGATATTTACTTACTGTACTTACATATCATAATTTTGATTCCCTTGTAGGGTAGGTAAAGAGTAAATTCAAGCTCCTTTAAATCCAATTTGATTTTGTTAGTCATCATGAAATAGGGCATTATGGAATCTACTCCATTACAGTTGTACTTACACAAATTCCTGTAATTTAACAGTATACCTCAAGACAACTCCATCAGTAGTTTATGAGAGAATTAAGAAGCGAGCAAGGTCTGAGGAGCAGTGTGTCCCACTTTCCTACATAGAGGAACTACATGCATTACACGAAGACTGGCTTGTGAAGAGGGTTCATGCAGAATGCCCTGCACCAGTAAGTATTTTCTATGGGCTTTGGCTGTGACTAATAAATAATAATAGTTCAGATGAGATCAGATGTCTGAACAAAATTGGTCTTTAGTCTGGTGACACAGCTGTGTATGTGACGCGCTAAGGTCAGCTATTGTACAAATATGTGTGCTGCACCCACATGGTGATTAATGTATATTATGTATCTCTGTTTCTAGGTGTTAGTACTAGATGCTGATCTGGATATATCTCAAATTACTGAAGAATACAAGAAGAGTGAACACCAAATACTAAGGAAGGCTGTTGATGTAGTGATTAATTCCCCTGACAAGCTGAGCCCAAAGAAAGCGATCTCTGGTACTCCTATCAAGATAGCACCACAACTGAGACTAAATAAGTATTATTAAGATACATTATGCCTAGATTTGAAAGATAAATGTTGAAAAGGTTTCAAATATATTCAATATTGTATGCAAGTATGTTGTGGGTTGCTAAGTATCTATACAAGTAGTATGTAAGTTAATATAGAACAGAGATCACAAATAAATGGTTGGTATATGTTCTAACAGTTAGGAACGACAATTTAATCATCCATTTTAAATGGATAAGATTGTTATCTGTAATGTATTTCAAATCATATTTATAATGTATAATATTAATTTAACTTTTATATGTTTGTGTTACAATAGGCAATGTTCAGCATATTTCACCGACAAGAAAATTATTGGAGCATGTGTTCATTCCAAGGCTTGCATTAAATTACTAATATAGTTACGTAAATACATAACAATATTGACGTCTTTGCTTTTGTTAAAATAAAAGTGTCCTGTCTGTTTTCAAATGGTATTTGTATAAAACAACTATCAACTATGTGCTCTACTAAGTAAATTGAAACTCATTGTTGTACACTTTATTTGCTTATGTTGTTGACTGACTAACATGAATAACAGGATATACATATATAACTAGCTGTCCCGCCCAGCTTCGTCTTTGGTGATAATTTAAAATTGCCTGAAACACGATCGCAGCGCCGCCTATTGGGTCAAATTGTAAATCTAAGCCACTATCGAATCCACATGACTAACATACTGACACAAGAAGTATATATAATGGATATACATATACATTCTTGACAAAATAATGTTCCTATGCGTTATTCCAACTTTAAAGACAGTGAAGATTCTGTTTGAGCATTTTTACTATATAACATTATAAATTAACACATGGTTACACCATTTTTATTATTATTATGTTAAATTAAGTTGTTCCACATAATGGCAATATATTCTAAGAGAGTTGAAAACAAGATCGAACAATTAACTACTATTGTGTTTATTATTACGAAATGCCACTGATAAATTAAACAACTCCTTAAATATGGTTCTAGTGATATGATTTCAACTATTACATTAATTTAGATCTATTAGAAATTAACAAAAATAATGTTAACTATAAATATTTATAAATGCTTGAAACGTATATATTTTATCATAATAAATTTATTTATACTATAAATATTTTTACATGACATAATATTTACGCTACTGTAAGTTTACCACGATATTTGCATTGCAGGTTTTTATTTACTAAAATTGAACTATACCACCTATAAATTTCGGTAGCCTTAGAATTAATAAGGCATTCGATTAAGTTAATTAGAGCTGGAACGCCAAGGGTGTATTTCGTTGTACCGATGTGTTAGTACGATTTGATGTGATTTAGTTTCCAATGGTTTTAGTGCCTTAAAGCGTGACTCGAAGTCGAAGTGTAAAAGGAAGTTAGGGTTTAACTTGGGCAGGTAAGCACATTAAAATACAGCGCGTCCTAGTCGTGACAAGCGCTAGTGGGTACTGTGCAAAGACTACTATTGAACCCTGTATGCACCAACATAAAATAAAAATATTTCGTATATAGTTATCGCAGCCGAAGTATTCTAAGTAGTAGTAAGTGTCTGCTGCTCAATTACAACTATTTTATTGTAATTTATAGTAAAGCGAATTTATTTAATTAACAGTTTAATTATTGCTATATTTTTTCTTATGGTTTTATTATCGTACGATTTAATTTACACATAGTTATTCGTTAAAACGAATGCTCCAAATTTGGCGCAATGGTTATTGCGATATTATGTAGGTACTTCGTTTACATTTATGAGGCAGTATAGTATTTGGTTAGAACCTGTTTCAGTCGAAACGAATGAAAAAATATGACATCGTGAATAATGTCATTGTCAGGTGTTTATAGTTTACATGCCGATATTAGAAAAATAGGTCAATTTTTAAATAGATTAATTTTATTAGGTGCCTATAAATATAATTTTAAGATTAATTGATTGTTGAGTAAACCTACGTTTTTTTGTGATGAGTTCTTGTTGTAGTAACGAATTAATTTTTAATTCGGCGTTAAGCGAAGTACTGTCTAGCAATTTGCAACAAATTATTCATTTATTCAGTAATGAACACAGTTACTGGCTTATCCTGGGTGCTTTTATTATAATTAGCGTTGTATTTATCGTGAGAATTGGTAAATTCGGTGTTAAGTATTCGTAGGCGGTGCGCTGAAAAGAGATCATCTAGTCGAAAGTAAAAGTAATGCGTACACCGCACTACTAGATCATCTGTGTGACAAGGTATGTATTTGATTTTCAATATTTCAATATAAATAATGCGTTCCGAAACGGCCTCGAATTTCCAGGCATTACAAGCTATAATAATGATATATTTGACTGCTATACACCAATACATTTTGGATATAGAGAATTATTCATTAAGTTCTAATGAAAAAAGTTTTATGTAATTGAATTAATAATTATTTGTAAATTATAGAAATATAATTTGGCTTTGTTTGGATTATTCTAATTTACTATGGGTACCAGACCAGTAGCATTTTGCAAGGGGGTGTACTTGCACCTCCCTGTTAGGAAAGAAAAATCAGATGTAACAAGATCCCATTATTACTGTGGTATTTGATGGTAAATGTAAAGATAATTTATATGTGAAAACCCCTGAAAGGAATCCCACAGATTTAACTATATGCCAGTTACTTAATGACCTGAATGTTGTTGGTATGTCATAATTATGAAAATGCTCTAGACCACTACACTACTACACCACTACAATATCCTCATGTCTTCCCACAAGGGTCCCCGAAGGGGTAGGCAGGCTTTAATTTTAGTTAATACTAATAACTCGGGGTAATATCACAAATATTTTTTTATATTACCCCGAGTTGTATCCTCTGAGTCTTCTTCTTAAAGCATTTCATTCATTAACTACTGAAGTTATGAGTTCTTTATTTTTGAGTTTCACTTGCTGGTTATTGGTGGTTGTCCAATCAGAATCCTCAGAAACATTAATAATTAAACCTCTTACTCTATATACTTAAACAGACTCTGAGGCAAATATGCATTCTTTAAAAGACTGGCTCCGCACTACTACAGATTTCTTATTGTAAGACTTGCTTTGTGGTTTGTCATTCATTTGATATGCATGAACTGCCATCTGATAATATCAGACCATATATTGAATGGAATAAGTACTACTTTGCAGAAATACAATGTTGTAAGTTTTTTGTAATATTTGTTTGCATGTCCCATTTACACAATATATATCCTCACGCCTTCCCACAAGGGTCCCCGAAGAGGGGTCGGCGGAGGTGTATAGGTAATAGCCACACACCCACTTTCTGCCAGAGGTACACTAGGTGCTAACGTGACAGATGGCAAGTCCATCGCCTTTTCTCAAGCACGATTTACATTGTGGTATGTCTAATATCATATTTATATACATGTACTAGATGTGCCACGAAATATCACTTGCATACAATTTGATTGCATTTATATATATTTTTCTGGAATAAAACATATCCTATATGTTAAACAAGCGAATAGTCTATGTCTGTGTCAAATTTCATCCAATTACGTTCTGTAGTTTTTACGTGAAAAAGGGACAAATATCAAATAAATTTTTTGTCAATATACAAAAATATTATTAAACTCATGTCACTTTATTGGAGGAATCAATTAGATATGTGTGTCAGCTAGGCAATCAAGATAACAAACCAAGTGATAACAATCTAGCAATATATGCCAGAACATTGTATGCTGGTGCTTTAAGATATAAACTGGCTTTATCAACATTCTTACATATTTTTCTATCAGTCATCTGATGAAAATCTGTCACTGATAAGATTATGGATTGAATTGCATCAACTTTTTTTTTAAACTATACGAGAACTAGTTACACCAAACACCTTGAACTGCAAACAATTGACATTGGTTCAGCTGTTAAGTTATAATTTTTTCTTTTATCTTAAGTTATATAATAACACTGGGAATGTTAGTTTGTTTTTACGCTCTCACATATTTACTATTCATCCAATCATCATGAAAGTTGTCATTTATATTGTCAATTGTTAATGGACATGCTAGCCCGAAGGGATAATGTTCCCCTGGGATCATTATTTTTAGCTACAGGTAACATCTTATGGTGGAGCTAGTAGCTCTATAATGCTAGTGTTTCTTATATTGTGTTACTATTGTCTCATTGAGTCGGCGACAATCCAAAGCAATTATGTTGAAGAATACAATAGCCCTCTAGTAGGTTAGTGGTAACTTATGTGTAAAACCTTATAAGGACTTTGAATGTTACAATGATACCTATGAAGATCCTTGTTGCTTTGATCCCAAGTTGCTCTTTACTTAATTAATTTTTGTTCCTATTTTCTAAGGAAACAGTTTAAAAATATGTCAGGCTTTGTAGTCAACAAGTACGTAGGTGGTGACGCAAATTTGACCTACTTGTGGGCAATGTAGGGTTTGTGGTCCCACCGCCCATCGTGAGACACCGGTGATCTGTCAGTTTATTAATTTTAATTTTGAATAAACACTTTTTAACAAATAAAACAATACATATATCCATACGTGACCACATTGTTCGGTAAAAATATTATGCCCAGATAGTCGATGATCATATTAGAATAGTGAGCGTAGTAAGAGTAAAAAGACAGGTTGTAATGAAAGTGAGCGCGGCCGGGCGAGCGCCTAGTTTATCGTACTAGACTAGTGTTACCTCATTCAATGCGCCCGCTTTTTCACTTTCCTTCAGCTCAAAGAAAGCGTGAAGCGTATACTTATTAACACTGAGGTTTTATGTGACATTAAAAATGCAGCTGGATACACAGATTATTTATTATTCATATGTGTGTGTGATCAATAATTAGCTAAGATCAAGTGCGTCATTATATAAAGTAGCATTAAATTATCTTATAAGTTTGTTGTTCTTGTTATTTCCACTGCAGGAGCAACTCCAAAAGTTGCTCATATCTGATTAGTTATCTGCAAAGAGTTCGGTTCTTCTATCCCCGGTATGTATCACTGGTTGAACACATCTATACATATAAGTAAAATTGGAGTGTTTGTAATATTGAAATAACCGCTTTTTACTACATGCATATGAATATATATACGGTACATAAACCAAAATATGTATTTTTTTTTAATTTTGTCTGTCTGTTTGCTCCTGCTAATCTCCGAAACGGCTGGACCGATTTTGACTGGTCTTTCACTGGGAGATAGCTGATGTAAAAAGGAGAAACTTAGGCTACTTTTATATTAGAAACTAAACAAAAACTTTTTTGTTAAATTCCACGCGGACGAAGTCGCGGGCATAGCTAGTTTATCTATTAAAAATGTTTTTAGTACACAAGTACAGCCATTCCACGCGTTTAACGCGTAAGAAAATTTCAGGTGAAATCTACTCGTACCTGCGTGCAGGCGCAACAGGCTTGCTTTCAGCCACGTTTACAAAATCATGTGCGCAATGCAAAAATCGGGTGAAAAAGCACCTCTGCCCTATATATGGGAGCTCGTGAACAGATATGTAAGTGAATAAGTACGTAACGCACGCACGATATTGGCAGACCGTATGCATTACATAGCGCGTGCGAAATAATCTTGATACCTACCTCGATACATTGCAATGAGATAAGACACCGATGGCGTACTTAAAATAATGTATCATGATTAGCCAAAATATATACCCGGAAGATTGAGAATATTTTCAATTCTTAGGTTATGACATGACAACGACGCAAAAAAAAAATTGTATGTGTTTAATTAATTAAATTTGAAAAGAGAGGTAGTTAACCTCTGTTCGAAATTTAAGCATTTCGACCTGAGAAAAGATGGCAGTTTAAAGCCGCTGCCGCCGGGTAGTGTTGTGTGTCTGCGGTAAGGTTTCATACATTCTAAGTGGACAATCCAAATGGAATGGCTTGTACCACTAACGCTGAAAATCCACCCATCAGAAGGACGTCAAAGTGCGAGAAATAACTCTGGTATCACTTGCGCCGGCGGTAACCGGTAACCGTTCACCGTCTGATGGTCCGTATGCTTGTTTTTCCCGTATGAAATAAAAAAACAGTTGGCTGATATTGGCAACACGACGAACAAATATATTGCCAGCAAGCAGATGTTTTGTAATTATGGATATTCATGCTCATTTACAAATCATCCTAATACGCACACATACATACACACATACGTACACACACAATGTATTATCTTTCTACAAGTATATAGTAGTTTGGTTTTTAGTATACATAATTAATATATATAATAAAAACTATATTAATAAAAACAATAATAGTATGAGTGCGCCGTCAAACCCGAATTTGCATTTATGCAGTTGTTCTATATGTTCATTTATTAATTGTCAAGAATTCAACAAGAAATAAAAAAAATAAGCCGTGGTGGCCGAGTGGTTCGAGCAGTTGCCTGCGACGCAAAGGTCGCAAGTTCGAATCCCGACTGTACCAATGAGTTTTTCTGAACTTAAGTACAGTGATTAGTCACACCACGAGCTTTACGGTGAAGGAAAACATCGAGAGGAAACCTGCATACGTCTGAGAAGAAATTCAAAGGCGTATGTATAGACGTGCTTGAGTAACGGCGATGGACTCGCCATCTGTCACGTTGGCACCTAATATACCTCTGGCGGAAAGTGGGTGTGTGGGTATTACCTATACGCCTCTGCCTACCCCTTCGGGGACCCTTGTGGGAAGGCGTGAGGATAAAAAAAATATATCGAATGGAAAAAGTAGTTTAAATAGTATATTACATTATAGCATACGTCGAAAGGTCATCGCATAAATTCAATAAAGTTGACAGATTATGAATGAGCAGAGCGTTGAGCATTCACAGTGAATTTCTATTCTGTATTAACTTTCTTAATAATTTCGTCACAATGTGATAGTGAAAAGCGATCATTAATTGTTATTAGGAAAGAAACGTCATAAATTGTCGATAGAACGATCAGGTTATAGTTTAGCAAAATGTGTGCCACGTGTGTGTCTACAATGTTTGTACTACTATACATATTTATACAGTTTGTACATAATAGGCGAATGATTCCGATTCATATTAATGGGTGTTACTAAACATATGTAATGCACAGTGCGACCTGTTAGGTTTCGTTTATGAGTTTTCTCGTACTATATAATCAGGGCAACTATTACGAGAATGAAAATCAATATTTATCAGCACGCTATCTGTCGCGTTGGTGCCCAAATATATTTACGGTGTACGTTGCATAAACTAGCAAAAGTTCCCGGAAATCTAGTTACGAGAGACAACACAAAAAAAAAAAACCAATTGCCTACATATGGATATATCTTCTGGACTTTCTGCAAGTCTCCGAAGGGCTACCCAACACCAACTTTTGGCCGATATATTTTTTTAGGTTTTTTTTAGATGTTGTTTCGTCACAAACGGGATCAAAACATCGAGAGGAAACCTGGACAGGTTTCTTCTGAATGTTTTCCTTCTTTACTGTACTTTAGTCAAATTTATTATAATTTTGGGATTGGAAGAAATAATAATAAAATAATATATCCTCACGCCTTCCCTATACCTACCTCACCTACTCCCTTCTCCTCCGAAGGGAGGAGTTGACGTAGGTGTATAGGTAGTACCCACACACCCACTTTCCACCAGAGATATATTTTACGCGCTAACGTGACATATGGCCAGTCCATCGCCGTTACTCAAGCACGATTATCAATACACCTTTGAATTTATTCTCAGGCGTATGCAGGATTCCTCTCGATGATCTCCTTCACCGTTAAGCTCTAGGTGTGACTAATCACTGTACTACTAACTATATATGTATCTCACTTTTAATTTAATGACATACTTTATAATTTTAACGAATGACGCTAAACGTGCCACATTCTAGAAGGAATCTAGTTATTACAGTTAGTTGCGTTGCCCTCTCAAACGTTTACCGGTCGAATGTAAAAAACGCCACTTCAACCAATCAGTCCCAATAGTCCCCATTGAATACTCAAAGACACTTTTCAGAAAGGACAGGATGATCAATTCGTCATTTACAATTTGTATAATGTCAATCTGTTTCAATAACAACCGCTTGTGTATGGTTTACGATGTTAAAAAAACTGTAATATTGATGTTTGCTATATACTGCTCGCAATTTATTACAAAATTATGAAAAAAAACAGCCAAATCGATCCCTTGATGTCAATGGAGGCTAATCTATATACGATGGGGGTTATCGAAATACAAGATGCCTTTTGCTGGTAATTCATCATCCGCTGATGAAACTGCCTGAAGGCGCGTTATTTTCCTTAAAAGTGACTCGACAAATATTTTAAATGTAGATAGTCCGATGGTTTGTGTTCACATTGGATGCCTGTATATAGAAAGCGTTTGATCAGCATAGTGATTAGCGTTTCTTTAGCTTAGAGACCTACATTTAACTGCGAAAGTGTAATGACTTCACTGTAACTGTAGTAGATCAGTGAGTAGAGCTACTTAAAGTTGGCTAACAAGCTTATTACCACCGCACCTCTCGCCATTGACGATTCATCCCCATATTTTGGAGCCAAAAAGGTCTCGCACTGTTCGTTTCAAAGGAGTTTCTTTCCACGAACGCCCAGGCTGTGGAATGAACTCCCCTTGAGGTTTTCCATCGAAAATACAGTTATGGAAAGAATGGTGTAAGATTCCTGTTGGGTGGCAATCAAGAAAGCGGTCCGCCTGATGATATATGGTTCCGCCGTCTATGGATGCTTGAAACACCAGGGGTTCCAGCGCACTTAAATTCAATTAATTTAAAGTTTATGTAAGCCCTTATTTGAGTATCACATACTTGGGTTACTTCTTTAAAATTATATGAACATACATTGTTGTTGACATCATTTTGTAATGAAAAAAGAAAGTAGCCTTGAAGTCGGAGCCTGGCATTTATTGTACATTTTTGTTTATTTAAACTTTCCACTGTGCTCTCATCTTTCCGTATTTTTTTCGTTATCATATTTACCTATTTAAAATTGCCCCGGTTTTGTAATTAGGTAATTGAATAAAAAATTAAGAAATATCCTTACGGGTCCCCGAAGGGGCAGGCAGAAGTGTATAGGTAATACCCACACACCCACTTTCTGCCGTCGCCGTTACTCAAGCACGACTATACATACGCCGTGTTCCTTTCCCCGTAAGGCTCGTGGTGTGACTAATCACTGTACTTAAGTTCAGAAAAACTCATTGGTACTGTCGGGATTCGAACTTGCGATCTTTGTGTCTCAGGCAACTGTTCGAACCTCTCGGCCACCACGGCTGAATTAGGTAATTGATCAATTAAATATACCTCATAGGGCTCAGTAAAAGACTTAGTAGTCCTCCCATCTCTATTAAATAATTTCTTGTATTTATATTTACTGGTTGGTAGGATTATAGGAGAATATAGGAATATAAGAGAATATGAGAGAAGAATATAGAATTTTAGTTATCATGATATGGAAAATATAATGAAACCCTATATAAACATTATGCCAAGGAAAAGAAAGGAACGCCCTGATGAACATGATTACAAAATGGATTTCGCATCGTTTCGTACTGACATAATGAATCTCTTAGGAGAATTCGGGAGAACTCAAAAACAAAGTCTTACCCAAATACGTGATGAAATATGTGAAATTAAGAATGCAATCAAAATTATCAAAACAACGACAGAAACTTTTACTCAAAATTTTCAAAGTATAAATAATGAAATAGAAAATATCAAGTTGAATATAATTTCAACTCAGGATAAATTGCAACATGTTGAAATTGAAATATCCCAAATAATAATAATAATATATAATAATATATAATTATTAAAATATTGTCATTGTGGGTATACCAGAGAAAAATGACAAAAATTATAAAACACGCCAAATATACGATACAAGCGAAGCTATGACAAAACTATCGCTGTTGTATGAAGAATGCCCACAGCCGATTAAAACTCTGAGGCTAGGAAAATATATTCCTGATAAAAATCGCCCGCTTAAAGTATACTTTAATACTATAGATGTACCAAAAAAATTGTTACGGAATCGGAAAATGCTACCGGAAAATATACAGATTTACGCTGATCAGACTCCAGCTCAGAAACAATACTTACAATCCTTACAGGAGGAATTAAGCAAGCGTGCAGTCAACGGCGAAAAGGATCTTGTTATTAAATATATCAAGGGACTACCTACCATTGTTACAGCTACATCGGACACAAAAAACTAACAGGCACTTTACCAAATTATATAAATCGTACATATACATCAGACGGGGTGACTCACCAAATTTGCAAAACATACGAAGATATACCATTACATTCATCTTCTCTAAGATTCTTTTATGCCAACTTGCGTAGCATCCGCACCGTTGGAAAGTTTGACGAAATAAAATGTATTATTAAAGCATTCCCTACAACTATCCACATGCTTATTTTTACGGAGACGTGGATTACTTCGGATAGTGATGCCAAATTATATCAGTTACCAAATTATACACACATTTATAATTATAGAAAAAGTGGCAAGGGTGGCGGTATATCAATATTTGTTCACAACACTATCCAATATGAAGTAACGGAGGATCTGTTAGAAAACGGAAACCACTATCTATGGATACATATTGATAAACTGGACCTAAACATTGGAGGAATATATAAGCCCGGTTCGACGGATGTAAATAGTTTTTTGGAAATTTATTCAAAGCAGTTAGAGCGGCGGAAAAGAGCAGTTGCCTTCGGTGATTTTAACCTGGACCTACTCAGCCCAAGTAAAGACACCACACAGTATCTAAAAGACATAAAAGAGAATGGATACGAAATAATAAATAAAATTAGTAAAAGTTACGGTACTCGTGAAACTAGTGCCACCAACACCATACTAGACCATGTGTGCACAAACTTAAATACTCATTCTTTCGGTATGTCATTAATTGAGTCCTCCTTGTCCGATCATAAACAGATTTTCTTGGAAATTGGAAAACTGGCAACCGAGATAAAAAAAAAATGGGTACAGTACAAGGCACTCGACTATGAAAAACTTTATAGAAATACTCTCACGGCCAGTTATTCCAATGAGGAAGGTGACTACGAACACCTGGAAAAATTTATTTCCAAACAGGTTGCAAATTGTCAAGTTCAAAAGACCAAATATTTAAACCCACCTCAAAAGGATTGGATACATAAGGATGTCATTGATTCTATAAATCTGAGAAATAGATTATGGCAGGAAACAAAAACAAATATAAAAGATGATCATTCACAAAGTAAGTTTAAAGAAGCACAATATAAAGTGAGGAAGCTGATAAGAAGACATAAGAAGTGTTATTACCATAAATTGTTTGAACATAGTTGCAATGACCCTAAAAAAATGTGGAACGTTATAAATAGCCTAGCATTAAATAAAATTAAAGATAACAGTACTCCCTCAAAACTAATATCGTGCTCAGGACTACTAATCACTGAAGGTAATGCAATTTGTGAAATATTTAATATTTTTTTCTCTTCCATCGGTGCAGATCTGGCTAACAAAATACCTCGCATGTATCACGAAACAGATGGTAATATTCTAATGTACGATGATAATTATACACACGACACAAAATTAACTGAGTTCACACCATGTACTACGGATGAAATAGCTAAAATCATTGACGACTTAGATAGTAATACTAGTACTGGCTTGGACGGAATTAGCACTAAAGCAGTTAAATGCTTAAAGAACGTTATCACGGAAAAAATAACAAATTGTATTAACATGTGTTTGTCGCAGGGTATTTTTCCAGATTCATTAAAAAAGGCCAAAGTCAGTCCTATTTATAAGTCCGGTACTAAAACAGATACAAATAATTATAGGCCAATATCAGTTTTACCCGTAATCTCTAAAATATTTGAGCGAGTTTTGTATCGCCGATTATACGACTACCTGACGGCTAAAAACTTTCTTATCGATGAACAATACGGCTTTCGACCAAAGTCAAGCACACTCACTGCTGCAATTGACTTGGTAACTTTAATTAAGTCCCATATCGATAAGAAGAGCATCGCCTTAGGCGTATTTATTGACTTAAAAAAAGCTTTCGATACCGTAAGTCACCAAAAGCTACTCCGAAAATTAAGCAATGCTGGTGTTTTAGGCACAGCTCTTAATATGTTCACATCATACCTACAAGCTAGGGGACAAGTTGTTAAATTGGAAAACAACAAATTCACTAGCTCTATGCAAACGGTTTCATATGGTATTCCGCAAGGATCAATAATTGGGCCATTACTGTTCTTAATTTACATTAATAATGTTAGCACAATTGGTCTCACAGGACACCTTACATTATATGCGGATGATACATGTCTGTTCTATTTTGGTAAATCAATTGAAGACATTGCAAAGCAAGCCCAGCAAGATCTCGATATACTTAATGAATGGTTGAAGTATAACCTACTTACAATAAATACCTCAAAAACATCTTTTATGATTATTGCAGCAAAAAACAAACACATACCGGACTTCACACCACTTACTATAGATAATGTTAAAATACAACAATCATACCTGGAAAAATATCTTGGATTATGGATAGATGACAAATTGACTTGGAAAACGCATATCGATCATGTCAATACAAAGCTAACATCAACCTTAGGAGCGCTACGAAAATCTGTTGATTGCATCCCGAAGCAAGTTCGTAATATTATATATAATACTCTTGTAAAGTCTCATTTAGAATATTTGATTGAAATTTGGGGATCCGCAGCTCCAACAAACTTAATGCCATTACAACGAACTCAAAACAAAATTATTAAACTACTATTTCATTACGACTGGTTAACATCATCAAAACTACTGTATAAAAAAACTGAATTACTAAATTTAACACAACTATATACATACTGTACCTGCATCCTTATTAAAAATATAACTAACAATTCCGTCAAGTCAAACACCAAGTTATCTAAAAAAATATACACACATAACCTCAGGAATAAACATAAGCTGCAGTGCAGTAATACTTATCGAACAAATTACGGAAAAAAAACGATATTGTTTGAGGGAGTACAGCTATACAACAGATTACCTAATGATGTAAAAGAGTGCAACAATATAAAAATGTATAAAAGTAAACTTAAGAAGTATATATACACATTATAATTAATTATAAGTCAGAAAAGAATAAGTTATTTTATATAAAAGAAAAACATTGTATCTCATTGTAAGTGAACTTTTAAGTTTTTATGAGAATAAAGTCTTTAAACACAAATTCGAACTTGCAAATGCCTACATCCTGTTAGGTGTCAAATCGTTTTATTGAATATCGAATGCGTCCGGGAATCGGCATCAATAAAAACGTCACTCAAAATGCTCAACTTTATGAATAAAATATCGTCATTGCTTTGGTGTCGCTATGCTAACGTAAATATATCCCATATAATACAAAATATATATCCTATATGGCTCTAAGTAATGTAGGTTGCCTGTTTTCAAAACGTTTTTGTTTAATTGCTTTAATATATGCACAGTGTGTGCTTATTAAAGCCCAATGTATTTAAGTTTGAAACATCATGGTCGTATTGTATTATAGGTTTATATTCGTCTACTCGGCTTGTTCCCAATTCTATTGGGGCTTACGCAATATTTACGATTCTTCTGTCATTACGAGGTAAATCCCATTTACCAATATCAATTCGGTTTTCAGATAATGTATGCCATTTTTGGGAATACTAGAAGGATCTTGAAATTTGATGACGAAGTAAATTATAATTGTTAAAGAAATATAAGTCTGTATGGCTATTCATGCTTAGAGCCATTTAAATTGGGCAATGAGATAACTGGTCTTGTATAAAATGTATTTTCCGCCATACATGTTAATGCGTTACTTAAGAAACAAACGCACTATGTCTTTTTAGTTCAAGGACTAATGAAGCTAGTGTAATGGAGACAACAATATAACACGTAATAAGATGTACATATTGATCGATCGATGCGCATTGGCCGGACGGCTGTTAGGGCGTGCCCCCGAGGCGACGCGCACCAGTCCGTCCCCGCTGGTGCGAAAAATACAGCACAGTGCGGCGATGGGGACCGCCACCCATCACGCAGAGTGCCTCACGGCGGGAAGTGGAGTGTGGAGTGTAGGATGGGTGTATGGAATGTAAGAGGAGGTATGGCTGATAAGATGAACGAATTGATCGATGTTATGACAGAGAGCGAGTTAGACGTTGTGTGCTTGTCTGAAACCAAGCGGAAGGGTAGTGGAGTAGACGAGCTCCCGGGCGGGAGTTTAGTGCTGTGGTCAGGAGTGGCAAATACCGAGCACGCCTGCCAGGGAGTGGGAATTCTACTGTCCAGCCGCTTGGCAGAATGTATGATAAGTTATGATGCGGTGAGCCCCAGACTTATTTGGGCTCGCTTTAAAATAGGCCTTACCCGACTATTTTTAGTCGCGGTGTATGCTCCGGTGGCCTCAGCGGACACTTGCGACCTGAATAAGTTCTGGGAATGTGTGAGTAATGTTCTAGAGACGAAAGAAGGGAATGAAAAGCTGATTATTTGTGGTGATCTGAATGGATGGGTCGGGACAGCCCGTAAGGATTACGAGGCAGTACTCGGCAAGTATGGTGATAAGAGAGTGAACGAGGCAGGCAAGCTGATATTAGATGTATGCATGGAGAGAGACCTCTTTGTGGCGAACACCATGTTCGACCACAAAAGGATTCATCAGTATACATGGGAACGGAAAAATGAGCGAAGCATGATAGATCTGTTTCTAATAGATCAGCGACTCAGAACACAGGTAATGGACACTAGGGTATATAGGGGAGGTGACCTGGGAACGGACCACTTCCTAGTTATAACTAGGATAAGAGGTCTGTTCGCGGGCTGGCGATCCCGCGCTGGGGGTCCCTGTTCTGCAGTCGCAGACCGCATCAAAAGCTGGAGGCTTCAAGATGCGGCTATTAGAGACAGATATCAAGAAAGGGTATCTGAACAGCTAGCCTGTCCACCGAAAGATGTGTTTGAGAGTGTCGATGTTTGTTGGCAGTTCCTTAAGTCCAGCATATTATGCGCCGCGAAAGAGGTTTGTGGCATTTCGAAAGGGCGGACAACCAAAAATGGCGATGGTTGGTGGGATGATGAAGTGAAAGAAGAAGTTAAAAAGAAGAAGGATGCAAGGCAAGACATTTTGGCTATGTCCAGCTCAAGTGAAAGTATGAAAGAAAAGATGAAAGAAAAATATCGCCTGCAAAAAAATCGTACGAAAGAGATAATAGCTCAGAAGCGTGAGAGGTTCCAAATGACTGTAGACGAAAAACTGTCACATAATTTCAAGGACAATGCAAAACTTTTTTGGAGAGAAGTTAAGAAGTCCAGAAATTGTGTTACAGCTAGTAGTAGGATGAATGTGATTTATTCGAAGGACAATAACATACTTACAGACAAAACAGACGTCCTCAGGCGATGGAGTGAATTTTATAAAGATATGTATGATGATAATGCCGCTGATCTACTCATAGAGCTGCCTCCAACAGAATCTATCGAGGATCCTATAGCGGATAAAATAAGTATGGGAGAGATTGTAAGAGCAATAAGAAGTCTGAAATGTGGAAAAGCTGCGGGAATAGATGGGATTACGGCTGAGATGATCAAGTACGGTGGACCAGCGGTCTGGGACGTCATCTATTTGCTATGCAATCTTTGCTGGGAAAGGGGTGATGTTCCGGACGACTGGAGGTGAGCAGTCATCGTGCCTTTCTATAAAGGAAAGGGATCACGATTGGACTGCTCAAACTACAGAGCCATCAGCTTGGTCAGCTTAGCTAGTAAAGTGTACACGAAGATCCTGACGATAAGAATGCAAGAGCGATCCGAAAGGTTTCTCTGGGAATCCCAAGGTGGATTTAGACCAGGAAGAGGATGTATGGATCAAACCTTCTCGCTTCTCGCTTCGCGGAATCGCGGAAAAGTTTTTGGATATTAACCAAAGGGTTTTCTGCGCTTTCGTCGACTTGGAGAAGGCATTTGATAGAGTCGTACGAAAGGAACTCTGGGACGTGTTGCCTGGATATGGAGTGAGCAGTTCCCTACTGCATGCCGTGAAATCACTCTATAGTGATAGCGAGGCGTGCGTTAGGGTTAACGGTGAGATGTCACCCTGGTTTGATGTGAAGTCGGGGGTCAAACAAGGGTGTATCATGTCTGCCTGGCTGTTCATTATATATCTAGATAACTGTCTGAGAGCACTAAGAACACACGGATGTGGAGTGAAAATGGGAAACTTAGTGGTCAACTGCCTTTTATACGCGGATGACGCGGTCTTACTGGCGTCATCAGAGGGCGAACTGCAGTCACTAGTTACCATAATGAAAGAGGAATGTGAAAAGAAGGGGCTGCGCCTAAACGCTGGCAAGACTAAGGTTCTGGTATTCGAAAGAGATGAACAAGTGACCGAGTGTGCTATATCGGTAAATGGGCAAATTCTAGAGCAAGTGAATGAATTTGTATTTCTTGGAAGCATGTTCACACGAGATGGAAAGTATGAAAAAGATATTGAAAGAAGGATAACTGCCGGAAATAAGGTGAATGCAGCCATGTCGGCGTTGATGGGCAGTAAAAGTCTGAGCAAGAATGCTCGAGTTGCTGTCCACAACGCGATATTGGTACCTACCTTGTTGTATGGCAGCGAATCCTGGGTATGTCAGAGGAAGTATGAAAATAGCTTGAATGCAGTTGAGATGCGATCGCTTCGAAAAATGTGCGGAGTAACGATTTTAGATCGAGTCCGCAATGAAGAGATTCGCAAATCAACTGGCGTGAATGAGGGCGTGATTGTAAAGATGAAGAAAGGCATGTTACGTTGGTTTGGACACATAGAAAGGATGAGCGAAGAAAGATTGACAAAACAGATATACAAAGCAAAAGTGTGTGCAAGAAGAGGCAGAGGAAGGCCACGTTCCAACTACCTGGATCAAATCGATCGGACTCTTAAGGACGGGAACGTTAAGAGTACTCGAAACCGACGAGCATGTATGAAGAGACTGGTGAACGTGGACGAAGCGAAAGAGGTATGTAAGTCTAGAGAGAACTGGCGCTCTATACTCTCTGCCTACCCCGCTAGGGACTTGGCGTGATGATATGTATGTATGTAAGATGTACATACATATCATCACGCCGAGTCCCTAACGCGGTAGGCAGAGAGTATAGAGCGCTAGTTCTCTCTAGACTTACATACATCTTTCGCTACGTCCACATTCATCATATTATATATTAGATAAATATATATATTTATAAATATATTATATATATATATATATATATATATAAATATATTATATATATATATATATATATAAATATATTATATATAAATATATATATAAATATATTATATATATATATATATATATATATATATATAATATATATATATATATATATATATATATATAATATATTTATATAAAGCCGTGGTGGCCGAGTGGTTCGAGCAGTTGCCTGCGACGCAAAGGTCGCAAGTTCGAATCCCGACTGTACCAATGAGTTTTTCTGAACTTAAGTACAGTGATTAGTCACACCACGAGCTTAACGGTGAAGGAAAACATCGAGAGGAAACCTGCATACGTCTGAGAAGAAATTCAAAGGCGTATGTATAGTCGTGCTGGAGTAACGGCGATGGACTCGCCATCTGTCACGTTGGCACCTAATATACCTCTGGCGGAAAGTGGGTGTGTGGGTATTACCTGTACACCTCTGCCTACCCCTTCGGGGACCCTTGTGAGAAGGCGTGAGGATATATTATTATTATAATTTTTTTTTGTCTCTCTTAGCATGAGTTCCGGGAACTTTTCCTACTTAACCGGTCAATGGCGAGACCTAGGCCTCCAGCCAGGCACTTTATTTCTAAGCAGCACAGCTAAGGGCACCCCCTGTGGGGTACGAACCTCGGCTTAGGGCGTTGCTGGATCGCGAGCAAGGGAGCTGGGCTGGACTGGTAATTTTATTTAAATATTATTTGGGGGCGGGATTTGCTCGTCTGGCTCGGCGCGGGCCGGCTTATAGAGCATCTTAATTTATATTTAGATAAGATATATATCATCACGCCGCATCACACCGGTAGGCAGGGAGAGTCATGCTTAAATTTTCTCTAGACTTACATATATACCTCCTTCGCTTCATCTAGTTCACCGGTCTCTCCATATATGTTCGCCGGTTTCGAGTGCTCTTGACGTCATTGAGTGTTCGATCGATTTGATCTAGGTATTTGGAACGTGAAGACCACGTTCTGCCTCTTCTTCCAGACACTGCCGCGTTGTATATTGTCAACCTTCTTTCACTCATCTGAAATTAAATAAAGAATTCTGAATCTAGAATAGTACCAATATAAAATTATATATAGAGATCGCAATTGGCGTGCAAAGGTTTTTAGATGGAATGGAATGCAGTTCTCTCTATCGCAGTTGTAATTATAAGTCGGTAATATCTCCATAACCACAGTACTTGGTGACACGAGATCGAATTCGATTAGGCCATTAAAGGAGTACATACTAATGAAACCAACAGGTGGTAGCCAATTAAATACTTTAAAATCTAAATTCAAAGAGTCGATAGAGTTCAAAGGGAGATAAAATTTTACTCGTGTGAGATATCCCGGGGCACAGCTTGTAGTAATAATTATTAACGTTAAATGTCGTTTCTTCTATTTAAAATGTTTATTACTCAAAATGCCAGTACAGAATAGGTTTTATTCAAAAACTGGTCTATGTGTACTTCAATAATTCTTTTTTTTAAGTTTGTGTTTGATCAGTGCAGTATAATATTGTATATGCATAGAAGCAAATTGAATACGCACAATTTATGCAGCGACCTCTTTAAGACTACTTGGGTATATCAGTTACATGTTATTCAAGGGTATTGATCAGTGCTAGTTAATGCCTTTATAAGTTTCCACTATCCATAGTCGATTCGAGTCGATTTCGTAATACTCGAGTATTCTAAGCAGATTCATTGGTTGAATTGCTACTAGTGTGTTTATTAACTGTGAAAATATAGTACCTAATGCAGCCGTCAAAATGAAATGGAAGCAAATAACAATAAAAACAACATTCTATATCATACGTATTTACCTACATATCGTAAAGCCGATTCTCACAGATAAAGAACGAAAAGCTGAAGTGGGCGCAAAGGATCTTCCATTGTTTTACGATTGTATAACCGTATAGATAGTGCCGAACGAAGACGCGCCCATTATCCTTCCATAAAGTTTATAGTGTGCAACCTTCCTTCAAATGTTTGAGTAGTATCGGCACACAATGATTACCTATGAGTGCACAGTGCACACCTAAACTACAATTATTAGACTCAAGTCATACTTCTCCTGGCATCCCGCGACCACCTCGACTAGAAATTGGTGGGGCGCGTCTTCGTGGACTATCTATACAGTAGATCGAAGACAAATGACACTGCACTGTTGTCCCTGCGGTGAATAACGTTTTCAAACTCCGTGAGGATTAGCTGTTCTGGCTCAAAAGGGACCTGCTCAAAGGACCTGTCACTAATACTGCTTGTCTTTTCGGTATTTAAGAGCATTGTTAGTCTGTAGGTTAGGCTATGGTTCTTGATTGCTACCTTTATAGTGTATAAAAAAAACTTACTTTCGAATTGAGAACGTTCTGCGTTTTGGAAGTCGGCTACAAATATTAGGCTATAATCTATACTAATATTATAAAGCTGAAGAGTTTGTTTGAACGCGCTAATCTCAGGAACTACTGGTTGGAATTGAAAAATTATTTTTGTGTTGGATAGTCCATTTCT
This sequence comes from Drepana falcataria, assembly GCA_945859725.1. Classification (NCBI taxonomy): domain Eukaryota; kingdom Metazoa; phylum Arthropoda; class Insecta; order Lepidoptera; family Drepanidae; genus Drepana; species Drepana falcataria. The sequence continues at coordinate 12,208,009 of OX243922.1, forward strand.
CTAGGAAGGCTTTAGGCTATATAACATCACGCTACGACTAATAGGAGCATAAATTAAAAATGTTCCAAGAACGGAAAAAAAAATCCTTTTTGAGAGCTTCCGTTGCGTGCACTGCGTAAACGGTTTAAGTTGCGAAAATATCAGGTATGAGGGAATTGTTCCTCTTTAAAAGTTTTAAAAAAAGTTCGCGGCAGCATATGTCAATCTTTTAAGATTGACTCACTATAACTTTTTTTATGCCACTTAACCGATTTCAATCAAATTTGAACACCGTGTGCAGTTTGATCCAACTTAAAAGATACGATAGCTTACTGAAATTTTACTTTTTCACCCGTGCGAAGCTGGGCGGGACAGCTATACATGATGATATAGATGTATGCTAGAAAGGTGTGAATCCGGAGAGTATATTGTTTTTATTTTTTAACCATCTTCTAAAGAGAAGGAGGTTCTCTATTCGACTATATGTTCTTGTATGTATGTTACGCGATCATTCCGCCAATTATGAAATTAATAAATAATTATAAAATTATTTTTTTAAGCAAGACTAGCCTTTTATTTTTTTATTACAAAGCCTTAGACATTTATACATTCATATTCAAATAATTATTCTCCTCATATTGTTGAGAGTACATGTAATGGCATATTTAGCACCCATATTGTGCTACAAACGACGAGGAGATAAACCTGTATAGTTTACAATATCTACTATATATTCCACATTAATATTAACCAAAAACATACGTGTGCGTCATAATGCCCGATATTTTACAAACAGACGTCCCTGATTGCATTTTCATCGGTTCAGATTTAAAATTCATCGTGTTTCATAGAATATTGATATGGCTTTATGACGTTCGGAGTACATACATTTGTATCAGTAATGTATCTGAGCCCTTTCCCATAGTGGTCCCCAAAAGAGGTGTAAGACAACATCGTCTTTTCACCTGTAATATATTTTAGGTACCAACGTGACAGGCGAGTCGATCGCCTTTTATCAAGCTCTATACAAACATCTTTAGATTTCTTTTCTACCGTATGCTGGTTTCCTCTTAATGTTTTCCTTCACCGCAAATGTAATTAAGTTCATAAAAAAATTATGGTACGGGTGGGATTTGGACTTACAATTTTTGTATTGCACGCAAATATAAGAACCGCTGGGCCACCACGGGTATAGTATCAGTAATGTCGTTAAAATCAGTTAGCTTGTATTGTAAGGACATACATCTTCATGTAATCACGGAGAAAATTACACGAAGCGCATATCTTTAGTAGTCGTTGCATGGTTAAGGAGCTAATGTGAGGTGTGGAGCAAAAAGCAGTTAGTTGAAACACGTATCTTGAAATGTCTGACAAGCGGCGGCGGTTGTTACACCATAATCCTGCTGCAGCCTTGCCATAATTCCTTTAATTCTATTTAAAGTTGCTTATTGTACAGAATAAGAAGAATTTTAAAATTGGTATTGCGTGCTAAATGGTCATTAAAATTGAGATCAGGCGCTGACTCTATGAGGGGTGTAATAACAAGCCGAGTCCTTAGAATTTTGTTAAGCTATCTTGCCTTTCTGATTTATGCTTTGGAATATTGTTGGTTTAATTGGAGTTTTATGTCTTATAATCAATTTATCTCAACTAGTAATAATAATATTGAAGGTTTTACGTTTGTGAACGTGTTTGTTGGAAGTTATATTTTGAAGAGCTCAACCGTTTGCAAAAAATATTTTTGCATTATATAGTTCGTTTATTGAGGAAGACTGTAGGCTGTAGTATGTATATATCACCCTGTAATCTCTTATAAATTTAATAAGAAATGTTTAAGTATTTGTGTGCATTGAGTGATATTTGGGTAATATTGAAACGAAGAAAGAATTCTCTGGTATTAGAAGAGTCATAGTATTTTATACTATGGAAGAGTGGTTCGTACTATGAACGAGTTACACGCTCATCGAGTTTACCGGAGGACCACTGGAGTAGAGTGACGTAAGTGAGCGGTGAGTGACGATTCGACCAAGCTTTTCGGCGGGGCCCCCACCAACGTTTTGTTTACAAGACCGACGCCTGTGCGCCGGCACTCTGTACTCGGCCATCACGCGGAACGCCGTACCGCGATACAACATTATTGCCGGCAAAACCGTCCATATTACCGACTGATAAGTGATGCCCCCGAAGTGTTGAGGCCCCCACACTACCGGTTCCAAAGCAGACGGAAAAAACTGGAGCTATTATAACACCTTGGTAAATTAGACGTTTGGTCATATCCGCGGTACTAGGCGTGCATCAAGTGTTTGCTAAGGATCTGCATATCTGCCGAATATCATCGTGAGTAACTAATTACAACTTTTTCATTACAAAACCTGTTTGTTTTTTTGGTAACGTGTTATGAAACGAATGTAAATGTTGAAGGTTTACCGAGGTTTTCTATTCTTGTTGAGATATTTTGAAATAAGAATTTTAGCTAATCATTCAATGGGACACCAATACCAAGTAAGAGAAGGCCTTAATTTTTATGTCACTTGCGTTCTTTTTCGAAACCCAAACCGGTTGGGATCTTTTTTTAAGTTCGTGTAATAAAATTAACATATCTGTGGTAAAGATCGGTGCATGTGTTGAGACATACTGGTGTAATTTACACACATTCAAGGTACATTTTTGTGTGCACTTAGGATATTAGAAAAAAATTATGCAAATCATGTCACTTTTTTATTTTCATTTGTTTTCACAAAGAAATCTACAATTTTGAAGTGACAAATGAATGTAATAATGAGGCATTTTTAAATAGAGCGTAGTAGATATTTCATGGCGTATTTGCTCACTCGCTGAATTGAGTAAGAGTTTGTTTAAACAACGCTGTTTAGAACTTAACTATCTTTGCTATCATTAACTCTGATAAAAAAAGGTATGTCAACGTGTAATTTCAGGCGGCACATCGTTTACTTATTTCATTAAGTATGACTTTGCTTTAACCGTTTCGCTTTAAAAGTTAAATGGAGAAAACTATCTTAATAGAACTGGAAAATATTCTCTTCGTTTCTGTATCGATTGTTAGCTATTCGATTCGAGCTAGTTCTAGATGTTTTTTAACTATACAAAATTATTTACATCTCGAGCTTTATTCTGACTGAAAACATCATGAGGAAACGTTTGAGAAGAAATTTAAACACGTAAAATAAGAAACGGCGACGGAGTCACCATATTTCAAATTAGTATCAGTGAAAGGAGTGATAAAGACTTCGGGGAACTTCATGGGAAGAAAATAAATACAATGAAAAAAGTTCGCATATTTGTCGTTTTACTCGCATTAGGATATATCTAAACTTAGTGCGTAGTCCTTGTGACCTCCAGACATTTCACCTTTGCCTGTTTTGCACTTACTAACCATTGAATTGTTTTCTTGTTATATACAATTCAATATTTGTTGCGTATTCAATGTCTTGGAAAGCAATGGATTGATTCTGGTTCCTTTTATGTTTGGCTTTAATTGATTTGTTGTTAGCTCAAGCTTGTACTTGACATAAGAATAGGTGTTATTATATTCGATTTCTACGGACGTTATCCATTGTATCTGACTCTAGGTAATATCCATTGTATTACAATATTTATATAACTATCTTTTTTTCTTTGTATATTAATTGTAAACTGATAAATTGTAGAACTTATTTGCTCCTCATTTTGTACAGTTTCGAACGTAATAATTGTAAATGTATTAATTGTAACGTCGTCACTAAAGACTGTACTTAGATTGTTTTAAATAACTCTGGAAAAATAATTTATTATGCACATGCAGTGTTTCTGGCTGTATTCCAAGAGGCCTATGCGTATGCATACGGCCTCAATACACAAGGATCGCTACGAAGAGTTCCGGTTGATGCCAAAACTCTATCAGAATGCGAGTGCGAAAACCAGCGAGTGAACACAGTACACTTTTATATTGTAGTCTTATGTCATTTGTTTCTGCTGTAGCCGGTAGTAAGTTTTTTTTATTTAGTATTTCCTGTCATTTGGGACTTATATTGGGACTTTTCGATACTTCAGAATATTTACATTTTACATGACGGGATCGAATAAAGTCAAGTCAATTTTATAACAAATAAAGGGGTTCTCAATCAAAGTAAAATAAGTTAGTTCAGTGCATAGGAACATAAGATTCCGAGTAAGAGATAACCCCGGCGTATCGGCCAATGATCCGAACATTCTCATATTTAATTATTTTGGTTGCGCGATACAATGACTGGTTGCCAGTTTCCAAATTATTCAGAAATACTTATATGTATAGGATTCAATTTTAACAGCTTAAACCAAAGAAACACATTTTAATGCACACATAAATTGTATAGCAGCTTTGAAAACCTTGTGAAATGCTTTATTTTATGTATTATATTTTCTCACCATTTCCTAATGGGTTCTCGAATTGAGTCTAGTTAACGACGGAGATATAATTTTCCCAATGTGACTGATGGCGAGTCCGTCGCTGTTTCTCAAGTTTAACTATGTTTACGTCTTTAAAAGCCTTCTCAAACGCATGCAGGTTTACTCATGATCATTTCCTTCACCGGAAAGCTGTCGGTGTTATAAATCAATATATGTATTTAATTTCAGAAAAAAGTTATTGGTATAGACCGCCGGGCTTGAGTCTGCAATCTTGATTTTGCGTGCGACCACTTAAACCACTCGGCCACCATGGCCCTGTTTCATTAAAATGTATTTAATTGATACCGGTTTATAAATGTATTGAACGCAATTGCTTGGAGTAAAATAGCCTTAGCTTATCTGGATTAAGTGCGTTTTACCTAATGACAAGTCAAGTGCGCTAATCAAAGTAATTCACTTTATCGTTCATAGTCGGCGTAAAATCAGTATGTAGGTCGGCGGTTCCACTTCTGCGTCTAAACCAATGAAAGTAATTAAGAGGTTTCGCTTTCATCTAACCAGTTCTCGGTTAACGTCGCATTGCCAATATTGATGTAATTTTCCTTAGTGGAATTGCGTTAGGTAAAATACATCTTTCTCCTTGTAACGAGACAATTTTCTCGATATCGTATTTAATTCCTCGAGATTTTATTTGGTTTACTAGTTCCACTAATACGACGCATCATATTTCCATGTCAAATCATTTTTTTTTCTTGTATAGTATTATTTCTCGTCTATTTCAAGCCGAAAGTAAAAGTTTACTTCGGCATCTCACACAGATGAAAGTAATTCAAGCACTCCAACTTATATTAGTTTCGCTCTCAACGGCTTTGATATTCTGAGCTCTACAGTATCTTTAAGAGTTATTGCAATTGTAATGTTAGCTTAAATTTGTTACTCTATCCTATCGCTATGCTAATAAGAAGTGTGCAAAAAATCGAAATCGAGGCAAATGTAGCTGCGTTAGTACGACAGGGAAAGTTATATTATACAGAGCGCGTGCGGTTGCGGATTAACGTGACGATGACGCACGCGTTGCGAAAACCGGCGAAAAATTTGCAACAACTGATACGACATATAGGGGAGGTGCGATGGATACGTGATTTCTAAAGACAGCGCGCAACTTGATGTTCCAATGCCTATTGTGATTAGGCCACGGTATTTTAATTTCACTATTAGCGTACTGGTATCTAGATGTCATCTTAAATTGAGGCCGCTTAGTGATAGTGAATACATATTAAGCTCCGCACTCATTCATTGAAAGAGAAATTGGTGTCATCACGGCATCCGTACATTGAATCGCTGGACCGTACGCTCGTTGCCGAAGTAAAAGTGTTCCAAAAAAATTTACGTCGCGAAATTACATTGCGATTTCGCCGTAACGAGGTTACAGATGTAGGTCGAGTAACAGCTATTTGTTAGAATTGATAGTTTTTCTTGGTCCCCTGTAGTGTGGTGTCCAATCCGGTAGCAACCGCGGCGGCCTAAAGAGTCATTAAAGTTTTGGATGTTGTGCAGCGATCACTACCTCGTGTTTCTTGAAGTATCGCATCTAATTTCTACCACGTGTGTATAAGTGACGACTGATAACAGTGCATGGAACACATTTAACATTTATGAATTGTTATTAACAACTGCTGATGGATTTGAATGGATATTCCAGAGTAACTTATATTTGTAATTTTATGAAATTGAATTGAACAAGCGTGAGAGTTATTCCTTATTAATTTTTCATTCGTTTTAAGGCTCATGTCAGTCATGACTTATTGATTATTCTTTAGATACGTTGAATTATTATGTCTGGGTATCGACTTTTCGTATTTCGACTTCGCGTATTCCAATTTTCTCAAGCTGACTGCACTCATGACAGCTTGTTTCTGGAGGAGCAATATATTCGTGATTTTGTATTTGTCGCTAGCTATGTATTAATAATAATAATAAAACACGTTATTCTGTGATAGACAACACGCACGTTAGTATTCTTGCTTATAGAATATCTCTGTACTTAGTGTGCCTCTTGACCTCTAACAGATTCATTAAATTATATGTAATAGTTTTCATTAACGCTTTTATTTTTAAAGTTATGACTGTATTTTAAAACAGATTCTCTGTAAATGTATTACAGATGGCAACGCAGCTCTCTCCACGTGTATCCATGTGTAAAATGTTTGTAATGCCATTGAACTTATTGATGAAAAGTTAATTCAGTTCGTTGAAACCAAGTTGAACTCGTTGATAACCCCCAGAGCCGTGACTCGACTGCGAAAGCGTTTGGAACTATGGTTCTGTTTGATAAACTGCGACCCTCTGTTGAACTTGAATCGATAGCTGCCTCAGGATTCATAGACGAAGCGGGTTTCTTATAGTCCTTATCTATGGCACTAGCTTCGTTCAAATTCACATTCTGTGGCTTGTTTACCAACTGTTTAATGTTGGGTTATACCAAGTCCTACTCCCAGTGTAACGATATTAAATTGTGTTTTTTAAATACGTCATATTTTTTTTATAGAACATTTCTATTTGCTGTCGTGTTCCTGCGACGAGGAAAGTTTCATGAACAAATAAGTCTTGCTATGCTGGGCGAGGGGTTCTTTCTTAATGCTGTTAACACAGCTACTGTACCCGACATAAGATCCTTAAAGCTTGAGTTATATCTCTATTTATTTGTTAAAATTTGCGACACTTTACAATTCATTATAACCTAACAGTACTATTAATCGCTCTACAATAGGATAATGGTAATTGTTTTCTAGTAGGGTTAGTAGTAGGCAGAGGTGTATCAACATCCTCTTTCCGGTGGAGATTTATAACCGCCGTTATAGCATATAATATATGGATGGCTTGTGATGAAATAAATATACACTGGCGTGAATGAGGGCGTGATTGTAAAGATCAAGAAAGGCATGTTACGTTGGTTTGGACATATAGAAAGGATGAGTGAAGAAAGATCGATGAAACAGATATACAAAGCAAAAGTGTGTGCAAGAAGAGGCAGAGGAAGACCACGTTCCAACTACCTGGATCAAATCGATCGGACTCTCAAGGACGGGAATGTCAAGAGTACTCGAAACCGACGAGCATGTATGAAGAGACTCATGAATATGGGCGAAGCGAAAGAGGTATGCAAATCAAGAGAGAACTGGCGCTCTATACTCTCTGCCTACCCCGTTGGGGACTTGGCGTGATGATATGTATGTATGTATTTTATAGATGTATTTGATATATGTATGTATTCTAGAGAGGAAGGGCATAACGGGCTTCCCGTTCGAATTTGGAGCTGCCCGACTGGGGCAGGACCTCCACCTTATAGAAGTCCGTAGCCAAATAACACAATTTTCTGTGTTGTGTTCCTACGCGGTGAATAAGGTTTCCAGTAATGAGCTCCTTGGGGAGGGGGGAGGATTGTTATATTGTGTTGGCAGCAGAGGGATTTGTACCATTGTGCGGCCAACACAGTATAACTCTCCGAACGCAGAGTGGCAACGCGCAAGTGATACTTCGGTATTGCAAGCGTAAATAGGCTGCGGTAACCGTTTTCCATCAGGTGGGCCCGTATGCTTGTTTGCCACTCTAGTTGTATAAAAATATATACATATATGTATGTACTTATCCATAACCAAAACGCGATTTGAAAAATGAACCTAAATGTCCCAATAACTTTGTTTTGTTCGTGTTAAGAGTGGTTGAGTTAGTGTTGAGCCAGGACGCCGGGTCGGGCACCTGCTTTATTTGTCTGGCTTAGTGCACGGACCGCCACTGCGCCTTACTGTTTGGACAGGTTTTAACGACGCTTACCTTTAAAACAAACGCAGTTTCGTTACAAGTTTTTAAGGCTTGTGTATGTGTAGGTACTTTTTAATTGCAATGACGTATGTGTATTTTATGGTTTGAATTACTTTTTCAACCTTCCGGCCATCGTGAGTTTATTAAAGAAGTATTTAATGGGGATCCCAGTGGAAGGGGATCCCAGTGGAAGCGTGCACGTCGCGATTCCTGCCAGCCCAGAGGGCTGCAATTCCACTCGATGCGCATTGGCCGGACGGCTGTTAGGGCGTGCCCCTGAGGCGACGCGCACCAGTCCGTCCCCGCTGGTGCGAAAAATTCAGCACAGTGCGGCGATGGGGACCGCCACCCATCACGCGGAGTGCCTCACGGCGGGAAGTGGAGTGTGGAGTGTAGGATGGGTGTATGGAATGTAAGAGGAGGTATGGCTGATAAGATGAACGAATTGATCGATGTTATGACAGAGAGCGAGTTAGATGTTGTGTGCTTGTCTGAAACCAAGCGGAAGGGTAGTGGAGTAGACGAGCTCCCGGGCGGGAGTTTAGTGCTGTGGTCAGGAGTGGCAAACACCGCGCACGCCTGCCAGGGAGTGGGAATTCTACTATCCAGCCGCTTGGCAGAATGTATGATATGTTATTATGCGGTGAGCCCCAGACTTATTTGGGCTCGCTTTAAAATAGGCCTTACCCGACTATTTTTAGTCGCGGTGTATGCTCCGGTGGCCTCAGCGGACACTTGCGACCTGAATAAGTTCTGGGAATGTGTGAATAATGTTCTAGAGACGAAAGAAGGGAATGAAAAGCTGATTATTTGTGGTGATCTGAATGGATGGGTCGGGACAGCCCGTAAGGATTACGAGGCAGTACTCGGCAAGTATGGTGATAAGAGAGTGAACGAGGCAGGCAAGCTGATATTAGATGTATGCATGGAGAGAGACCTTTTTGTGGCGAACACCATGTTCGACCACAAGAGGATTCATCAGTATACATGGGAACGGAAAAATGAGCGAAGCATGATAGATCTGTTTCTAATAGATCAGCGACTCAGAACACAGGTGATAGACACCAGGGTGTATAGGGGAGCCGACTTGGGAACGGACCACTTTCTAGTTATAACTAGAATAAGAGGTCTGTTCGCGGGCTGGCGATCCCGTGCTGGGGGTCCCTGTTCTGCAGTCGCAGACCGCATCAAAAGCTGGAGGCTTCAAGATGCGGCTATTAGAGACAGATATCAAGAAAGGGTATCTGAACAGCTAGCCTGTCCCCCGAAAGATGTGTTTGAGAGTGTCGATGTTTGTTGGCAGTTCCTTAAGTCCAGCATTTTATGCGCCGCGAAAAAATGGCGATGGTTGGTGGGATGATGAAGTGAAAGAAGAAGTTAAAAAGAAGAAGGATGCAAGGCAAGACATTTTGGCTATGTCCAGCTCAAGTGAAAGTATGAAAGAAAAGATGAAAGAAAAATATCGCCTGCAAAAAAATCGTACGAAAGAGATAATAGCTCAGAAGCGTGAGAGGTTCCAATTGACTGTAGACGAAAAACTGTCGCATAATTTCAAGGACAATGCAAAACTTTTTTGGAGTGAAGTTAAGAAGTCCAGAAATTGTGTTACAGCTAGTAGTAGGATGAATGTGATTATTTCGAAGGACAATGACATACTGACTGACAAAACTGACGTCCTCAGGCGATGGAGTGAATTCTACAAAGATATGTATGATGATGCCGCTGATCTACTCATAGAGCTGCCTCCAACAGAATCTGTCGAGGATCCTATAGCGGATAAAATAAGTATGGGAGAGATTGTAAGTGCGATAAGAAGTCTGAAATGTGGAAAAGCTGCGGGAATAGATGGGATTACGGCTGAGATGATCAAGAACGGTGGACCAGCGGTCTGGGACGTCATCTATTTGCTATGCAATCTTTGCTGGGAAAAGGGTGATGTTCCGGACGACTGGAGGCGAGCAGTCATCGTGCCTTTCTATAAAGGAAAGGGATCACGATTGGACTGCTCCAACTACAGAGCCATCAGCTTGGTCAGCTTAGCTAGTAAAGTGTACACGAAGATCCTGACGATAAGAATGCAAGAGCGATCCGAAAGGTCTGGGAATCCCAAGGTGGATTTAGACCAGGAAGAGGATGTATGGATCAAACCTTCTCGCTTCGCGGAATAGCGGAAAAGTTTTTGGATATTAACCAAAGGGTTTTCTGCGCTTTCGTCGACTTAGAGAAGGCATTTGATAGAGTCGTACGAAAGGAACTCTGGGACGTGTTGCCTGGATATGGAGTGAGCAGTTCCCTACTGCATGCCATGAAATCACTCTATAGTGATAGCGAAGCGTGCGTTAGGGTTAACGGTGAGATGTCACCCTGGTTTGATGTGAAGTCGGGGGTCAAACAAGGGTGTATCATGTCTGCCTGGCTGTTCATTATATATCTAGATAACTGTCTGAGAGCACTAAGAAATAACGGATGTGGAGTGAAAATGGGAAACTTTGTGGTCAACTGCCTACTATACGCCGATGACGCGGTTTTACTGGCGTCATCAGAGGGCGAACTGCAGTCACTAGTTACCATAATGAAAGAAGAATGTGAAAAGAAGGGGCTGAGCCTAAACGCTGGCAAGACTAAGGTTCTGGTATTCGAAAGAGATGAACAAGTGACCGAGTGTGCAATATCGGTAAATGGGCAAATTCTAGAACAAGTGAATGAATTTGTATATCATGGAAGCATGTTCACACGAGATGGAAAGTATGAAAAAGATATGGAAAGAAGGATAACTGCCGGAAATAAGGTGAATGGGGCCATGTCGGCGTTGATGGGCAGTAAAAGTCTGAGCAAAAATGCTCGAGTTGCTGTCCACAACGCGATATTGGTACCTACCTTATTGTATGGCAGCGAATCCTGGGTATGTCAGAGGAAGTATGAAAATAGCTTGAATGCAGTCGAGATGCGATCTCTTCGAAAAATGTGCGGCGTAACGATATTAGATCGAATCCGCAATGAAGAGATTCGCAAATCAACTGGCGTGAATGAGGGCGTGATTGTAAAGATGAAGAAAGGCATGTTACGTTGGTTTGGACACATAGAAAGGATGAGTGAAGAAAGATTGACGAAACAGATATACAAAGCAAAAGTGTGTGCAAGAAGAGGCAGAGGAAGGCCACGTTCCAACTACCTGGATCAAATAGATCGGACTCTTAAGGACGGGAACGTTAAGAGTACTCGAAACCGACGAGCATGTATGAAGAGACTGATGAATGTGGACGAAGCGAAAGAGGTATGTAAGTCTAGAGAGAACTGGCGCTCTATACTCTCTGCCTACCCCGTTAGGGACTTGGCGTGATGATATGTATGTATTTAATTGGGTGTTTTGGCTCCGTAGTTTATCTCTATGGATTTTTTTGCATATGATATAGGGTTTTGCTTGTAGTGTCCATAGAGATCTTGATAGGATTTGACATCATAGGATAGATTACTTTAGTGGTTGCAGCTTACAGTAGACGATCCTTATGCCTGTTTGCCCTATTAGGAGTAAAAATAATTTACTTCCTTAGAGGTATATACCGCTGTGTTCGAAGGAGCTTTTCAACCTATATTTAATTGAGTTACACGCGTTAACTATAGTTATAAAGTGAAGCAAAAATTGCAAGGAAACCTGCATATTATGCCAGAGGAACGAACTGAAAAGTGATATACTCGCTATTTAGTCACGTAGGCCTTGATGTATATTTCACGCGAGATCTTTGTTTTATGATCGTTACGGAGAAGAGTGAAGCAAGGAAAAAGAGACAGATTTGTTTAAAAGTTTCTTGGATTTGAATATTTTTTTAAGATGACGATGTGATGTGGGTAGTGAGTAATCTTTATAACCAACATCTTCTGAGCACAAACGTCTTGGACCACTTGCGTACTTAGATCGAACACAAACGGTGGTATGTATAAAGGAGGCTGATGAATGTGGATGAAGCGAAATAAGTTTTAAGTCCAAAGAGAATGGGCGCTCTAGGTACTCTCTGTGCCTCCTCAGTGAGGCGTATTAACAGAATATATATCTATAATAATATTATAAAGAGGAAAGATTTGTTTGTTTGTTTGTTTATTTGTTTGTAATGAATAGGCTCCGAAACTACTGGTCCGATTTCAAAAATTCTTTCACCTTTGGAAAGCTCCATTATCCCCGAGTAACATAGGCTATATTAAATTGGACCCGATAGGTGGCGCTGCGATCGAGTTTCAAGAATTTTACCTTTTACCCGGGCGAAGCTTTCTGTGTGTTTCTGTGTGTCTTAAGCTAGATTCGAGAATGGTTTAGATTTACAATTGGACCCAATAGGTGGCGCTGCGATCGTGTTACGGGCAATTTAACTTTTTCACCCGAGCGAAGCTGGGCGGGACAGCTAGTATATCATATTTACATACATTGGTACTAATCTTTGATACATAAGTGTTACAGTTCCGCCCTCCAACAAACAAAATAATATTATCATGAACAGAAACCTTCACTTTTTTGTAATGACGTCAATTAAAGATTTCGCAGCGTAAATTTAGGTGTCCGTTACAAGTAATAACAAACCAATCATGTCGTATGACATCCTTATCAACGCGCCCAACTCTATAGCACTGTAGCACTTTCTCCGGTATTTTATATTGCAATCAATAAAGCTTAATTTTTCTTCGTATTCTTTGTCGGAATAACAAGATTTTCATCAAGAAGTGCTTTTTGGCTCTTTACGTGAAATGTTTATCTTCTTTGATTTGATATTTATCTTTGAGGTCTGCAGTCTTCGTGTTTTCGTTTCTAGTGTTGCGTTTAATCCCTGCGTCAGTGCACAAGTGAGGGTTTCTATTGTCCGTTTATGAACTAATAGATGAAGCCAAAGACTGTCTGTAGGACCGGAGAGAACTGACAGTCTACCGTTTCTACCTAACTTTGTGAGGGATTCGTGATATATCAGTATGTTTATGTCTATGAGATGTGCATAAACTGAGTCTACCTCCTTTGCTCGTATAATCTACTCAATGTTTGAATTGATATTGCCTTCGAATGTGACATCTGTTTCATCATTGCCGTGGCTTGTTAAACGATTACAGGGTAGCGTTTCGTTTCTTCATTTGCACGTTCCACTTTGTCCAATAAGTGGAGGTGAGCAGTGTCAAATTGGTGGTACTAGTGATTTGTTACTATCGACCTTGTGCGTGGTGACGTCACTGCTGGAGCGCATCATCGTTGGTATCGCGCGTTTAGCAGTTTATTTGAACATTGATCGGGTTTTCGTTACAGTTTTTACTGTTATTGGCGTAAAATTTCTTATTGCTAAAAACAGATTCCTTTATCATGATTAAAGAAACCAGTTCGTACCAATGAGATTTTCTGGACGTTACATGATTTCTGAATAGATCAACAGTGAAAAGAGTGTACGCCTAAGCCTCAGTGACCTCTCTGGCTAATCACAAAATTTTTGCCTAGGTTTGGACTACGTCCCTAGGTGGTTCTTTTCAACGGTCGTTCGTCATATTACAGCTTGACCGTTGAGCTGCATCAAATAGTTTTGACTCAGTGCGATGTATTTGTGACCAATGTCTAATGTCAAGGCATGGTTATGTCAGAATGACGCAGCTATGATGCTTCACGACTTCTAGACGTGAATAACGCGTAAGCTCACGATTCATCACCATGTTTTTTATTTACAATGTTTGTTTGAGTTTTGCATTGATATATTTTATTATCGAGTGGTCGTATCAATATGTGTGTCAATGATTTAACTACATATAGCTGCATAGTGCTAGTATTTCGAGCATTTGATTGTGTGCCATACCAAGTTTCATTGCTTATGTCACCCTGTAAGATTTTTTGATTTATTTTACAACTAGTTGTCCCGCCCAGCTTTGCTTGGGTGAAGAAATAAAAGCCACGGAGTGGTGCCACCTATTGGGTCCAACTGTGAATCTAAACCATTCTCGAATCTACCAACACAGAAAATTTCATCAAAATCGGTCCAGCCGTTTACGATGAAAGTTTTTACGAAAAAATTAACGTTTTTCTGTATGTAGGCTATGTTATTCTTCAAGGTCAATTTTTTTTACCAAATTTTATTATAATTGTTTTCATGGTTTAGGCGTATTTCCGCAGTTTAAACGAAGTAGACGGACAGACAGGCACTGTTCCTTTATAATTTTATATATCTCATTATTTATGAAATTAGCAGTTTATTTCGCGTTTATTAACAACTAGCTTATGTCCGCGGCTTCGCCCGCGTGGATTTCAAAAAGTAGCTTTGGAAAATTTCCTGCTAGAATCGGTTCAGCCGCTATGCCGTGAAAGATCATCATACATTATTATATAAAAACTTTGAACTTTTCAGGATTAAAAAAAAAGTAGCCTATGTCCTATTCCTAGGTATAAGCTATCACCATTTCAACTTTCGGCCAAATCGGTTCAGCCGTTTGGCCGTGAAAGAACCGCAAACATCCAAACTTACAAACTTTCACATTTATAATATTAGTAAGATTATAATATTAGTAAGATTATAATATTAGTGAGATTGTAATGTAGTAAAGAGCAAGTATGAACGGTAGCGTCGGAGGACACATGCAGGCACGCACTGCGCGCCCCGCCCTCGCGCCACATACGTGCGAAGCTTATTTATTTTTCTCGATACACGTTTACCTCGTATCGATTGATCAGATAATCTTCAATTTACAAAGTATTAAATTATGTGCGAGTTTTGTATACTATTCATAGTCGTTGTCAATCTTTTTGTTTTGAACATGTAGAGAATGCATTTGATTGTCGCCGTCTCTCAAGTACGATTCAAAATAAGTTTTTATTTCTTTTTCTCATGTTCATACAGTTTCCTCACGTGATTCTTTATCGCCCTAAATGGTAAACTCATTGGGATCGACCGGAGTTCGAACCTACAAGTTTGTAGATTCGAACTCTACAGGCGATTATTTAACCTAGCCAGTTCGGCTCGTCTACTACATACTATATTGATGGAAATAAGTGGACGTAATAGGACAACATAAGAAATAACCGGTGGACAGTCGCTAATATATCTCCTGGGAAAGAATCTGCGCCCCAGGGCGTCGGCTGTCGGGAGGTGGTTTATGCAGACACACCTACTTGCAAGATTTGTTTCACACGCCTGTCTCCTTTCTTGAATTATTCGCTTTAATCAGCCCGTGTTGATTTGTCTTATTTTATTGAGTTTCCATTTCAATTTTGCTCTTGTGTTTTTTGTATTCAATGATTAATGCGATCGATTGGTGATGCTTTAAGGTTTTTGCTTCTTATTAAGGCTACGAAGGTTCCGGTATGTGTTTGTTTAATCATTTATATACGTTTAACGATTTCGATGGATAATATTTGACGTGCTATTGTGATCATTTTTCATGAGTGTGAAAGAGACAGATATACCTATAGCGATATACATTTGACCATTAATAAAGGAATACTAGAAAACGAGAAAAAGAGCCGTGGTGGCCGAGTGGTTCGAGCAGTTGCCTGCGACACAAAGATCGCAAGTTCGAATCCCGACTGTACCAATGAGTTTTTCTGAATTTAAGTACAGTGATTAGTCACACCACGAGCTTTACGGTGAAGGAAAACATCGTGAGGAAACCTGCATACGTCTGGGAAGAAATTCAAAGGCGTATGTATAGTCGTGCTTGAGTAACGGCGATGGACTCGCCATCTGTCACGTTGGCACTTAATATACCTCTGGCGGAAAGTGGGTGTGTGGGTATTACCCATACACCTCTGCCTACCCCTTCGGGGACCCTTGTGGGAAGGCGTGAGGATATTATTATTATTATTATTATTATTATTATTACTAGAAAACGTTTATTCGTTTCTGCAACTTTACAGTGGCAGTAAATCTAACGTCTAAAACATTAACATCGAGGTAATGCTTGTTAAATCGAATACAAGTTAAATCGGAGCAAAAACGCAATGTTGGTTTAAATTGGCGTGGGAATTAAATTTATACATGAAATTGTAACAGGCCCGTCTGTATATTATAGATATTGAAGAAAATGATATAAGGCGAAATGTTTATTCGAGAAACGGCGAGAAACGAGAGTTGCAAAAATACTTTTTTCTTTGGTGTTTTGCCTTGCAGTTTTATTTTAGTAGGAAAATAGAGCCAATTTTTTAGGAAAAGAAGCTAAATGCAATTCAATTTTAAGTTACCATACATTTTATACCCTTTCAATCAAAGCTCACTGGACGCATGAAGCCAATTAGTGCAGTACATGACTGACTGCTAGTACGCCACATACGTCAATGAACCTTTCAATAATCACAATGAAAACCCCGCATCGATTGTGCATAATTAACTAGTCGTGCACTTATCTATGAGGATAAATCATTCGTCTCATAAACGCTTAAAGGCAGCTGCTTTGGGTATTAATACTGTACGCGCCGCTTAATAGATTATTTATTTTATCTATGCACTACTCACCACACTAACTCATTAGCTCATAACACTCTCCTAATCCGTTCCCAAAATCATTCACCCGCTCCCTTACACATTCAAAAAGTCGACGCTTACGCTATACACGCAACGCACGCGCTCCTTCAATAAAACTCCCTAAATTATCCAAAATACCGCGAGAGACTAATAAGTGTGTGGACTCATTAAATCCCAATATAAAGAGTGTGATCGTGCAGTGGAATCAGTGCCAGATGGAAAACTCCACTTCGAAGGACAATTCAAACTAACCCGCCAGGTACCTACCTATTCCTATCACTGCTGAAATACATCACAACTCTTCTCTTGATCCTAATCGCGCCGGATCATTTATCCCTAACACTCCAGACACGCAAATTCCCTCACAAAACACTCACAAGCTCATTATTTTCGCAAATTAAGTTCGCAATTCGCAATTTGTTCTCGATCATTCGCCATTTAACTACCTACACGGTTCAAATTAGAAAACGCATCATTTCATAAACGCATATATATTTAAACGCATTTATATATTTCATAACGCTTATTTATTGTATACAAAAAGTATTCCTTAACGCATCTTATAATTACCTACATATTTCTATTCCTTCGTTGAATCTAGAAATCATTCGCGGCATTTTGTAGTCGACTCACGCCAAGCAACGCTCGCCCTTATTATCGCACGCATTGCGCCTAATTTCCCGTACATATTTTTGAATTCAATTCATCATGGCGGAATTAAAACGTAAAATATCTTTATTAGAATCGAAAAAAGAATCTTTGTTTGCTCGAGTGCAACAATTATTCGACCTTAGTCTACAGGTTTCCGATCCTATAAATGAGCAACAATTTATGACTCGCGTCCAGTCGTTGGAAAAGACTAGAACTGATTTCTTGCAAACTATAGACTCGTTGAATATGTGTTATTTGCAACAGAACGAAGAGGTCAAACCATCGTTTAGCGAACTTGATGCATTTGATGATTTATACTGTAATATCATTGCCGTAGAAAAGTCGATCACGAAGCGAAAGCCGTAGAAAAATATCACGATATTCGAGTGCAAGCATCAATGTACGTTGAACAAATGTTACATTTTAAAACTCAAAACACTGACGCATTTTTGGAACAGTTCTGTACCGCCGAAGCCGCATTACGTCTTTTAGAAATTGATGATATCTCCGATTTTATTATAACTCACATCGCGTTGAGTAAATTAGATAAAGACACATTGAACCTTTTCGAACAAGCGCACCGCAGCGTTAAAATACCTACTTTCAATCAACTTAAGCAATTCATAAAAGAACAGAATAAAATTCATTCACTACGCTCATCATTATCGACGAACTCTAAACCTACCTACGCTAATAAAAATTATAACCCGCAAGTCCCACAACACGCTAAAAACACAAAATCTACACACGCATTTGTTGTCAACAACAACTCCGTTGTAGCCAGCAACGACGACACGTATTCTCACCCGCTTCACACACACAACACATTCACACACGCCTCGCATCGACTACCACAAACGCACCACTCGCTCACGCATCCCTCGCAATCACCCCGCAATTGTAATATTTGTAAAATCTATCCCGAACATGCACTTTTCAAGTGCAGTACTTTCTTATCACACAACGCACACACACGTAACTCGTTAGTGACACAACACGGTTTTTGTCGAAACTGTTTGGGATTCCACAACATAAATAATTGCCAATCTCAAAACCGCTGCGCAATATGTCAAAGAAAACACCATACACTCATTCATGTAGATCAATCTCACAACAACAACCAAAATAACGCATATTATAATTCAAAATCATTCCAAAACGCTCACATTCACTCATCACCGCACACATCTTCACCTCAACGGTATAATACAAATACGAGTAGCCGCGCGAACGCGAACCGCTCGCAGCCGCCGCTATCGCCTACACCGCGCGAAGTAGATTGCAATATGCGCGGGCACTCCGTCGCTCGCAACGTAGAACCGCCCGCTTCAGCGCAGTCTCAAGCTAAGCAAACGCAGATGAACTTGTCACTTTCCGCTATTACACCTGCGCCTGGTAATGATAAAAATACCGTCGTATTATTACCTACTGCGTCTGTTTATGTTTATGATAATAATAAAAAATGTCACAAGCTCCGCGTATTCTTAGATACTGGATCTATGAGCCATTTCATTACAAAACAATGTTGTGAAAAACTAAATTTAAATATTAAACCCGCTTCAACTACAATAAAAGGTATAGGCAACTCGGAAAGTATTTCGCTAGGAACCGCTTCTTTCATAATTCATTCCCGCTTTGACGAACGGTGTAATTACACAATAAACGCTCGTGTGATTAATTCTATCACCGATCACTTGCCGAACGCACCCATAGACTTGTCTCAATTAGATCATCTGCGAAACGTGCCTATGGCAGACGATGATTTCCACACGCCGGCAGACGTTGACTGCCTTATAGGTAATGAACTCTTTGCATTATTGTTGCGCGGGAACAAAGTAACTTCTGCCCGGTCACCTGTTATCGGTGTGGAGACTACGCTCGGATATATCGCTATGGGGCGCGCGGACTGCGACCCGTCTAACACGCGCTCAAATGATAAGACATTTTTTTGTAATGTTGACTCACCTTCTTTAGACAATTTGACGCAACGCTTTTGGGAACTCGAAAGTGTACCGAATAAAATACATTATAGTCCGGATGATAAGATGTGTGAAAATATTTTCCAGTCTACCTACACGCGTGACGACAGTGGTACCTACACTGTCAGTCTCCCATTTAAGTCCGATCCCTCTGAACTCGGTGATTCTTACACGACCGCTAAACGCCGTTTAATTAATTTAGAAAAAAAGCTAGACGCTATCCCGGAATTACGCAACGATTATAATGCCACAGTGCAAGAATATATTGATCGCGGTTTTTTAACCAAAGTCGGGGTGGACGATCTCCGTCCCACCGATAACGCTTACTACATACCGCATAGGGCCGTTTATCGACCGGAAAAAACAACATCAAAAACTCGGATTATTCTTGACGCATCATGTAAAACTACTTCTGGAAAATCGCTCAACTCATTATTATTTACAGGACCCAATTTACAACGCAACATATTTGATTTATTAATTAACCTACGCATATTCTCCATCGCTCTCACCTCAGATATTGAGAAAATGTACTTTTGTGTCAAACTCGCACCAGGTCATCAACCTTTTCAGCGCATATTATTTCGCTTTAATTCGGAGTCCGCCATTGAAGTCTTTCAGTTCAATCGGGTATCATTCGGGATATCTAGCTCGCCTTACCTCGCCATGCGCGTAGTGCGACAGCTCGCGGCTGACGAACGCGACAAGTTTCCGATCGGCGCGCTAGAAGCCGAGAACCGAATGTTCATGGATGACTATGTTTCGTCCATGGACGGAATAGACGAAGCCGAACGTACTTATCATCAGATGGTGAACATGTTCATGGCCGGGGGCTTCAATTTAGTAAAATGGAATTCAAATAGCTCCGAACTCATGAATAAAATTCCGCACTCGCATAAAAATCCACAACAAATAAACTTTGACGCAGATAGTGAATTAACCACAAAAATTATTGGAATGCAATGGCAGCCCCACGATGATATTTTTACCTATAAAATCACCGATGATGATTCTGACGTTTGTACAAAGCGCACTATCCTTTCCGCTACCGCTCGTCTTTTTGACCCTTTAGGTTTTTTAGGCTGTATTACAGCTTTTATGAAATTGTTAGTTCAGGAGTGTTGGCAACGCGAGTTAGACTGGGATCAACCTGTCCCGGATTCCATACGACAAAAATGGACTCAGTTCAGAAGTGAACTCTCGGATCTGTCTAAATTAAGTATACCGCGACATGTAGGTATAACCGCAGGGTCTCACGTGACTATCGTTGGTTTCGCTGACGCTAGTGAAAAATGCTACGGAGCTGTTTTATATGTTCGTGTCGGTACTAACGCGGATTCACCAGGAGTTGTCAACCTTCTTAGCTCTAAATCACGCGTAGCACCGCTGAAGAAAGTGTCTCTCGCTCGCCTGGAATTATGCGCCGCATTGCTCTTAGCTCATATCCTGTGTACGTGATATTATAAGTGAACGCTGCCCAATAAATTATATATACGCATTCTCTGATTCAACTGTGGCATTGACGTGGATACATTCACCCGCTTTTAAATTTCACACTTTCGTAGCAAACAGAATTACGGAAGTTAATTCCAAGCTTTCAGCCAACCACTGGTATCACATCAGTGGTGATGAGAACCCAGCAGATATAATATCGCGACCTGTTACACCTAAACACCTATTAAATCAGGAAAAGTGGTTTCACGGACCGCAATGGGTTTCTCACCCTATCAAAGAGTGGCCCATCAAACAATTTCTTGTATCGCCCAATAAAGTCGATAATCTAGAAGAGAAAACTGTTTCTCTCGTCACTGAAATTGACATAACTGAAACTCATTTAATAGATAAATTGATAGAACGCTTTTCATCCTATAAAAAACTATTACGCGCCACAGTATACGTACTGCGTTTCGCAAAAATTATACGCACAACCGGTTTAATCACACCGTTTGACTTAGATAACGCTGAACTCTTTCTCATACGTCACGTACAAAGTAATTGTTTCGCTAAAGATAGCCACGCTATTAAAAATAATAAACGCATCAGTAAGCCCCTCATTAAACTCAACCCGTTCATTGACGACGAAAATATAATTCGTGTCGGCGGCCGACTGACGCATTCGCAACTTAACTATGGACAGAAACACCCTATTATTCTTCCATCGAAACATCGCCTTACCCAGCTCATTGTTGACTATTTTCACGTATGTAATCTGCATACTGGTCCTTCCCTATTACTTTCCCTGCTTCGACAGAAGTTTTGGATTCTAGCCGCTAGAAACTTGGTGAGACAAAGAGTACACCAATGTAATACGTGTTTTAGACTTAACCCTAAATCATCTAACCCATTAATGGGTGATCTCCCATGTTTTCGAGTGTCCGAAGCTAAGGCTTTTGTGTACACGGCTGTTGATTATGCCGGTCCCTTTTACATCACACACATTCGTCGTCGTGGTGTTAAAAGCCAAAAGGCTTATATTTGTCTATTTTGCTGTCTTACCACTAAGGCTATTCACCTTGAATTAGTCTCTGACTTAAGCTCAGATCTTTTCCTCGCAGCCTTCAATCGATTTATCTGTAGAAGAGGCCCTGTGGCCATTATATATTCTGATGGAGGCACCAATTTTTTAGGCGCTCAACGCAAGCTCGATTCTATTTATACGCTATTAGAGTCTGACTCTCATAAAAATTACATTGGTCAACAATTAGCTGATCAGCGCATTAAATTTCTGCATAGCCCACCTTATGGCCCGCATTTCAATGGACTTTGCGAGATTAATGTACGCTGTGTTAAAACTCATCTTTTCAAACAAATAAATCTTCAGGTATTAACCTATGAAGAGTTCAACACTGTCTTGGTACAGATAGAAGGCTTATTAAATAGTAGACCTCTGTGTGTATTAAGCTCAGACCCGTCTGATTTATCCGCTCTAACGCCTAATCATTTTTTAAATGTAACACCCTTAAAATTTCTACCAACTGAGGATGTTTCAAACATAGCTGACTGTCGCTTATCTCGATATCAATTTTTGGAAAAATTAATTCAAGGCTTCTGGCGTCGTTGGAGTCAGGAATATTTATCTTCACTTCAACAACGCGCAAAGTGGAATACGCTAACTAATCCAGTTCAGCTAGGTTCTGTAGTAGTTATCAAAGATAACAATGCGCACCCTCTTTGTTGGCCGTTGGGCATCGTGGACGAAGTATACCGCGGTAAAGACAATATTATTCGCACATTAAAGGTTCGCACTGCTTCTGGTACTTATATACGTCCAGTTGTAAGAGTCTGTCCTCTTCCTCTGCAATAAGTTTAAAAATAAATATATGTTTTAGTTTTAGTTCTTTCAAACGTACCCGCATTTACTCGCTCATTAGTTTAACGCTTTTTCAACTTTCTTCTAGAGGAAACCTCTAGGCCGGGGGAGTTGTACGCGCCGCTTAATAGATTATTTATTTTATCTATGCACTACTCACCACACTAACTCATTAGCTCATAACACTCTCCTAATCCGTTCCCAAAATCATTCACCCGCTCCCTTACACATTCAAAAAGTCGACGCTTACGCTATACACGCAACGCACGCGCTCCTTCAATAAAACTCCCTAAATTATCCAAAATACCGCGAGAGACTAATAAGTGTGTGGACTCATTAAATCCCAATATAAAGAGTGTGATCGTGCAGTGGAATCAGTGCCAGATGGAAAACTCCACTTCGAAGGACAATTCAAACTAACCCGCCAGGTACCTACCTATTCCTATCACTGCTGAAATACATCACAAATACTACCATTTACTTTGATTTGATTTGCAAATAGGAACGCGCTACCGAGATCCTTAAACATTATTTAACTTAATAACTTTGGCCGTGGTGGCTAAGTGGTTAGAGTAGACACCTGCTGTCATTAGTTTTTCTAAAAGTACAGTGATTTATAGTGCTACGAGGTTTACAGTGAAGGAGGGCATCCTGAGAACTTGTAAAAGTTTGAGAAGAAATTCAAAGTAATTAATCTAGAGACACAACGACAAACTCATCATCTGTCACGTTAGCACCTATGTCTTCGTCGAAACGAGGTAGTTACTAGATTAGGTCTTATATATATAATACATACATATATATATATATATATATATATATATATATATATATATATATATATGTATTATTAGGTTTGAGGTGTAATTTAGAGTCGTACTACTTACATTTGTGCTACTAACTCACTGTATGCGCGCGAGCGATACTCCTGGCGTTGCAAACGTCCTTAGGCGGCGGTAACCGCTTACTATCAAGCAGCCCGCATGCTTGTATGCCACCCATGGGGTATAAAAAATCTCAGGTCAATAATACTCTTTGTACGGCGCTATTTTATGGCAATAAATTTTATCTGTTGTTGTGGAATGTGAATAACCGCCGTGATCTCATTAATTTTTCTTGTATAAATGGTCAGTTTGTCAAGTAATGGAAATATTTAATACTTAGCTCGTTGGCAGATATAATTGCACATACATGCGTAATGTTATTTATGTATTAATTTGTGACAATGACTACATATAAAGTTCAAGCAGTGATGTGCACAACTCCAAGGTTTCTAGAGCTTGGATACATCTTTATATATATAGTATAGTTTAGTTAGCCTTCATATTTACTGAATAAAGTACATTAAGTAAAATTGACACGAATATTATTCCCGTCTCGCCTAGTGTCACAGGGGGTAGACAGAGAAAGTGAAGCGCTAGGTAGATTAACATTCCTCTTTTTCTTCATCGACATTCATCAGTCTTTTCATTCATACTCGCCTGTAATTCATTATTTTCAAGGTCAATTCCACACAAAACAACTGATAAACGTAATGTTTGAATTCCGGCAAACGATAAATTTGGTTTTTATATATATAAGTGTCTAAGTGATTAGCGTTCAGAATGATATATGAATAAACCTCTAATAATATAGATTATAAAATATCACGAAATTTGCGAATTTGAACAAACCAGTGGTTTGTTTAATATTAAGTACTTGGGTCGAGTAAATTAATAACCTGAATCCCTACTAATAATGCGAAAGTAACTCTCAAAAAAGTAAGTCTGTCTGTTCCCCTTTCACGCCTAAACTACTGAGCCGATTTAAATGAAATTTGGTACAGAGATAGTCTAGAGCCTGAGAAAGGATATAGACTATCTCTGAGAGTAGGAATAGGATATACTTTTTAATGCGAGAACGGGTTGTAAGGGGATGAAGGTTTGTATGGAAGTTTCGTCATTTTTGAAGCTACACTAGCTACACTAGCTTGAAACTTATTTTTTGGGTTTTTGATTACGTATAAACGTGACATGCAAAGTTTGTACAAAAATCCCTTAAGGAGTGTAATTAAAAAATAGGGGATAAACGTTTGTATGGAAATATGTAAAGCTATGTCAATGTTTCATAAATTTGCGACAAGAGAAAAAATATTAAAAAAAATCACGGACTAAGTCGCGGGCACAGCTAGTCTTTATATATATAATTCTTCTGTGAGTGTGTATGTCACTGAACTTCTCTCAAACGACTGGACCGATTTTGATGAAATTTTTTGTGTGTGTTCAAGGGGATCTGGGAATGGTTTAGATTCGCAATTGGACCCGATAGGTGGCGCTGCGATCGTGTTTCAGGAAATTAAATTTTTCATCCAAGCGAAGCTGGGCGGGACAACTAGTATAATATAAATGCGAACGTTTGTCAGTATGTTTGATACAGCTAGCTAGCAATAAGTTGACTCCTACATTTCATGATAGCTAAAAAACCGTTCCCAGTTTAAAATTCCTCACAATTAGTGAGATACTTCAAATAAACTTATCTGTCCCACTTAGAGGTATTGCACAATATGAAACAATTCGCAAGTCACGATTGATATGGCTGAAAATCTACACGTTGAATGGAGCATATCATATGATTGTTTGTATAACGATACCGATATGAACATGTTTCTATTAATAGAATACATTGATATATATATCGTCCCGCCTTCCCATAAGGGTCCCCGAAGGGGTAGGCAGAGATGTATAGGTAGATAGTAGTATTCACTTTCCGCAAGAGATATATTTTAGGTGCCAACGTGACAGATGGCGAGTCCATCGCCGTTACTCATGCACGACTATACATACCTTTGCCGCCTCGCCTTTGAATTTCTTCTCAAGCGTACGCAGGTTTCCTCTCGATGTTTTCCTTCACCGTAAAGCTCGTGGTGTGACTAATCACTGTATAAAGTTCAGAACAACTCGTTGGTACAGGCGGGATTCGAACTTATTTATGTATACATGTATCATCTCGCCAATCTCTTCACGGCGACGCTGAAAGAGTAGAGCGCCCATTCTTTCTTGGCTGAAAGTCCTCTTACGCTGTAACATAGATCAGTTTCTTCATACATGAGCGTCGGTTTTTAGCACTCTTGACGTTCATCTTTAAGTGTTTGATCGATGTGGTCTAGGTAGATCAAACGTGGTGTCTTTCTGCCTCTACTAGATACTTTGATATGGAAATGGAAATGTATCGATAGCAATGAATTCCACTATCTAAATTATATGAATTATCTAACTCGATGACTGGTTCGGCTAGACATTTGCATGTTATTTAACTTCCCGAATTATATTTCTGTGTCGACTTTGTAAAGCAGGTTTATTTATAACTAGCTTAACAGCCGCGACTTCGTCTGCTTAAAAAAACAACTTAGCAAGCTTATCGGATGACTGAGATTTTTGTTTATAAATTTTCAACACGTATTTTTCCATTGCTTACTAAAGGTCTAAGTATCAATTTTCAGAGCCCTTATTTGAGGACAAAGTTTCAACATACATTTCACCCCCTATAAGTATTTTTATGGGATTAAAAAAATATATTATGTACTACTAGACTATCAGATATACAGAGACTATCTCCTTGTCAAAATTCATTACGATCCGTTCAGCCGTTTAGTCGTGAAAAGGTAATAAAAATCAAACAAACAGAGTTATTTATCATCTATAATATTAGTATGGACGCGAAACGTTTTCTATTTCTAATATTTGTTTTATTACATAACGAGTACATATCTAATGGTTACGTTAAGGATTAAATTCTTGGTGAAAGGTGCCTATGCATATTCTATCTATGTAAACAGTTGACGCCTCCTATTGAAAGTGACCGGATAGGTAGCTACAGTGTCAGATAATCTGATGACCAGCAATGGGCATGTTCGTAAGGTGATGGTGGTTTTAAAGGTGGTGGTGAGCTTGTCGTCAGTACTTCGTCCGTGATATCTTTATCCTTAGCGGCTCCATGGTATATAGCATGGTATATTATATTTATTAAATCATTATTATTATCATCATCAAATATTATTAATCATATCATAATATTATCATCATCAAATATTATTAATCATAATATTTGATGTACAATAACTTTATAACCGACTCTATAAAGCAGAACTTGTGGTAGGTTCATAAACAAGCATAGGATTCGTCTCGTCTCAGTGTCATGAAAAAAAAATATTGCGGTTGTTTTGTGATGTCCTTACATCTTCTCCAAAAGGTTATTTTTATGTAAAAGGATTTTGTTTTGTATAAGAAGAAATTCTGTAGAAGAAGTTAAATCCTGAAGAGTTTCCTGATTGTTTCCTCAAATAGAGTTGTGACTTCGATTCAAATTTATTGTTTAAACAATTAAAGTCAGCACTTATCACCTATTCGTACAAAAACATTAGCTGTATTGATAACCTCCTGCTTTTTGGTAGTCATTGCCCCCTATAAAACACAGTCGTTGATGTATTCACTAGGAATAAATAAAGTACATCACGTACCGCCCAAGTTTAGGCGTTACATAAAACGAATATAATCTGGAACAAGAAAAGCAGCGCTATCTACCTGCTTTAACTATTAAATATAAATTGTCCAGAGACCAAATTTGTATCTACAGCCGTCGTCATTGTTTATGCGAGAGCACGGTAAACTTTATGAGATTTGCCATTTTGAACAACCGAACGAAAAAAATATGTAAAGATTTATATGATGTGTATAATGTAGCTGGGAATGGAGAGTTTCGTGTTTCATTACCCACAGGCTCCCATAGGCGCAAAATAAAATCGAACCGCAGTAGTCTCGAGAGGCGTACGTGAAAATACCGATAAAGTTTTTCTATTTTTGTTTTATTGATGTGCAATGTAAAACGCACCTTACGATATTAAGCCGGAGATTAATGTCGAGTGGAGCAGTGTCATCGGTAGAGCTGCTCACTCACCTTGACCGCGCAAGTTGTCCTCTCACTTATAGACTTAAATAATACATCATTGCCTTTAGGACACCGGCACTAATTCTGTTATCCTTGTCTGTTCACAGCTAATTCTTATATAGTTATTACTAAATCATTAATCATGTTATAAGGAAGGGCCTTTTATATATAGTTTCTGTTTCATTCAGTAAGGCCGTTGTGCTTTGTCGGTTCAAGAATTAGAATTGAATCATGCGTCTTAATAATCTGCTGTGTGATGAAATACATCTTGTCGTTTATTATCAGAAAATATTGTGTTCTTTGCTAATAAAATAAGGGTGAAAATTGTGTAACGTTCTACGTTACGAAATATTGACTTTATCTGACAATGGATTTTGGGCACTGTGGTACAGTATAAAAAATATGTAGTAGCAAGCCCAAGTAAGCTTCCCAAAATTAATCGTATTCCCTGAATTCGAGATCCGTGTATCGGTATGATATTAATATCTTTATTATATTTCTCTGTGTTGTCAGTGTCCGTGAAAAATTCATGATTGCGGTTTTATACCTTTTTGAATCCCACATTGAATTCTCGTCTTGGTAAACCAATATGAATTTCAAAGCGTATGCATGAGACTGTGCTGTGCCCAAAACGCAGGACTGCTAACTTAGCATTATCTTTTTGTGTTACCATCTCGACAAGATAGATTTTTGATGTGGGTTGACGTTGAAATTATTCACTAACGTTTTTCATTTTGTAATATCACTGAACTTTAATTGGAAGGACAATTTTAACGCATTTGTAAGTTCGGTTTGTTTGATTCCTTATTAGCTGATGTTGATGTAAAATCAGTGCCAGGCTGGCCCTTGTATGTCGTATGATTTATAAGTGAATCGCAAGGAGATTCAATAAATTGTCCGTTAGTGTCCTCGTATTGTGTTCGGATAGTGTGTACGTGTAGGGTTGACTTTCATACACTATTGCCGCCAATTAGATCGTGGCGTCGCGCAACACTGCTCATGGCACTTGAGGCTGATTTATACCGAGATACATTACACACAAATCCTCATTGTGATTTAGAATGACTTCGAAAATTATTATCATGTCTGTCATGTGAGCCATATTATTTGGAACGTAAAACAAAATTTGAATAATATTGATATTTATTCGCTGTGACGAAGTAATATTTTTTATTATGAGTCATGGTCGTCGCGTGCTCGGGGTAATACATTCAAAATTTGGCTGTTTGTCAAAGGATGTGTTTTCTGAGAAACAACATGTACGTGAGACTTTTTGTTTTGTCGGTTTGTCAGCTTGTTGGCAGTGTCTTGCGCTCCAGGATAATGGTCAAGGGCTTATGTTGCGTTCTGTATAGTTTAGAGCCAATTTGCTTATTAAGCAAACATTCATAGGTATAGAGAATGTAGACTTCTTTCGCTTTATCCACGTTGAGTCTCTTTATAGATCCTGAAAATTATATTGTATTTGAAGTTAAAGGTCGAGCAATAGCACTCACAGTTTTAGATAAATAGGGCGTTTTTAGTAAGGTTGCTCGGACAGTAGCCTGCTCCACGAGTAGTCTATTTGCTCCGACCCGTTATCAGTGCTGCGATAGCACTTGGTCGATAACTCGACCGTTGCACAAATTTTCTGTGCTTATCTCGGAATGCAGTTTGCAATGCGCTTCATATATCGACGGTCGTGGATAAAAAATACTTTTGACTCGCCGTAAAGCATTTCACTAGCGTGCTTTTAGTGTTTATCTGAAGCGATTAGTGTTGTCTAGTTTGATAAGTTGTTGTGGAGTGTTGGCAACGCGGGCCTATAGTGCGTTGACGGCCGGTCCGTCGCCGGTGGTCAACGGCCCCCATTGGTAAGTTTCGCAAGTCCAGTTAACCGTATGAGTCGATCACATTAATATTCTGCGGTTGATTTTATTGCGACGCAAGCGAGGTTTGCGCCCTCCTCAATAAGTAGTATACAATTTGTATAATTGTGACAATTAAACGTCCATTATTGGTCCAATAAGAATCTTACAGGCCAAGTTTCCTGATAATAAGTATATCCCGCACCACTTGAGATTTAAGTTGCGTGTAATTGTAAATAGAAACGAGCTTAATAAAGCTTCCCCGACAGACAAAGGCATTCCGTAGATTCGAGACGAGAGTGAATCTTCGGTGAAGGGCGGTGCGCAGACGCCTTTCATCGTGTGTAAATGCATGCTGCACAAAAAACGCATAGACGGCCAATAAAAACCCAGTGTGGGGAGCAGCCGAGGGGCGGGTGAACCGCACTGCGCCTGTATCTGCACACTGCAGTCGGTGTCGACCGCGCTGGTTGCGCGCACGCAGCCTCCTGCCACCAATCCCGCCTACGTCACATTACTGTTGGGTGAACCACTCCCCAAAGAGTATGCGCTCGTGTCGTCTCCAACAACTTATTTGAATACTTGTTTCGCGATTGTTAACCACACCGTACGTGCCCGCTCCGTTATCCGGAAGACTCGGCGTTCGAACGCGTCGCGTGCATTGGTTTCCGCTTGGCCGGTCGCGCTGGTTCCATAGGGGTTGTGGATCCGACTTGCATTTCTAGTTACTAGTTGATCATGACGTGAGTTCACTTGAGTAAAATTATATAATGGTTTGATAAATTAAAATAAGACATAAGCAAGTAACCAATTTGATTAGAAATAATTGAGTGTAACATGTATTTTGTATTGTCGCAGGGCAAGCGTTGTTGTAACAGTACCAGCGGGCGGGGAGGCGGGTCCCCCGGGCCCGGCGGCCGAAGACACCGCCATGAAAGACGTCGAAGCCACACCTGAGGAGCAAGAACGACTAGCCACCGGCAATAATAATGGCTCCCTCGATTGCAAGCTACCGGCGAATCGAACGCAACCCGCCGAATCGCGGACCGCTTTCCACTCAACGCGAGTGTTCATGCTCGTATTTCTATCAGGATGGGTCCTACAGGGCATGTTCCTCACATATTTCGTGAGCGTAACGACTACCGTGGAGAAGTTGTTCAGAATTGAGTCTAAAACGACGGGAACCCTGCTGGCAGCAACAGAGATTGGGCAGATATGCACGGCGTTATTCCTAACTTATTTGGCGGGTCGCGGCCACCGGCCGAGGTGGATTGCGTGCATGATGATGGTGCTAGCAGTGGGAGTGATCGGCTGCGTGCTTCCGCATGTGCTGTACGGCACGCCGCTGCTCAGCGTGCATATGAGTGCACATCGCGCCGGCGCGGCGCCTGTATGCCACTCCAACTCGACGACGCTCTGCGATGCCGCGCTCATGCAGAGTACAGCCACGCGCTCCTCCATCACGAACGTTGTCATACCCTGGCTCTTCATCTGCTTGCTCATCGTCGGTGTCGGCCAGACAGGCATTGCGACGCTCGGCATACCTTACGTCGACGATAATGTCGGCAGCAGGCAGTCGCCACTTTACATGGGTGAGTAGATTTTTTACTTTTTCGCACTTTAAATATAGCCGTGATGGTAGGTAGCTCGAGTAGTAACGACCTGCAACGCAATTATTTAAAGTTGAAATCCCGTTTCTACCAATGAATTTGCACGTATATAATGGTGATTAATTACACCACGAGCTTTACGGCGAAGGAAAAGCCTGGATAGAGAACATTGAAAGACGTATCGCAATAGTCGCGCCTGATAATCGATCTGTCACGTTTGCACCAAAATTTATTAATGACGAAATGTTATGTTATACCTCTGCGTACGCCTTCGGGGGGGGGGGGGGGGGGTCCCCGCTTATGGGAAAGCTTGAAGATATATTGATAATTAACATTCGGAACAGGTATACAATGAAAGTGTGTGGAAGAAGAGGCAGAGGAAGACCGCGTTCCAACTACCTAAATCAAATCGATCGGACACAACGATGGGAACGTCAAGAGTTCCTCGAAATCGGCGAGTTTGTATGAAAGGTCTGATGAATGTGGACAAGGGAAAAGAGGTTTTTATGTGACTCTAGAGGGAACTGGCGCTCTACTGCCTACCTACCCCGATAGGGGCTCAGCGTGATGATATATATGTATGTAAGTTATATATGCGTTTATATATCCTGATAATATTACAATTGGGTATTTAAAATGAACTTCAATGTGAATGGTAAAATTGGTATTTAAAAATGCGTAAAAGCATAGCCACCGCCCACAGCGCCGCCCACGAGGCGCTCTGCAGGCCGCCCTCTGAAGCTACGTAATTAGCAATCAAAGATATGCAGCCTGCATTCAAGTTGATTACATTTTGGTACTGTGTATTTTTTTGGACTGCTTTTCAACAGTAACTTTTCAACAATAATTTCGTTTGTAAGAAGATACTGTATGTGTGAAGCGAATCACGTCTGGCGTTCTCCTCACTCTGCCTACCAAATGAATAACTCGTGATGATATGTATGTATAAGTTTAACTGTAGTATAAATCAACTCTGGAGAGACAAGTTAAATTAAGCCCCTTGGTAGTCGTTTTGCTACAGCGATAAAAAGCATAACAATAGTTGTTTGGGCGACGGTCGAGTGAAGTCCTATAGAAAAACGCAGTGTATTTATGCACGCGTTGTTTTGTCTGCATCGTGTCTAATGCGTCTAGAGCACGGTCTCTGCGCTTTCGGCTTCGGAGTGAGGGCATTTATGGGGTCATGCTGCCGTCGGTAATAATTCTTTCGTGTCTATAGTAGAATAGTGGTTTCGTCCACGTAATGTTGGCAATGCTATGTGTTAACCCAGCTTATAATATATCACGAATTGACTTCCCTCTTTTTGGTTTCATTTATTACTATATCAAAAAGTGTTCCGTCGCGTGGAATAGTCACTTTTTGATATATCTTTTGGTTTATTTTGCATATGTTTATAGTATATTAACGGAAACCACATCTAAATCGGATAAGCCGTTTCTGAGACTAGCGTGCACAAACGCACAGACAAACAGGTAAACATACAATAATTCTAAAAATCATTGTTTTGGGTGCTATTTGCGCTGATAAAGGTCCCAATTGTATTTCTCATATATCTTCCATGTACAGACAGCGATCCGCTACATTTTTACACGCTTTTTATTAGCTTCGCCTGTATGTTTGTATGTTTGTAACCGACTTCTTTGGGCGCGATTTTGACCCACTTTAAACGGCCAGATTTCGTTCAAACTTTGTAGATTTATCGAGGACCGATGTCAATAGACTAATTTGATAAAATTATTGTATTTATAACTAAAAAGTAGAAAATAATGATAGTTAAAAAAAAACACGCTTTTTATAGAAAACCGAACTAAAAAATAGAAAATAAATTTTAATAAATTTAAATTAAGAATAGTGTTTAAAATTTCAATAAATATAAATTAATAATAGTGTGAATAAAAAAATGATAATCACCCTACTCATATCTGTCAATAAAATATTTATAACTATTGACACCATGCACCCCACACTCTTTTTGAAATATTTTTTTTACTATATATATTGATTAGTTCAATCACTAGTCATCTTGTTATTACGTGTTAACGGTCGATGAACTAGCAACGTGAGCTGACTAATCATTTCCACTGGTGTCGATGCTATTTTGGCCTTGGTATTTACGTAGTATTGGAAAAATGTGAGGGATACATCTCGCTTTCAAACTGACCTCGGCCATCTGAATGGATGAAATTAATGAATTGCTGTGTTAATCCAGCTAATGATTTATCTTTGTGGCAAATTTCACCCAATTCCGTTTAGCCATTCGGGCGTGATTGAGTTACTAACATTCGCATTTATATAACATATTCCTTCATTTATTGTTGTTTCATATATTTATATATATAAATAAAAATAAGTGTTTATTTACATATTAATAGTTACAAAGTTACTTGGATGTACTTCCTTTGTTTACTGTATGCTTATAAAATGCGAGAAATAATAATTAATATGAAGTTTGTGTTTGCTATTTCGACGTCGTCTCATAACATAAAGACACATACATTAGACTTACAGACCTCTTTTGCTTCATTCATACTCGGTCTCTTTATACTTACCTCCATACATGCAGGATTACTCTACTTAAAGTGACGTAAGTCTCCGTCACGGAAAGAAAGAGCTGTATCAACCTTGAGGAACAGCCGAGTTCGTTGTTGTTGGTAAATGAATGAAATTAATGCACAAATTGTGTCATTGCCTCACGGTAGGTGTCTCTGTATACCGTCAGCATCCGTTTGTTTATCAATATCTGTAGTTTAAAGGGAACACTGTACTTCTACACGTAGGTTTGTAACAAATATCTCATCACATAATTGCTAATATATT
Source organism: Drepana falcataria (assembly GCA_945859725.1). NCBI lineage: Eukaryota > Metazoa > Arthropoda > Insecta > Lepidoptera > Drepanidae > Drepana > Drepana falcataria. The sequence continues at coordinate 12,241,802 of OX243922.1, forward strand.
ATCCAATTAAATCCTATTTGTGTTAACGATTGATGGCCTAAATTGACCAGCACATTGGCCCATGATTGGTACGGAATAAGTAACGATATACAATCACCTGAACAAGGAGGATATAGTGATGAGAGGAATATAATGGGCATGGTGGTCTTAGCAAGATATATATATCTCACGCCTTCCCAGAAGGGTGGAAGGTTCATGACACGCTTCTTCGCTACAGATTAATGGGTGCTAACGTGATAGGTGGCGAGTCCATCGCCGTTACTCAAGCACGACTATAATAGTATAATAGTGTATTGAATTTCTTCTAAAAGTATGTAGGTTTCCTTCGATGTTTTACTTCATCGATAAGCTCGTCGTGTGAATAATTATTATACGTTAGTTTGGAACCATTGATACGGTCGAGGCTCGAACTTGCAATCCTTATGTTGCAGGCGACTATTCGAAACATTGTTTGTATTCCTATGGATAAATAATATAATAATATATCCTCACGCCTTCCCACAAGGGTCCCCGAAGGGGTAGGCAGAGGTGTATAGGTAATACCCACACACCCACTTTCAGCCAGAGGTATATTAGGTGCCAACGTGACAGTACTCCAGCACGACTATACATACATACGCCTTTGAATTTCTTCTCAGACGTATGCAGGTTTCCTCTCGATGTTTTCCTTCACCGTAAAGCTCGTGGTGTGACTAATCACTGTACTTAAGTTCAGACAAACTCATTGGTACAGTCGTGATTCGAACTTGCGACATTTGCGTTGCGTGCTCGAACCACTCGGCCACCACGGCTTTACTATAAAAAAAAATTATTTATAAATACGTGTATGTAATTCATTTGTCTTGTATGTACAATTTAATGGTAAGAAACCACTAAATTTTATTCAGACTTGATTTAAGAGCAGTGCAAGCCGTTTAGGGGTGACCTGTGGGATGCACATGCAGTCGCTATTTTAGTTAGCCAGCAGGCAAGTGTGTCAGTGGGACGGGACGCCTCGACAATTTCAACTCGTTGACAGTGCCTCGTGTCTTTAACTCGTTGGCCCTAATTTTGTATCCTTCGGTGTATTAATACACTGTCCATGAGGTAGATATAAGGATACCGTTGCAGCTATAAGTCGTATGTTTGCAAGTATTTTCGGAGTAGTTGATTAACGAAGGGTGCGTCAGGTAGTGTATGTGAAATAATGGATATTAGATAATATCCATATTCTCCGCCTACCTCGTAAGGGACTCGGCGTGATTCCACATAGATTTCGATATTAAGCTTCCAATCTAGACATACAAGTCGTTTGAATACAAATTGGCTAGATTAAATATAAACTTATAATTAACTACATATTATTTAAATTTAAATAAGAGAGCCGTGGTGGCCGAGTGGTTCGAGCAGTTGCCTGTGACACAAAGATCGCAAGTTCGAATCCCGCAATAAATGAGTTTTTCTGAACTTAAGTACAGTGATTAGTCACACCATGAGCTTTACGGTAAAGGAAAACTTCGAGAGCAAAGCTGCATACGTTTGAGAAGTAATTCAAAGGCGTATGTATAGTCGGACTCGCCATCTGTCACGTTGGCACCTAAAATATATCTCTGGCAGAAAGTGGGTGTGTGGGTATTACCTTTACACCTCTGCCTACCCCTTCGGAGACCCTTGTGGGAAGGCGTGAGGATGAATACATATATATGTATATAAATTGAAATCCGTTAGGACGTTACCCATATCATCAAACAAAAATGGTTGAGTTAAAATTTTCCTCACTGTGATTCAGAGTTCCAGCGAATCTTAATTTACAGTTATCATAAGTAGGTCAGCATATTTAAGTCTAGCGCCATATGTACCTACGCATTTAAACGCAAAGTTTCCTTGTAAATATAAATATCGCTTGATATCTAAGCTAACACACCTTAAAGTTTTTGTGACCAGTTTCGCTATGGTTTTTCCCAAAAGAGTGCCATCTATCTATTTTGTAACATTCATTAGGAGGCATCCGTTATATATAGAGATAATTTTGGTGTTTTTTCGATCTCTGACATAGGTGAGATGTCTCAACTTTTTGACTCGACCATCTCTCCTAACCTTACCTAAGGTGTTTCAAAATGCATATTTATAATGTACATCTGTGCTTGATTGCGTTAGATCTATTAAAAAAAACATTTGATTCGACTTTATTTTGGATTTTTTTTGTTGTAGAATTTGTTTACTTAATTTTATTGGTTGAGACGACCTTTCATTAAGGACTGGTTTAATAATAGCCCCCCCCCCCCTTATGTAGAGATACGTAAAACAAAAGTATGTATAATTGTAGATTTTAAAATATTTTACAAAACTGTCTAATCTATGTAGGTAATCGCAGCAACTAGGTTAAAATGGTGTTAATATTGCATAATGCCGTCATTATTTTGTGCGTTATCGGTGTGTTATTCACCTTTGTGGGTACAATTATCTAATCGTTCTGATATCGTAAGTCATAATATCCTAAGAAAATGCTCGATTACTTAGTTCACGATTGATAGGAACCAGTACTATGTCTGAGAATTAGATTTTTTATTTGATAAATTATTGAGCATTGCAATGCATTTCCTACATGTGTCCTAGGAGTAGGTAGGCAGGTAGGCAGACGTGTACCAACACAATCTTTTCACTGGAGATATATTTTAGTGTCAACATGATAGGTCTCGAGTGCATGGCCGTTTCTCAAGCACGACTCTTTAAATTTATTCTGAAACGTATACAGGTTTGCTCTCGATACATTCGTGATTTGATAAATCACAGTACCTACATTCAGAAAAATCTCATTGGTTCAGTCGGCATTAGGACTTGCGATCTTTGCGTTGCAGGCGACTATTCGAACTACGCGGCCTCTGCAGCTCAAATAATTTTACGTCGTCGTTGATTGAGAAAATTGCTAGCACTGTATGTAATAACATCTCATTGCAATACGAGCTTGTGCAACTTTTTTGCAAGTGCTTGACATGTAACATAGTAATCATTCTTGGCTGTGCCTTGTCATAGGTCAGTTCTTTCATTATTCCAGATTAGATTACCAACCACAGATTAGATATAAATACGTCAAATTCCATCTATTTTATATTTCGTGCATACATACGTCATTGTAGGCTCTGTGCCCGTTCTCATTATGTCTAAAAGCATTTTCATTTATATACATACATCACGGCTTTCCATGGTGGTCCCCATAATGGTAGGCAGAGGTGTAACAACACCCACTTCTTGTCAACAAAAGTGGTACTACATTCCTCTAGCTAACCCGTCAGGGGTCCTCGAGGGAAGGCGTGAATATATATTTTATTTATCTGATTACATTATTGCAATTTTTGAAGGAGTTGCCATATTTTTTAAACTTAAAAATATCTCATAATTATTAGGAACACTATAGCTTTCCAATTCTGAAATAATTTTTAAAATCTGCTTATTTTATGATTTTATGTTTATCAACTACAAACAATAAAATATTTCAACTTTGTCTAAACTAATACTATAAAAATGAGAGATTAGATTTTTTGTTTCTAAATAATATATAACTCGAAAACAACTCGAACGATTTTTTACATATGATTTTTCTTCTGAAAGAATCTGAAATCTGAAAGATTCTGATACATACTTTGTTTTTTTTTGATAATTGAAAAAAAAAACTACCAATAATATAAAATCATATCTTAATAATATTGGTGTAGATTCGTACAGCGCGTCTATTGATATTTTTCAACAATTTGAGTCAAACATCATTTTGATGGTTGCGGTCAGCGGAGCGTTGTACAATTAAATTTAAAGCTTAGGCTGATCAATAAAAATATCGTGACTGGCGAGCTATCACATTGGTTCTGGTACAGTACCGCGCGCTCGGGGTAGGTATAACTTTAAATTCATTCTAATTGTGACCAATTCTTGGTACGACTCGAATAAAAACTAAAACTATATATATATATATCTCACAAGGGTCCCCGAAGGGATAGGCAGAGGTGTATAGGGATACCCACACACCCACTTTCCGCCAGAGGTATATTAGGTGCCAACGTGACAGATGGCGAGTCCATCGCCGTTACTCCAGCACGACTATACATACGCCTTTGAATTTCTTCTCAGACGTATGCAGGTTTCCTCTCGATGTTTTCCTTCACCGTAAAGCTCGTGGTGTGACTAATATATATATATATATATATATATATATATATATATATATATGAAAAGCAGCCAATGTCTAAGTGCTTAAGTTATACCATCCATGCCGCTTCGTCCACCGCCGTTTTTCAATTTCGACTGTACATACGTCTTTCAATGGATTCTTAAACGTACGGACGTTTCCCCAAGATGTTTCCCTTCACGCGGCTTCACATTAAGATTAACACAATAATAATCTTAGTATCACTGTTGTAGATATATCTTTCGGATAACTAAGTAAAATATAACAATAGTGTTCCGAAATTCTCAACTTAGCTCTGTGCTGTCTCGTACTGCGGTCGAGGACGTTCGTATTAACCGAATGTCAGCCACCTTAGCAAAAAAATATTAAATTAATTAAATTTGATAGCGAGTGAAATGTTTACTTACTATTTCCATATTAGGACTATCAATAGTGATTGTAGCTGCCATATGACCTTATTTACAGCGGCGGGCATGACAAGGTTATCTCTGCGAGCCCTGCCTGCCTTTCATATCTCTTCATATTTGTGTTTTACACATATCTACAAAATAGACTTGCCTATTCCAACATACGAACAAGTGACATCTGAATAATATGAAATAGCTTCCAAAACGTGAGTGCATTGAAGGATCATAAAATGAGTTCGGCACATCGATATTTTATGCACAGTGATTAATCACACCACGAGCTTAACGGTGAAGGAAAACGGCGAGATGAAACCTGTATACGTTTTACAAGAAAGACTTCCTTCTCCAAGAACTTCATGCTGCCTTCTTACGGAAAATTTCAACAGGGAGTTAATTCGACAGCCTGAGCGCTTGCGGAAGAAAACTCCTTTGAAACCGCGCAATGCGAGACCGGTTTGGTACCATCGTATGGGGATAAATTCCCCGTTGATCGATACGTAGGTCATTCTTCATTTCTTTTGGCAATCATCGAGCGTTAATTCGTAAGAGCAGCGCTTGTACGATGTTAATGATGCATCGGAACCAGTCAGGTGGTGAGCACCGGGACATAATAAAAACTTGTACGGCGAAGCGAACTGTGGCTTTTTTCAAAAACAATCCTGACGAGGCCATTATTTATTACAAAAGCGCATGATGATAATAGGAGGGTATATGCTTTATGTTGCGCTGAACGTGAAGCACGCGAACCGATTGCACGCCGGTTGTTTTTTGGCAAGTGATGCGCTTGACTTCGGGGAAATATTACATTGGGGACCTAAGTACCTTATTGTTTTTCGGTCGTTCACCCTGCAACAGGCCTTTGTTTATTATTATAACTGGTTTTTAATTTAATTTCGAAATCTGGGATAGTCTAGTCTTATAGGAAATCCGTTGTCTGGTCGAAAATAAAAGAAGGATACACTTTTTAAATGTGGTATTATGTATAACTATATCCGCATGTTTGACTATATGAATGCGTGGCCTCTTTAAACGATGGCGATACCGAGGGGCCGTGCCTACGAGTGTTTTGGAAAGAGTAAAAGTGGAAAATCTACAAGAAAAAGAAAAGAAAGACGAGTATGTAGTGAAACTGAAAGAAAGTTTTAAAGGCATAGAAGAGATAGGTGTGATTGAAGATTTGTGGGAGACATTTAAGACAGGGGTCGTGAATGTTGCTATTGAGGTATGCGGGGTAGCTAAAAGAAGGAAAGGAAGAAAGAACTATAATGTGTGGATGGATAAAGATGTATAAAGGGCTGTGCAAGAGAAGAAGAAAGCATGGTTGGGTTGGTTAGCAACAAAGGCTAACCAAAAAGTTCAAAAGGCAACGGATGACGAGATAAAGGAAGCAAGAACGAAGTATAAAAGACTGAAATCAGCAGTGAAAGAAGTTGTGTCTAGAAAGAAAGAAGAACGAAAGGATGATTTTGATAGGAGGCTCACTGATGATTTCCAGTCAAACATCAAGTTTTTCTGGAAATCCATCAAAACAGCCAGAGGAAACACTTCTACCTCGGAGCTGACTACAATCAGGAGTCAGAATGGGAGCATTATAAAAGGAGAAGAATGTGTGTTAAAGAGATGGAAAGAGTATTTTGGAAGTTTGTTTGAAAGAGAGGAAGTGCAGGTACAGCATCCGGCATCATCCATGGAAACGAATATGAATGTTGATGAAAGTGAGATAAGCATGGATGAAATAGTGAAAGCGTTGAAAAGTATGAGATTAGGTAAGGCTGCAGGGTATGACAGGATTACCGTCGAGATGCTGAGGGCCGGACAGGGCATAGTGGCTAGCCAGCTGTACCGCCTTTTCAATTTGTGCTGGCGAAGTGGGCAAGTACCGGGAGACTGGTGCAAAGCCGTAATCGTGCCATTGTTTAAGGGAAGGGGGTCACGGCAGGACTGCATAAATTACCGAGGTATAAGCCTTCTCAGCGTCGTCGGGAAATTGTATGCGAAAGTGTTGATTGAAAGGGTTGTGAATGAAACAGATGAAAAGGTATGGGATGCACAAGCGGGATTTAGAAAGGGAATGGGATGTACGGATCAGGTCTTTTCCATGCGGTGCATAGCCGAAAAGAGCTTGGCTAAAGACAAGAAGGTCTATTGCGCGTTTGTGGATCTTGAAAAGGCCTATGATAGAGTGGTGAGGAATGAACTGTGGTCAGCATTGTCCGTGAACGGTGTGAGCAGCAACCTCGTGCGGGCATTGCAATCTCTATATAGGGATTCTAGTGCTTGTGTGAGGATAAACGGGGCCTACACTGAATGGTTTAATATCGAGAGAGGTGTTAGACAGGTATGTGTAGCGTCACCGTGGCTGTTTAATCTGTTCATGAACAATTGCTTTACAGATTAAAAAGAGAATGAAAGTGGGTTGAGAATGAATGAGTTACTCGTCAAGTGTTTTCTGTATGCTGATGACCAAGTATTACTTGCGTCTACGGCCGAGGAGTTGCAGGAGATGGTAACTGCTATGAGTGGAGCTTTTATTAAAAAGGGAATGAAGATGAATGTAAAGAAGACGAAGGTATTGGTGTTTGAAAGAGATGAGGCAGTGTCAGAGTGCAATATCGTGATTGGAGATGAACAAATTGAACAGGTGAATGAGTTTGTGTATCTGGGTTCAAAGTTTACAAGAGATGGAAAGTGTGAGAGTGATATTGAAAGAAGAGTGAATGCAGGAAACATGGTGAATGGAGCTTTGCACTCCTTCATGGGCAGTCGGAATGTGTCTTTCAAGGCTCGTTTGGCTGTGCATGGGGGAGTGTTGGTTCCGACCGTTCCGGCAGAAGAAGCATGAAAGCCGAATAAATGCAGTTGAGATGAGAGCGTTAAGAAGTATGATAGGAGTTAAACTGAGTGACAGGATAAGAAATAGTGAGATAAGGAAACGTTGTGGTCTGAAAGAAGATGTAGTGACAAAAATTGAGAAATGTATGCTGAGATGGTTTGGCCATGTCGAGAGAATGAATGAAGAACGATTGACGAAAAAAGTGTATAAGGCGAGTGTGAATGAAAGTGTTGGAAGGGGAAGACCTAGACGGACGTTTCTAGACCAAATAAGGGACGTCTTGAAAAAAGGTCAGGTCAAGAGTACCCTAAACCGAAGAGCATGTATGAAGAGAATAATGAAAGTGGACGAAGCGAAAGAAGTATGTAAGAATCGTAGCAAGTGGAAAGAAGTGGTCTCTGCCTACCCCTACGGGAAAGAGGCGTGATTATATGTATGTATGTATGTTGACTATAACTGAGACCGGATTTCGATGTGGCCGGGTGACAATTGCTTCTGACCCTGTACGTGTACTTATGTTCTCACTCTCGGTCACAATAAGAACAACTAATGCCGATGCGATCGTTGACAGCTGCAATTCCTCATACGATAATATGTTGTCTCCAGTTCAACGACCCTCAATTAGCCCCTGAGCCCTATCCCTATTGAGATAAACGACTGCGGTCCATTTTGTGTACTGAGTCCGTCTCAATTTGCATAATGAACATCTCCGCCTCTGTGATTACGGCCATTAATATTTACTACATCATTAAATATCCGGTAATATTTCTCGGAATTAATTTTAAAGTAGGTATTGCTCTTTCTTTCCACATTGTATGACTTTGACTAATGCGTTTCGTGCAAAACTACGATTCCAACAGTGCATGTACTGTAGAGTATAGTTTTTGCTGAAGTTACGTGATTTAATATCTCATGAGAATTGTTAATGTATATATTTCTCGTAATATATGTGTGATGATTTACATAATTATCATTGTGATCGTGATCTGTTACATTATGTTTTGTTTTTTGTCCGCAGCTATAACAATTGGCACGAGAGTGATCGGGCCAGCTCTCGGGTTCTTGTTGGGATCTCTGTGCACCAGGGTTTACGTGAATCCTCTCACGGATCCTGGGTTTGACCCTAGCGATCCAAGATGGCTGGGCGCTTGGTGGCTTGGTAAGTATACTTACTTGCTCATTAGTTATAATGTTTTATTTTCAAGTCAATACATACCTCTGCAACACTGCGTACACGAACTGCCACTATTTCCTGCGCATTGTTTCCGTTATTGTCTATTACAACCTCGGTAACCTGAAGTTGTTACTAAGGCTGCATAACAAGTATCCATTTGTAATTAACTCGTTCACCAATAACATTACCTTACCCTCACTCCTTTTCAAGTAAGCGCATTAAATGTTCACGCCGCGAATATCTTAACCGAGTTTATGTATAATGGGTAAGAAACTGAAAGCCGGATTTTTTTTATTCGGAAACCTACAGGTTTATTGACTTTAAATATAGCTACGTAAGCTTTGAAGGCACTCAAATGAGCCACTTCCAGCTTAGTAAAATTTTTAACTTTCCATACAATTTACGTCTGGTATAAGCGATAGCTTAGAGCTTAAAATAAATCGTCTGTGCTAGCACGATGGGTGAGTTTAACGATATTCTTAGTACCTCTGCATTCCATCGCGGAACTTGTCTACCGTTAGCGAAGTACTTGCAAGGATTTGCGCGCAAAATCCACGAAGAAAGCACGCACGTGAGCCTAGTACCAATGCGATGTCGTGTGTTAGACCACCATTACGGTTTGCACCCAGCCGAGTACGCGTACCCTCAACACCAACGAGTTAAGGTTTCAAATTGATCAGTATTCATTATTAAGATGCGAATAGTTGCGCCGTACCCGGTAGAAAACTGCTTTAGACGTGTTCCGAATCGCAATAGTGCGAATTCGCGAATACACACTGAATCGCTTCTGCGTATTTCCTCATTGTTCCATCGCCATAAGTTCATGAATGAAGCTCTGAATTTTGATTGGTTGTTTTAGCGGTAATTTTATTCATGTTATTAACTGTTCATATATTTTATCTCGCCGTTTTAATTTTGGTATTAGTCTGGTGAATTATTTTCTATTCCGCTAAATATTACTCAACGAATAATGATCACACAAATGGTATGCAACGTCATAATCACAACTGATTACAACTTCTCTCATTCGACTCCAATCTCGGCACGATTGCATCGTGATTGCTTCTGAATAGGGGTGTGCTAGACAATCTCGTATATTTCATCGGGGCTTATTGTCTTTCATATTTTATTATGTATCACGGCACGTTTGTGTAGCTTTGTTGAATTAACGCACATTAGTGCCGCCAAGTGCAATCTCTCGCTACATTGTCGGCGGTGCACAGTGCAGATGTTGCGCGCTGCAATTTCCATTTTGCTTTCGCTTTTTTCTGTGGTCGTGGCGGCGGCGTCACGCTGCGCCGGCGCACGCTACTAGATTATATAACGTGTGTTACATCACGGCGCGTCACACAACTAAAATAAGCGCTCTATCCGCAGCCGGTCACGGCCAAGGCTGCGCGCTTGTTGTCGACAATTATGCCGTCGGTGCCCGTAATGAGGACTTAGTGGGTGGACACGCGACCGCCGCCATGCTCACTTTTACTTTTGAACCGGTTTTCGATTGACCTTCGTCTCCTCTCGCCAGCTCTGCCATCAAATTACCGATAACTTCGATGCTAGACTGTTTCATTGAGAATTTTCTGTTGTTTAGTTACCTCATTATTTATTGTTTTCGTTCAGAAATCGCAAAACTTCTGTTGCATTCCTTAAGTAAACATAGTCCGTACCTACAGTGTCTAGCGAACGCCCTTGACTGATCGTCGACCGGGCGACCTTGTAGTAAAATCGCGCAAATGTTTCGTGTTGGGATTGCTTTTTGATCTTATCCTAAAATCCGCAAATACCCCAAATAAGATATTTGGTCAAACTATTCCGTATCTCAACGAAAATCTATCTTATCACGATCGATGCGAGCGGAAGTGGCTCAACTTTACTTTTATCTAATCAGTTACCTATATATGTATATTTACATATCGTTTTCTTCGATTGCTTTTAATATTGCTCCCTTTTAAAATGCGTGTACCTGCGTGTACAAAGAGTTCCTTCTTTGGGAGTCTATGAGTAGACGCAAGATTAGGTACTTACTTAGATACCTTCCTTCATAAGGAGTTATACGTGCTCATCATCAAATAGATTTGTAGGATTCCAAAATTTTAGAGAATGTCTGTAGGGCTGCGATTCGTCAAGGTCAGTGGCGCCTGCTAGAGCGTGCCAAAACTTCTCATCAAAAGTCTGATCTCCATAGAAATAAGACGATAAACTCTTCCGATAATTGGAAATATAATTTGAGCATACCATACGATAATGCTTTAAACAAATACAAGCGATTCTTCCATATACGCTGCCCACGAAGTCTGTTTCTTTGTTAGCGATTATTTTAACATGCATCTTTATTTTCTTTGTTACAATTTATTGCTAGTTCGAACTGCGACTGTACCAATGAGTTTTAACTGAACTTAAATACAATGGTTCGAAATAACGCGAGCTTTACGTACGTTTGAAAATATATTCAAAGGCGTATGTAGAGTCATGATTGATTAACGGCGATGGACTCTTCATCGGTCACGTCGGCACCTAAATGTTTCTCCGGCGTAAAGAGGGTGTTGTTACACCCTTTCTTACTTCTTCGGGGAACCGTGTGTGAAGGCATGAAGATTGTCGTTAAAGTTTAATCCTTATAAGGAATTGGTCACAATTAATTTGAATTTCATGTTGCTTTTTATATTCCACTAGCGGTCCGTCCCGGCTTCGCACGGGTGGATATTAATTCTTTAAGTATTTTCGCAAAAAAAAAAATGTTTCTTGCAATTAAAATAGCCTATATTAATCAGTGATAGTGTAAGCATTCAAATGGTGAAAAAATTTTTAAAATCGGTCCAGTACTTTTTGAGCCAATTCCTTACAAATATACTTACAAATATACTTACAAACATATTACATACAAATCTTTCCTCTTTATAATATTATTATATACCACTAAGGTGGCAAAAAAGAATGCGGGCCGGCCGAACATTTGCAACATCAGGTGTACCGCTCGCAAGTTTTGTTCAATACCGGGGATGTTTAAGCTATTCGTTACGTCGCGTAGTATGAGACGGTCTAATTGGTCTGCAATTTACTATCAGTGTGATAATATATGTTTCGGAGCAGACTGTTAAACCATGAGTAGGTACGTGTTAATTTGAATAGGAAATAAAAAGTACAAATATTCAGTCATGATCCTAGTAATGCTTAAAGTCCACAAGATGTACATGAACTGATAAATTTAAAGGAATCCTTTTACCGGATATGTCGGCGGTGTAGTTCGTAGAAAGTTCGCGTTGTATTACCCTGTTCCAATTGTTCATTATACCAATTTTGCTTAAAGTATTCCTGTGTAATGCTGACCCAAATGAACTCATTAATGTCGGATAATTTACAGGCTGGTGACCTTTTCAAGGAGCTTGTAATATTTAGGTTCTCGGGATATTCTATGTTGGTCTAACAAATTAGATAATTACCCTCTTAGGGTCGCAAATGCTTAGTGTTTAAATAAAACAAAACATCTTTATTGCTTAAGTTATTTGAGATAACTTTTTGAATTAGTTTTTGTTTAAATGTGTAAATTGGATTCCTCATAATAGAAATATGTATAATGAAGAGGCAGAGTTCATTTGTTCAAACTTGATGATCTCAAATACTTCCGCAATTTTCTTTTTTCTAATTTAGTTCGTTGATACCTATAACGAACTATAAGGAGCGGAGCAATTAGTCTTAGGAGAGTCCAGCGTCTTTCGTAAAAGTATTAACATGTCATATGTGTCCCTTCCACTAGGTATGGTGTTCATAGCGTGTTTCATCGTGCTTCTGTCTGCGCTGATGTTCTTCTTCCCGCGACAGATAAAACAGGAACCTCTCCCACCGCCGCCCAAGAAGAACAAGAACAAACGGGAACCGTTCTTCAAAGGTACGTTCCTGAACATAGTTTAATATAGAACCAAGTACCTGAACATTCAGATTTGTGAAGATTGGCCGCAGAACACGAGCTATTATATTCTCAGTTGTTAGAAGTCACCAATAAACAGTGCAAATTATGCATAGAATACTTTCTGTCATGAAATGTTTGTCTTAGCAACGTCATGTTAAAGATATATGGGACCATTATAGCGCAATGTATAAGACATCATATCATTTATTAATTCAAGTGATTGGTTGTAACGTCAGTTAACGTTCAAACGCCGGCCAACACCTTGGCCGTTAAGTCAAAGCCAATGAACGGTTATTTTGTATCAAAACTGCAAAGGTCGATACGAGTCCGCCATCTGCCATTGCTTCCGCCAACATTGGCGTTAGTGCAAATTTTCGAAGCTAGTGGATGAGTGTCGTTGATAGCGTGAATATGAATCAAATAAATTGCCTAAATAATATTTTGATGAATCACTTTTGGCCGATTCTCAAATTCGCTCTGCCACGCTTGTCTAAGCAATCATAATATGTTTCCAGCACAGTACAGACGATGCCAAATAATACAAGTAACACATAATAAAAGCATTGTAAATTGGTTGGATTGTCTCCAAGAAGCGTTTTAAACACGTGTCTTTCTAATCTTGTACGTAATTTACACGTATGTTTTAACTTTCTTTTCAATAACTCTTTGATGTCGTGTGAATTTATATATCATTGCAATTTTGTTATTATCGTTACATAAACATATGTATTTATTAGGTCCCGAGTCCCGAGTCCCGAGTCCCGAGTGAATCGGGATAAAGACGATTGAGTGCGATTCTTCTCTAGATTATAGATCCATTTCTTTTAACACGCTATATATTAGCTTCACCTGTATGTTTGTATGTTTGTAACCGACTTCTTTGGGCGCGGTTTTGACCCACTTTAAACGGCCAGATTTCGTTCAAACTTTGTAGATTTATCGAGGACCGATGACAATACACTAATTTGATAAAATTATTCCATTTTTATAAACCAAACTAAAAAGTAGAAAATAAATAATAGTTTATAAAAACTAAAAAACACGCTTTTTATAGAAAACCGAACTAAAAAATAGAAAATAAATTTTAATAAATTTAAATTAAGAATAGTGCTTAAAATTTCAATAAATATAAATTAATAATAGTGTGAATGAAAAAAATATTTTATTTAAAAAAAAGCGTTGGGTGCTTTTTAAGATATTATCGAAATGATAATCACTCTACTCATATCTGTTAATAAAATATTTATAACTTTTGACACACTGCACCCCACACTTTTTTTTTAAATATATTTAAAACACACACACACATCCAAAATAAATCAAAAAATACTGCGCAAAGTCACTATCCCACGCGGTCGAAGTCGCGGGCACAGCTAGTAAATACATATGTTTATGAACTTAATTTAAGGCTATTTATTTATATCGTCCTGCATACGTCTGAGAAGCAATTCAAAGGCGTATGTATAGTCGTGCTTGAGTAACGGCAACAGACTCGCCATCTTTCACGTTGGCACCTAAAATATTTCTCTGGCGGAAAGTGGGTGTATTGGTATTACCTATACACCTCTGCCTACCCCTTCGGGAACCCTAGTGGAAAGGCGTGAGGATATACATATACCTCATACCTAAGTAGTAAATAGCAAGTGTTTCCGGCAGATTTCTTCGCGACTATCAAGAGGCAGCTCACGAACGACATCCTCATGTGGCGGACGGCGAGTTCGGTGCTCCACCTGATGCCCATCAGCGGCGTGTACAGCTTCCTACCCAAGTACCTAGAGAAGCAGTTCCGGCTGGCGACCCACGACGCCAACCTAGTCTCGGGTGAGGTACTACACCGAACATTGTCTTGACACTGCCGTATGTATGTGAGATGTGTTTGGTGAAACCTTAACGAGTGCTTCGCCTTTTCATTTATTTATAAAGGTGATATGTTTCCAACGATAGTTATTGTGCAAGTCATGCCTCGTTGCACTTCATTATCGCGTTTGTTAATCCTCATAAATATAGTACAGATCTTGGAGGTCGATTTCGTTCGCTTTATCTTGTTTTGATGTGTGAGCGCACGTGGTCTTGTAGGGTATTTATCTCTGTACCATATATTGTTCTATTCTACCCTAAAATAGTCAATTTTGAACCATTAAGGTAATAAACAAGCCAGTGTCAGATGCCTTAGTGTACATACATACATATCATCACGCGCGCCATCATAGAGCGCCAGTTCTCTCTAGACTTACATACCTCTTTCGCTTCGTCCACATTCATCAGATGCCTTAGTTTTAAAATCAAACTACCTTTCAACCAACAAACTAACTAAAGTGGTTGCGATATCTTTATGGGTTTTGCAGTAACGTCTTTATTGAATTGTGAGACTTATGTCAGTTTTGATGTTTCCAGGTCTGGGTGGTATCCTCGTGATGGGCCTAGGTATCATTACAGCAGGTATCGTGATACTGAAGGTCGTGCCCACGGCGCGGCAGGTCGCCGCGTGGACAGCGATCACCGCAGCTATCTATAGTGCTGGTAAGGGGTGTTTGTCTGTGTAGTGTCCATTATATATATTTACATCCATATAGAAGCCGTGGTGGCCGTGTGGCCGTGTGGTTCGAGCAGTTGCCTGCGACCTAAAGATCGCAAGTTCGAATCCCGAATGTACCAATAATTTTTTCTGAATTTAAGTACAGTGATTAGTCACACCACGAGCTTTACGGTGAAGGAAAACATCGAGAGGAAACGTACATTTCTAAAATATGTCTCTGGCGGAAAGTAGTTGTGTAGGTACTGCCTACCCCTTCGGTGACCCTTGTGGGAAGGTGTGCGGATATATACTTCTCATCAGAAAAATCGTTACACCTTGCATCGCCAACATTATTAAATTTCTAGGCGTTATATATTGATAGTGCCATCCGCGAAGACGCGCCCACTATTTATAGTTAATTGTGTAGGTAAGTGTGCAACCTTCCACTCATGTTTGTGTATTGTCGGTACACACTGATTAGCCATCTGTGCCCACGCACATTACAATTAATAGACTCGGGCCATACTCCCCGCATCCCGCAACCCCTCTACTAGAAATTGGTGGGGCGATTTCGTGGATGGCACTATCTATATCTATATTTGTTAGGTAGGCAGGATTTTTCTTGGAAGCGGTAGTAACTTTAGTTTTTATTAAGTACATATATGTCGTTGAATAAGTGTTCCCTGTGTCCCTTACGTTGAAGAAAATATTTTTTGATTTTGTCTCCTTTCCTCTCTCATCACAGCATTTGATTTTGTCTCTCTCATCACAGCACGTCCGAGGTTGAGCCCTGAATTGATATAAGATGATCACACCTCAACTTGTATCTCCCAGGTATGGTGGTGCTCATGTTCGTCAGTTGTCCAGAAGAGAACTTCAGATTGATAAGCAACAGCAGTCTCGCCTGCAGTTCCAGTTGTGCCTGCGAGAATGCTCCCTTCTCTCCTGTTTGTGGACAGGTAAATATACATATCATCACGC
The DNA here is from genome assembly GCA_945859725.1 of Drepana falcataria. Lineage (NCBI taxonomy): Eukaryota > Metazoa > Arthropoda > Insecta > Lepidoptera > Drepanidae > Drepana > Drepana falcataria. The sequence continues at coordinate 12,257,778 of OX243922.1, forward strand.
CGAGTCCCTGACGGGGTAGGCAGGGAGTATAGAGAGACAGGTAAATAACTAAGTATATAAGTAGACAAAGATGATAAAAAAATTAATACTTTGGAACAATTTCACACAAATTGACATAGTCCCAAATTAAGCAAAGCTTTTGTTATGGTATCTAGGCAACGATATATAATATATTTTTAGGATGTCTAAGAAGACTAAGGTACTAAATAAATATTCTTCTTCATCACACAAATATCTGCCCTCAACGGGAATCGACCCTCAATGCCCCACGACCGTAAGCTTAGCAATCAAGAGCTCTGACAACTAGGCCAGACGGCCGTCTAAGCAAAAAGGCGTGTTACGTTGTGGACATATAACCCACCCGTGCCCACCCGTGAGACGTAAAGCGACTTCTACTCGAATTTTGAAAATGGATTAAGGAACGAATTAAATAGATCTATACTAATATTATAAAGCTGAAGAGTTTGTTTGTTTGAACGCGCTAATCTCAGGAACTACTGGCTGGAATTGAAAAATTATTTTTGTGTTGGATAGTCTATTTCTCTAGGAAGGCTTTAGGCTATATAAAATCACGCTACGACCAATAGGAGCGAAGCATAAATGAATAATGTTGCCAGATCGGGAAAAAATATTCCTTTTTGAGAGCTTCCGTTGCGTGCGCTGCGTAAACGGTTTAAGTTACACAAATATCATGTATGAGGGAGTTGTTCCTCTTTAAAAGTTCTAAGAAAAAGTCCGCGACAGCATATGTCTATCTATTAACCTTTTTTATGGCAATCAAGTCCACGATGGGCTCCTGAACTACTTAACCGATTTCAATCAAATTTGCACACCATATGCAGTTTGATCCAACTGAATAGAAAGGATAGCATACATCACAATTGGACCCGATAGGTGGCGCTGCAATCGTGTTTCAGGAAATTTAACTTTTTCACCCGGGCGAAGCTGGGCGGGACAGCTAGTCTTATTATAACAGCAGTCACAGCTTGAAAATGTAATAATAATTTGTCAGCTATCTGATGCTGGGTGTTACATAGTTTTTCATTTGTTTTTTTTATATATATGTTTATATGCCATACCTTAAATGACCTCGGCCATTAGCAAAAGATGGCAATAACCTCTTTTGACTAATGTCTAACCAACACACCTTACCAAGAAGGAAAAATGACTCAAGAACATACACGAACCAAGATATTTCCTATTTTTTTGTGTAATTAAGCTACGTGTTTGTAGGCTGTATGTATTGCTGAGATTAATTTCATTTGATGAATGGAGGGTAATAAGGTTTAATTTAGTGATTACTTGGGCTATTGTAGGCTAAAGGGCGATAAACTTCGGATCCTACGCTATAACAATATGTGTGATAGATGGCAAATCCATCTCCGTTACTTAAACACGACCACCAACACATACATACGTCGGAGCCGTGGTGGCCGAGTGGTTTGAGCAGTTGCCTGCGACGCAAAGGTCGCAAGTTCGATTCCCGACAGTACCAATGAGTTTTTCTGAACTTAAGTACAGTGATTAGTCACACCACGAGCTTAACGGTGAAGGAAAACATCGAGAGGAAACCTGCATACGTCTGAGAAGAAATTCAAAGGTGTATGTATAGTCGTGCTGAAGTAACGGCGATGGACTCGCCATCTGTCACGTTGGCACCTAAAATACCTCTGGCGGAAAGTGGGTGTGTGGGTATTACCTATACACCTCTGCCTACCCCTTCGGGGACCCTTGTGGGAAGGTTTAAGTACTTCTAATCAGAAAAATCGAAACACCTTGCAAATTTATCTTAGGGTTATCAGAAATATGTGTATATATGTCAAATGTCGTTTAAAAGTTAATAATACCTCATATTATTCACGGTGTTTTGATTTTTCCGGTGAGAAGTGTATAAGGGCTGTGGAAGAAAGGAGCTAACTGGCGCTCTACTCTTTCTGTCTTCTCCTTAGGTATATGGCATAAGGAATTATTTTAATCCCATATTCTCTCTAGCCTCTTATAATTTTCTCTAGACTTCTTTTGCCTCATACGCATTCATTAGCCTGTTCATACATACTCGCCGGTTTCGAGTACTCTTGACGTTCCTATCGTTGAGTGTTCGTGTGTGCTAGCAGGTACGATTAGCAAATTGCTTTTGGGTTAAAAAACAAGTAAGCATTAACTATCAAGTCCATGTGGCCGTGTGTCGTGACTTTGAACGCTTTTTGCCATCGTGACAAATGGAATGTCGACAAAAAATGGACGCAATTTGCGTTATATTCCGGTACGATCTCTCAATCTGATCCCACGCTGTTGCCGCTGTTACCCCTGAATGAAATTAGATTTTATTGGTAGGTTTTGTTTATTTTATTGTATTTTTATTTTATTTGTTTATTTTAAAATAAGACTTTATTCTACTCAATCTTCATAATAAAAAAAATATATCATAATATTTTTATTTCACATAGGCCTAGGTGGGCACTTATAAAATGTCGAAACAGGTGCACGGTTCAGGTTGGTCGTTTCCATTGAGAAGAAACGACAAGAAACTCCATGGTTACTCTTTTCAAATCACATCTTTTCACACATAGGTATACAATAATAATATTTTTATGTTATAGCAATAGTACTTAAGTATGGGGCAACAGCGTAGGCCCGACAATAGGTCGTTGCTTATTTTACAAAACATACTAAAACAAGATAATTATAACAACGCTAGCAAAATCTGAGAATCTACAAAGCCTACAATCAAGAGCTTGTGTCGGTATTTTGTTAAAAGATCTCTATGAATAAAACGGTGAAAGTTTTATTGATAGCCATATTAGGGGAGCAGGTAAACGGAATCCAATCGGAATAACAGCTAATTGTCAGATACGGAAGTCTCGCTACAAGTTCAACGCTTGTTAACATTTAATTCTTTGTGCTAAGTTTAGAATTCCACAGTTGTATTTAGGAATCTGAGTCACAAGCCAAAATACGAAAATAAGTTTTAAACCTTTAAAATGTTTTGTCACACCACTGCTTACTTTTAATGGATATCGTTTATATATGATTTTTATTATTATTTATTTATATTTTATATAATATTCTCTCGTGAAGTTCGAGGTTGGACTGCATTTATCGCGGGCTTTTGGCCAAACGATAAATGGGGAAATATTGTAGACGTGGAGAGCATCATAACGACAAAAAATTGCGAACTATTCGGCATGTGTTTAAGATTACAGCCTTTTGGAGCTGCATAGGTATATGTGAGTTTGTGAATGTCTAGAGTTTTGAGGCTTTCATGAAGGGTATGTGGGATCACGCCAGTGGAAGATAGGATTATCGGGACTGTTTTAACTACGTCTACCTTCCACTGAGTCTTAATTTCGATGCTAAGGTCTGCGTATTTAGTGATTTTTCAGTATATGTGTTTGTCATGTTGTGCGTGTTCGGTATGGCAATGTCTATGAGGTATACCTGTTTATTTCTTTTGTCATGTAAAGTGATGTCGGGTCTATTGCAGTGAATCGTTTTGTCGGTGATTTCTATTTCAAGTAAAATGTTTTGTCATACCAATGCGAACTTTTAATGGAGGTCGTTTATACATGAATTTTTATTATTAATATTTCTATTTCAAGTCTACTCTCATGAAGAGCTCTACAGTTCTCACATCCACGTTTCGTCGCAGACATATTTGCACTATTTTGCGGTGCCAACGCGGACTGGATTTCATATAATTTCCTGAATGCCTTCTCCAGGTTTCCATACGTTGTTTTCCTTTACCGTATAGTTCGTGGTATGATGAATCACTGTATAGAATTCTGTGTTCGAAACTGTTCCTTTTCAGGGAATGTTGAAAATCTCAAAAATCTGTTCACAACGTCCACAAAGAGCAGTTACATGCAAAAGTCCCAACGGGACTTCTTAGAAACCTTACAATGATGAACACTATATGTATGCGAATACAAAAAATCTGGGGGCGTTTGTTCTATTTGAGCAATTTGAGCACTTCAACAAGTCTTCATATCGTCATGCCTCAACGACTCCATGGTTGTGGAGAGATAGAAGTGGCGCTAGTGTGCCTACGTCTTTAATTTGTTTACCTTCACCGTAGAGCCTGGGGGGCAATTAAGCACTGTTCATAGTTTCACATACTAGAAAAACACGTCATTGGTACAGTAGGTCGACCGCGGCTTTTTAACTTCTAAAAAATAAGTTTTATATTATATATATAGTCTATCAGACGCATACATCACAATTGTAGTACTCTGCAGATTCGTTCGCCGTCAGTTTTCGCCGCTCGTGCCGTGTGAACACGTCTTTATGCCAGTGTTTCTTGTTCCCAGGACGCGTTCACCTACCTGTCGCCGTGCCAGGCGGGCTGCCAGAGCAGCCAGCAGCTGGACAACAGCACGTGGATTTACCACAACTGCTCCTGCATCAACAGCAATGATCGGGGAGAGAAGGTCATGAATATGTGAGCAGATTTCATTATTCTAGTAAATATAAGAACATGATCAATTTAGTTTTCTTATTAAAAGTACGTATTTAGCTAAACGTATTTAGCAATTGCTAGCAACGCAAAAATTGCTCGTTTACAATCGCGACTGTACCATTGAGTTTTAAAAATGTATGCTCAGTGATTAAGCACATCGCAAACTTGCAAAGGTATCGAGAGGAAAGTTCTAAGAAAAAAAAATAAAGGCACATGTATGGTCGTGCTTGAGAAACGGCGAGGACTCGCCATTTGTCACGTAGGCATTTTAAATATATAATAATAATAATAATATATCCTCACGCCTTCCCATAAGGGTCCCCGAAGGGGTAGGCAGAGGTGTATTGGTAATACCCACACACCCCACTTTCCGCCAGAGATATATTAGGTGCCAAGCTATGAGCTTGTGCTATTGCATACACTTGCCTGGGCTGTCGTGGAAAGGAATTATTTAAGTTTTAACACTTAGAAATAAAAATATAATAAAATTGCTTTTATTTCGACCAACAAGGAGAATTTAACTGATGAATATACAATAATATTTTCAGCATCAAGAAGTTCGAACTGTACAACACATCGGACGTGTTGTCGTCTGTCGGGGGCGCGGCCGTGAGCGGCGTGTGCGGCGGCGCGTGCACGCAGATCTACGTGTTCGTCGCCATATTTGCGTGCATCATGTTCGTGCACGCCAGCGGCGAGGTGGGCGCCGTACTGCTCATCATTCGGTGCACTGACAAACTTGGTGAGGCGCACGTTATCTTTTAGGATTCTTTTGCGACTTAAACGAACAATGATGAGACCAAAAGCAACCAAACTTTCGCATTCATAATATTAGTCCTGCTTATATTATTATTGTAAGTTTGTAGGGATGTTTAAATTTCTTTATGCATAACATTTCTACTAAATATGGTTTATTCCAAAAAATATCCTTAAAAAAACATGAAATCAAAATTTACGCCGGTGAAACCGCGGCGCATAATGCACGTACTTAGTGTAGTATATAACGTAGTGGCGGTGTTGTGCGCAGACAAAGCGATGGCGATGGGCGTGATCCAGTTCGCTATCGGCGTGTTCGGCAACGTGCCCTGCCCCATCCTGTTCGGCGCCGCGGTGGACGCCGCGTGCCGCTTGCGCGACGCGGCGTGCGGCATGCTCGGCGCCTGCAGGGACTACGACGCCGACAGCTTCCGACACCTCTACCTCGGTAACTGCCGTGCGGATACACACACACACACACGCACACGTAAACGCACGCACGCACGCACACGTAGGCAAGAAATATACATTCACACACACATATATATCAGTATTCATATACACACAATAAACACACACGTGGATTTACATATACGCATACACATTCGCATATATGCACATAAAACACGTAAACTACCAGAGAAAAATTCACACACATACATTTATATTCAGACACAAACACATACAGGTAATAAGTCTCACTAGATTAGCAAATATTTTTTTATTAATCACTAGATTAACAAAATTTAATTATAATATTTGTCATTATTATACACACAACACGATCTTATTCACCAATCAAACTACTAAGAACAGATCTACCATCTTAATGAGCTCCGTTGTCTTTGGGTCCCGCAGGCCTCTCCGCCGGGATAATGTTCCTGGCGTTCATAATGGACCTGCTCGTGTGGAGCAAGGCGGGCCGCATCGACATGAACCCTGGCGAGCCGCGCGAACCCGCCGCGCCGCTGGCGCCCGACACGCAGCTCTGACGGGTCTCGTACGAGTCGCACTTCTAGGCGAGGCGGTGAGGAGACTCGACACCTACACGACTATTAAAAAAATTGGTTGTCTGTAAAGTCAGTTGAAGGACGATAGTTTAACGTGACAACGTCATAACAGATGCGAGGCAAGCCGATCGTGCTTGTCGCTCGCTCGTGTAGCGCTCACGCTCCGATCGTAACGGGACAATGAGCGTAACGGGACAAGGAGTCATCCTTTTTCGTGCGTGCAGCCGGCGTTCATAGATTTATAAGACGTTGTCATGTGAAAAAATCAAAATCATCACACATCGGTTCTATTCTTAGCCGTATTTATGCAAACTGCAACATATATACAGGAATGTCGGTGTTATTGCACCAGTTTTTCAACCGTGAAGATAAGAAAAATACGAAGGATTTTTGGAGGATTAGGATGTTAATATTTCTTTCGGTAATTACTGCTTATGACATATTTCTCACGAAGTAACGATGGCTGCTTATCTTAAAGAGCGTCGTTTCCCTTATAATGTATCGGAGCCTTATGTCCAAAGTACAGTGCATGTAAATATTGTGTCAAATACATTGGACTACCTTGTTATACTTAGCTATCGGCAATATTGGTACGTATACTTTATAGTTATATTTTTCTTTTGAATAACCAATGGTTTTCATGTTATAATAATGTGACTGATTAATGAAATATTATATTGTTTGCATTTTATACAATATCTATACATTTTATACTCTAGTTGTCGAACTGCTCAATTTTATAGCAACATAATTTTTGGCATAATAATTGGACATAATCATAATAAGAGCGGGATAATACATACGAAATGTAACATTTATAATTAACAATAATATACCCTATTGCGTGACAGCTTAAGTCCAAAATTGACTACTTCTTTCCAGTCCAATCTCGGAACCAATTGCTTTATATCACACATCACGTTATTGTTCATAATAATAATTAAGTATAATGTTTCATACGCATCACACTTTAGTGGGACTGAGTTATTTTAAGAATTGGCGTGTACTGGGCTGGGGCAACAAAACGAGTTTTGTGCTAAACACGAAGATTTTGCGAACACGCGAATTTGATTCAAATGTGAGATATATATGTATATATACAAATGTTATGTCTCTAGTAGAATGTACGTTTAAATATTTATTTATAAAAAACCGAAAATCAATAAAATATAGAGAAGGAGAAGAAACACAAAGCCCATGTTTGTACACCTCTGTGTACCCCTTAAGGGATTCTTATGGAAAGGCCTGAAGAATTACATAAAATCAATAAACCCACTGATGGTTTTGCAAGCATTTTTTTTTATAAATAAATTTAATTTTTTCGAAATCTATAATGTGTTGTATGGAATGCGTTTTGTTATACCGAGCCAACAGGATCCCGGCGTTGCATATATCTATAATTTGCGAATTACATGGCTAGTGATTAGACATTTATATTAGTTTAGTTGAAGTTTTTTTTTATAATACAAATTATTCACTAAACCCTTGTACATATTAATTGAAATAAGCCATAATCACAATTTAAATTTAGCCCTAATTGTAAGGTTATACGAATATGTTAGCATAATATTTACTGTTATCTATATATTAGCTTTATTACAAATTTACGATTCTTTATATGGGCGTATGAAGAATAGTCATTGGATTTGATGCGGCGTGGGGTACATAGACACACCGACAGTGATGTATAGTTGTAATATTTCATAACTTTTTGTCGTCCGCCATTCGTGGCCAGCGACAGCGAGTTTGCCAGTTATATTACTTGCAATCAATGAAACTAATTACCAAACATTAATTTTACTTACGTTCAAACTCGTTAACCATTATTACAATAAACACAAAGGATCTATTTATTATAAATATTTTTTCCAATCTTTATTTTTTCTTATTTATTGGTACAATAAGACACGTATGTATATTGATGCTTAAATAAAAAACTATTGTTTTAATATTGTATTCGTGAAATTGTTTTATAACACCATAATATCACTCCAGACTTTTAAAATTGAGGTTTTCTATTACATTTAAAATGGTGTACTACTACATATTTGACTGTGTTTTTATATACAATAATGAGGTTAACATCAAATAGGCTAAATTTGGTGATCACTAATGACGTGGCTATTAGAAGTTTATTGAAAGTTTAATCCATAATATTACCTACTAAAAATTAGTTTTTTTTATGAACAATTCGACATAGTACACAATAATATGACATAGATAGATATTTAATTGTATATTGAAAATCTGGTTTACCTCTTGTTGATAATTGTTTCAAAATCGTGTCACTTTTGTCTGCCAACATTTTATTCCAATGCTAGGAATACATTTCCTAATGATGTATGATTTTTTTTATCGTGTGCAATAAGTAAATAGTATGTAATATTTTGATCAAAATGATATGTAGTATGAAGTTTTAGTTTTACATAAACATCTATTGAATTTAAATCTTTCTTCAAATTTATAATTGTTTTTAAATGCGCCAACCCCATCAAGGCACTTTTGCTACAAATCTTCTTGGTATATACTCGAGATATAATATATTTACTATAATTTCCTATAAATATACTTATTTATAGGAAATCAAAACCGACCAAAACTTGAATCTAAACCAACACTGACAGTTCGTAAAAAATTCCGTAACAGATATAAATTAGTCTTGTCTATCATTCGTCTTAGATCTTCATTCCAACTGCAGCTTAAATAAGTCTCACTTTAATACAATTAATGAAATACATTTATTATAACCAACTGTGTTTTGACAAATCTAGCAATCCTAAAATGGTTCCTTTTGTGAACAGTGCATTATACTTGTGCAATTTTTTTTTAATTATAATAATCAATATTTAAAACACGAATTGTTGTATTTTAGAGTCTTAGATTAGAAATGAATTGAATATTTTAAGCGTAATGCTCTAAATAATACGATTTAGCGAATTAATTAACGAAATAATTGTAAATTAATTACATACATAGAAAACATTTTTATTTGTAGTCTTAATAAAAACGCTGTACACATGAGCTGAAAAGTGCTTTCAATTGTCGTGACAGTTTTGATTACGAATTACGAAATTAGCTTATAATAATTAATGTTGGAAACTCTTTTTGTATATTGAATATTAATTGGTTGGTTTATAGTAAAATATTCTTATAGTTGAACATGTATCATGAGAACAACTCGATACAAAGATTTTGGAAGTTGAAATTAGTTGGGCTGTTGAATTGCCTAAAGCAGCTGAAATGTAGTTAAAATCTATTTGGAAAATGAGCAAGTAGGGTCGGAGTTAATTTTACACGTTTTTAGTAAGATCGTATCTACTTAACGATTATCAAAATGTGAGTAAATCCAAAACGTGTTATGGATATCCAACGGATTTATTATTACTTAATGTTACAAAACGTAGAGGTAATAAACGTTTGATGCCGATATGTGCCGAGAGGATGGCTGTGCTACCGGCTAAGGGGCGACCTGGCCCTGTTATTGCCTGCACAGTGAATACTCAAGGAATTGAAAATGCCATGTAACAAATATAATGTTTGGATGGTAATGAGTATGGAAGTTCTTTGACGATACATTGTAAGTTAGTTCTAAAGAGGGTAGCTCCCAGCTGATTGTTATTTGTTGCTGGATTTGTACATCTTAATCATAGTTGTATCGTAAATAATATTTTTCTCTGTGTAATAGTGAACACAATTTACTAGTCTACGTTTTAGTTTTAATAAATTATACTTTGGATCATAGCAGTTTGGTCTGTATGCAACTATCACAATTTATACTTTTCGTCATTAAGATATTTTGTAATATTTCATGTTGTGTTATGAATAGTTGCGCATTAACAATATTGGCCCTTATTGGACAATTAAATTAAATGAAAACATAACAACATTTACAATACATTATATATATAATAATTTTTGTATGTGATTGTACACGTGTATGGCATAATTTAAATATTATACATAGATGTAATTGGATATTTAATATAAATTCCATATGTAAATGCGGGAAATATTTTTTTTACCCTGGTACGTGGTCAGTACAACTGTTTATTATTAATAAATGTACTGTTATAGTACAGTTCATATTGTTATTACAACGTGGGCTCACGTATTTTTTTTTAATTATTTGTGAATAAAAATTATTCAGCGACGACTGTACTTTCATTTAAAACTTTCATTATTTATATACTTAACTCTGATTGTGAAGTTAATGGGCTCAAATGTATATAAATGTGCACGATTTATATGGCCGTGGTAATTAAATGAGTAGAAATCTGCTTAATAAATTATACCAATGAGATTTTTCATAATATAAATTCAGTGGCCGCGGTGTTCATGTGGTTCGAGTTGCCTGCAACACAAAGATAGGAATTTTGAATTCCGACTGTACTTAAAGAGTTTTTCTGACTTTAAGTACAGTGATTAGCCACATCACGAGCTCTACGGTGAAGGAAAACATCGAGATAAAAACCTGCATATGTTTGAGAAGAAATTCAGAATACGTATGTGTAGTTGTGCTCGAGTAACGGCGGTGGACTCGTCATCTGTCACGTTGGTACCTAAAACATATCTCTGCCGGAAAGTGGACGTGTGGGTTACCACCTACACACCTACCCCTTGTGGAAAGGGTTGAAGATATATATAAATACAGTGATTTATGAAATCATGAGTGCAACGATCATGGTAAACGTCGTGAAGAATCCTCCGACATAGGTTTGTAAAGAAGTTTTCCTTAACCAAACCCGTGGTGTGACTAATCACTGTGCCTAAATTCAGTAAAAATACATAGGCTCTGACCGATCATTGAACTCGCACTGTAACGAACGCCTTGGGCGCGGTGTAATAGAAGTATGAAACATTGTAATACTACGTCAATATTTAAAATAACATTTTCTATAATTTTCTTCATATATCTAATTACTATCCGCATCTCTTGGCGCTGCGTGTAAACTTTGATTACATTACTTGATGTATCAAATCGATCGGACTCTCAAGGACGGGAACGTTAAGAGTACTCAAAACCGACGAGCATGTATGAAGAGACTGATGAATGTGGACGAAGCGAAAGAGGTATGCAAGTCTAGAGAGAACTGGCGCTCTATGTTCTATACGTTAGGGACTCGGCGTGATGATATAATGTTGATGTGATATAATTAATTTGTCGTGATTGTAAAGATGAAGATAGGCATGGTACGTTGGTTTGGATATATACACAGGATGGGTATAGAAATATTGACGAAACAGATATACAATGCCAAAGTGTGTGGATTTAGAGGCATACCGACTATCTAGATCAAATCGATCGACCGCTCAAATGATGGAACTTTAAGGGTACTTGAAACCGGCGAGAATGTATGAAGAGGCCGATGTATGTGGACGAAGCGAAAGAGGTATGTAACAACTGGCGCTCTATACTCTCTGCCTACCCCGTTAGGGACTCGGCGTAATGATATGTATGTATGTATGTATTTGATGTGCTTGGTAGTTCTCTATAAAAACATATCCTATGTGTTAATCCAGCTAATAGTCTATCACTGCGCTATAATTTATCGAATTCCATTCAATAGATTTTGCGACAACGGGAACGAACATCAATACAATGTTTCGAATTTCATTAATGTTTATAATATTAGTAGGATTCAAAGACGTATGCGGATGTGTAACTGTGATGGACTCGTCATCTGTCACGTTGAAATATGTACACACGCGGAAAGACACCATTCCTAACCTAACCTTTAAGGGAAAAGGGAAGATAAATAAACAGTCGCTGTACCACAAGGCCAGGCAATAACTATGATACATAAATATAACTAGCTGTCTAGCGCGTTCCATCCGTGATAAATTGTATCACTAGCTAGGCTGCGTCTGTCTATTCGTGATAAACTTAAAAACTACCGAACGGATTTTCCCGCAGTTTTCACCTAAGCAGTGAAGGCTTAAGTGTATAATTTGGTCGAAATTTGCTGATGCATATGTTGTAGTGCCCGGGGCATGAGCCGCGAATCTATACAAATAAATAAAATCGGAGTGTCTGTTTGTAATATTTAAATAACCGCTTTTTTCTAAATGCTTATGAGCATTACAATAACAATTATGTAAACACGGTATAAACACCAATTTTGTTTTTTTTTGTCTGTTCGTTCCCGCTAATGTCTGCAGCGGCTGGACCTATTTTGACGGGACTTTCACTGGCAGATAATCAAATAATCAGATTTTGTATAAAAATCTGTTTAGATTATTCCACGTTGAATAACAGCTGTAAACTCTTCAGAAGGTAATTCATTTAATTTCTGAGGTAGCTTATTAAAAAAGCGTACCGAAAAATATTGTAAGAGTAAGCCTTAGAGGAATTTATTAATTAAATCTTATCAAAATATCCCTGAGATGAATGCGCTCAAACAATCAAACCAACAAGCGAGTTATTCTTTCGATATTATCTGTTATACGTACATATAGTGTTAACTAATATAACGTAATACAACTTCCTATATTAACTAACAATAAGCATTAATTATTTATTATTGAGATCAGATTCAAGATTCAAGACTCAAGATCATATCAAGATTGCCTGTCCATGTCGGCCCTGACCTCGCAGAACAAATTAAAATCGAATGGAAATATATTAGTTTGAAAAACCAAGTACTTAGGTACTACGCTTTTCCCGCAGTCTATTTATATTGTAATTTTTATACAACATGGGTAAAGTAGGCAAGTAAGCATACGGTGTCCCTGATGGTAAACGGTAAAACGGATTTACGTGTTACCGACCGATTAAAGTTCTTTATTTTGTTGTATATGTATCGTTATTGTAAAGGGAACATTTTTAGATGGCGAATTGTCCTTTTTGATGACGGTTAATAAAAATTGACATAAAGCATGCATCTAGTAAGTTTTGGTCTTTTTATGATACTAACTTCGCAATATATTTCAACTAGTTATGGCCGGCGGCTAATCTCGCGTTAAGCGTTATTATCCGCTGCTTTGGGTTGTGGCATGATTATTATTGTTATCATATTTAGCTGCAAAATAGGTATGAAAGTCTAGAGGGAGCTGGCGGACTCTGCTACCCCATAAGGGACTCGGCGTAATGGTAAGTATGTATGTATTTTAAGCAGCCTTAAGCTTCTTAGCCTTCAATAAACGGGCCATTTCCCTAGCATTAATAGCTAAGATTAACTGCTAAAATCAGTTAAAGTTTAATGTGACAATGCTCAAACACCCGTTTACTATAAATCAGATCACGAACTAACCGGGAGATTAGTATGACGTTGGTATGTTCTCTAAACGATTTTCCTCATTTCGGCGACAGGTGTGAGGTGATTTTTTACATCAATTGTTTGTCGTTTCCACAAAAACTAATTACAAAACGGCACACCTTTTTGATACTCCGTAAAAAGTACACGATACACCAAAATCGTGCATTGAAATGTGTGGATAAACAGGAGTCGTGTAGTATCGTTAGTGTTCCGTACTTAATGCTACTGTTATAATTATTTGTATATATAATATATTTAAAGATAATAATAAAAGGCGACGGACTGGCCATCTATCACGTTGGAACCTAAAATATATCTCGGGCGGAAAGTGGGTGTATTCGTATTACCTTTACACATCTGCCTACCCCTTCGGAGACCCTTGTGGGAGGTCGTAAGGAATAGGAATGTTTATCTACTGGAAGCAATTACATAGTAAATTTACTGGTTTAGACTTAGTTGCCTTGAAAATTCAATCTTATTTCAGTCTTCTACGCAAAGCACCTTCATACGTGTATCGTAGTCTGAGCGAGTTCGGAGACAGGTCTCTCTACAATTTAGTACTTCTTCGCCCAGTGCACATTGAGCAGTCTTTATAACCTAAACTCACGTTAACAGCAAACACGTGATTTCTTTCGAAAGAACCCTAAAACGGGTGACAAATACAATTCGTTGGAATTGGCGTAAAGGCGGCAGGATGACTGGCCTTATTTTACCATGACTTTGAGTTGTATAAAACGTGGTCAGCCTGGTCGTGCCGCCACTGTTGGCCCGAGCATCAGCAACCATGGTCCGATTTGTCCTGCTCTTCCTTGCTGCACTCCTGGCTACCTGTGTGGCTGCTCCAGGTATGTTCAATTTTATCTTATTGTCTTTCTTCTCAAGTTAATGTAATAAGATCATCCAAATGAGATATATGTAATTCTAGAATGAATATATCATATTTGCTGTGACCTGCGGTCTCAATGAGTATTTTTTTCTGGATTTAACGTAAATTTCCCCCGTTTTTGCAACAGATTTCATTGATCCTCCGCTCATATTGGTCGAAGCACGATGAAATATACCCTATAGCTAGATATATTAAGTCTGTATCTCATTATGCGCGATATCTTCACACAAACAGATAAACTCTTAAGACTACCTTATTTTCTAGGAGAACGTGTGCGGAGGTACTATAACGACGCAGGGCTGGGCGGCTATGGCGGCGGCGGCGGCGGCTACGGGGGCGGCGGATACGGCGGCGGCCCGGGCCACGGCGGCCATGGCTACGGACAGTGGCCCTTGGGCACGCAGTCCTTTTCAAAGTCTTCCGCTAGTGCGAGCTCTGTCTCAGGCGGGGGAGCATTAGGCTGAGAGTTAGTACAACCTTGTATTGTAAATGCGTAAGTTTCTATGGATGTTTGTTGACCTTTCACGCAATAACTACTGTAATGTAATTTCATGAAATTTGGCACAGAGATAGATTATGAGCTGGATTAGCACCGGACAATCTAATTAAATTTTACGTGCGTGAAATTGCGAGGTGCAGGCTAGGTCTTAGTTGGTATGAAAAAAATCAATTAATAAATCTGATGAAACGCCACCCTATTCTTAAATCTCGGTGTACATGCATACATCACTATGGCAGATTGATACTGCGCTTTATTTTTTTAGCTGAGGCCGACATCGAATCCTCTTCTTTCGTTTTGGCACACTTATTGAAAAAAAAAACCCGATTGCTAGCCGGTAATAAAATTCTTGTACCTAAAAGAATCACCACATATTATAAAAAAAAATCACAGCCGCGTCTGTCAGTCTGTTTGCTCGCGATAAATTCCTAAACTACTGAAAGGCTTTTCACGCGAGTTTCACCAAAATTCGGTTTAAATTTTTAATTATTAAGACTGTAAATTGGTTGCAAAATTACACTAATAATAATAAAAGAAAATATAAGAAAAAGAGGAGTGGGAGCTTTCGTCAAAGACGCTACCTTAATCCATTTCAGATAGAACAAAACTGAAATAAATGTTTATACACGAGCGAAGCCGGATTGAGTCGCTAGTAGATTTTTAGTTTTTAGCACCTAGTTCTTAGACAAATATTGTAGTATTTGTCTAAGTACTAGGTAGTGCATGCATACTATAATTAACATTCTCACAATATTGTAAGCTGATTTATAGCTCATTCATAATTCATATTGGTTTTATTTCTGCGAATCAAAACGTGCCTGTTGCATAAAACCTGTTTCTTTAATGACATTATGTGCTTGTTGCAGATCGTGTATCTTCCGACAGTAAAGTAATGACATTACAAAGAGTCCGCAATCCACTGTAACATATAGATTTATGTGATATTACTAGTTCTATTAACGCTAAATTGTAATTTGTTAAATTATTATTAGGTTAAATATTACGACCAATAAAATATTGTTCACAATTTTTTTTTTGTGTATAGCCACATTACCCTGGCCTTAATTTCCTTAGATTTAAGTTTTAACAGTTCCGCTCCCATAGACAAAAACACAATACTTTCGAAGTCCTCCTGGCCTGAAACATCAGATTGACGCAGGGTCTTATTCAGCCGGATTGATTAAGGTTTTTTTGCGAGCCGTTTTCTTATAGGTATTAATTAGGGACTGGGCTCAAGTAAGCTAGATAGCTAGGAGGTAGGGCCCGACTGGTAAACTCTGTCTCGACTCTATGGCCTTCTGACGCTGCAGTAACAGATGGCATAATTAAATTTTGTAACATTATGATTTAAGTTTGTCCCTTTTTCATTGGATTCCTTATAGAGATAGACATCCCAGCTGGCCAGTTGAAAATCAAAAAGTGTGGCTAGACGAAGCTTGTTGCTGATTACATTTGTATTTGTATTATTATTATTATTTCATATCCATTCCTTAAATATCCTCGGAAATATTGCCGACGTTGTCATAATATCCACGGGTCGAAATCCAGTGGTTATTATTTAAGAGTTGTTGTTGATCGATGTCAACGGTCGATCTATTTCAAGGAATTTTCGAGTGATACTGGAAGTATTAAGAAATACAGCATTTTTGCCATTGAGACAGGTGAGGTTAGGTAGTTGTATTAGCTTAGGACTTGGAATTACGCCGGTCGTGGAAATTACTATTGGAATTGTAGTAACTTTTTGTAGGTGCCACAAGCGCGCTATTTCATCTTTTAGATCAATGTTTTTTTTGGACGAAGCAATCTGTGAACAAATCATGTTCGGATAGACGATGGACGAAATTATAATCGATAAGATGTAATCATATATTACATCTTATCGATCAATTTCAAATAAAATACTAACTGCAAAATGTCTATTTCTATATTGATGTGTCATGATGTTTAGCCGAAGAAACTAGATAGGTTTTTCTTAATCGGATAGATTCTTTAACATAGTTAATAAGTAGTAGATTTGCATCACAATCTTAAACAATATAACCCCATTAAGCTAAATATAAGGTGGCCTTTAATTTAATCTTGAAAAAACCTCTCTGGAATCTTAATAACACAACCCGGTGATATGTAATCCATGTTTCTTAAGATAATATTTTATTTGTTAACAAAATCAACACTTTACCCTGTTTAAAGTTGCATATGCATCAGAAATCTCAAAATTTCACGCCGAGTCCCTAACGGGGTAGGCATATAGTATAGAGCGCCAGTTCACTCTAGACTTACATATCTCTTTCGCTTCGTCCATATTCATCAGTCTCTTCATACATGCTCGTCTACCAAATCAGAGAATTACAATTATGTAACATGGCTCTTTTTTCGACGGACAAATATTTTGTTGCTAACGTAGCAAGGTACCTAGTCTGTCATCACTCCACATTTTATTTTTATATCTGAACAATATTGTAAGCTATATGTCTGTCAGTACATAAGTCTAACGGCATATCGTGAGGTTGAGAACATCATAAACGGGAGTGAAGTGAACAGACAACCAGGAGTCACAGTATACCTACATTGTAATCTTTGACCAGGAGTCACTCTAGCGAAACGTCACGTCTATAGTTTAGGGGAAGCCATCTTGTCGGTTACCTACTTTAAAAATGTGCATGAGGTCAACGCACCACAGTTGCGACGGTTTGCTGAATATTTATTTATTTATTTATTTATTTACAATTAGCACGACAACGTGGTCATTTACGCTAATGTGGTGGTATAAGTTAAAAAAATATATATGAGTAATAATAAATAAAGTTAATATACATGTATTACCAAGAAGAAGATGGCCTTCTTTCTGCGTATGCCAGACACTCATTCAAAATCACCTTCCATTCACCTGCCAGCACATCACATTCAGGGTCTACACTTGAGTCCAGGAGGGCATTGAGTGCTGTCAGTGACCTCGGGATCGGAGACTGAGCGTGCGCCACTGTTCGGCAATATGGCACCGCGAACAGTTTGTGCTTTCTATTTCGGCAATAGTTTTTGGGCACAAAGAAGCGCGATAGTCCGTTGTGTAGGTCGGACGCATCAATTTTCCCATGTAGGATTTTGCACATCGTTACAAGTTGGTCGTTAGTGCGTCTTACCTCCAATATGACCGTAATTGAAGTAATTTGCACAGAAATGTAATTAAAGTAAACTTCTGATTCGATATATAAACCCACAAGGGTCCCCGAAGGGGTAGGCAGAGGTGTATAGGTAGTACCCATACACCCACTATCCGCCAGAGATATATTTTAGGTGCCAACGTGACAGATGGCGAGTCCGTCGCCGTTACTCAAGCACGACTATACATACGCCTTTGAATTGCTTCTCAGACGTATGCAGGTTTCCTCTCGATGTTTTCCTTCACTGTATTAGTTTAAATTTTCACCGTATTAATTTTAGTTCACTATCTACCACTAGATAGCGTTAGCTGCCATTTAGCGAACGCTATTGAAAGATACCATTTAGTAAGGGTATTTTATAATTTCCCTATAAAATGAAACAATATAGATAAACTCACATAATCAATAAATCTAACCAGGTATTTAGTTCCTTTAACACTGGGAAGGCATTTATTTGTTTCCCCGAGCCCGAACAACGTTAATAAATTAAATTAACTCACATAGGTGTATCATAGTTTATTCAAATACCACACTTAAACATCAATTTATAAATTTATCAGTGTCATAATTATTTGGTATTCATCGTTATCTACTTTAAACTTAGGCTTACTAGGGGATCACGTTAGCTTTTTGGTTCTGGCTGAACGCGGACGCGGAGGTGGAAGCCGATGATTTACTGAAGGAACGGCCTCGATGGTTCTCCTCCGACGAGATGCCTCTTTGGTTCTGGTTCTGGTCTCTGGTGTAGGCTAGCTCGGGGCTACTGCCGAAACTGTCACATAGAAATATATACATGAAAATCATACATACATATCATCGCTCTGAGTCCCTCACGAGGTAGGGAGAGAGAATAGAGCGCCAGATCTCTCTAGACTACATATCTCTTTTGCTTCCTTCAAATTCATCAGTGTCTTCATACATGCTCGCTGGTTTCGAATAACCTTTCAACGACTCATGACATAATTTTTTTTAAATATATAGCATATTATTATATTATATGTGATGTTATGAAGTGGGTGCAGGTTAAATCCTTGCTGGAAATTACCATTTATTTGATTCCCGTATTATCACGTTATCGTGCGTACACCCAATTGTATATACCCAACAAACAACCCAATATTGTATTTTACACCCAAGTAAAATTACAATATGAGGACAGCGAGGACATAATAGTAGGAAATATACCCTCTGCCGAAGTCCCCGCTACATCCGCCGTTTTCCTGGCTGACGCTAGCGTCTCGCTCATCGCTGCCGCGCCCGTAGTCCCCTCTGACCGTGTACTCGCTATTATTGAAGCCCCGCCTTTTTCTTAAACCTTTAATAGTATAATCATAATATATATCCTCACGCCTTCCCACAAGGGTCCCCCGAGGGGGTAGGCAGAGGTTTATAGGTACTACCCATACACCCACTTTCCACCAGAGATATATTTTAGGTGCCAACGTGACAGATGGCGAGTCCATCGCCGTTACTCAAGCACGCCAATACATACGCCTTTGAATTGCTTCTCAGACGTATGCAGGTTTCCTCTCGATGTTTTCCTTCAACAGAGCTCGTGGTGTAGACTAATCACTGTACTTAAGTTCAGAAACTCAGTGGTACAGTCGGGATTCGAACTTGCGATCTTTGTGCCGTAGGCAACTACTCGAACCACTCGGCCATCACGGCTTTTTGATAGAGAAAATATAAATTTGACGCAATTTGCTTGTTGGTCAGCCTGGACTATAGAAACTGAACCTTACCCGGAACACCAAACACATCAGCCAACAGCACCAACAGAATCATCAACGACCTAATCTTACACATGTTTACCAAATACTGGTTTCGATGTCACGGGACTTGGTTTATATATAACCTCACTTCCGACAGGATGGATGTGCACCGAATTAACGTATCGGATACGTCACGGTCGCGCCGCCGTCGCGTTTTGGGCACCGTGATGGACAAACAAAGGAATTATTCCTATTCATGTGTTATTCGGGTGACATTGCGCCCTTGACAATAATACGCAAATATGACTGTTTTTACCCGAAACCCACAGTTTTTGTGTTAATTTATTTCAACAGCAAGTTTTGCGAAGTTATAAGATACACATCTTTAGGCACGACTTGCGATTCATTAGGTGTACGTGCTTGGTGCAGATGGAAGGCTATAATTACCGACCGATACGCGATAGAATAGATAGAATATTCGTATGATCGTATAATCAACATCTTATGTTTGAGATTTCGGATCTTCACGTCTCTGATGTCCTTCCTTCAGTCTCAGATCCTATTCATCATGAAATTTACCTTTACTTTGATCTGTGTTTGATGTACGTAATCTTGGTGTACCCCTCCCTCTCTTTTAGGTAGTTTAAACACTTAGGTTACACTCTTTTGCGGCATTCGGCTTTTTCGGTTTTTCTTCTAACCGAACTAATTCCATACATATGTACACAAGAAGTACAAATAAAAAAAACAGGAATAACTTAATGAAAAATCCAGCGTGGATCGGCAATTTTGAACTGAAACGCGAACTCCTTACACCTTTCCACAAGAGTCCCCGAAGGGGTAGGCAGAGGTGTACAGGTAGTAGGTACACACCCATTTTCGCTAGAGATATATTTTAAGTGCCAACGTGCCATCTGTCACGTATGTATGTACCTATGTACGCCTTTGATTTCACTACTTAATCACTACTTAAGTTCTGAGACACTAATTGGTACAGTCGGGGGTCGAACTTTGTGTTATAGGCAACTACTCGAACCACTCGGCCACCACGGCTACTACCTACAACTTCTAAACTACTATTATTAAAAGAGTTTTTTTGCTATGCGTCACTCACAATTCCTACAGGAAATTTGTTGTTCGATCGAAATAGTTATTTTCGGTGCCTTTTTCCGCAATACGGATTTAAGTATTATTTTTCATTAAAATAGGGCACGGGAATTAATATTACTCAATTGACACATACTTACGTTTATTTGAGTTTTATTCTATTGTGTGAGAGCCCTGCTCGTGTTTTCAACTAAAGTTGTATTGTATAAGGCCAATTCACTTTGACCTTGATTATCATAGGTCGTTTCCGTCTTTTTTCAAATGTTTTTGTCCGCCCAGGCGATACTCTAAATCATTGATCACATTACATTAAAAAAGTCAGGTTATTCTTTTCAAATGAATACTCTGACGTGCTTATAACCGGTTATTCGAACATTGAGGAGAGTTTTTGTTAGAATTTCTACAGGCATTTTTATCTTAGAACTTAATTCGTCAAAGATAGCCCTGGTGTATGTCGTTATGAGGCTCGGAGAAACATTTTTATATAGTTAGTTTCTCAATTTTATATCCCCGTTCATAGTATATGGTACCAGAAAATTTGGGAATATTTCCAGTTGATTGCTCTTTTAGAAAATGTCTGTGAGGTAAATGGTGCTAGTAATATAATTTACAAAAGAGTAAGTGCACTGATATCACAAATATTGTTCATTATTTTAATAACTTTTATTTCGACAAATAATGTACACAAATTGCCAAAATTATTTACATATATTTAAGTAATAGTATAACGCTTCTATATTTTTCTATAACATTAATTAAATGACCGCCCAGCGTTTTCGTATTTCAGAGTAGTTTACAATTTTTTTCCATCGCTCGACCCCCCTTTTTTCCCGTTATCGCCTCCTTTCCCACCACCGGCGCCTCCTTTCCCTCCTCCGGAACCTCCTTTTCCTCCATCAGAACCTCCTTTTCCGCCATCTGCATTTCCTTTTCCGCCATCTGTACCTCCCTTTCCGCCACCTACACCGCCAGTTCCAGCGCCATGACCCCCTTTTCCACCGATCCCACCTGCTTTACCACCGTCTTTGCCATCTCCACCTTAATTACCATTAAAATGTAAATTTTAAACAAGTGGTTATAAACAGGTATATTTTAATAACTTTATTTTACTTTATATATATATATATTCTGAACTTAAGTACAGTGATTGGTCACATCACACGTTTGACGACGAAGGAAAACATCGAGTGGGATACCTGTATACGTTTAAGAAGAAATTCAAAGGCGTATGTATAGTAGTGCTAACGGAGATGGAGTCGCCAACTGTCACGTTGGTACCTAAATTATATCTCTGACGGAAAGTGGTCGTGTGGATACTACCTATACCCCTCTGCCTATCCCTTCGGGGACCCATGTGGGAAGGCGCAAGGATTGCTCATAACTCAAATATCTAAGTAATCAAAGCCGGGATCTCAAGCTACGATCTGACGAGAGGTTGCAGAACTGATAGAAATAAAGAGAAAAATAAAGGTGTTAATATACCATAAACAGAAACAACCTATAAATGTAACACATTTCAAATTGGTTGATTTGACGTGAGCGTGACAGATCGGATACGTCAGATCTTTATTTTACCTTTTTTTTCTTTTTAAGTTTAACTAAATTAGAACTTGCAATTGACTAAATTTAACCACATGTTACTGACATCCGGTAAAATTTTAGTTTAAATAAAAAATAGGTAGCAAAGTACGATTCAGGCGTTTTGTGTACTCACCACCAGGTCTTGCAGAAACGCAAACTGCTAACAGAACTAGTGCCAGTATGAACATGGTAAACTTCCTCATCTTGTCCACAGATCGATCTTCTCTCGACTATAGATGATGAATTACTACGAACTCCTTAAATACCTGTTCAAATTCTATTTATTGCGAGTAAAAGGTCGATAAAAAGCAGTTAATTGTGATCTAATATTGGCTGTTTACGTCTTTCCTTGAAGATGAAGGTTAATTGATTTTTACCCGACAACCGCAGAAGGAAGGGCTATGAATGTCATTTATTGTACTGTTTCCTCGTATAGCCTACCCTACGTCAACATTTTGATTCTTAACTAAACTGATTTAATTCCAAAACGTGTCCTTGGATTGGAAATGTATGCGACTAAAGGACTAGTATCTATGTCATGAATATTGTAATGAATAAAGACATCAATTAGTGGACTTTTCGGCGGGAATCAAGTTAAGCAAGATCGCGTATATTTTGTAACACAATTGTGGTTAGCTATCCTTTATATCTTAGACGCACTTTGTTGCAAGATTCCAATAAATAATTTTGGTCGTTAGCAATTAATGGTGTTTTCTATATGTGGGTCATATTTTGCTGTAAGATTCCAATAAGTGACAGATTTAAAGAGAATGACCTGTAATTCATACTTCTGGTACTAATAGTCTGTAAAGTGTTATATTAACGTTATTAGTGTGTTTTAATGTGTTCTGTCAGTGCATCTGTGCGAAGTGTTAGTACTCAGTGAAAGTTATGTAAAATATTAAGGTAAGAAATATACACATCATCGTGACGAGCCCCTCACGGAGTAGGCGTAGTGAGTAGAGTTTTTATCTAGACTCAGACCTCTTTAGCTTCGTTAGCCATAAATGAGTCTTTTCATACATTCACGCCGTTTTCGAGTACTCTTGACGCTCGATTGAGCATTTAATCGAATCGATCTTAAGTGGTTAGAACGATCTAAGTGTCTTTCCCGGTTTTTTCCAGCCTCTTTATAAGGTTAAATTAAGGACAGTTAAAGATAATTTTTGTATGTAAATTTTTCTCCTGAAATATATTTTAGTTGCAAATTTGACAGATGGCGAGGCCATATGCATTACTCAAGCACCATACATTTAATTTATTCTTAACGTATATCGGTATCTCCTTCAAGCTCGTAGTGTGCCTTATCATTCTACTAAGATCAGTTAAGATCATTGGCACAGTCGTAATTTGAACTTGCAATCTATCTTTTGCAGGCGACTAGAAGCACTCCACGGCTCGATGTGTAAAGATCTCTAGATCTCCTACTACTATGTAATATACATACATACATACTTATCATCACGCCAAGTCCCTAACGGGGTAGGCAGAGAGTATAGAGCGCCAGTTCTCTCTATGTAATATGTACCTATCCAATCATAAAAATGTTTTTATGAACGTTTTAAAATCACAAATCAAAGCCATGTTTGGGGACTAGGGTGGCAATAAGAGGGATGATAATAAAAAGTAATCGTGCTGTATATGTATATATATATATATTTATGTTTTTATATTATGGCGAAAACTAACAATTTTATCACATTATGCTTTTGGAATATTAGGATGACTCCTGGCTGCTACAGGTCGCTTAGCGTCTGAAAAAAATGGAAAATGCTCGTTATTATTCGGGATGCCTGACAATTATGTAATAAGGTAAACAAAACATTTATAGGTAGGTACTTAAGTATCCAATAAGTAGTACTCATAACTTTTCAACGACGAAAGACTAGATTTTTTGTACATTTTGTGGATACAATCAGGAACTATTATACTAATTTTTAAAAACTATACCTAGAAAGCTACATTATTGCGGAATTACATGAGCTTTTTTTTGTTATGAAAAATCATATAAAATAAGAATAATCGGGTTCGGTATATTTACGCAGAGCACGTTAGTCTTAAGAAGGAGGATTAATGAGTGTTGCAAGTTCAAGTAACTTACCCGTATCCTCCTTTATGGCCGCTGCCGCCATAGCCACCGCTGCCCGCTCCAGCCCCGGCACTTGCCTCAGCACTAGACTTGGCAGTGGCTCCTGAGCCGCCGTAGCCACCACTGCCACCACTGCCACCCTGGCCACCGTATCCGTTGCTGCCACCTTGGCTTCCTCCGTTGGATCCGCCGTAACCTCCGCCCAGACCACCGCCACCACCGCCACCGCTGCCTCCGCCGAGTCCACCGCCACCTCCGTTTCCTCCGCCGAGACCACCACTGCCTCCATGACCATCATTATATCCGCCGCCTCCGTTGCTGCCACCGGTTCCGAATCCTCCGCCGCCTCCCTTGCCTCCGCCGCCTCCACTTCCACCTCCACTACCGCCTCCAAATCCACCACCGCCTCCGCTGCCTCCGCCAAATCCTCCGCCGCCTCCTTTGCCTCCACCTAATCCACCGCCGCTGCCGCCACCATAGCCGCCACCTCCTCCAAATCCGCTTCCACCACCGCCGCCGCTGCTACCGCCACCACTCTGACCACCATAGCCTGAAAAATTACACACAAGCTTAAAAACTCTGCTTGCATATAAAAGAGCACAGCCGTAGTTTTTTATGTCATGCATATTATTGATTTCTTCACATCACTCTTTAAATACGAATAGTAAACGCGTATTGGCGTCTACAACTTAATCTTATGTAACCTACTAGCTGTGCCCCGCGGTTTCACCCGCGTACAACTTTATATCATTAATCGTTTTTTTCAACAAACAAAAAAAAATACAAATCTTTCCCATACCTAATATAGCCTTTGTTGCTTGGTATTTATAGACCTTGGTAAAGTTAAAAAAAAAGCTGGTAAGAAACAAATAAACAAACAATTCCTCTTTATAATATTAATTATTAGTCTAGTTTTTAAATAGGTTTACATTTGTAAAAATCAATTGACATATACATTTTTGGACAAAATTTCGGGTATTATCCCATCCCATGGGATAATATATAGGTTTATTATCCCTGGTTGGTAGGTTAGGGTAAAGGACCACACATTTTTACTTTTAGAACTCGAATTACTTGAGCTCTTATTTCCAACATGGTGTGAGCCTTCTAGAATGGATTAATCTATTTATATTAAATCACCCTATTCTAGTAAACCAATTTGAATAACTATTTTTGTACATCTAATATCTGATAGAAGTATTTTGGCCAAAAGTGAGTCTGTGGGTACTACCTCTGCCTACCCCTTCGGGGACCCTTGTGGGAAGGCGTGAAGTATTAGGTATGCCGTTTATCGAGGAATGCCACAGGCATCATTATCACTACCCAAGGTTTATGTAATATATAGATAGTTTATTATCTTTGATTATCCGCCCAAGGGAGAGGAATCAAAGTTATCGCGGGCACGGCTAGTTGAAAATATTATAAGACTTAGTTTTATAATGCTTGATTCTGGTATACCTGGTGCAGCGTACGTGCAAGCAAGGAGCCCTAAGGCCAGGCCGACCACTACTAGTCGCGCCATCGTTGAACTGTGCCACCAAACACCCCACACCACCTTATATAGATACCAGCTTATGTCATCGTGACTACATGACTGCGCTAATGTTTATCTACTCCTCACTTTTTGCACCTGAGTAAAAACTTTTTTTATCATAACTTGTAATGATTATTAAGGTTCCGTTTCAGGTAAGCTCGACTTAGGTACTTGTACTGAGAATGCAACGCAGTACCCGTAACCATTGCACGTTGACTTTTTACCGTCTGACTTAATTTGTACTTAAATTTAAAATTGTTAATATGCATATACAATGAGTGCATTTATGAAGGGACTTCGCATTATTCGGTTTTTATGCGTTCTTATAGGTAGTTACTTTTTTTTTTTTGTTTTGCGTTTGAATTTTCTTACTGTGTCTTATATATGAGTAAGATCGTGGGATGAAATTATTTAATTGTATTTATTAACATATATTAAAATGGTAGGTATGTGAGTGCAGTGATTTTGTTTTAATAGTATATAATAGTTTAATATAATAGTTTAGGTTATCGTCTATGCATATTTCAACGAGTTCGACTGCTTGGAATTATTTGACTGGAGTTACACATCCAAACTCGCTACCTTATGCTATATTATGACATTTAACCTCGCTATATTCTGACATTTGTCTAGTTTAATGTTGTATTGTTCTGAGCTCCTTAGACTGTGTGCTGACACTACAGTTCACACATTCCGAATTTAACAAAAAAAAAAATTCAAGCGCATATGACTTTCCCGGAATTGTATAACCTAACCGGCTCACCTCTGAAAGTGCTATGAAGGCCGGTAAGTAAGCTAAAAAGTCTCCGTAGTCAAGTTCAAGCTCAATGTTATATTCCAATGAGTTTTTCTAAACTTTAGTAACTCATTTCTAATACCACGAGCTTTACAGTGACGGAAAGCATCTTTCTTACGTTGGCATTCAAACATGAATACTCGTAGTTCTGAAGCTATAACATTGTTTCTCAGTGTTTTAAATTCAAATGAGATTATTCGATTTTAATTTACTTCTTCTGTAAGGACGTTAATTATAACTACCTGCATTGAGCATTAACTGAAAAACAAGATGAACCTGTAATGTGTTTTTTTTTTCATACAGTTTTAAAGTTTTTACTCTGCCTTACGTTTGTAAATGTTTGTATGGCTCCTTCAAAGTTGCTAAAAGTAGTAAGGCAAGTTTTCATTAGTATGCCTACATAATTACTGTATTTTTGTATTGGAATGTCATTATTGAGCAGATAATCAATAATGAGATTGTAGCACATCGACTTCGATCTGGACGAAGAGGCAGAAGTCCACGTTCCAACTACCTACATCAAATCGAGCATGTAGTACGAGTCAAAAGAGGGTGAAAACTGGCTCTCTACTTTCCCCGCGAGACATAGACATTCAAAATCTGTGATTTTCCCATTTAAAATATAAATGTTAACTCTATATATCATAAATATCGGCTTAAAGGATAGAGAACCACAAATCCCAATAGGCGATCATTTTTTATCGCATCACCAATCGTATTGAGCTCATCGATAGTTTTTGCGGCGGCCAGTCGTGTCCATACGATACATATTCTATGTAATGTACTCACTTACCTACATATAATGTAAACAAACTGGCCATGTGGTTGTATCTAACGTAGACTTGTTTCATGCCTGTTCAATATCCATATATATTTTGTTTTTACTGTATGTTTGTCTGTACCATGTCCGTAGGAACATGACTTAGTTGTAGAAATGTGTACGAATGAGTATGAAAATTATGAGTCTGACAAAGACCCTTATAGGAAGGCGTGCAGATATGTATTTAAATGCCAATGAGGTTCAAGAAATTATTAATATATACATTTATACATCTTTACGCCTTCCCTCAAGGGTCCCCGAAGGGGTAGGCACTAGGCAAAGGTGTGTAGGTAGTACCCACACCTTCACATTCCGCCGGAGATATATTTAAGGTGCCAACGTGATAGATGGCGAGTCCATCGCCGTTACTCCAGCATGCTTTCATACATCTTAATTTGGGTCAGATTACAAAGGTGGTATAAGCAAATTGCTTGATGTTAAGCTACCTATATTTTTTTAATTTATTGGGAGCAATTGCTATCTTAGCAGCATGATACTGCATTGGCTTGTGATAAGATCAAAACAATAGCCGAGATCATATTTGAAAGATGTTCTTTGTTAACGATTTCCAAAGGAGTCAATAATTAGTGTACCTTGAGTGAAGCCATGAGCAACGCCTAGTCCGTCTCTCAGACGCTTGTCTTTGTTATTGTTTGTATCTCAATAGGCACTGTTATCCTTGACGGTTACTTGGAAAGGATTTTTTGCCTATATATTTATCGCACATATCGATAATGTAGGAAATGCGATTACTATAGGTATGTATTTATTTATATTTCTAAGAACAGTTTGTGCGCTTGTTTGTGGACTTTAAGCTTTTCCTTTTCCTTAAACATATTATATCACGCTGACCCACAAGGATCCCCGAAATGAGTATAAATAATATCCTCACGCCTGCCACAAGGGTCCCTAGAATTGCAAACTACTGCGTGGTTCGCAATGATAGATCTCGATCCGCCCTCGGCGGTACTTTGATCTATTACAAGAGGTCCCTGCACTGTATCCCGATCCAACCACCAACCCTCTCCCACATAGAGACCTCGATCTGTCGATTAGGAATGACCGGCCATCAGCCGATCACGATAGTCTCTGCATACTGTTCCCCTGTTAACTCGACGGCCGATATCAAAGCTGATATCAAAGTCCTCATCAACCTCAGTAGCTCAGTTATTATCGCGGGTGACCTGAATGCCAAGAGCGATGCTTGGAACAGCCACTCACGAAATAACAGAGGACGCCAATTGGAGGACCTCAGTGGGCTCCTCCAATTCGACGTCATTGCACCTATGCACCCCACCCACTACCCCGAGAATATCAACCACCGACCGGACGTACTAGACATTGTGATCATCAAGAATGTAAACCTCCGTTTGCACTCGTTGAGGTCGCACGACGAATTAGATTCCGACCACCGACCTGTTACCTTAGCGCTCTCCCCCCGACTAGGCCCCCCGGACTCAGGTCAGCCCCCACCTCAGAAAAATATAACAGACTGGAGAAAACTGGAGGAACTCCTCAAGTCCTCTTCATCTGTTCACTTAGATAGTATCCCGCCCCTCATAGAGTCGGCAGCCGACACTCAAAATCGGTCGATTCCCTCACAGCTCACGTACAGTCAGCCGTGGACGCCTGTTCACGACAAGTTCCGGTGATGGAAGACCATCGCTGGAAACTTCCCGATGACGTGCGTGAACTGGTGACGGAAAAGAACGCCGCCCTCCGAGCGCATAGAGCTCACCCGACTGAAGCGAACCGCACCTTTCTGAGGTCACTCCAGCGCAATCTGAGATATCGCAAGAAAGACCTGCGAGACGCTCGCTGGAACAAGTTCCTAGGGGAACTTGAACCGAGTCACTTGGCCTTTTGGCATCTCCAACGGAAACTTAAATCAGACAAAATCTCGTCTATGCCTCCACTCACTCGTCCAAATCAAGGGCCCGCCTTTGACGACGACGAGAAGTCCGAGTGCCTGGCCGACAGTCTCGAGACTCAATGTACGCCCAGCACCTTGCCAGTAGACCAGCGCCACCTCAAGAAGGTGGACGCCGAGGTCGAAAGCAAACTATCCCACCCACCCTCCGAACACCCAGACCACCCTATCGCCCCAATCACGGTGGACGAAGTCCGGAAAGTGATCAATGATCTTCACCCCAGGAAAGCCCCAGGTCCCGACGGGATCGCTAATAGAGTTATCAAACTCTTCTCTCCTTATCTCATAGTTTTGCTCACTGCCATCTTCAATGCAGCACTGAGCAACAACTTTTTCCCCCAATCCTGGAAAAGTGCAACGGTCATAGGTATTCCCAAGCCAGGGAAACCCAAGACCGAAGCCTCCAGTTATCGCCCCATCAGTCTCCTCAACGTCCTTGGCAAGATTTACGAGAGACTTATCTACAATAGATTAAAGAGTTTTGCAGACTCTAAGAAAGTCATACCTGACCAACAGTTCGGTTTTCGAACCAAACACTCTTGTGTCCAACAAGTCCACCGTATAGTGGAAGACGTCAGTAGCGGCTTCCAACTCGGTTATACCACGGGTATGCTCCTCTTCGACGTGGCGAAGGCATTCGACAAGGTCTGGCATAACGGCTTAATATACAAGCTGTACCAGTTGGGCGTGCCGGACCGTCTAGTACGCATAGTACGGGACTTTTTGTCGAACCGCTCCTTCCGCTACAGAGTCGAGGGCACGCTCTCTTCCCCCCATCCCATACGAGCAGGAGTCCCGCAAGGCTCAGTGCTCTCGCCACTCCTATTCACGCTTTATACTAGCGACATTCCCCTCCATAGACGAGTTAAAAGCGCTCTATTCGCCGATGATACGGCTATCTACTACAAAGGTAGAACTCCCGAGGGAATTCACGACAACCTCCAATCCGCGGTCACAGCCCTGGGGCGGTGGTTCCGGAAATGGAGAATTGAAGTGAACCCCACCAAAAGCGCAGCCATTCTATTCTGGAAAGGCCTCGAACGCCCACGGGTAACCCCCATCACCTCTTCGGCAAACCCATTCCATGGGAAGAAAAAGCCAAATACCTGGGTGTGATCCTCGATCAACGTCTTTCTTTCCGTCACCACGTAAAGGCGGTACGCGCGCGAGCCGCCTTCGCGCTCGGTAGACTTCACAGCATGTTGAATGCGCGAAGTAAACTCTCATTGAAATCCAAGGTGAGGATTTACACGACGTGCATTCGACCAATCATGACATACGCGGGTGTAGTGTTCGCACACACTAGCAAGTCAACACTTAACCCCTTGCAAGTGCTCCAAAGCCGGTTTCTCCGGAGAGCCACAGGTGCCCCGTGGTACATGCGTAATAGTCAACTCCACGTTGACCTCAAAGTCCCCACTATAAAACAGTTTTTGAAAAAACTGTCCAAACGTCATTTCGATTCTGCTGTAAATCACCCCAACCCCCTCGTCGTATCGGCCGCCCGATACACTCCTTCCCTTATCTCGAAGATAAGGCGTCCAAGACACGCCGTCATCGAACCGGATGACGACATAACGGTCCTCCAGGACGCCCGACAAAAACATACCAACACTACACAAAACCGACCACTGTTCCGTCCTCGCCGACGAGGCTCGACGCGAATAAGCCGTAATGTTCCCCCCCGACCCCCGCCGCAAACGCCGGCCCGCGCCGAGCCTGACGCGCAAATCCCGCCCCCAAATAATATTTAAATAAAATTACCAGTCCAGCCCAGCTCCCTTGCTCGCGATCCAGCAACGCCCTAAGCCGAGGTTCGTACCCCACAGGGGGTGCCCTTAGCTGTGTTGCTTAGAAATAAAGTGCCTGGCTGGAGGCCTAGGTCTCGCCATTGACCGGTTAAGTAGCAAAAGTTCCCGGAACTCACGCTACGAGAGACATTACAAAAAAAAAAAAAAAAATGCCACAAGGGTCCCCGAAGGGGTAAGCAGGTAGTACCCACACACCCACTTTCCCCCAGAGGTATATTAGGTGCCAACGTGACAGATGGCGAGTCCATCGCCGTTAATCAAGCACGACTATACATACTCTTTTGAATTGCTTCTCAGACGTATGCAGGTTTCCTCTCGATTTTTTCCTTCACCGTAAAGCTCGGGGTGTGACTAATCACTGTACTTAAGTTCAAAAATCTCATTGGTACAGTCGGGATTCGAACTTGCGATCTTTGTGTCGCAGACAACTGCTCAAACCACTCGGCCACCACGGCTATAACGGCACCGAAATGATTAGGTGTAATGTAGGCGTACAAACCTCTTTCGCTTCATAGACGTTGATCAGTCTCTTCATAATTGGTGGCCGGTTTTGGTTCGCCAATTTCGATTCACTCTTAATTACAGCTGGAGCTAACACGCTTATTTATTTAGTTACATATAATACAAGATATTACAATGAGTTTTTCATAACTTAAGTACATTGATTAGCGAGCTTGACGGTGAAGGAAAACATCGGGAGGAAACCTGCAGCAATTCAAAGGCGTATGGTCTGTCTATGGCGTATGGTATAGTCTGTCGCGTTGGCATTTTTTTTTTTATTTTTTTTTTTTGTACAGCAAGAGTGGCAAACAAGCATACGGCCCACCTGATGGGAAACGGTTACCGTAGCCTATTTACGCTCACGATACCTAAGTATCACTTGCGCGTTGCCACTCTGTGTTCAGAGAGTTATACTGTGTTGGCAACATAAATAGGTCTAATCCCTCGGTTGCCAACACAATATAACAATCCTCCCCCCTCCCCAAGGAGCTCATTACTGGAAACCTTATTCACCACGTAGGAACACAACACAAAAAAAATGTGTAATTTGGCTACAGACTTCTATAAGGTGGAGGTCCTGCCCCAGTCGGGCAGCTCCAAACTCGAACGGAGAATCCGTTATGCCCTACCTCTCTCTAACCTAACATCTCTGGCAGAAAGTGGGTGTTATTGGATATAATTTTATAACTAATTTTAGGCTGTATGTTACTTGTTGTTTGCCTGTTTACTTTTATATTGTAATGCCAGTTGGCGCCTCTTTTGTTTGTTCCTTCCCGCCGTTACTGGTTCGTTGAAAAACTTTTGCTGTGCACTGTGTGAACTAACTAATAAAAACGTTTATTATGTCCAAATTCAAAGTCTTGTATTAACTTAATCTCAATAAGTGTGTTAGGTGTGTAGGGTGCTACACCTCTGCCTACCCTTTCGGGAAACTGTGGGAAGGCGTGACGATATATTATTATTATTATTACAAACAGAGAAATAGAAAGTATACTAAAGATAAATTTCAACTTGACTGCGTATCCTCGGTTATTAATCCATTACAATAGATACGTACGTACTTTTTGATCCTGAAATCTTTATGAGTTACTTTCTTGATCTTTTCATTAGGGTTTCGATTATCATACCCCTTCGAAGGCTGTATCTCAACTGTATTTTATCTAATTTATTCTACATGAGTTTTTCTGAACTTAAGTACAGTGATTAGTCACACCACGAGCTTTACGGTGAAGGTAAACATCGAGAGGAAACCTGCATACGTCTGAGAAGAAATTCAAAGGCGTATGCATAGTCGTGCTTGAGTAACGGCGATGGACTCGCCATCTGTCACGTTGGCACCTAATATACCTCTGGCGGAAAGTGGGTGTGTGGGTATTACCTATACACCTCTGCCTACCCCTTCGGGGACCCTTGTGGGAAGGCGTGAGGATATATATATATTCTACATATATGAGACCTAACAAGTAGGGTTTCCCAGCTTATCTATACTATCTGTGTCCCACAGTTTTACCCGCGTAGAATTTGTATTTTTCTGTTTAATCCATCCATATGCAAATGGGTAGTCAGCTTTCTGTCCAGCAGATGCATAAGAGCCGTCGTTGACGGTAGTTGCTCCGATAGCATGGACATTAATGGCGTCCCGCAAGGCTCTGTGTTGTCCCCGACTCTGTTTCTTCTGCATATCAATGACATGCTTTCTATTGAAGGCATTCATTGCTATGCAGACGACAGCACTGGGGACACTTACTACACGGGCCGAGCTAATCTCCCTCGTTCCACTGTGGAGGAAAGTCGCGAACGACTCGAGTCTGAAATCGAGAGTACACTTCTCAGTGTCTCCGATTGGGGTCGACTAAACCTAGACTACTTCAACCCTACTAAGACACAAGTTTGCACATTCACATCAAGCGGACCGCATGCTTGTTTGCCACCTTTGTAGTATAAAAAAACACTTATCTATGTCTGTGCACTGGCGTAATGTAGTAACAAACTATAATATACTAGCAACCTGCTGCGGCTTCGCACGGGTGCAGACACTCATATTTTGGAAACGATAAAAATGGTTACTGTGGTTACACTTTTTTTGTTAGAGATAAATATATATGTAGTATTTACCATCGCAGACTATTTTATCGACCTTTTTAAGATATACAATGCCACAGAATACGCTTTTATTACTTTGTTACAAGGTCAATTTGTGTGTAATTATCCTAATACCAATTTATTTATTGAAATATGTGCGGTCAAAAGAAGACAACGAGAGGAAACTTTCATAAATCCAAGTCAAAATATTTTGTTTCACATAGGCCTAGATGGGCATTTACCAAACGTCGACTTACTAACTATATATAAAATATACTATTTATTTATTTATTTATATGTATAAAAGTATGGGGGGAACAGCGTAGAACAACATACCTTTGAGATGCAATTTAAAGACGTATGTTTAGTTTAAGACACGGCGATGAACTCGCGGGCTATCATGCTAGTTCCTATAATATATTTCAGGCTAAAAAACGGTAATTTCTTACACTCTACCTACCCGTTCGGGATCCGTTGGGGGTACACGTGAAGAAATAAAAGCAACGATAAGTATTCATAAACTATTTATTGACTATATCATAACTAACATAATTACAATCGTTATGGCCGTGATATGTTTCTAACTATGAACTTAATCAGAATGACTCCTATCTCATGATGTTAACCGTAACTTCCGGCACTTGCTGAGGCGGAGGCTTGAGCACTAGCAGAAGCGGTGGCTACGGAGCTTCCATAGCCACCGCTCTTAGATCCGCAACCACCGCCACATCCACCGCTAGATCCACCGAGTCCACCATGACCATCTGAACCTCCGTAGCCACCGTTGCCACCTCCACCTCCTAGGCCACCACCAGCTGCGAAACCTCCTCCCAAACCGCCGCCGCCTCCGTGGCCTCCTCCCAAACCGCCGCCGCCTCCGTGGCCTCCTCCCAAGCCGCCGCCGCCTCCGTGGCCTCCTCCCAAACCGCCACCGCCCCCATGGCCGCCTCCCAATCCACCACCACTTAACCCTCCTATAACGGTAAATGCGAGACCACCAGACCCCCCACCTCCGGAACTATATCCGCCTTTGCCTCCAGATCCACCAAAACCACCTGCAAGTCCACCACCGCCACCGCCTCCACTACCGCCGCCATATCCACCTCCACTGGTGCTGCCACTTCCAAAGTCACTAGAGCCGCTACCACTTCCGCCGTATCCACTGTTTCCTGAGTTGCCACTTCCTCCGCCGACGCCGTACCCACCACCGCCGCCACCCCCAAGGCCGCCGCCTCCGCTAAGGCTTCCACTGTTACCGTAACCTCCGCTTCCAGAATTTCCACTACCACCGTATCCACCGCCTTTGCCACCACCAAAACCACTGCCAGCACTCAGCCCACCGCTGCTTCCATAGCTTCCACTTCCACCAAATCCTCCACTTCCGCCTCCGCCGCTACCACCTCCCAGACCAGTGCCAAAGCTTGAGCCACCGCTGCTTCCATGTCCACCGCTGCCTCCGTATCCACCACCTCCGCCGCTGCCTAAGCCTCCGCCTCCCCCAACACCGAAACCTCCACTTCCACTATTTCCGTGACCACTACCTCCAGATCCGCCATATCCGCCACTACTTCCGCTTAAACCGCCAGCACCTCCACCGGCTCCGCCTCCAAATCCAGAGCCACCGCCGAATCCTCCGCCACTACCTCCGCTACTGCCACCACCACTGTATCCACCGCCTCCGCCGTATCCCCCTTTGCCGCCTCCGAGGGTGCCAGTGAATGCGAACCCTCCAGATTTTCCATCATTAGATTGCGTGGATATGAATTTTTCGTTTCCATCTCCACCGAATCCACTGCTTCCGCCTCCGCCGAGGCCTCCTCCTCCACCTCCACCCAAGCCGCCGCCGCCTCCAAGCCCGCCTCCGGCGCTGAAACCGCCACTTGATTTTCCAAAGCTGCTCAGGCCAGCGTGCACTTTGCCAATGATTTGACCGACTCCTTCGCGAATGCCGTCGAGGCCGCCACCAAATCCTCCTCCAGCTCCACCGCCTCCACCGCCGCCTCCACCTCCACCGAATCCAAATCCACCACCTCCTCCATATCCAAATCCACCTCCACCACCACCGCCGACACCTCCGCCGCCACTGCTATATCCGCGTCTTACTCTCACTGGAAAGAAACAAATACATTTAAAATAAACTTGTAGCGCTTGTTGCGTTGAAGGCTTAATCGGGTAGTTTGATTTAATGCAGGATGTGTGAATAAATAAAGGCACAATAAAAATATATTAAAGAACAATGGGTAGGTAAATTACCTGTCGCGTGGCTGACGCCTAGCGCCAGGCAAAGGACGATGCAAGCGCGCATCGTGTGACCCATGGTAGCCAGCTCTCTGACTGCGCTTAAGTGAGTCCATCATCCTTTTATATCGTTAATGTAATCGACCGAGCACGTATAGAGTTAAAAACTCGTACGTACGTTATATACCTACTTGGAAAACGGTTTGTTTTTATGAGCATCATAGTTCCCACAATAATTTATTTATTACAAGACGTTGCCGCGGGTTTTTATAGATGTCCGATTAGTCAGAATTAGGCTTGGTAGGAAACCGTCTTTGATCGATCACAGCAGGGTGCATCGTGAATGCCATTTGACAGGACTTCAATAATTTACGTCATGTTTGTTGGTAAACAACAGATATATTATATCTTCAGTTTTTCTTAGTTTTTCAGCCAAAATGGCGTATTTTAATAAGCGCAATGTAGTGCTTCCACGCATCTCTGGAGTTTTAAAACTGACCTAAGCATTCATTTAATGAGCGTCAGCGATTCGTTTAATAAGTTATAACATAATGAAACCTTACTTTAAGGACAATAAGACACTAATTATCGCTCTCCTTGATTCTTGCCATATATTATAATATATAGATAGATACAATAATTTTCAGCACTTTTAGGACATGTTCATACACCAAATATTGACATACCTACTAAAATTCATAAGAAATATAGAAAATAGGTATATTTAATTTGGTGGAATCATTAATTCTTCTGTTGGGAAAACACACTTGTGTATAATTCTAAAAAAGATGCGTAATTAACATTGACGTATAGGTCAGAAGAACTTTTTAGTGGTAAATACATAATTGTCCTGCGACCTAAGTATAATGAAACGTAGTCTTTTTTTATTATTACAGATTTTTTGTGATCTGTGAAATGTCTGTTTTATATATAATATAATACATAAAACAAAGGCATTTGATCACAAAAAATCTCTCTGTCTTTGTTTTAAATGTATGAAAACCGAGAACCGTACTGTATTAATCGTGTTTATTCTCCACTAGCTGTATCTCGCGTATTTCTCTTGGGTTAAATTTGTATAATATATGACAATTTGATTACACATATATATGTGTAATACACCTACCCCTTCGGAGACCCTTGTGGGTAGGCGTGAGGATATATTATTATTATTATTATGAAAAATTTACATAGTCTAAGTTATTCCTATAGCCATTAAAAGACCCGTTTAAATTAGTTGAGCCGTTTCGGGGATTCAGAACTGATGAAAAAAAGATAAAATCTTATCATATATAAAATAATAGACAGAACGATGTTACAATGAAAAACGAGTTTATTTATTATAAATGTATTATAAGTATAAGCAACACCAGAACCGAGTAAGCGTCATCTATAACCAATCATAGATAACATATAACATGTGGATGCGTTCATATTTCACAACAAAAACGGAGGACAAATAGTCAAACG
The DNA here is from genome assembly GCA_945859725.1 of Drepana falcataria. Lineage (NCBI taxonomy): Eukaryota > Metazoa > Arthropoda > Insecta > Lepidoptera > Drepanidae > Drepana > Drepana falcataria. The sequence goes on from OX243922.1 coordinate 12,295,473, forward strand.
GACAAATAATATATAAACAGTGTTTTGTGATCAGTTTCGCATATACTGTCATATGAATTTAGAAAAAGTGTTATTTTGATACTACAAAAAGATACTTTATTTTTTAGTATAGATAACAATCAGTGGAACTTTTAATGATCAGTGCTGGAAAATACGCTCAAGAAGGCACTCGCAAGTAATTAATTATGTGAACTAGTTCATAGAAGGTAACGTGAACAGCGAACGCCGTCCTATTGTTTATGAACTTCTACATATGTGCACGATCACTTAGGTACCTAAGAAAAATGTTTATTACGGTTAATGGACCAAAGATTAATGTCACCAAGTCATGATAACTGTCGTTGTGGCCGATTATTTCGAGTAGTTTGCCTGCAACACAAAGATTTCAAGTTCCAATCCCGACTGTAACAATGAGTTTTTCTCTTTAATTTCTGAACTTAAGTATCGGTCACACTGTCAGATTTATGCTGAAGGAAAACATCGACAGGAAACCTACATATGTCTGAGAAGTATTCAAAGGCGTATAGTCGTGCTTGAGTAACGGCGATGGACTCGCCATATATTGATGTAAACAATTAATTAAGGTATTATGTAAAAGTATAAAAATAATTATAAAGATTCTATAAGTATGTACGTCACTAGGCTAAGTTGTCAATTAATACACGTTCTATGTTCTATTGGTATCTCATTTCATACATTAATTGCATTCATAGATAATTAAATGTTTATGTACGCGGTCGTAGGTACTAGTAAGAAGTAAGGTCGGTTGGTTTCCATAGTAAATAATGATGGGTCGATGACGATGCTTGTCGAGTCTTTTTCTATTTTTATTTATTTATTTACTCATATATGAACATACTCAAATTATTACACTAATACGACGTTAAAAGAGCAAATTAATTATTATTAAGTTATACTACTACTTTATCAGTAGGCGGAGTCCCTAACGGGGTAGGCAGAGGGTATAGAGCGCCAGTTCTCTCTAGACTTGCATACCTTTTTCGCTTCGTCCACATCAGTCACTTCATACTAACTCGTCGGTTGCGAGTACTCTTGACGTTCCCGTCCATGAGGGATCGATTTGAATTAAATAATTTAAATTTAATTATACCAAAGACAATGAAAAATATATACATATCCTTGCGCCTTCCCACAATTTACCGATATTACCTTCTTGTCTCACAATATGCCATTTTAAAAGATTTTTTTTAGTTTTAGTTTAAGTAACATTACTTGCGTACTCATCCTGTTCTATGCGCTGCCCCTAGTGGTTGGAGGGTGTGAAAAAAAAATGACTGCAGGGTTGATAAGGCGCAAACAAGCACCTAAAGGCATTGGTAACCGTTTAACATCATGTGGGCTGCATGCTTGCCAACTTATTGGTATAAAAACGTTTTGTTTTCTTATATATTTGAGCTAATATTAAACCAAGTGAGATAATAGGTACCTAGATATCATAGTATTTGATCCTTATACATCAGTTTCTGAGTAAAACATCTTGTCACGACTCCATAAAATGCATATTAAATATTTAACCACATCCGCGAGCGGTAGGTAGCTCTGCATTTAAACGAGAATAAAATAATTATTTGTTTATGATTAGCTGACCCACCTGACTTCGCTCGGGTTATTGCGTTTTTCAGAAATCTATTTTACTATAAACGCAATGCAACGTAAAGAAGATGTAACATACGCACAGAGAAAACATCTTGTTCATCAATGGAGATTCATTATTTGCTAAAATTTATTTTTAGGTAAATTTTAGGTTAATTTAAAAATTTGTTATTTGAGGTGATAGGAACTTGGTGAAAAGAAACAGCTACAGATGGCTGTAGCTGTGAACGAATTTATATATTTATAAAAAAACTGCAATTAAAAACCTTTTGTTGGGAACGCAAATATGCCACGACAACTATTTACTCTATTAGTCAATGCATACACGCTTTTAGTCGTACAAGTATTTACTAGCGTTAATACGACTAAAACCGATCATTTTGTATTTCAATGCGATGTGGACGAAGCCCCAAGTTCCATTGTCTCAGCTTTATTAAAAGGTTTCTTAAGAAAAAAACGAATCAAGGTGACAGTAACAAAAGCGCGGGATGTCATGTCAGCGCCTGTCCTTTAACTTTGAAAGTATCGAACGTTATGCGAATGTACATTGCCTTTTTTATGCAATAGGTGTTTGAGGATAATATATTCAGTTGCCAACGCCAATATTTTGTAGTGGTAGATCGCGAGTCTGTCACGCTCGTGGATAAGTCTAACAAAGTATTCTTCAACGCATGCAGGTTTCCTCAGGATGCTTTGCTTCATCGTTGAGCTCATAGTGTGTTATACCAATGTACTTAAGGTCAGGTCAGAAAACGAATTGGTACAGACTGTGGGGGCTCGGACTCGTTCACCACGTCTCAAATTCGGCCTCATATGGAGTACTGCTGCCACCTGTGGGCTGGAGCTGATCTGGATACCAGCCTTTTAGGGCCTTTTGCCGCGATCCAGAAATGCGCCGATTGTCGATGATCCCATGCTCAAAAGCGATTTGGAGCCACTAAGTCTGAGGAGAGTCTCCTCCCTCCCCCTCCCTGAGCCTCCCTGTGTGTGTTCTACTGCCTGTATAACGGAGCAGAACGAAACGCAAAAGAGCTTGAACTTTCCAGGCAACCGAATCGAACGCAGCCGATGCCGCAGGGCACTGCCAGTGTTTCATTTACATGTCAGACTACAAGTAACCTTGGACAATGCGATGTTAATGTCAAGCGTTAGTGTTCAATAGGAAGGAACACGAACGGCTTATAGCCGTGCCCGTGACTTCGTCCGCATGGAATTTAACAAAATGTTATTATTCAGTTTCTAAAATAAAATTAGTCTAAGTTGCTCCTTATTAAATCGATAATCTGCCAATGAAAGTCCATTCAAGATCGGTCCAGCCGTTTCAGAGATTAGCCGGAACAGACAGACAGACGGACAAAAATCGTAAAAAATACAATTCGGTATATGTACCGTGTTTACATCCATATGCATTTAGTTAAAAGCGGTTATTTTAAATTACAAACAGACACTCCAGTTTTATCTATTTGTATAGAAAAAAGTAAAGATGCAATTTAACTCAGATATCTGTAATACATGTTCACTACTTTTAGTGATTCATTTTGTGAGCGCTCGAACCTCACTAATACAGTCGGTGGGTTTCTGCGTTGTGTGCCGTCATTTTTTCTGTTGTTTAACTTTTTGTTGGCGGTAGATAATTATTAAATTACGTACTAAGAGAATCGGATTCCCCAAGTTTTATTTAACCTTCTGTAGTGTACATATTACGAATTCACGTTGTAAATAAAAAATATCAGTTTTTTGTATCTGCCATACACCCACTTTTCGCCGAAGAGGTCCACCGCCGTTACTTAAGCACGGCTACATACGTCTTTGAATTGCTTCTCAGACGTATGCAGGTTTTCTCTCGATGTTTTCCTTCGCCGTAAAGCTTGTGGTGTGACTAAAATAAATGTAACAAAATTGATGACTTGTCTGCGAAAGATAACAATTAAATGCAATATCGAATTGATAATTCAATATTTTTCGATTGTCATCATCCAATCCAAATTGACTAAGGAAATAGACGATGAGACCTGGACAACGTTAGATACTTACGTATTGAAATTGGTTTGATCAACGTCAAGCACACTGAATATATAATATATGTATTCTAGAGGGACCTGGCGCTCTATACTCTCAGCCTACCCCGTTAGGGACTTGGCGTGACAATATATATGTATGTATGTACTAGCTGTCCCGCCCAGCTTCGCCCGGGTGAAGAAGTTAAACTTCCTGAATCACGATCGCAGCGCCACCTATCGGATCCAACTGTGATGTAAGCTTTCCTATATTTTAAATTGGATCAAACTGCACACGGTGTGCAAATTTGATTCTAATCGATCAAGCAGTTTAGCCCATCGCGGACAAACAGCTTGACACGTAATTTATATATATTAAGATAAACAAATTATTTGGTGTATTGTTTTGTTCCTAGCGGCAAAGCTTGGAATCCGATTCCCGCTCGGGACGTCTACCTATTTGTATGAACACACAAGCACATAAGTCTTGAATGTAGATCTAACTTTGTATACGTATTTTTCTATTTAGCAATCAGTACAAAGGGACCTATGACATTCATGATTCATCTTCCTTCATATGCATACAAAGCCTATTGTTTACCTATAGGTCGTTTTGCAACAGCTTCGAAATTTTCCCAGACATAAAGGAACTTGTAAATGTATCACGCATAAGTTATGATAATGACTGATGGTCAATGTTGATCCCCTTAGATCAATCATATTACGTAATTACTATCAAACTACATTTATAATGACCATGAACTCGTCAAGATGATTTAAGTTCAGTAATTCTGACATCTCGTGTTGACATTCTGTATTAAGTATAAACGGAGCAATCTAAAAATGTGCTTAATGTAAGTAGTACGCGGTAGATGGCGTTAAAATAACATTACCATAATTTGATGTTTATATGTTTAATAATGACTCCATGATACAAAATATAATGAAATTATGCACACGACCTTAAAATATGAAATTTACACTTAAAGCTAGGTATGGTAAGATTTACAGCTTCTGATCTTCTGGTCTAGGTTCGCCAAAGGCAGTGGCGTGGCTGGTAGCGACTCCACCTCGGCCGGTGCTGAAGGCGTTGGCAACGGCGGTGGGTCCACCGGGACCACCAGCGGCCCTTCCGCCGCCGTAACCGAAGAACATTGGGAAAAATGCGCCGGTAGGCACCCTCGGAGGGTAGCTGTCTTCCTCTTCGTCGTCGTCGACGGGCCTCTTCACCTGCTTCTTCCTGGCAGCACCTACTGTCTTTTTCGGCTTCTGTGCAGGCTCCTCCACTTCTTCAACTTCAGGTTCAGTGAGCTCAGGAACGGAAACAGCCTTGAGGGTAGTGGTGACGATCTCAGTTTTCTCAGTAGGGTCAGCAATTTCAGTGGCTTCAGTCACGATGGGAACCTCTGGTTGTTGAGGGTAGTAGACCTCGTTCTGTTGTGGGGAGACGAAGGTTTCGGGTTGAGTCTGGCGACGGCGGTCTGGAGAGTAGTACTGCTGGGTCTGCTCCTCGGGCTTGTACATGAAGGCCGCCATGCCACCGCCAGCAGCGCGCTGGTTATAGTACGGGTTGTAGTACCGACTCAGCACCATTCCTCCGCGGCCGTAGTCGCTTGCGCCGTAGGAAACTGAGAACAAAAGTTATATCTTCAATAGTATCATGCACTTGGAGATGAAGAATGCAAAAAACTATAACAAATGGAATGGCGTTCTAGAAAATAGTCACATGCGGAAAATTCATAGCTGAAATATAATATTTAAACAATGTTGGATCTGGACATTTCAGCGCGATTGATGCTTGATACACGTGATCCCCTTGACTATCACTTATATTGGGTTTAAAACATAAGTGATATATATTTTGGGGGGCATTGAATTTACAAGATTATTTTAAAATCTGAGGTTCTGTCGTGTATCTACCGAATACATTTCGACGGGACCGAACATTTTCGGTAGTCTCCTAAAAATGACGATTGCAAGTTCAAAATCTTGTGACTTTTATTGAGTTTGAGTTAATTGATCACACCACGAGCTTTACGGTGATGGCAAACATCGAAGAGCCCGTATGCGCGTCGGTAGCAGGGATGTTGCGGATGCCGATTTTTTCACATCCGCGGATGCGGATGCGGATTCGGATATATGAAGGCTCACATCCGCGGATGCGAATGCGGATGCGGATGTTTAAGATATAAATCTATACTAATAAATACAATTTTACTTAATACATATGGATGTAACACGGTACCTAAACAACATTTTTTTTTTACTTTTGTCTGTTTGTCGGTCTGTCTGTTTTTCCGGCTAATCTCTGAAACGGCTGGATCCATTTTGGATGGGACTTTCACTTAGGCTAACTTTATTTTAGAAATCAATCAAAAAATTTTTTGTTAAATTCCTTGCGGTCGAAGTAGCGGGCACATATAGTATTACATATTTAACATTTTAACAATCATAATTAAAATTATTATTAAACAAAATAGTAATGTAAAGTGCTCCTATTTTTGTAACTTCACTTACTAAGTTTCATATTAGTAAGTGAAGTGAAAAATAGGCGCATTATACTAAATAAACAGTGATATGGCCGCCTTTTCTAATTCAAGGCGGTTATATTACAATGGACGTGACAAAACGTAAAATTTTTAAGCGGAAAATGCTTATAAAATGGAATTTAAAAATTGATTTATTTTTAATTTTAATGTTGATATAATTTATAAAAATAATAATTAATCAGCCTTTTTGACTGAAACACCAATCACAGCACATGACGTCATACCTACGAGCTGCTTTCGCGCACTATTGAAAAAGTAATTAAAAACGGCTTTAAAGTACGCTAAACCTTAATTTATTACGGAAAAAGAGGCTTTTTTTTTCGTAAATAGTCATGTGTATTACTTCATTATAGGTTCAAAATCTTTCGTCATGCTTATTCCATATATTACTTTGTGTCGGTGGTGATATTGTTAATAAACTTGTTAGATAATCAATAACGGGAAACTCGGTGAAAAAATAAAGGATATTGTTATAAAACAATAAAGTTTACCTACAATAAAACGTATTACCGGTGTAACATAATGTGCATTTACCTGGCGATTTTAAAGTAATAAGCTGAGCTAAGGCTAATATAAAGATTTCCCAATAAACAATTATTTACACGCAATGATCACTGTATCTCAATAACACTCAAAATATATGTCTATACGATAAGTAATCCACAGCGCAAACAAACACGTAATGATTTATTTACAAGAAACGCTTCGGATCTCGTCAACCATTTTTAACGCTCCTATTGGTCATTTTGACATGCGAATGGCACGCGCCATTCGCCGGCCCCGTCCAATTTCTTTATGGTCGCAACTTGTATAACATCCGCATCCGCATGAAAATCCGCATTGATTATTGCGGATGCGGATGCGGATGTCAAAATTGATGCGGAAGCTCCGCATTTGCGGATGCGGATGCGAATATTCGCAACATCCCTGGTCGGTAGCAATTCAAAATGCGTAGAAGCGGTTGCAGACCTGTCATGTACCGCGTTGAATCCTAAGTATTCGTAAAAAGTGGTGTTGTTAAGCCTCTTATTACCCCTTAGGAACCCTTGTTCGGCTTGAAGTTATGAAGAAGATTATGTGATGAGTAAACTAGGTAGGTATACTCACGGGAGTCCATATTTCCATAGTAAGGCGAGTAGGGGAATCCGTATGCTTCCCAGAGCGCGCACGCAAGGATCACCAGGGATTGAGCGATCTTCATGATTATCTCAGTTATTTTGTAATTTGATACCCTTCAAAGCAAGTTGTTGTGTGGTATACTGCTATCTAGTTTGTGTTGATGAAGCTCAAAGTTCGCGTTATATAGTCCAGTCTGGCTGGGCTGATTGGGATGCAGCGCACGGCCGCCGGCTTGCGCCCGCGCACGTTTAGGCCGTCATTTTACACTGTTCGACAGAGTTCTCCAACCGTTATTGGAAACTGGACATCCTAGTGCGGAGCTGGTGAATGCCCGACACGTATTTCTCCCTAGGCAAGTGAACCGTTCAACGTTTTGTTTTGGTCTTTTTTGCACAAAACTTACATTTTGATTTTAGACTACATGACTCAGTCCTTGGCCAAACTATGGAAATGGTATCATATCGTTCTAAGAACCGTACTATCTCGTTCTATGCCGTCTGAATTGGCGTGGAGCTTGTACATATGTTGATATTTTTTGTAGGTGATTTATCTTATTATTTTTTGTATTTATGGTGAGGAGGTTATTTTAAGAGATTAGTTGTAAAGCTGTTGATGTTTAGTGGTTTTTTTTGTATGTATACTCTTATGGCCATATATTCTGCTAATATAGGTATATCGAAGGGAAGTAGTAGGTGGTAAAATTCAGACACCTTGACGGAGAGTTAAGTAACGTTTTGGCGCTATCGAGATATTATGAATAACACTTTTTGAAAATCTACTTTTAGGAGAGCTTTTAAACTTGCGATAACTTATTATGAATGGGACAATCAGTCTTTACTCGCATTTGATAAGTTACTTTATCACAGTAATTTTTTTATTTTTTTTGATAATTGTTCTTTTGTTTAATAAACATTTATAAAGTTTACTTCTACTACAAGTATCACTAGCGAGTTGTTGATCTTGTTTTGGAGTTGCCGGGCTAGTTGTGTGACAGCCTGCCTTCTGCCAGTATCATTCATATTACTCCTATATTACTCAAAGCAGGATTATAACTAATAATTACTTTCACGATACTAACCACGAACAACAACGCTTCCACTGCTATTAAGATACCCAAAAACTAAAAATACACTTATAATAATAATAACGATCCGCAATAATTTTGTAATAACGACCAACAGCATAATGGCAAAGAGCCTCGACCAACACCTTAAGAGGCTCTCTTTAATAGATGGTCAGTTCAGAAAACTTCATGCAGAAAGCAGTGCCATTCGATACCTTGGACCCTGATCCCGCTACCGGTGGGTTCTAAATTAAATATTTTTAAATATATAGTTTTATATAAAAAATAAATTTGTTCAAGTATGTGCTGTATAAGATCTATTATGTGTATATATCTTATCGAAATTGACAACAGTTAAATGACACGATATTCATTATTGACAGAATAATTTGATTGAATAAGATTTGGTTGTGTCAATTTAACTAAGATATTGAGATTCATAAAAAAAAACTATGACGATGAAACGAATGTGGACTTTGCGAATGAGGTACTCCATTTTATGATTGTCGACAATGAACAATTCATAGTCCGCAGTACCTTTGGTTGATATAAATAGATTAACGACACCTAAAGAACGATGTGAACTTTTAAAGTGCTATAAATAAGGGAATATTGGCTCGCGAGACTGCATATTATGCTACACTCGCCCGTTCCGTATAATCAAAGCCTACGTGGAATGATAAAGGGGTTCATTCATGACAATTTATAATACTTGTGCTCACGACCACCAGACTTTAACGTCGTCCTGGAAATCATTTAGTTGATGCATTATATTTATTAATACGCAATGGGCAAGTGTAAATTTATTCTTAGTGCTCACAATTCTCCTTTACAGTCAAGCAGGTGTCGTTCATGTCGTCTAGGAGTGCTCGTTACCTACTACCGAAACCCCTCAGTCCTAGTACTGCTTCTAAGGTCTGTTTTTATTATATGCATATGCGTGCAACAGAAGGGCCTACGATAATTTTGCAAAGGCCCCGATGAATGAAGATCCCACCTAACTACCAAAGTAACGAGCAGAGTCAGAACTTCATTAGAATACATATTTTTGTCGTATTCTTAATTTGAAATAATATTGGGCCCAGAGGTTCAGGGTTTACAATATCGCCTATTATACAACTAGGTAGACCAGACACCAAAGTGGTATGAATTAAATACGGAAGTTTCTGCCGTAAAGATTTTAGTACATTTTTCAACAATAGTTTTATTTTTTACACATAGTTCTGTATTATGTGTAAAATTCATTGTCTATGGCAGAATAATAAATAGCTCCACCAAATATATTTGAACTTGTCATGGCAAATAACTAGAAACGCTCCAGTAAACCTAAAAATTGTTCGGCGTACGTCGTGTTGCATTAATACACATACAATCAAGTTTGTCCAAATGTGTGAATACGTATTATTCTTTGTATTTGAGACACGTGACGGATTCGGGCCCAGCGGTAGCTACGCGATAGCATCTCCCTCGGCCGGCTGCCACTTACCTACACCGATAACATCGGTGCCCACGGCATGAAATCAACTAAACTGCTCATAACAGTCAAATTTGCCAGTTTACACGTATTCTGGTATAAAATGGTTGGATTTATGCCGGAAACATCGTGTATTGGGCATTAGTATGGCCAGCACTGCGGTCTGAATCATGCTCCACAAGACTATTAAGTGAGCCTTAACCTCTGTACACCTGTATTGAAAAAAGTTTTTTTTTAATATCTGTTAATGTGGGGTAAACAAAGATCTTGTTCTCCCGATGGTAAGCGGCACTGCCTATAGACACTTGCGACACCAATGGTTTTGTTAGTGTCCGTTGTTTATTTTTTAACATTGACATGTCAAGAATGACGTTTGATTTTGATATTTTTTTGTAAATTTTTTTTAGCTTATCGAGACATCTAATAGCCATCTTTTTAACTACCATTGAGGCAAGCAAGCACCTGCCGCAAACGCTTGCATCCCATAGAGTATATGTATCTCGCTACCCTAAAAATCTAAATATGTGTATGACACAAATTGATATCTTAAAAGAGCGTGCCTCTTACTGGCAACATCGCCACGCTGCTTAATAATGCTGATTTATGAATAATTTTGTAACTAATTAATTCCTAGCACCACCTGATGTCTGATTTTACGACAAACTGATATGAATGCTAAGTCTATTTATTGAGCTGCGATAATGATTTATAGTCTTTGAAAAAAAGGTTTAAATCAAGTGCAAAGTTTGAAACCCATATTTTTTATCCAATTGTGTCCAAGGAATCGAATTAAATTTAGTACACTTTAAATTCTTTGTCGATACAGGATTCTCACACCGTCGATCTTCACCTTCTGAGTATTGGTCGCTGTGCTCTGATTAGGTATGTTTAAGCCGACACCTCCAGCGACATAAAGGTATTATTAACCGATGTTTTTTTTTCTATTTTTAGTGCCACGAAGGTTGCAAAGAAGCCTCCGGTCCGCCTATGAACGCTTGCACCAAAGTTATCGCCCGAGCGTGCGAACCCTGGAGGAACCTTAAAGTAGGTACTCGTCCTTAAGACCTGGAAGAGTTCAGGAAGAACCTGTTGAACTCAAGTTGCATTGTCTAAGAAAATCCTTCGTCACCTAAACTCTAAGGGAGTTCAACCCACAGTCTGAGCGTCCGCGGGTTAACATCCACTATTTATTGACTAACAATGACGTTATTTGCGAAAAAGTTATTATATAAGTATATACTATATATAGCTATAGAAGAGATAGCGTGAGTAGAGATGGGACTCGTCTAGGGGGACTGCAGCCCCAAATATTCGCATTACAATTTTTCGGCGAAGTGCACTCTGTCGCCTCAGTAGACATTCTGACTGCGATCGCGCTGTCAGATGGTGCGATACGGCAACATGTAGATGGCCTGATGGCACTGCTAACTATGCAGTGCAAAGACCTCCCTAGTTTCAAAAATCCATTACAGTTACAACTGTGCCTGAAAGTTATACTTACGCAGACATTGTCGTCTGTAAGCGGGTTACATGTACCATGGAACTACAAGTAGAAGAAGTGGGACTAAGTGGTGAAATTATTGTAACAAAAGTTTCCTCTATAACCTAAAGGTTCGAGGAATCGATGAAAATTTACAACTTAAACCTACGTTTTTGCCTATCCAAGAATAATTAAGTTTATACCTACCTACCTTACATTGGATTCGTTTCGATTCGGATACGCTAACGTTGATGATTTCTGCAAACACAAATATCGCCAGAACCTTTTCCAATGATAGCTTTAGAAAATTACTTGTTAGGCAGTGCAAGTTCATTTTAGACTTATTGATTTGACTCCATCTACAATTGACTTCCAAAACACCTTTTTAGATACGCCTGCTGGTAAGTGATAACTGCGTTTGAATGGCTAATTATCATGTTTCGAGTGAATAGCTGTGTAGTATGTGTATCAAACAGGCCTTGCTTTTACCAGCTCAGTTCTGACTCAAAGTTCTGGGAACTTCCGTTTGGACTCTAAAACGTGAAAACACACCATTATCCATCCAAAAGCAATGTAAGCTGGCTGCGGTTTCCTGTAAAGTTGCTTTCTAATTATGAAGCAGCAATTATCGAGCAGTTGCCTGCGACGCAAAGGTCGCAAGTTCGAATCCCGACTGTACCAATGAGTTTTTTCTGAACTTAAGTACAGTGATTAGTCACACCACGAGCTTTACGGTGAAGGAAAACATCGAGAGGAAACCTGCATACGTCTGAGAAGAAATTCAAAGGCGTATGTATAGTCGTGCTTGAGTAACGGCGATGGACCCGCCATATATTGATGTAAACAATTAATTAAGGTATTATGTAAAAGTATAAAAATAATTATAAAGATTCTATAAGTATGTACGTCACTAGGCTAAGTTGTCAATTAATACACGTTCTATGTTCTATTGGTATCTCATTTCATACATTAATTGCATTCATAGATAATTAAATGTTTATGTACGCGGTCGTAGGTACTAGTAAGAAGTAAGGTCGGTTGGTTTCCATAGTAAATAATGATGGGTCGATGACGATGCTTGTCGAGTCTTTTTCTATTTTTATTTATTTATTTACTCATATATGAACATACTCAAATTATTACACTAATACGACGTTAAAAGAGCAAATTAATTATTATTAAGTTATACTACTACTTTATCAGTAGGCGGAGTCCCTAACGGGGTAGGCAGAGGGTATAGAGCGCCAGTTCTCTCTAGATTTGCATACCTTTTTCGCTTCGTCCACATCAGTCACTTCATACTAACTCGTCGGTTGCGAGTGCGAGCCATCTGTCACGTTGGCACTTAATGTACCTCTGGCGGAAAGTGGGTGTGTGGGTATTACCTATACACCTCTGCCTACCCCTTCGGGGACCCTTGTGGGAAGGCGTGAGGATATATATATATATATATATACATAGTACCTATAACGCTCCGAACAGTAGGGCGTTAGTCGTTCCTTAGACCTCTCGCTTCCAAGTTCATCAGTTTAGGATTGTGTACCAAGGTATTTTAGGAGATGAAGGGATTAGGCTTCAGCCATTCTAAGTCAGTTGGACCCTCAGGAGATTTTTTTTTCGTGTTTTGATGAGCGACCATCGGCTTTTTTCGGCGGAAAGACACCGATGTGTTTCTGAAGTCATTACGCATATATCATACGAGTTAGTTGCGTCTCAATGCTGATCACGTTTGCATGTTCCACATTTACATTTGGTGTCTGTTTAAAATTTGGCGAAATGTTCGCCTCATAAAAACGTACTCGGTTAAACTGTGGCCCATCTTAGATCTGACGCGGTTGATTACGTGATTACTTACTTAAGCTGTAAATCAAAGACAGCGTAAAAATGTCATATAATGTCTGAGATGATGGGTTAATAATAAAATAAATTTCCATAAATTTGACAGATATATATATATCTATATATATATCCTCACGCCTTCCCGTAACGGTCCCCGAAGGGGTTGGCAGTAGGCAAATAGATTATTGACTGAAGCATGTTTAAGAATCGTGGTGGCCGGTTGGTTCCAGTAGTCGCCTTCAACACAAATATGCAAGTTCGAATTCGTATAAGTTGTTCTGAAATGTAATGTGTGAAAACATCGAGAGGAAATCTGCATGCATACGTTTTCAGAAGCATAGAAGAAATTCCGCTGCTGCTCAGCAGGAGTGCCTCAAGCGCCGCAAGTATGCCTGTCTCGGGTCAGGTTACATATTTGCTGCATTTGCGGTTGAAACTCTGGGGCCTTGGGGTCCTGAGGCTCACCATCTTTTTAAAGAGGTCTCGCGCCGTCTAGTCGAGAGCTCTCGTGACAGGCGGGCTGGAACATATCTCGCTCAGAGAATCAGCATTGCTATCCAGCGTGGCAATGCTGCTAGTCTTCTTGGCACGTTGCCTCGGGATACCGATTTGGGACAAATATTTTATCTGTAAGTAGTTAGTTTCAATTGTTCTTTGTAAATATTATTAATTGTTGTTAATAAATATATTATATCGTATGGATATTAAGCTGTGGGTGAAGTTTAAATATCAGACTACACTTAAGCTGAATAAGCATACATACAGCTTCACAATCAAGAAACAATGTCAGCTGAGACATAAACCTCGAAACAAGGTAGATGATAAATCGTTCTTACTTTATGAACTCTTGAAAACCCGAAACAGAATTTTTTGTATTCTGGAAATTATTCGTAACATTCGATTTTATTATCATTAAGTTGAGAAAATATCTAACGAAACAAAAGAAGAATGTGTAATGACTCGAACTACATTTATAACTCGTTTACTCCTACTCCCTTCGCCTATCAGACAGTTAGTTGTCTTCAAATTCAAAGGCTTAAAGTATAGTCGTGCTTGAGTAACGGCGATGGACTCGCCGTCTTTCACGTTGGCATCTAAAATAATCTCTGACGGAAAATGAGTGTGTGGGTACTATCTACACACCCTTCGGGGACCTTTTAAGAGAGGTAGGGCATAACGGATTTCCCGTACGAATTCGGAGCTGCCCAACTGGGGCAGCACCTCCACCTTATAGAAGTCCGTAGCCAAATATTTTTTTTTTGTGTTGTGTTCCTACGCGGTGAATAAGGTATCCAGTAATGAGCTCCTTTGGGAGGGGGGAGGATTGTTACATTGTGTTGGAAGCAGAGGGATTAAACCCATTATGCTTCCAACACACTATAACTCTCCGAACACAGAGTGGCAACGCGCAAGTGATACTTCGGTATCGTGAGCGTAAATAGGCTACGGTAACCGTTTCCTATCAGGTGGGCCGTATGCATGTTTGCCACGCTTGTTGTATAAAAAAAAAGATACTAGAATTAAACGCGGTTGAACCTACTGCTCATTAATTATAAGCTATTGAAAGTGTCAATTGTATCCATACAATGTTGTGTTTCAAAGAAGTGACGTCATATACGCCTTTTGCGTTCTCACCGGCCTGGCGCCGAGTAGGCTATTGAATTCATATCGAATACATCTTGACGTCAAACGCAGACATTGAGTACATTTTCCTGTTCTTTGTCCAAGTATAGGCATTTGCATTGCATCTACGTGTCTAAGTGCACGATCGATTTTGATTTGTAGATTCCAGATCAGGGCTCGCGCTGAATTTTGTATATTTATCCTTGTACGTCGTTACTCAACTTGTGCGTAAGATATGCGTTGGAGAACACTGCTTTGACAATAGAACTCGATTACTCGCTACTCTTTGTATGACTAAAACTATTTTTTTCAATGCAGTATAATTATTAAGGAGTTTATTCCTTACTAGCTGTGCCCGCGATTTCGTCCGCGTGGAATTTAACTAAAAAGTTATCAATTTCTTACCATGAAGGTAGCTTAAGTTACTCCTTATTACATCAGTTATCTGCCAGTGAAAAAGCAGTCCAGCCGTTTCAGAGATTAGTTGGAACAAACAGACAGACAGACAAAAATTAAAAAAAAAGCGATTTTGCTACATGTACCGTGTATAGATCGATATGCATTTAGTAAAAAGCGGTTATTTTATGATTATAAACAGACACTTGTCTTCGTTCTTAATTAAGAGTATAAAGTGATTCCTGTGGGGTCATTCCGGCAATGCACGATTAATTCCCCTGGTGTCGCAAACATCCGTAACCGCGGAATACATGCGCACTTTCCACCTCAATGATATACACTCCTCCCGCACTCAGCAACTCCGAATGGACAGAGTCATAGTATAAAGAAGAGAAGTAGGTTATCTTCATACAAACGCACCGCGCGCGGCTTGTATGTGTGCGCTATTGTATCTATGTGTCGACGCACGCACGCTTTAACAAAATCTCGACCCGTTTCTCAGTGCGCCAGTCGGGGTCAAAGAGTAAAGTAATATAGACTGAAAGTCGGGGTTAACACTGCACAAGGTTCGCACGCGCGTCACGGCTTTTCGGCACCGCTAAATGGTTTATTCATCAATATCATCATCAAAATGTCTGATAATCGCAGAAGAACGTATTGCTGTGTGTTTGGGTGTCTTAATAATTCATCGATTCCAGACATGTCTCTGTTCAGATTACCTATTGAACAGGAAAGGTAAGTTAGTCACTTATTCTAGCATAATATATTTTTACTTGATGATGAGATACCTACGTACTTACATATTTTTTGTTTGTATTAGTTTTCTATCACACAGGAAGTAGGTAGGTAGGCCTAATTTCCTACTAGAATGTATTAGGTACTTTTGATCTGGCAATTGGTTTGCCGCTATTTCTTTGTTTACGTTTAGTTATGCCGATTTCTCAGTATTGTAGGTATAGTAACTAAGTACCTACCTACTTACAGAAAATCGTAATTCAAAATAAGTATGTACGAGTACCTAATTGACTAATAGTAAATCAAATACATATAAAACAAAGTTCGAATCATAACAACAAATTCGATTATAGTCTAAGAGACAGTCGTTAGTTTTTAATGTTGTTTTTATTTCTTTTAATGATAATATTTCATTCACTTTATTCATTTTTTATTATAGATACCTAATTGCCGCTGTTCATGCGGTTGCTAGCGAAGCGCGAACAGCCGCGCCTAATATTTAGCAAAAAGTGACAACCCTAAGACAGTAGGCAATTATATCGCGAATTGGGCCGGAGATAGCCTACTCCCTCTTCTTTATACTATGACAGAGTGGTTCGAGTAGTCACTTGCAATAGAATGATTCTAAGTTCGAATCCAGGCTGTACCATTAAGATTTTCTGAACTTAAGTATAGTGATAAGTTAACTACTTGGTGTGACTATTCACTGTGAAGGAAACCTGTATACGTTTGAGGTTTCTTCTCGATGGTATGAACAAATTAAGTGACGTAAATACGTATAAAGTTTGTGTTAAATTATAATTCAGGTGAAATGATAGTGTTGTGATATCCTTTTAAATCCTTCTGGTAAAGCGTAAAGGTACATATATTCATTAACAAGTAAGTTATAATGTAATGATGATTTATGACCAGTGAAACACCATTAGTCATTTGGTACTTAATTCGGTCGGTTTACCCGCGTGACGGCATGTATTGTTCTGAAGCTCTGTGACGCACACTGGACCATGTCGCGTATATCCAAACTAATAATACGAAATGCTTGCATGTCTTAATGATTCGACCGATCATCCTGAAATTTGCATATTTGGAATCAAGAGTTCCGGAGAGGAACCTAGGCTATTATTTATGAATAAATGATGTGCTTGTGGGATTATATTACCTCTTAACTTCGAGTGATGCGGTGGGGCGCAGCTAGTCATCTATATACTCGAAAAGCGAAGCCGTGACGGTTTTAGACACATGCAATTTAAAGATTACAAATGTAAGTACCAAAAAGCCAGTACCAAAAAACTTGTTTCTGAACTTTTGTGCCGTGATTCGTCGTTCGTCGAGTCGAGCTTTACTGTGAAGGAAAATATCATGAAAAACCTCCTCATGGAAACCTCCATACGTTCGAAATATTCACGATCTTATGCTGCTAGCTTAAAAATCATCTGTCACGCTGGCATATATATCCGGCGAGAACAGAGCATTGTTGCATCTCCGCCTACCCATTCGGGGACCCTTGAGAGCATGCGTGACGATTAATCGTAGTTTATTGCGATGCTGATGTTTCGTATTTAACATTAATTACTGCATAGATACATGTGTATTTTAGATGCATTGTGCGTTTTGCGAATTTATATTGTACACAGATAAAATAAATTCGGTTAGAACAGCTGCTGATGTTTTAACATAAATCCTTGGCGAGGTCGAATCACAATTTTGTCTAAATATACAAGTTCTTTGTCGGAGCTGCGTCATAAATTGTCGCCAGACAATAGGTGTACGGAACGAGCAATTAAATGAATATTTCATAAATTTTTTACAACCGATCGATACGGAGAAAAAAAATACGTGTGAATTTTAATAGATTTTTTGCTCACATTTTTAAATATTTCGTACAATTGTGTATACGGATTACTAATGAGATCGAGTTGTTTACTCAAGACGCTAGAGATATTTAGTGTATTGGGATGCAAATGAGCCGCGTGTGTGTAATTAAATACCTTCTGTAGTAGCAGCGAGCCAGCGAACTAGAGTAAATGCTTTGTTATGGGTCGTAACTGCCTCATTTACCGGCCAATATTAATAGTGATGATTCAGAGTACCTATAGTCACGTGGGATTTCAATCTAATATTCTTACAAAAATAAACGATTCGTTGTTCACATGTTCTGCGTGGAAAACTTCTGGGTGTATCGCTTAATTACACTAATCTATTTTCACGCCTTCACACAAGAGTCCCCGAATGGGTAGGGAGTACCTACACCCATTGTTCTCCGGAGGAGATACAATTCTCATCAGGAAAATCGAAACACCTTAGGCGCCTGAGGGATAGGGAGAAGCAGGGATCCCACACACAAACTTTTCGTCGGAGACATATTTTAGGTGCCAACGTGACAGACAGTGAGTCCATCGCCATTGCTCAAGCACGACTATACATAGGTACTCGTAAGTGTTTAAATTCCTAGTTTTCTTTAAAGAAGTACCTTTGTCATTTCCGACGTGTGCATTGAACATGTTTTTTTTTCAATAAGAAAAAATTTTTTTCTCATTACACGTCCAATTACCAACATGTTATTATGTATGCACATGGTGTTGTTTGTGCAATGCGTATAATTTAGGCACGTGCAGGCAAAGTGCATTCAAAGTGAGCATTTGGAAAATATCAAAGACGACATGTATAGCAAATTAAAATGTATGGTAGCTATTTATGCTAATACAATTGCTACTTTAAAACACATGACTTGTAAAATAATGTGCTAGAAAAAAGTATTGCTTATATTTCATTTAAAGAGCCGTAGTGGCACAGTGTTTCGAGTCGCCTGCAACGCAAATATTACGAATTCGAATCCGAAATGGAGTATATTCATAGACAAACGTATGTCCATGAGACACGGCGATTGACTAGCACGCTCCTTCCGAGAACCTTTTGGGAAGGCAAAAAGATATTCATTTGTATTTTTGTATATAATCGTAAATAACCCAACTCAACCCAACCTAAACTCTAATAGGAGGTCTTTAAATCTCTCTAGACTTAAAGACCTCCGATTCCATCTAGTGAGATATAATAATATATCCTCACGCTTTCCCATAAGGGTCCCCGAAGGGGTAGGCAGGGGTGTTTAGGTAGTATCCACACATCCACATTCCGTCAGAGATATATTTTAAGTATCAACGTGACAGATGGCGAGTCCATCGCCGTGACTCGAGCACTATACATTCGCGTTTGAATTTGTTTTCGAACGTATGCAGGTTTCCACTCGATGTTTTCCTTCACCGTAAATTCTCGTAGTGTGACTAATCACTGTATTTAATTCATAGGTACAGTCGGGATTCGAACTTGCTATCTTTGTGTTTGCAGGCTCAGAGGCTCAGACAGACTCGAACCATTCGGCCACCACGGCTCTAAATCATAGGTTGCGTGACTTAAATCATTCCCAGCCACCTACACTTCACACCCAGCTTTAATTAAAGCTTGTACGCGGTAACACATGTAAGCAGCATATCAATGTACATTTCTGGGAAGTGTCGGTAATCCAAGCGGGCTGTCAAACGCTGCCTGCGCGTGCGCCGGTAACGGTGGACGGTGAGCGCCTCTGAGCGGCCTGACTGATTGTATTCAAATATTGTATTATACCGGCTCGTATATACAGGCTGTTCAGCATTGGTAATCCGTGCGATGGAAGTATTTTTAATAAATACATACTACTACTACTAAGTCGGTCCCTCACTGCTGAGGATCGTGACTCCGCCGATTAATATTTTTGATAGCAGCTCTCCACTTCTCCCTATCGGTTGCTTTCTGGAGCGCGCTGCTTAACGTCGTATCCAGTTGGTTGGATATCTGGTGCCGTCCTTTTTTCCCATCACCATCAGTCTCTCCAAATTGCCAGGGTCTTTGCGAGCTATGTGACCAAAGTATTGTAGCACACGTTGGAGGCAGATAGTGGATAACCTAGGCTGGCTTTCCAGTTTAAGTTGGGCTATTATGGAGACATTAGTTCGGCGTGCAGTCCAGGGTATACGGAGCATTTTTCGCCACACCCACATCTCCAAAGCATCGATCTTCTTCCGGAGAGCTTCTTTAAGAGTCCACGTCTCTGCGCCATATAGAAATATGGGAAAGACTAGAGTCTGAACTATTTTAATTTTTTTCCGGTTCAGTATGTTCCTGTCTTTCCATATTTTGTCCAATTGAGACATTGCCGATTTCGCCATGCCGGTTCTTCGTCGGATCTCAGCTTCACAGCTACCCTTGTTATTCAGGACTGCGCCTAAGTATATAAATTCCTCCACTTTCTCGTAGTTATCAAGGGCATCCGTTGTTTGTAAACTATTGAACCTATCCACTATCATTATTTTGGTCTTCGATTTGTTGATCGTGAGTCCATATTCCCGGCTAGTGTTCTCAAGGCGGTCCATCAGCGCTCTCATTTCGGTTTCAGATGAAGCAAACAGTGTTGTGTCATCACCGTACCGGAGGTTCGAGATTTTATGACCTCCCACTGTAGCACCCCCCTCCCAATTCTCCAGGGTCTGTCGCATTATGTGCTCTCCATATATGTTGAAGAGGATTGGGGATATGACACAGCCCTGCCTGACGCCTTTCCGAAACACGAAACTGTCAGATGATATCCTTTCCACATGGACGGTTCCGAAGCCAGACTCGTATAGACTCTGTATGAGTTGAACTAGGTGCTGTGGAACGCCGGCTTCTCCCAGAACTTGCCAAAGTTTGTTCCATTTGACGCAATCAAAAGCCTTTTGATAGTCCACAAAGCACATAATTAGCGGTATCTTGAATTCGTAGCATTTCTCAATGATCTGCCTCATATTGAGAATTTGCTCCCTTGTACCTCGGCCTTTTACAAATCCTGCCTGCTCTTGTGGTATTTGCCAGTCCAAGAAATAAATAAATAAATAAATACATATGTAACTATAAATGATGCATGTAATTAATTCTAAACTTAAACTAGGGTTATTCCTCCAACCTATACATTTACCTTGTGGGTAATAGATAGAAAGTTAGATTTGGGGTCCATGAAGGGTGATAAAATCATACTACGACCAAAGGAAGTAGAATAATAATAATTTATAATTATACTCATATATTTATTTGAAGGGTCAGTTTTAGTACATTTTTTTTTAAACATTTACATTAACACAACAAACACGAACACAATACATACTTTGTTTATCTGTCAGATTATTGCCCTGTAACGGCTGGACTGATTTTGACAGGACTTTCTCTTGCATATAGCTAATCTTATGAAGAGTTCATATAGAACCACATTTGACTCGGACACTTCTTGGTTGGTATAAAGTCATACATTTTTTTAATAAAGCCAGACTTTGTCTAATATTGACCAACTGCCCTCACCCTGTATATAGTGTATCCACCCGCCGTACGTTATTCGCAGCGCGTGCGCCGCTCATCGCTATGCACGTGCGCAGCTGTCTATGAATACCATTATGATCTGGATTTGGCACTTTTTCACCCTACCATTCCACGTTATTCAGTACATCAAGATGCGTAATACAGTATATCCATTCTGTGGCGAAATCGTAATAAGCAGTTGATAATATAATTTTCTATGTCTTAAATAAGACACAAATATTGCAAGTTCGAATCCCAGCTGTAACGATGAGTTTTTCTGTACAAATCTTAGTCACACCACGATTGATTTTACGGTGAAGAATAATATCGAGAGGAAGCCTGCATACACTTGAAGCAATTCAACGACGTTTGTAACGACGTTGAATCGTAATCGTACTTGAGTAACGGCGATGAACGGGTACCACGGCCACGTTTCGTTCACATTAATATTTAATTTTTCATTTTTATTTTCAATATATTGATGATATTGAAAATAAAATGAAAAGTTATATTTTTCGCCTCATCACGGAACGGAGTTCAGAACACGTACGATGAGACACATGTTGCGACATTGAAAGCAAAGTTTCATATTTTTATCGTGTAAATATGATAAGAAATTACAGTTCCCTTACCGAGCGCTTAGGCGCCTTTAAATTAAAAGTAACTAACTAATCTACGGTACAATTTTCTGTTCCAATAATTAAGGCAGGCGCCTTAACCGTATCTTATTTTATAGATAATTTGTACCTTTTCTTTGTGGTATAAAAGCCTCCGATCTTTGCAAAAGACGTACATTATCCTACGGGAAAATTCGTATGTATTTTCCCCGACTCTTACACCGAGCCCAATGGCGAGCCAGTAGCATTAAACCAGCCGTAAAAAAATGAAATAATATCAACCAGTCCATCACCCTAGCTCGCAAATGAGCAACGCACTAAACGGAGGTCCAGGCTTTGTAAGTGGTGCCCTTAGAACTTGAGAAGTGCCTGAATACACCTGAATATACCTTAAAGTTAAAGGAGCTAAATTTCGAGGAACCGTTCTTAACACACTTTTCTATATATGATATCCACCCCGTTGCTGCGAACCTAACTTAAATTGATAATGGAAAATGAAATTATTTGTGTCCTTGTTTGTTTGTTGGTAGAATGCATTATCGAGCCGCTTATCAAATCTCACTTCGAAACCATACTATCGTTACATCCTGGTTCAGAACACACTACAAAATAATTTATTATTATAAGTGCCAAAGCCGAATACGTAATGAATATAGAATGATCCAAGGCCTAAGTTGTAACGTTTGCTTAACATTCCTATGAATCCATCTTAAAGACAGTTTGGACAGGAGATAGCATTATGTATTGTAGCAACCGTGACCTAAATTTAGGTGGCGCTTGGCAATCGATGAGCCATGAGTTCCGAGCCAATATGTCAACAATATATTTATGGATGTTTTATTCATAGTTAAAAGACGTGGTGGTCAAATGGTTTGAGCCTGCAAAATAATTATCACAAGTTCGATTCCTGGTTGTACTAATGGAGTTTTTCTAAAGTTAAGAATAGTGATTAGTCATACCACGGGCTTTACGAGGCAGGAAAACATCTGCATACGTTTAGGAAGAAATTCAAAGGGGCGTGTACAGTCGTTGGCATCTAAAATATATCTCCCGCCGACAGTGGCCTGCACTACACAGCTCTGCCTACTTGAACCATTGCTAATAAAATACGTGTAACCGGTAGCATCCGGCTATAGATATAAGCTGTCAGATGAGAGAGATCACTAAAGCGGCTACATAACTGTGGTGGAGACTGGGTCAGGACCGGGAACACTGGCGCAAAACCGGGAAGGCCTATTAGTCAGCCGTGGGTGCATGAGTGCTGAATATGAAGATGATAACCGGTAGGCTCGTTGATGTCTTTTGTTTGTATTGCAATTCTGTATCATTGCCATTTTAAAATTCATAATTTTTTGTTAGTCGCGTTTAGAACTTGTTTCCTTATATATGGGTAGCTGCACTCTTCTCTCGCACAGCACTCTCTCTTGCTCAGCACTCTCTCTTGCTCAGCACTCTCTCTTGCTCAGCAATCTCTCTTGCTCAGCACTCTCTTGCTCAGCACTCTCTCTTGTCCAGCACTCTCTCTTGCTCTACACTCTCTCTTGCTCAGCACTCTCTCTTGCTCAGCACTCTCTCTTGATCAGCACAGCACACCACATCGCGTTGCAACACGATGTGGTGCGCTGTGCTGAGCTGGCTGATGCTGCCACTCTTATCAAACCGTTCTTTTCAGAGTGAAACTTCTTGTTTCTATGTCAAGCGTGATGGCTGCTAAGAGTGCAGCTACATGTGTTTCTCTTTACTTGTCCACCGCGTGGTTTAAGGTAATCTGCTCTTCTGTTAGGGATTGCTGGTGATATGCGTGCTATAACGTTTTTATAATAACCCTTATGCTTAAGCTAAATTTTAAAGGAAAGCTAGTGTAGTTCCAACGACAAATAAGAGTCAAGTTTTATACATTCCTGGAAACTTGTATACGCTTGAGAAGTAATTCAAAGGCGTATGTATAGTCGTGCTTGAGTAACGGCGGACTCGCCAACTGTCACGTTAGCACCTAACATATATCGCTGGCGGAAAGTGGGTGTGTGTACAATCTTTGAATTAATTTGTGGTTATATTGTGTAGTCCGAGGACACGATCTACAGCATTATAATTGATAGATTTAATGTTTTTGCCTACTAATGCTTATGTAAGTATCTAGCTTATAATTTTTTCTTTAACTAAAAAATATTAACGTTTTTAAGGTTGATAGTTGAAATGTAATGAATGAACCCTAATATAATGATGAACTCTACTAATATTATAAATGCATAAGTTTGTGAGGATGTTTTGTTCCTCTTCCACGCAATAACTAATTAATACAATCCGGTTACATTTGGCACGGAGGTAGATTTATCAGCTGGATTAACA
Organism: Drepana falcataria; assembly: GCA_945859725.1. Lineage (NCBI taxonomy): Eukaryota > Metazoa > Arthropoda > Insecta > Lepidoptera > Drepanidae > Drepana > Drepana falcataria. The sequence goes on from OX243922.1 coordinate 12,319,689, forward strand.
CAGGATGTTTTATTGCAGAAAGTATATCTACCAATGAAATTTAATACAATTAAAACCGCGATGCACAAGTAGTAAAATATTATCTCGCCATCTCTCGCGGGGCAGGAGAGAGAAACATGCCAGTCAACTTGTGACTTATTACATAGGTACAGGGTGACGGAATAAATACACAGTTATACATTATTAATAGTTTTATTTAACAAGTTTACAAGATATAATTGTTAACATATACATTTGTTTCTTTACCTTTTGAAACTTCTGACTAGCGTTATAAGTAGATCTTAAAATATGGTTAGGTGTTTGTCTTCGTAAGGTCCGAGACCCTGGCGCCGTCTTGCAGGTTGGTCCTGGTGTTCGTGCGGGCTTGGCGACCAGACGGACTTCTCACTTGAAGTACTGACTCTACCACCACCTCCTCTATGAATGGTTGGTCGTCGGAATCTGAGAAATAATATCATAATATTACTTACGTAGCTTAGTACCGTGAAGGAATCTCGAAGAATCTTACTGACGAAATTTGAGAATCAATTAGTAGTTTGTAATGTAAAATAATAATATCCTCACGCCTTCCAATAAGGGTCCTCGAAGGGGTAGGCAGAGGTGTATAGGTAATACCCACACATCAAGTTGGTACCTAAAATATATTTCCGGCGGAAAGTAAGTTTCTAGGTATTATATATACACACTTCTGCCTACACCTTCGGGAGCCTTTTGGGAAGGCGAGAAGATTTGAAGTATATATTTATTAGCTTCGTTATATATATTATAATTATATACACGTATATGAGGGAAGCGCATTGAGAAAGAGGTTGGCTCAAACTCCTAGCCTTATTGGCTAATAATGAATGTCACAAAACGCTGTAAATATACAAACTCCGGTTATAAATATAACCAGTTCAAATTTAAAAGTAGGTTTGTCGTGAAATCTGGCACTTGGATACTTTGAGACGTAAACCGGTATAGTGTTCGGTTATATATTTGACATATATATATATATATAACCAAACACAAATTACCTTTTTACACATTTTAACTGTTATAACCTACAACAAATAATTATTTTGTATATATTGTGTTGTCAAATTACTGGTCATAGGTTTAATCTCAAATGATTACACAATTTGAGGCAACCTGCATACGTGCTTGAGTAACGGCGATGGACTCGCCATCTGTCACCTTGACACCTAAAATATATCTATGGCGGAAAGAGGGTGTATGGGTATTACCTATGCACCTCTGCCTACCCCTTCGGGGACCCTTATGGGAAGCGTGAGGAGCTAAGTTCTGTTATCTATTTATCCGTGGCGGAAAATCAATAAGATTAATCTCATAGCTAATTTCTTATTTCTTCGTATTTATAAATTTGGATTATTTAAAACATTTCCCTTAAGGCGTATCAACAAATACTCATGAGGCTGGAATACGAGTAGTTGAGATTGTGAGAGCGACGAATGTATCCCGAAGGTGTTGCAAAGGTGTAACACCCACTTCTCACATTTTGGACATGGATATATATTTAGGTGACTCGTGACATATAGTGAGTTCATCGATGTATAACAAGCACACGTCATTGGACTTAAGGACAAAAACTTAACGTTTCCTTTTAATGTATTTTTTATTGTTATGTTTATCGTGTGATTAATCACTGGATGAGATCATTGTCATCGTCGCATTCATTAAATCAATGTAGCTAATAAATATGACCGAAAGTATATTAAACATCCTTTCTACCCACTTAATTAGATAAGAAGTTATGAGAGCATCGTTCACATCTCGAATTTATTACGAGATTTCAATTCAAATAGTCTCCGTGTTAACAGAAACCCAGGGTATCAATGGTTGAATGTCCCCATACCACTAAAGCCATCAATTTGTATGTATGCTATTTTCATCCGATGAATCACCTTATATAGTCACGATTGCAATGACTCACAATGAAACACTCTATTTTAAAATGTTACGAGTATAAATTAAGTATATTTAAATATTGAAATAGACTTTAATGAATGTAAATGAAGCGAAATAATTATGTAAGACTAGAGAGTATTGGCGCTCTTCTCTCTGTTTATCTCGCGAGGGACTCGATGTCTATTTGTATGTTGACAAAGTATACAAATTTTTTGAGGTTCAGTTCATTGTTGCCTCAAAAAACAGCGTTGCGCAGTGAATGCCAAACATTAGAATTACTAAAATATTTTTGCGCTCTCAGTGAGAAAACTCGGGATCTTGTCACGACGGCACATATGGGCTTACGACAATTAAATATAAATTAGAAGGCAATCAGGACATCATAGTGAACTCGAATACGTCGTCTTTCAATATGGAGTTCCGTGACTGCACTTTTTGAACCAAAACATAACTTGGATAGATTTCTTGTCCTGTTAGTATGCGTACTCTTCGGTTGCAATTGCTTTCAATAATATAAGTACCTACTGTCTCATATATTTATTTACAATAACAACAATTAATAATATTTACAAAGAACAGTTGAAACTAACTACTTACAGATAAAATATTTGTCCCAAATCGGTATCCCGAGGCAACGTGCCAAGAAGACTAGCAGCATTGCCACGCTGGATAGCAATGCTGATTCTCTGAGCGAGATATGTTCCAGCCCGCCTGTCACGAGAGCTCTCGACTAGACGGCGCGAGACCTCTTTAAAAAGATGGTGAGCCTCAGGACCCCAAGGCCCCAGAGTTTCAACCGCAAATGCAGCAAATATGTAACCTGACCCGAGACAGGCATACTTGCGGCGCTTACTTATATCGGAATTAATTTGATAATTTAATTGCAAACTACCAATAACAACTTAACCATTACTTCTCCATACCAATAAGAACTGTTTGGTGGGAAACTTAAGCTTGATTATTTTATTCACACACTCACCCGTATTTCCAAGCTGTAGATTGGATTTGGCTGGTGCAGCGGTCACCATTGCGACGGTGGTTAAAAGTGCAAGCAGCGCTAGAGACCGCATGATCGCGTGAGCCTACGACACTGCGCACTCCGTACTGTCCCCACACTAACGCGTCAGAGCGATTCTGTATGGTTTTGATATGTTATGGATTGCGCAAGGTCTGTTGGAGGAAATACTGAGATAGATAGAAGGCTTATACATATAATATATATATCTTCATGCCTTCCTACAAGGCTCCTTGAAGGGGTAGATTGGTAGGTAGTCCATCAACTTTTAGTCAGAGATATATTTTAGCTGACAACGTGACAGATACCCGTCCATCTCCGTTTCTCAGGTATATGCATGTTTTCCTTCATAGTAAAGCTCGTTGTGCGACTAAGCACTGTACTTAAGTTCAGAAAAACTCATTGGTACATTCGAGACTCGCACTTGCTATCTTTGTTGCTAGGGCTGCTGGAACCACTCGGCCACCATGGCCCTTAAATCTCTATTATATATATTAAATAATGTCTAAAAAACTGAATGTAAAAAGTGCGCCAAGCGGTGAGCATGTGAATGAAAAGATTGATGAGTGTTGATGAAATTTTGTATGTGAATATACAGGCGGTAGACTGGTATTTGGATAACATTTGCAAATACATATGTTGTAAATTTTTACGTCTTATAGTACTGTATGTAGTTTTGCCAAAGTGATGCAGAATGAACCGCATTGAGTTGCATAATGTATGTAAGTAGGCGGGTAGAGAGGGCACCCGATTGCCAATGCTCTAAGCCACTATGTGCCATAGCGGTTTACTTCCCGCTACGAATATAGTCTGTGGGCGAATGTAATTATTCCTACCGTATTATATTCGCGTTTACTGATACCACATACATAAGTGTATAAATAAGTAGCCATGTATCGCGGTTTACCCGCGAAATTTTGAATTAATTGGTAGATTTTTTCAGGAATAAATAATATCTTAAATATTTTGTATATATTTCAAATACCCTATTAATCATTAAAACATATTGTACAGCACACCGGACAAACCTAAGTGGTTATTGATGTATTAATTAAATAATGTATAAGAATAAATTTAAAAACATGTGTTAATCCAGCTAATATTCTATCTTTGTGTCTGGAATTTGACAATTCCGTTCAGTGGTTACTTTCGCCTTTATAATATTAGTAGGGTTCGATTAGCCCAAAGCTATTCCTTATAACATTAGCTGTCAGGGAAAGCTGTCAATGTAGGTCCAACCGTTTCGGAGATTAGCCCAGACAAACAGACAAACGGGCAACATGTATAAACTATGTTATATCAAAAACCGGTTGTACTGTAATATGCATTAACCTACTGATATTTAAATTGAATTTAATATCTTAACTTAATATCCAAAATTTTTACGTATAAATTGTATTTATTATTGTAGATATTTAGTCTTTTGGAACTTCCGTTATGTTAGTTTGTTAACGGATTTATTAACCGTTTTATACGCCACAAACTATATGGATATGCTAATTTGAGGTCATCCAAGTAACCTTCACAGATTTTAATGGATTTACGATACAATTTCAAGATAAAATAAATAATTCACACACATATAGGAATAAATATGTATTAAACACAAACAGGCTTCTTTGAAAAATCTATAAATAAAATTGATAATCACGCGGGCGAAACCACAGGACGTATCTAGTAGAAAATACAAAAACCTAGTTGTAACTAGTACGTTATCCATTTATCATTAGGTTTAAGTTATGGGTGCAAAAGTCATTTATGTTTATTTGTGTTCGCTAGCTCGTCTCAGTGTGAACACGGTGATAAGTATTAAATAGTAGTCATTGACGGTGATTGCGCAGTTGGTGTTGCACAACCTACACACACAAATACAGTTGCTTCTGTTAGTTTACGAAGCAGTGACATTTTGCAGATGTTTGAAATTAATTTACTTATTTGGGATGTTATTTGATTATGGAACGTTTTCTAGCTAAATGCTTGAGGTTTATAAAAATGTGTAACAAGATTTTGCAGGGCTGTCAACGCGTGTTATTTATTTAATCATGTCATGGATACTAGTCTTTCTAGATCTTATCTGTTCATAAATAGTTTTAAAATCTGTTATCTGTTGTTATTGAAAATATATTTCTTATACTAAACGCTATTTGTAAGCTATATTATTACGGAGTAAAATAAAGCAATATTTTAGTCTCCCCGTTCCATACTGACATTAGTTACATTAGCAGTCAACTTCAAAATTTATGGCTTTTAAACCTGTTCTAACCTGTACCTAAATGATGGTAACGATGCGAGCATTTTTATAGCCAAAATAACCGTATATAAGTATCGTCAATCTTTTGAAATCCTCAGTAGGCTTGAAAGTACACACACATCCCATTACATACAAAGCAAGTAGAGTGTCAATCTTTTATAGAGTTAGGAAAGTATCTCGTTTATTCCATATTCAAAAATGATAAAAAGAATTGGTATATTTATATAAGAAGTCATAGTCAAAAATCGTCTGGTTTTTTTTTATTAGGAGTAAATTCAAAATTGTCTATATAGCGTCTCACACGTGAGAAGAATAAAAATTTATCTTTCTTTCTTGAAAACTCATCTGTCTCTTAACTTAACACATGCTAGCCGGTTTACAGTACTCTTGTTCCAATCTTTGATTTTATTATCAATTTGATCTAGTTAGTTGAAATGATATCTTCTTCTAGTCTCTTTCGTTGTATACATATTTCCCTATGTCTATCGCAATATGTATATATTGAATACTGACGTAACGTTCCTTTCTTAATCTTTACAATCACACCCTAATACTCTCCACTCGCCTAGCGAAGGTATTCATAGCGTATTTGATTTTAAATAAAAAGCACGGAAAAAAATGGATTCCAAAGCACGTAAAATTATACTCATTATTTGTAAATAATCTTAGTTTATTTTTCTTAACATTAATACATAAACAGAGATAACGTAAACTACTTATGGTCGTATTGCTTTTCGATTGTTAAATTCGAGTTCATATTAACGCCAATAGCTTACCCACGGTGCCATCGGGTACAACCATCTCGATCTAAACTCATTGGGTCTCACTGCAAAAGGTGGTCTAATTATGCTATTATAAAACCAAGGATTAAATGTTCTTGTATCGATAATGGGCGGTTGAAGAAAAACTTCATTCATAAGCTTGGGAATAGAAGGCCATTGCATGTTCAGTCTATTGCCGGAATTTGAAGAAGCAGCCACTGATATAGACCCTGGATACACTTGTATTGTACTTGTCATACCGTCAGCTGATCTCGTCAGGGTCATGGGCATCTGACCTACATTGGTAGCCTGAGGGAAAGGGTAATAAATATTATTCCTGTTTGTAGGGACGAATGTTACACCACCTTTAGAAGTGATGCGTCCGTTTGTCGAAGCGACTTCCGAAAAGCTTGCTACTCCCATCATTTCGTTGGGTTGTTTGAGAGGCGACTCGGTTAGTTCATCTTCTTTAGCTGGAATAAGTGTTATAAAAAGATGTGTTAGCAATTCTTTAAAAAGAACTTAACAAAATGGCTCAGCGAAAATACTTGTATTATTTTCTAAATATTTTAATGATAATTAAATTAAATAATAGTTTAAGATAAGTTTAGTTATTAGTTTTAAAAGATAGTTTGATTTTTAATTTGTAATTTCTACCAAAAGTATTGTATTAGTTAGGAGGTATGTAAATACCTACCTACGGAAAAAATCGCATGCCAATATTATGCGGCCGAATGCTGAGAAAAAATGCGTTAGTCCAGCTAATACTATATCTGTGTTCCAAATGTCACCCAATTCTTTTCAGTAGTTTTTGCGTGAAATAGGAACAAATGTCCTCACAAACATTCACATACACAATTAAATACCATAAATGAAAGACAGCTTAATTTCATATTAATTAAGTACCTGCTGTAGCGGTGACGACGAGCAGCGCACTTATCAAAGCCAGCGAATGTTTCGCCATGATTCAGGTCTCCACTGGAAATGCAATTCACCGGTTGAAATCGTACCTTATATTCTATCGTTTGATTACTAGTTTCAACTTAGCAGCCGTTGAAACGGTTCTTAATGCTGATGAAGACGACGACATATCCATTCATATTCTTTATTCTCCAATGATGGTTGTAATTCGTCTATTATTTAAGATGTCAAAATATGGACTATTAAGAGTAGTAATAATACACCGGTGGCTTCGACATCTCCGGAGCAATTATTTAGCATCCGTTGGTGAGAGCCGTGAGCAACGAATTAACGGTATTTTTATAGCTCTCTGCAAAAAAAGACGCTCCGTTGTCGCTAATTGACAAACATTGTGCTTATTTTGGCAAAATTTGCACATCGTAAAATGTTCCTTTTTTATTATTTTATCCGCTTATGCAAATTAGGACCATAATTGGACAGTTCTTTTTAATAGCGCGATGACATTTCGTCATAGTGAAGCGATTGCCAATTTGCCAGTTTGCTAATAAATAAATCTGTCTGTTAGTAATTTCAAAATAAAAGTTTTTTATATACTTAAATGACAACTGAGGTATTTTTTTCTGTTTAAAAGGTTCACCAACAATTGTCATTGGAAGCAGACAGTAAACATATAGTAACAGTTTAACATATTAATGTACGTATGGATACTGTGCTTAAAGCTAGAACACAATTTTAAAACTTATTTTGTCAGTCCAGTTGTCTGGTTGTTTCAGCCAATCTTCGATAATCAGCTAACGCAGATAGCAGATGGAGTACCCAAATTAGCTATTTTTTTTCATATATATATATATATAATATTAAAATAAAATGTATTATATAATCAAATTAAAAGCGAGTGCAACTACTCGGCAGAGCTAGTGTTTAAATTACTTTACAACATGAAAAGATATTGGGACTAGAACAGGTCTGACGATTAGTCTTCTAGTCTCGGATTTAATAAATATAAAAGTGGAAAAATTACAACGCAATTCGTATACTAAGTTAAAGCTATATATGCTTATTTAAGCGCAAATGTGATTTAGCCTGAGTTCAATATATACTTAATATTATAAAGAGGAAAGATTTTATTTTTTGTTTGTTTGTTACGATTTAACTGAAACACTACTTGACTGATTTCAAAAAATCTTTCGCTGTTAGAAAGCTAAACAAAAAATTTAATAAAACAAGCAATATGACATTTAAATAAAAGTAATCCCTATCTTAAATGGAACAATTAAATAAAATTATATGCGGGGAAACCTTGGTCACACCTGGTTAGATATATTTTGGAGTGTTCTCAGAAACTGCACGGGATAGGCCTTCTTGGCCGGGATAGACGTGTTTATGTCATCTTTGATTTGAAATTGAGTTCCTTCGCGTCCAGCTGAACTAATATCTCTCCCTTTTATAATTCTACTGTAATTTAGCTTGTGTTGGGGCTTTGAGAATCAAAATCTGCACTGACGAATGTACGAGTGGTCTCGACTGAAACAATAAGATTTAAATTAAAAACAGAAAATTATCGTAATGAGTACGATTTTATTGTTGCCGTAACATATGTGTTTATTGATAAATTACAACGTTGATTTTAACTAAGCTTAATTTTAGAATCACGCCTTGTCCCAAGAGTACACGAAGGGGTAGGCAGAGGTGTAGGCAGTTGCCACACACCCACTTTCCGCCAGAGATATATTTTAGGTGCCAACGTGACAGATGGCTAGTCCGTCACCGTTACTCAAGCACGACTATACATGTGCCTTTGCATAGGTTCTCAGACGTATGAAGTTTTCCTCTTGATGTTTTCCTTCACCGTAAAGCTCGTGGTGTGACTAATCACTGTAATTAAGTTCATAAGAACTTATTGGTACAGTCGGGAATCGAACTTGCAATCTTTGTGTTGCAGGCAACTACTCGAACCATTCGGCCACCTACGGCTTTTGTATAATTTGTATGGCAATAACATTCCATGCAGAAAAAGTTTTCAGACGTTGCCCGGCATTGAATAGCGTGAATGCGAACAGAAAAATATTTCATCTACAGAAGCAATAGAGTTTGAGTTTGGGAGGACTTTGTTTTATATAAGTATTCGTTTCTAAACGTATATTATTTCATTATTTCGTATATAATTACAGAAGATACATTATAAATAGAATGACGCCGAGTTCCTCACAGGTTGGTAGAGACTGAAGCGCCACTCCTCTTTTGTTTCGTCCACATTTATCAGATTCACAGAAACTGTTTATACATATGTATATTTTATATGGTGTATGTAACAGGCATCAATTTGCTAACGGACCAGGTTGATTTATGATGGCTAGATAAAGTTATCGGCGCGTTAAATGTTGTGCTTGGATTTTTTACAATGCTTGCTTAAAGAGCAGTTTATTTTTACCGAATATTTATATATATAATATATTTTTTTATATGAACCCCACCTAATCTTTACCTAGGCAGAATAGGTTGATATCGAACCTGCGACAGGTTTTATAAAACTTAAAACTATTTAATAGAGTTAATTTATTAATAAATTTATTTATGTATAATAAATATATACTCCTTTTCCGAGGTGGGTTAAAAGACAGCACTCCCAATCGCACCTTCTCTCAACGGGAGGGCGAGTCCATCGCCGTTTATCAAGCTATAGTTCATCAAGGCTTTTCATGTCTTTGAAATTCTTCTGAAACTTATTCAGGGTTCCTTCAAAGTTTCCTTTACCGTAAAGCTCGTGGTGTGACTAATCCCTGTGCATAGCTTCAGGAAAACTAATTTGTACAGTCGGGACTAAAACTTGCAACCTGTGTTGCAGGCGACTACTCGAACCACTCAGTCACTCTGCTATAAATTTATGAAATAACATAATATTCATTATTATACATACCTATTTTATTTATAATTTAATTCAGCAACTATTCACATAATCTTAATAACGTATTTTTAATGGCAACTTACACTTAAATCAATACCTACATGATCGTGAACGAACTCAAAAGCTAGAGGTTAATCTTATGTGTATCTCGAAGTTCAGTGACCCTCAGCGTAGGTATGATTGAAATTATCTAACCCATTCAATCTTATATAAATGGCAGGATTGGAAACCACAGCCTCATTTCTATACTTATTGTTTTCGACGAAGATCATAATAGTTTCGGCGAAATGGCTTTTCTATTACTCCTTACTATGATTGTATGCACAGTAAGCGCGGGTCCAATTGTGTTAAAAGGTACGTAAAAAATAGCACGTTATTATTCTTGGAAAGTATTTTTTACCATAAGACTTATATATCACAGTATCTTATAAAATTTAATCATATGTATTTATTTTCAGACTCGTCTCCGTCCGGACATTCAGTAGTAGCAATTGCGTCCTCTGATCCTGGATTTGAAAAGTTTTTACGTTTTGGATATTTGAGAGGTCTAAAAGGTGATACTAGTGTCACACAAGATACTGGTGATGTCCACAGCAGCTTTAGTATTGCAGCCCCGGGGAAAGCCATAGCGGGAACAGGAAGAAGTTTTGCTTCAGCTTCAGCTTTTAACCCGTTTAGTTTACCCTTCTTTGTCAATCCCATTAACGTAGAGGGATTCGGCCGCAGTGATTTAGGGCTTAACAATTGGTTTAAAAGCTTTGAGAACTTCTACGATCCAAGTTTTGCTGGAGCAGCGGGAGTACAGGCAGTGTCAGTCGTCAACGACAATGGTCATATATATGGGAAAGTAAATAATATCCCCTTTGATAACAATAGTGTCCAAAAAGAAAGTGACAATAATATTAAGGTGAGAAATAATCAATAAATGATAAAATATTAATGCAGTCTTTCATTTATTAAATTTGCATATGTTCACTTAATCACAGTCTAAAGGTTGACGAGTCGAGACAAGTGATCGCCAGTCGTCTCAATTCGATTACCGTGCTGTAGAAACTATGCCGACGTATCTTAATAGTAACCTGTTTTGACGGCGTGGGATTGCGTTGCTTGGATGCCAGGAGCGTTGATGCTAGAGGCTCCACTCTGTTCGAGGAGACCACCGTTCTGCTGAATGGTGTGGGCGGTGCTAGCTCTGTACAATCCATTGTTCTCGGCGGCCGAGATAGATGCATAGTTGTTCAGCCCGTTGCGACCCTGAGCCGCGGAAAATGTGGAGCCGTATCCAGCGTTGTTTTGTGCAGACGATATGGCAGTACCATACCCGGCGCCGTTTTGTGTAGAGGAAATGGCGCTTCCAAATCCGGCGCCGTTTTGAGCAGAGGAAATTGCGTTCCCGTATCCAGCGCCGTTTCGTGCAGAGGACAGAGCGGTACCAAATCCGGCACCATTTCGCGCAGAGGATAAGGTGGTACCGTATCCGTTGTTAATTGAAGATACAGCAGATTCATAACCACTGCCGAGAGCTTGGGCTGATGAAGTGGCTGCTTGGAAGCGAGCGGGGCCGTTGTTCTGAATTGTAGATGCAGAACTGTAGCCATTATTCGTTTGGGCAGAGGATATTGTTGCACCATAGTCACCAAGGTTATTGGCCGCCGAAATGGCCGAGGAACCATAGTCGCGTCTCAAGTCAGTGGTGTAAATAGGGTATGAAGGGGCAGCGTTGGCATAGCCGATACCCCGCGCGAATACGTTTCCATCGGCACCACCAATGCCGGCGCCGTAAGCCTGCGCGTCACCGCTCTGGAAGGAGGCTCCGATGCCGGTTGAGTGGGTGATGCCGCCAATGTTGCTGCTGAACCCGCTGCCGAATCCATACGCCACACTCGGAGCGCGGGCCATCCGCATGATCACGCCGGGGTAGATCGCCGGGGCGTAGCCGTCATGAACTGTTAAACATATCAATACATTTTAATGTCATAATTTGTAATATATAAGGTCTCGGGTTAAGGCATTCATATAGATCTACACTAAACAGGTAGGTCCATATATAGTACTAGCTGTCCCGCCCAACTTCGCCCGGGTGAAAAAGTAAAATTTCCTGAAACACGATCAAAGCGCCACCTATCGGGTCCAATTGTGATGTAAGCTATCCTATCTTCTAATCAAATTTTATTGAAATCGGTTTTGCAGTTTAGGAGCCCAACGCGGACAAACAACGTGACACGTAATTTATGTAAATTAAGATTTTTGCTTAAGACAACCCGTTTATTGAGGCTATGCTATATCTCATATATGTCTTCTTGCAAGGGAGAAGACTATCAAATTTATCGCGGGTGAAACCGTGCGGCGCACGTATATTAAACCTATCAGATAGTTTCGATTACAAGACATTATCAATCCAAGTTCAATGTCACTTGAAGGTACTCTACACTTACCGAACCACAAAGGCTTGGCCTGGCTAAGGGTGAAAGCCGCAATCAATACTATGATCTTTGATGCCATTGTGATCGTTAGATGATGAGACGATGAGACCTTTCGCCAATGTGTATGGGGTACTTATGAATCACATCCCAGAGCTTATATAGTAAAAATACGATTGCCCCCACTCAACACGGACTGGGTCACAACGATACACCAAGAGCCATTGACACTCATAAATGAAATTTATCTACTAAATTACGGTAAACTACTTTGATGGTTCCAGATCATATGATACCATAAATTACGCGGATCTGTACCGACTATCATCCTTAATTGATATCCGGATTGTTTGGATGAAAGACTCGTTCAACGAGCTAATAAAATTAAGTTGTTCGTACTGGAGTTTGGAAAATCACATAATCAGAAGGAAATATAAAATTGGACTACAAAAGAGTTACTTCAAAAGAGATAAGCGGTAACCTCCGCCTATGGGCGCTTGCAACACCAGTGGTATCCACGTTGCCGACCCTGTGGGAATCTTTTCACACCGTTTTTAAGGACACCTTTCATGAAGTTATCCATGCTGCTCTAGGGAAAACCTCAACGGGAAGTTGAGGACAGCTTGATCGGTAGCGGAAGGAACGTATACACTCATGTGCACAGTACTAAAAAGCGTAATTAATGCTATAATTAGCCTTATTACAAGGATTCTAAATAATCCCCTACCCCCAATCCCCAAGGGCAAATTGTTAACCATACAAGTCTTAATAAGCAAAGTCAAATAAGTGCGTTATTCTTCGTAGTTTTTCTTCTCAGTATATTGATGGCTGTCGATACAATATAAGTGCTGTGTTGTACGTAGATAAAGTTTCATATAATTTCATACATGATAGTATAGTATATGGTATTGTATATAGTGTACAGTAGGGACGCTCAAGGACGGGAACGTCAAGAGTCCTCGAAACCGACGAGCAATTATGAAGAGACTGATGAATGTGGACGAAGCGAAAGTCTGGTTAGAGACTCGGCGTGATGTTATGTATGTATGTATAGTAGGGAGATTCGAGCGTCAGTTATTTTAAGTCTTACAGACCTCTACATCTACATTCATCATTTTTTTCATATATACTTGCCGGTTTTTAGTGCTCATGATGTGAGTTTCTTATATGTTAGGCTTGTGATATGAGAATTAAAACTTATAATACTTTAAATAGATAAACATTAAGTTTGTTCTTTACATTTTGCTGAATACATTATCCTACAATTCTTAAGTTACCTTCATATTTTAAGTTATGCTACCTAACTAACTCAAAAATCCGTATTCCAAAACTTGATCGAAATTAGGTATATTCTCAAATCGAAGTTACAAGGAATTTATTGCCAATTCTCTGATTTGTTATAAAATTAATAGTTCATAGACCTCAAATGAAAGCAAATAAACCATAGAGAATTCCAAATACTGAGGATGTGAACCATTAACTCTTAAAATCGTTTGAAAAGCCATCAAGGCACAATTTATGGTAGCGGTAATGAAGAAAAACAAGATTTTGTAAAAATGTTATTACTTTGAATACAAATATTTTCACAAATCTTAATTACATCATAAATAAATAATGAAAACGGGACAGCTTGGCAAGGTAACAGATATCTTTATATCGAACACTCTCAGTGCAATAGCATAATTGACTGACTAGAAATACTGAAAGCAAGTATCTGTATGGACGTCTGTACTTACGTCTAAATAAATCACAGTAATGTTTTGTTCTTTAGAGTATTTCATTCACTTTTTATCACGAGAATCATCTTCGTTACCATATCCGTTTCCGTCTTCGCTTCCTTCGTTATCATCGTAGAACTGACCGTAAGGTCTCTGAAAGCCATAACCTCCACCATTATTAGGACCACCATAGTAATTTCCGTTGAATTGATTATTATATGAGCCTTGTCCGTTGCCATAATAACCGGGTCTGTTGAATCCTTGATAGCCATTGTAACCGTTATAATTATTATTATAACCAGGGTAATTAGGGTGTCCATTATATTGGTAGTTGTTGGGATAGTATCCATTAGCATGGCCACCACCTCCTTCGTTGGCTGAAGACTGGGACTGACTGATGGCTATGTTAATAGGAGGCTGTCCGTAGCCTTGCTGACCTTGGTTATATCCCGAATAACCACCGTAGCCTCCCTGGAAACCACCTCCGCATATTCCATATTTCTGACATCTCCTTTGGTGTAGAGTTCGAGGAACCCTGACCTGTGTAGCAGTGCTGCTCCCACCTACGTCTGTAATCAAAGATAACCAAGGGGTTAGAACAAGGTCAATTATCTAACGGTGTGTAACGCGATCCATCGAACAGACGTGACCGTAGAAGATTATAGAGCGCGCAAATAATGACCTTTTATGACCACCATAGCGGCAAAAAATAGCACCACACAAAAGTTCGTCATTGTTAATTCGATCCGTTACTGTGTTTTGTTTTTGGGTCAGAACAGTTTTATAGATCGACACAGCAAGGCCATCCCCCACGCTCTGGCGTTAATATTTTGTTTTAAAAAAATCCCACGGAAGTGATTAGCAAACAGCGGAGACAATACAATATGGATTTTTTCTTCCTACAAAGTTTCAATCTGCATTTGATAAAATTAAAATAGGCTCTGAAATTCACATGCCTACCTATTGTTTCCCGCTGATGCTAAATGTTTTATTGTAATCTAAAATAAATAAGGTTCGTTACATTGTTACATTTTATTTTAAAGTGTAAAGAAGAATGCTTACGGTTTTTGTACGCCCACGGGAACTAGGTAACCGAACGCCATCAAAACGGCGTGAATAAGACCTACAATGGTGTGACAAGGGTGAGGGACACGAGTAGCGTACCCTCTTAAAAATTCACTTCATAAAATATTCTGGAATCATATTTAGTCATAACTTATGACAGAATACGGGAATACATACATACATATCATCACGCCGAGTCCCCAACGGGGTAGGCAGAGAGTATAGAGCGCCAGTCCTCTCTTGACTTACATATTTCTTTCGCTTCGTCCATATTAATCAGGATCTTCATACATGCTCGTCGGTTTCGAGTACTCTTGACGTTCCCGTCCTTAAGCGTCCGATCGAGATCGAACCAAACCTTAAAACCAAACTATCTGTACCAACAATACTATATGTCTTTCTGTGCCTGGTTTCAAAGGTGTTTCCTTCTGCGAAATCTCTGGGTAAGGGATTACTCTCCGCTGAGGCTGAGGTCCCTAGAGAGTACAGCAGGATGGAGTACTTCTAGAAGAGTGTGGAAAGATTAGTACTAAATAGACTACGCACGAATGATATAGGTACCTGGTGTTTCATGTGCCCATAAGCGATGGCAGCTGTCTCTTCTGCTCTTTCATCTCAGTTCAACGGATGCTATCTACATGCAAAATGCTAGGAAAGCGGTGGACATATTCATACTGCGGGAGTTTTATCATTTGGTAATAAAATTACATTTTGCTATTCATGCATTCAAACATACCATCACGCCGAGGCCCCCACGGGTTAGGCAGAGACGGAGTATAGAGCCAGTTCTCACTGTACTTACATCTCTTTCGCTTCGTCCACATTAGCAGCTTAATAATTATAATCCAATAATAACTATACTTATATATTTTGACATTTTAATTTTCTCTTCATGAGATATTGCAAAAAGGACTAAGAGATCGTATTATGATAGTGTAGTTAATGTACTGGGCTGGGCCAAGTATCAAATTTATCGCAGTAAAATTAATAATACAGCTTAACGACCATAAAACCTATGTACAGAAAGAACATTGGTGGTCTTAGACACCGCTATAATCAAGATATATTGCGATAAAACATATTATTAGACGTACAAAAATCAATAAACCATTCATTGAAATCGTGCGTTCTCGATCTAGTAATAATTGATTTTGATTAAGTTTTTAGTCGTAATGTTATATATATGTAATTAATTTAATATTTGGGATGATGAATGGTATTACTTTTTAAATTTCGTAATTACCTTCTGTGCGATAGCTCTAGTACAACATTATATTACATTTTCGCATGGTTTAGTAACGAAAAAACTGGCGCGCCGCGCTAGTTGTCGTGGGTTCAGTTTTGGTATTTAATTCTATGTTCATTATAAATGTTGGAAATGTATTTACGGTCCTCACGATAGAGGGAAAATTACTAATATAAAATTCACAAGATTAACATGAAAAACACGGAAGTGCAAAAATGTGTTTCCTTGACTTGTGAGATTTTGCATATATCAGTTTACCGGATTTACCTACAAACGCGCGAGCAAGGCCCTGTGTGGGCGTACTTTATGGCCAAGTCTACCATCCACCACGCGATATTTGAAATACTTTGTATCTTCATACCGTCCTATAAGGGTCCCAGAAGGGATAGGTAGAGGTGTGTGGTATCACACCCTCATTTCGCCGGAGACATATTAAAATGCACTACATACGGCTTGCAACCGTATGCAAGTTTCCTCCCAATATCTCGTAATATGAAGCTCATGATGTGATTAATCACTGTACATAAAACCAGAAGAGCTCATTGGTACAGTTAGGATTCAAACTTGCAATCCTTACGTTGCTCGGGTAAATTACACATACCACTCTCACGAATTATTCTGTTTTGGTGAAACCGTATGAAAATCCGCACAGACGGGGCGGAGGACTGCGCTTTTATAGTATGAGGTAACGGTCTACCAAAAAACAGCTATAGCTTCGCTTTTGGTATATTAAAGACCTTTAGATGCTCAATTAAATTATGCGAACTTGAACTTCACCATTGCGGTTCATATAGAAGTACCAAATTACCAAGTTTGTACTTACGTTTCCGGTCAATAATAATATCATGAAGGACTACTTAGAATAAAAATATCTATCAATTCTTAGAGATCTATGAGATTGTCAAGTCTCGAAATGATATTGGAAACATTTTATTCCGTTAAACCATACTTCGGGATAATATTATTATCCAGGATATTATTTGGTAATTAATATATTACAGAGAGAGTGCGCTCTACACTCTCTGCCTACCCCGTTAGGGCGTGATGATATGTATGTATATAATTAATTTTGTATTGCGACGATAGTACATATACATACTAACATTAGTACCCCTCAATTACAGTTTCGTAGAATTTTAGCTCATTGCTATTTTTTTTAAGAAAACATATCTTATATGTTAATCCAGGTCGCTATGGCGCTCATTAGGGGAGGCCTATGTCCAGCAGTGGACTAGAGTGGGCTGATGATGATGTTAAACCAGCTATTAATCTATCTCTATTCCAAAGTCCATCAAACTTTGTTCTAGCGGAATTGATAAAAAACATCCTTACAAACATTCGCATTTATAATATTATTAGGATAATATATGACCGTATAATATATAGTTTATACTGTTTTATGTCCAATGACTTTTCTAAAATGGTTCTGAATCCATTTATGGATATAATTTTATTTTATTGGTCATTTGATTTTACAAAAATCCCATTCACATCAAAATTCTTAATAGTTTACATAAATTATACATTTAATTTCTCTTAAGCTATTCTATGAAATGTATGTGTGTATTATCGTAATAATTTAAGGCTTTTATAATTTACAACAAAAGTCTCACACCTGAGACTATAACGGACTCAAGTTAATATCAGCGCTAAAGATCCCTTTGTTAAGGTATTGTCGAAATAACTTGCTAAAACCATGTTTTTTTTATTAAAATATATTATACAAATGGTCGTACCGTGGGCTAGCCACAGATAGGATTAGTCACAAAAGCAAAACTTGCAAATTTGAATGGCGAATATACCAATGAGTTTTTCTAAACTTAAGTACAATGATTAATCACACCACGAGCTTTACGTTGAAAGAAACAATGTGCTTACCTTACATGCTTATTTTTAAGAAGGAATTCATAGATTAATTTCCTTTGCCTACCCCGCGAGGGGCGAGGGATGATGATATGTATGTATAGATTGTCGTGTTTGTATAAAAACAAATGACGACGGATTCGCCATCTGTCACGTTGACACGTAAATATATGTTCCTTCCCTAGCTACCATTTCAGAGAAGGTATGATAAAGGAAGGCGTGGAACCCCACATGGGGTGTCCTTAGCTGTATTTGTTTGGCACCTAAGACATACCACGCTTGAGGCCATGGTCTCGCCATTGTTCGGGTAAGCAACATTTTCGGAACTAAAGTTATACAATTCACAAAAACCGATTTATATGGAGAAGAGGTTATTGATACTTGTCGTCAAGCAATATATATTAATGAGTCGAGAAAACGATCCAAATTCCTTTAAAATACGTATAATCTCTCGATTAAGATTGGAATTAAATTAGATCGCACGAAATAACATTAACTTTGTGTGTTAAGTTGTTATGCGCAGGAAGTAGCGAACTTTATTACTATTTAATTTCATTATCGAAAAAGAAATATTATGTTAGTATTTAAAAGATTTTATAAAGTTATTGAACTGAATCTATACATATAATAAAAAAGTAACAGGCTGATGTCTGTAGTAGATATCTATTGAACAAAACTTATTTTAAAGAATTAATAGTATTATAAATTTTAATATGAAATGCACATTGAAAGAATCTGCCACTAATAAAATGATCGGGGCCATGTCGGCGTTGATGGGCAGTAAAAGTCTAAGCAAAAATGCCCGACTAGCTGTCCACAACGCAATATTGGTGCCAACTTTTTTGTACGGAATCGAATAATGGGTATATCAGAGGATGCATGAAATAGCATAAATGCAGTTGAGGAGCGATCTCTTCGAAAAATGTGCGACGTAATGATCTCAAAATTCAGATTCGCAAATGGGGTAAACGAGATTGTAAAGATGTAGAAAGCGTTGTACATAACAAGTCTTTCTACATCTTTACAAAGGGTTTGGACATATAGAAAGCATGAGTGAAGAAAGATTGACGAAACAAATTTGCCTTGCAATGGATAGCGTGAACGCTAACAGAAAAGGATTAGGGGCCGATCAGTCTTCGGTTATCGTACGACTAAACTCAACAACCGTCCAAAGTATAGCCTTAAATGACCTCCATAATTATAATGTTTATGGACAATAATAATATAAATTTCTACAAAATACGTTTCAGATGATCCTACAAAATGAATACATTTGAAATGCAAATTGTTAATTAGCTATTCATAATTTATACAGCAAGCACACCTGCATCTTTTGGATCACTGTAAAAGTCCTCGAATATAATATGTCCCAACTATTCTTGTAATTAGGTGAATATGTTAACTGAAACTTATATCTATATATTTATATGAAAACCTTATTACTTTCTCTATATGAAGATTATTACAATAGTAGACATTACATGCTTTTGTAATCATAACTCAAGACTATGACGTATGTTTTATTTTATTATTGAACAATTACGGCAAAGCACGTAGCAGGTACTCTGGATTATCACACTGATTTGTTATATCTCAACTAGAAGGTGTAATACAAAAATTAAAATAATAATAATACTAATATACAATTATTTAACGATAACAAATTAACAACTACTCGTTAAAAATTTTGGAAAATATAATATAATTTAAAATATTTCTGGTACTTTTAAACAAGAAAAGAAAAACGGATGAATTAAAATCCTCCTTTGACAAATCCTCGTTTTATTCTGTCACCATTTTAATTTCTTAAAGATCAAACAGTTTTCGCGGTCTGCCGCCACGGAACTCTTCCATAAATGTCAGCAAGTCAAACGTTTGCTATCCCATATACATAGGTACATGCACTGTTTAAGCAATCACACCTGTACCCTCAAAAGGGGTGCAAATTTGTTCATATGCACAAAAAAAATATTTTTTGGTCAAGTCAAAGTCATTTTTTAGCTGTTATCATAAAATACGAAAGGAAATTTCCGTCTAGCCGCTTCTAGCCCGGGCGATTGCCACAGCAACCGCATCCCCAGAGTTACTCTCCGCATTGCTTACTGCCGAGCTGTCACCCCCTCCACTGCAACTACTACATCCAGAAGGAGAGGCTCCTCCACCACTAGACGCTCCACCACCACTCGATGCTTGCGCCCCACTAGATGCTTGCGCCCCATTCGATGCTTGAGACCCACTGGACGCTCCTGATGACACTGGTTCTTCTATTCTATAGATTTGGTACTCGGATGGCTGTGGTGGCGGCGGTAGCGGTGGCGGTGGCGGCGGTGGTGGAGGTGGTGGCGCCCAATATCGTGGTCGATGTGGTGGCGGCGGTGGTGGCCAAAATGGTGGCGGAGGTGGTGGAGGCCAGTATGGATCGCACTGCGGTGAGCGTTTTAACCGCTCTAGGAGTTTCTGGTTCGCTCCAGCTGGAAAAATCGTATTTATGAAATGAAATGTGATGTTCAAATGTATGTACTTAGATATTGAATTTAGCGTTCGGACATAATATTGGAATTCGAATTCAAATTCGAATGCGAATTCTTCTGTAGGTAGAGCTTATTAATATAATATAGATTTAGGGATTTATTTATGGATGTTATCTAACTAACTACAACTACAGCAGGGTGTAACAACTTTTGCGCTGGAGGTATATTAGGCCAACGTGTGGCAAGTCACTCTCCAGGACGACTCAAGGACGACTGTCTCCATACATACGTCTATGATTTTTCTGAACTGTATGCAAAATGCTAACAGGTGTCTAAAATAAGTGAGGTAAGCGCTCACGCTTCGGAGACCCATCTCTTTGTACACACGACAATTAATTGATAAGAAATATCTTATCGCATTAATGATTGGTGAACGGTATGACCCGTAAACTGTGTTATAAACTTTAATATGAATGAAATAAGTTTAAATTTATGATGCTAGTATCATAACTTACGGTGTACTTCCGCGAGGGAAAATTCCAATAGCACAAATGCTACCACAACAATGCCTGTCCGCCACATGTTGGGAGTTAATTTTGACCAAATCTATGAAGTTTTTCTATTTTATACTGAGTGTTGTATCAATATGTACCGCCCTGGAATACCCAGAAATCGTTCGACCATTATATATCACTTGTGATAATTAATAAGGCATACATACACGGTTGTGTCAAAACCAACATTATCACATACCGTCATTTGTTTATTTTTTATGGGTAAAGCTAGTTGCACACTTAAGCTATTTAAACTTAACTATATTTTTTATGATTATATATTGTTATTTCCATATTTTTCAAATAACGAAGATTCCTATTACTTTTGGACAAATAACTATAAACGGGTAGGTAGAACGTGTTAACTGGTATTTTATTTATTCAGTTATATTATTTTTTTATTTTCAACGGTGAAGTAAAATATCGTGACACCTGCATTTATTAATTAAAATAATTCAAGAACATAATCATTCAGGAACAGACTAACCGTCGATCATGTGGCACCTGAATATTCAAAAATGGGGTGTCATTACACCTGTGCTTGCCTCTCTGATGAATCTTTGTAGGGTAAGCGTGAGTATTAACGATTGGTATATTGTAATTATTACATTGTGAAAAAATAATTTATCCGGCGGAAAGTGGGTGTGTGGGTATTACCTATACACCTCTGCCTACCCCTTCGGGGACCCTTGTGGGAAGTGGTGAGGATATATATATATTATTATTTTTTGGTTTATTTTTTTAACCATTGTAAATACAGCTTTACTGCTACCGAATCTCGTGTATTTCAAATGTGACATAATATTGATTTATTTAGAGTAAAGCGTTTATATGTACATCCTTTTACGCTGCGGTAAATTACCAAATTAAACGCAGTCTTGCACGTTTTCCGAGATAATTATTCGTTTGTTGAGGCTCGTTCAATCGATTCCTTAGATTATTACTCTTCTTTGCCATTATTTATTTTTATTTGCTATTTTATAAGTAAATACGTTTAATTTAAAGCGCTTTGGAGCCCTTGTCCCTAACCTAAAGTATTTTAGGAAGCGACAGGCATTGCGTGGGTCGTTCATAGCATTAATGATTTGAAATTGAAATTGAGTCGAATTGAAATTCTAATGTAAATCAATACGTGATACGTGTGAACATTAAGTTTGTTATTGGCTGATCATGTATTTAAATGCGCATTTTTTGTACGAATATCATAATAATATCGTCATATATTTTCTAATTGTTTTTCAATTCCGATGACTCACTGATTAATAAATGTTTCTCCGATGGTCTCTTAATATATACATAAATGAACAATGCATAAAAGCCGTAAATGCCGAGTGGTTCGAGTAGTTGCCAGAAAGATCGCAAGTTCGAATCCCCACTGTACCAATTACCAACCAATGAGAGGAAACCTAGCACACGTCTGAGAAGCAATTCACAGGCGTATGTATAGTCATGCTTGAGTAACGGCGATGGACTCGCCATCTGTCACGTTGGCACCTAAAATATATCTCTGGCAGAAAGTGGATGTGTATGACCCATACACCTCTACCTACCACTTCGGGGACCCTTTTGGGGAGGCGTGAGGATATATTAATATTATTGTTTGTCCGTAATGGGCTCCTAAACTACTTAACCCATTTCAATGAAATTTGCACACGGTGTGCAGTTTGATACAACTTGAAAGATAGGATAGCTTACATCACAATTGGACCCGATAGGTGGCGCTGCGATCGTGTTTCAGGAAGTTTAACTTTTTCACCCGGGCGAAGCTGGGCGGGACAGCTAGTATTATATATATTTAAATGAATATATGTTTAGACAACACCATCTTTCAGTATTAAAATATTTCTTTTAGGATCTTGTTTTAACTTGTCTTTGTAATTATCACCATTATGACAACCGAATATGCCTCAACCAAGACATTGCTGTTACACTAACTTGACATCGAAATATTCCATTCTAACAATTGTAAAGTACGTAAATTTACCATCGTAAAAAATTACATGTGAATTAGAGCGGATGTATAACGAGTAACATATCTCTGTGCCAAATTTCATTCAATTCCATTCAGTCATTTTTGGAGTGATTGAGTAATAAACATCCGTACACGGTACATACATACTCATAACCTTTCGCATTTATAATATTGACTTGGATAGTTTGTATATGAAATATAAAATGTCTTTATTATGTCACCTTTAGAATTAAATTGATGATATTGCAAATAATAAAACAAAAAGCACTATACCTACTTAATTTTTAATCCTTCATCAACATGCTTAATTTTTTTTCTACCTTCAAGCTTCCCGTACTCCCGAAAGAGTAGGCAAGGGTGTATATTCACACACTCTCTTCTCGCCATAGTTTCCTTCATCTTAAAGCTTGGGATATGGCTAAACGCTGTACATAAGTTCTGATAATACAGGCACGGTCAGGATTCGAACTCGCAATCTTTGTGTTGCAAGTGACTACTCAAACTACCGGCCACCAAGGCTCAATAAAATTTACGGATTGTTACCTTAAATTTTAAAGAGCGAATCCTGCCTGTATTATCAGAACTTATGTACAGCGTTTAACCATATCCCAAGCTATAAGAAGAAGGAAAATGGCGAAGAAGTTTGGTTAGTTATTTTTGCAATTATTTACCTCAATGTACTCTTACAAATTATATTGAGAATATTTCAAATAACAAACAAAGATAATAAATAATATAAATATTTTATTGTTTTTTTTTACAAAATGTTTTTTTTTATTGATTTGACAAACAACAAAATAACTAAAACATTGCAAATGTCCAACAGCATATTATAACAAGTAATCAGGTAGGTACAAAACATTATATTCTAACCACCAACAGAGATGGCAACGGCATTGCCTTTATCACTTTTAGCGTTGCTTAGAGCGAAGTTGCTCCTGCCACAACTACTGCAGCCGCTCTGCTGCGAAGTTTGAAGGCCTTGGGAAGTTTGGAGACCCTGAGACGCCAGGCCAAGAGCTCCACTTAAAGCTTCTTGTCCAGAACTCAAACCAGATTCACCCTGCCACTGTCCACCAGAGCCAGAGGATTGCTGTTGTTGTAACGAGCTAGATTCCTGGAACTTTCCAGAAGCTCCAAATCCGCCATTGGCTCTGCCACCATTAGCACCACCGCTGAAATCATTAGGCCCTCCATTGCCAGAAGCACTGGAACTCCCACTACCGTAGCTACCGGCACCAGAACTGCCAAACTTGGAGCTACCACCACTTCCAAAGCCTGAGCTTCCACTTTGTGAACTAGCGTGTTGTTGTTGCTGATTGAATGATCCTCCAAATCCTGACCCCGTTCCCGAGGGACCAACGGGTCCCTTCGGCCCGCCTAATCCACCTGGACCACTAGGGCTGGATCCTGAAGAAATGTGAGCTTCAGAATTAGAGGAGGAACCAAATTTACCATTGCCTTCTGAGCTTCCGAACTGTGATCCAGAACCACCAAATTGCTTGCTGCTACCGCCCTGATAAGAGTATTGTGCCTCCTTGAAGCTACTACTTGCTTGTGATTGGCCTTGGCCTGAACCAGCACCGCTGCCGTATCCATTATATCCTGCGCTGTTTGACCCGAAGTTATTTGAAGATTGTCTGTCATTAGAACTGAATCCTGATCCAGTTCCTACGCCTGCTGCAGCACCAGCGTTTGAAGACGATGCTCTACCGCCACTGGCTGAGGAAGAAGCAAGAGAGAACGCTTGTCCAGCAGCTTGATCACCACTTCCAGCTGAGGCCGCGGCTCCGCTGAAGACTCCCTGTTGAGAGCCATCTGAGCTTCTAGCCAGTCCACTCCATTGCTGAGTACGGAAAAATGGTGGCGGTGGAGGTGGTCCACCGTGGCGATGTGGACCCGGAAAGCCAGGGGGGCCGGGGGGACCAGGGGGGCCTGGTGGACCCGGTGGTCCGTCTTCACAGGTATTGCACCTCCTGACTCGCTTATGTGGAGGGCGAGGGTCATCTGCAATAATTAAAAATTCTTTTAATACTTGAACAGGTAATTAATGCGCATAAATGAAGTACAATTTTAGAGGATGCAACTCCATTTTCAAACTCAAATGCTTCGAAATTTAGTAAATGTTTTACTATTAATTGTATTAATACTTACTGGTTTTCCTCACCAGGGCTCCATGAGCCACCAGTACCATTACGGCCAACACTAAAACTATCGCCTTTGCCATCTTCTCGCAGGTTTCGTTCTGATGTTGAATTCTAGAATCTCGTAATTTATATATAAGACATATCGTCTCAAAATGTGATAAAGACAACTTCCAAGAATAGTATTCTGTAATTGTTTGCTTGCAGTCAATTGATAATGTAAACGGAACACTATATATAGTTACAGAAGGAAATTCACACAGCATATTGAACGTGCAAACAATTGTTCTCTAAAGTACATGGTAAAAACCAGCGAAATTAGATGACTTCATGTCGTTACTTCATATTTGTTCTTGGATTTTTATTAGACTCAGTGCATTCTGATGTATCTAATGTCTTATGGTACAATATTAACCTTGGAGAATTCCACAAAATGTAATTTACCCAAAAAAATAAATACATCCTGAGGGTCTATCCTACCAGCCTAGGCATAATCCATTTCTATTCTTGTTCACGCTATGTGTCAATAGAATTGATAGCAGGAGCGTTAATAAGGCGTTTATATCCAGAGGTGCATGGTTGACAAGACGAGGGGAGCTTGGTCCGCTCACGGCTGCTACTGAGCCCCATTCACCCCAACAACCTGTTTCACTTCTCAGCCTGACTCTCTATAAATAGTTAGGGAGGTTGGGATTGTGGAGGGAGGATCCAGCGGGTGCTTATTTCGGAGGTGTAGACCAACTATCCTACGTGATGACTATTTGTTTATTTATTTATATTATATTTATTGAATCTATCTAGTTACACGAACCATTCAACACGCCCTATAATGGGGCAACATTACAACAGATTATGTGAAAAAGAGTTATTAATATTTGCAAAATTAATTTGTAAATCTTAATTTCTATCCAGACTTCTATGAAATATGAACCCAACCCTTTCCTTTTAAGAAACTTGTATAGTATATATCAATATATTCATACATGCTTGTCGGTAGCGACAAGTAGTACTCTTAAAGTTCCTAATTGGTTTCCGAAACAATGAGTGCAAATTAGTTTTTTTTCCAAAACTATATATGTGTGCAAATTCAGGTTAATTGGATTTCCTTGGATTCTGTTAACTGCATTATGCCTGTATTCGAAGAAAACTTATATGCCTAATATATTTGTAGATGTTATTGATAAGTGATAACATTTATCACGGCATCAATATAAATTGAAAGCAAGGTAAGCGTGTGAATGATTCCAATATTGTCGTCGGGGTGGTAATTGGTTGGTACAAACAAACTCTTTAGTTTTTTTTATATATTATTGTAATTTTAATTTATATATATTTTTATAGCATATGTAGACGAAAGCTACTTTACGTCGCTTTCTGCACCCCTAGGAACGTGTACATTCAAACTTTTTGGATAATCGGCTCAGTAGTTAAGAAATGAAATGAAATAATTTATTCGCCACAACACGGTTTGTATCATAATGTAATGTTTAAATGGTACATATTACATTGATTCGCCCGTTCGATACATAATATTGGCATGCGCATGATAAGACGTTAAAACGTAACAGTCAAACTCAACTAAGCATTCACAATATTAATTACGTTTATTCAATGAGTTTAAGGGAACAAGACGGAAAAATAATTGAGCATTTGTTTTATACCCTTCAGATGGTAAGCGTTGCGTGGTGAAGCGTTGAATATGGACTCGTATGTATCACTCGCGCGGATATTTTGGTCCAAAATAGCCAGTGGCTTACTACTTGGGGAACCAAGTAGTCTTCAAAGTAAAGAGTACAAGCTCAAACCTGTGCCTTCACAATCTACTATGGGAGATATGTACCAATATGTTTATCTGGACCAACAGGGATTTATCACAGACTGAGCTTTCTGGTGCAGGTAAACATTGAGAGGGAGTTCGGATACGACTATATGATTTTGAGCTTGAACAGTGACAGCAACAGTTAACCATTTTAGAGGGATCTACATTTTAATTTGATTATTGATTCGCAAATTATTTTGGTGTATTCTTACCTCCTATGGGGAGGCAAAGGTGTACCTATGTTTCTACTGGAAAATAAATAAATTTAGAGGAAACGGATGTGGGATGGGTGTGTGGGTATTACCTATACACCTCTGCCTACCCCTTCAAGGACCCTTATGGGAAGGCGTAAGGATACGCGAAATATAATACATGTTTATTTATTTTTCATTTGTCACTGGCTATTGTATATTTTTACAGCCCGACCTGTGTATCGAACAAATGAACTCACATCTCAAGGAAAGCCTTCAAATAGTGGGGACTCAGAGGCATATATATCATTATATATACCTATATCATTAAATATGTTATGTTGAGTCTTTAGAGAATGTGATGTTTACTTAGCGAATATATAAACAGCTTTGTTTGTAATAACATTGGAACCAAAAAACGAGATAAAACTATATAAAAAAATATTTATTTCATAAGTTCATTACAAATATCTTCATTAAAGTCTAACTGCCTAGTATTACTCAATTATTTCCCCGAAGCACTAGATCCAGCGCTAGACTGCGCAGTCCCGCCTCGGCTAATACTAATGCTCTTTGAGATGCTAATGGTGCCGCCGCCGCCACCGCTGCCAAATCCAAGGCCACCCCCAAATCCCCTACCAGGTCCTCCCCCAAATCTTTGAGGTCGAATGAAATTTCCGCCTCCAAATCCAGGGCCGAATTGGGCTGGTGGCGGCAGAGGTGGTCCACCAAATCCACCGGCTTGAGCGCTCGCTTGCGCGCTCGCTCCGTTGAACTGTGGTGAGCGACTTATTCTACCTAGAAGAAAATACACGTAATTATGACCTATTTAATTAAAAAAAACTGGCATTTCTATTAGAGCGATCTCTATCCTTGTTTGTTGTGTATCAATGGCCGATGGTACAGGATCTGCCTATTACAGGTTAGGTTCTAACGCACACTACATAAAAAGGACTAGAAAACGAAATGATTTTGATTGAAAGATTAATTATGAGGGTGGACGAAACTGATAAGTTGTCATAAACCTGGTAACACTTAACTCAAGTTAACAACAAAAAAATACTCAATAGTAGTAGATACTTAATAGTTCTATCACTTTTACAGTATATAACAGTATATAACAAATAGAGACAGCACTGTTCCTAGGTCGTATGATCTTCATACAAGGGTTTACCTCCATCGATTCCTAAGGCTAGGATCGCAAGTCCAACACAAATCAAACCGATGCGCGTCATCTTTCTAACATTACCTATGGTACTGGCTTGTACATACCGAACACATCAATTTATATCAATGTAACAATATACAAAATTTGAGTACGAGTGAGAATTTTAGCACATTTGTCGTTTATAAACACAACTGACCGATTTATCTTGACACCTTTATGCCTCGAATCTCGATACAATCGATAGCTGGTTCCATATTATGTTTTGGCCTAATGTTTTAACTTATGCTGGTTTAACTTTTCAGCTACCACCACAAAGTTTGTCAGCTACTAGATTTCGGGCTCGGGGGTTTACTGGTTTCGGGTCTCACTAATTTCAAACAGAATATTTACATCTACAATTTAAAACGTCAATGACACTTGCCTCTAATTGAAATCAACTTGAGACTTACCATGAAGTAGTTGGTAATAAATAAAATTAATAGATTTTTGCTATCCTCTGGATGACAAAATACAATGAGAGAGGCTCCGGAGTGCTTTGATTGGTTGGTATTAGCATCACCTCTGCCTACCCATTCGGGGTCGCGTGCGAAGACATGAATAAAGATATAAATAACTGCTATTAAATACCGATAAATATATTTTATTCTAGCTACAACATCACATGAGTCTTATTTATTAGGTTACAACCTGTTTTTTTGATAAACGGTATGGTAAATTTTAAGGTATGCTGTAAGGAGGTTATACTTTGGACGTAAAAAGTAATATTGGATCTTTCATCTTTCAACAATGTCACAGTTTTGATTGGTTTAACAAACAGTATTATTTAAAAACTCGTTCGCTTAATTTACAAAACTGGTTTGGATCTCGTAATGGGAATAGAGCCTCATAGAAAACCTGTTCGAAGTAAATTTCAAAGACACCTGAGCATTCTAATCTGGAAGAGCTATTTACAGAGACAGTATGTAAACCATTGATTTATGCAATTTTTTTCTATCAATATATCCCTTGTCAACCCACCTCAGGGCATAGGTGTCCTCTCGAACACGCCATTGTGGCCGATTCTGTACCAAACGATATCGTCTAATTATCGGGATTAACGTCTATCCTGCTTCGTTTTTTTAAGAGAAGTATGGCATAACGGGTTTCCTGTTCGAATTTGGACCTGTCCGACTGGGACTGCACCTCCACCTTATAGAAGTCCATTGCCAAATTAGTCCTACTGTGATATGCCTACGAACGTTCCTAAAGGAACGTATCAACATTTTCTTTAAATACGAGTTGTAGATTAAACAATCGAGCGCATCTGCTTTAATATATTCTTACTAACGCATCTACAATCGTGTGATAATGAGACCATATCTGAGCGGGCATGATGAACTAGAGTTGAAGGAAACTAATTGCCTTACCAGATAGTAGTATAGTAATAGTAGTAGATAGTATCACCATCGTAGTGTTTTGGTTTACGGCCCTTATTCAAATTCTGTATGTATGTACTTACGTAATCGGTTCAGTTAACTGGAATATCCGGTTTGAATGGTTACATACAATACTAGTTTTATTAAATTAAAATTCGTTGCTTAAATTTACCTCGTCTTACTTCATTTGTTTCATACTTTCAGACGTAGATGGCGCTGGTTGCTAATGGAAACTTTATTTGCGGGGATATTGTTTCTCATAGCTGTGTTCTCCGCCAATCCAGTGTTCTTGACTCCACTAACAACAGAACCCAGACGCCCTCTGAGTTCTTCCGCTCTCTTCGCTACGCTGAATCCTAATACATTGTTAGGGTTTGCACCTAATGTGCAGCCATATGCTGGAATAATGTCAAAAGCAGCGCAGTTGCTGCAAAAAAGTAAGAGGTTCTATAATTATTATTTTAAAGTGAGGTAAGACTAATATTCTCGTAGTTAATGCCCGACGTAACTACCCCTTGCGGGAATCTAAAGCGCGTTCCTATGCTTCTCAGCGGCTGACCACTGATTTGTCATTGCGTAGTATGCCGTTACAAATCAGGGAAAATTAGTGAATTAGCTTTAATTTTAATCTAAAACAAGCCCCAGTTATGTATTAATTTAATTTCATAGACGTAATGAGCGGCAGTACGGAAAGTGAACTCAACATCATTTTGTACAAAAGCGCCGCCGGCATCCCCATCAAGAATTCTGTCATATGGGTCATTTGGAATCACACGGTATTTGTGCATTTCAGTTGTTGCTATTTTTGCTTAAAGCAATTTTGGTATATATCAAAACGCCTTCACAAAGGTCCCGAAAATGTCATAAAGTTCAAACTCGACAGATGGCGAGTCAATCGCCGTCTCTTAAATGCTCGGCCGTAGATATCGTGGTGTGATAATTCACTGTACTTAAGTTTAGAAAACTCTAATTGGCACAGACCTCCAGGGCTCAAACTTGCGGTCATGAATTTGCAGGTGATTTCAATGCATCTTGAATGTAGTTTGATTAATATTGTGCACTGAATAAATTTCCAGGAGTCAAACACGTGGAGGTTTAGCATTCGCAGCACAGATCGCGCCAAGTACAAAACTACTTGGAGTGACACTTCGTACCACAATCCTCACCTGCGCTCCGGCTTCCTGGCCGTGCAGCGAGCTGTCAGCCAGGCTATCATAGAACACGCGAGTAGCTCCCCACCAGAGTATATGGTAATTTAGATTTAATTATCAAGCTGGAGACTTTGTTTTTTGGAAACTTTGGTTAGCTTGGTTGAATTTAAATGTCGGATACTACTGGTTTTAATAGAAAAATATTCCTTTGGAGAACTTCCGTTGCGTGCGCTCCGTGTAAATTTTGATTGAAGTGTTTTATTACAGTAACAACCATTGAAATTTTACGCGGGTAAAACCGCGGGCTACAGTTAGTCTTACACGTAATTCTAAAGGTACCGTAAAAGTTTTGAATTGCAAATCTCTCTAAGCAGTGGTATCCATAGGTCTGGTTGCATGATTGTATAGCACCTTTGAGGTATAAAAAGAAACAAATAACTATATAAAAATCTAAATATAAAAGGAGGATGTATGCAGACGAAAATAATGTTAATGTGAAAAAGGATGTATAGAGAAATTCGTGTAGGTGTTGCGAAAGTAAATAAAGGTTGTATTATGTGATCCATGTACATATGTATTTCGAATCTGTTTATTTAGTTGTATAATATTCATAAAACGAATTTGACTCAAGACTAGCGCCATCTTTTGCCCACCGTAGTAAACTTACGCCAGCTTTTTAAATTATAAATTACATGTATTGTCCAAAGTATTTTCGGGAACAAGCTTATTCCGTTAAAAAAATTACCTATGTTAATAAGTTTGGTTGATCAAATTTGGTCAGAGCGCCAAAAGTCATACTCTGAAATTTATGAAGAAATCGGAGCCTTACGGAGTTAGCGGAATATTGATCAATACAATAAAAAAAAACAGACAAAACGAAGCATGAGATAATTATCTATGAAAAGGTCATAAACAAAAGAGTTTCTAGACGAATTGCCGAAACCCGGGATTGAACCGGGGACCTTTAGATCTTCAGTCTAACGCTCTCCCAACTGAGCTATTTCGGCTACGAAATATTACGCTAAATATTGCATTATATAATAGGTTATGAAAAAAAAAAATTTTTTTATACCACTTGGGTGGCTAACAAGTATGCGGTCCACCTGATGGTAAGCGGTTACCGCCGCCTATGGACGCTTGCAACACCAGGGGTATCACTCGCGCGTTGACGACCCTGCAGGAATCTTTTCACACCCTTCTTGAAGAACTCCATGCTGTACTCTCCAGGGAAAACCTCAACGGGGAGCTCATTCCACAGCCTGAGCGTTCGCGGAAGAAAACTCCTTTGGAAGCGCACAGTGTGAGACCTTTGTGGTTCTAAGGTATGGGGATGAATTCCCCGTCGATGGCGAGAGGTGCGGTGGTAGAGAAGGTGGAAGAAGGGCATCATGTCGAACAATTCTGCAGAACACTCCCCGTTATACAAGCGGTAGAACACACACAGGAAGGCAAAGTCTCTCCTCAGACTTAGTGATTCCAAGCCGTTTGTGAGCATGGGATCATCGACAATTTTAGCGGCGCGTTTCTGAACCGCGTCAAAAGGCCCTAGCTGCTATCCAGGGGCTCCAGCCCACAGGTGGCAGCAGTACTCCATATGTGGCCGAACTTGCGACTTATAAAGTTGCAGCCTTTGTTGCGATGTGAAGTACTGCTTAGCTCTTTAAATATATTTATTTAATATTGTAGAATTATTAGATTTTATGGCTAGATTTTTGTCCGGATTTCTCTGCAAAATTTAATCTCTCTACGTTCTCCAGTTAGAAACTATGAGGATTGCAAACGTCTTGGTATTGATCCCCTGTATTGTGATTTTCAGCTGAGTCTCGTCTCAATGCCGGTGTCCCCTTTGATGTTGGAAAGCTTGGTTCGGAAGACGCTCGCAAGGATATTGCTCTGCTTCACCCTGGCCCTCATCCCGCCTGTCTTGGAGACCGAGGCTCTTGTGGTCCAGGAGTCTGTCAACATGTTCAAAGTAGGTCTCAACATTTACTTAATGTAGAAACCTACTATGAAAGTAGGTTTCTACATTAAGCTATAGATGCTGAACTTAAGTACAGTGATTAGTAACACCACGAGCTATACGGTACAGGAAATATCACGAGAAAAATTTGCGAAAAAAATCAAAAGACGTTATTTGTAGTAATGGTCACGTTGCCACCATAAATATATCTCCGGCGGACCGTGGGTGTATGGGAACTGCCTACATACCTCTGCCTACCTCTTCGGGGGCCTTTGTGAGAAGGCGTGAATATATAACTGAACTCTAGCAATTCATGTAAACAAATTTTCAACAACTTTCGTCTTATTTCAACCAAATTTACATACATATCATAGTAAACATATTTTTTTTAAACGTTACAGCTGATTGTTCATACAAAAAGTTATTTTGCTCCAGCGAGGACTACGCATCCGCAACGTGGACTACTCGTCAATGTACCTCGCGTGGTTGGTGTACGCGTACCTGTCCGCCTTCCCCATTTGCCTGCTCGCCTCCGTCACCCTGATCCTGATGTTCAGGTGGATCCACCTGTTGTTCGCCTTCTTGGTCGTCTTCGCCTATATCTCCGTCATGATAATGCTCGCTCTCATTATGGCGATGTTTCACAATAAACGTAAGTCTTGAAAAGAGTTACCATAGATTTCTTACCGGTTCTTCTCCATAGAAACGATCAACCCGAACTGTGCACCCCTTTCGACGTTTTATAAGCCCATCTAGGCCTACGTGAAATAACATAATTAAATTTTGTGCAATAGTGTTTTGTGATTATGTGAACAATGTTTCTTCTTGAAGCCTTCCCACTCAAGGGTTCGCTTGTGGTAGGCAGAAATATAAGACCTTTTTTCATCAGGAATATATTAAAGCACCAACGTGAGAGATGGCGAGACTATCGGTGTTTCTCAAGCACAACTATCCATACCTATGTCTCACTCTTCATCTCGACTACATCTCAAACGTACGCTGGTCCTTTCGATGTGTTCCTTCACCGTCAAACTCGCAATGTCATACTTCTTTTTATTATCTCTCGTAGATTGAGGCATACGAGTTTTGGCTACTTAACACAACGGTGGGACTAATAGCAGTACCGCTAAGTTACTGGCTTTGGCCGTTGCTGATTCGTGAGCTAGAGCGCTCGGATATGCCGCTTGATATTATTTTAATAGTATTAGAATTGATTTGATGATTTGTATGAATGCCATATTTGCACGGCTTTAGACATGTAATTGGGCAAACACGTTGAAAACTTTCCGACAAGTGTTTTACCTGTGTTTCAATGATAGCGCACATAGCGGGCATATGGACCTCGATGTTCACGTTGCTGCAGACCTACTTGGCGGAGATGCTCGTCCACCACGAGTATGACACGAAGCACAGCTCGCTAACGTTCCTTTTGAATATTATGCTGCCGCCGCTGGGGCTGGTGCACGCTTTCAATCAGTTCGCTTTGCTACAGACTGGAAGTAATTGTTATTACATGATAAAAGTTTGCTGTTTCCATTACTATTTATTTCATCCTCACTTTCGCTTGACTCCCGCAGCAATGAAAAGGAAAATTAACAAAATTAAGAAGGCATATTGCTTAGTCAAATTTTGTAATCCATTCAACCGTAGACTTAATTTATCATGATATTCATGTATCTTCAGCAAGCTCAGTATAGAATACACATATACATACATATATTCACCATGCCAAGTCCCTCACGGTATTATAAATGCATTTGTAGCTGCACTCTTTTGCTATCTCGCTTGTCTTAGAAACAAGAAGTCTGATAGTGGTGACATCACCAACCAGGCACAGTCTTTACCGCGACGAGATGAAACCGATAACGCTTGTGCCATGCTTGACATTCAGCGTATGCTTTGTCGGTTTCATTAACATCATTATTTTACCCTGCATTTATAATATGCATACATTTATAATAGAAAATGTACATAGAAAAAAATATGTAATGACTAATAAAACCCCTTACGACTGTAGGAGGAGGCAGAACAATTTGTTATATGCCGGGATTGAGCTTATGATATATGTACCTATATTCCCATAACTTAACTAGGAGGTGCGTCAACTCGTACCGGGAGCCACTCGATGCTGTACACGGTGGGTTCGTGGAGTTTGTTGATCATGTTCTACTTCGCTATACTGATGCTGCTGCAGAGGACCATAGGCCAGGAGAGAGCTATCGGAGGGCAAGTCTCGTGGAAGTCTATAATATTCAAGAAGGCCAAGGTATGCATCTTCGTTATTTGAATTTGGAACTACCTACCTACTCTAATGATTTTAATGACCGTTATCGAACTTGATTGGTTTTATAAGAATGGATAAAAACATGCAGTTATCGTTGTTGGAGGGAGTATCTATACTCATATTATTAAGTTCGTTTGTATATTTACATACATACATATCATCACGCCGAGTCCCTAACGGAGTAGGCAGAGAGTATAGAGCACCAGTTCCCTCTAGACTTGCATACCTCTTTCGCTTCGTCCACATTCATCAGTCTTTTCATACATGCTCGTCGGTTTTGAGTACTCTTGACGTATATTTGATCGTTTGTATATTTGAACGCGCAAATTTCAGAACTAATATCTTATTATTATAATTTTGTGGAACGGTGTGTAGTAACTATTATATTGCTCTCTGTTTATTCTAGGACAGAAATGAGCTCAAAGAAATTGTGCAGCCGACAGGCAATGAGAGAGAGAAACTTCAAGAAGTCGATGAGTTGGTAGCCAAGGCCATCAGTTTTTCGAATGTTTCCAAGGTATATCGGCATTTTACTTATTAACTAATCCTTTATTACTAATACTTTACTTATTATCTAATATTATATATTAAAATAAACTCCTCCTGTCGGTTGGTACAGCCACGACAGACTTCGCAGCTAGGAGCACTGACGACAGTAAGCTGGTAGGTAGTATGTTTGTTAGAGAAAAATCCGGATATAATTAGCTATATACCGGTCTGAACTGAAGATTCTTCTAACTGATTTAATAAACCAATACCAGACATTATTCTACGCCAATATGCTATTATATATTGCTGTTTGTCTGTCTGTTATCATGCTGAAAATAAATAAATTATTTAATTCTCTAAAACTGTTTCCTCGCTCGATTTTCGGGCTAAACGTATTTTTCAAAGATTTGTATAAAAAATATTCATAGCAATAGTTGCAGTGCATTCTATAAATCCATTAAAATCTATTAGTACTTTATTCTTAGAAATATAAAAAAATGCCTAGTAGGGCTACTTAAAGAAGAATGAGATTTGCCCCTGACGAACGACCAAAGCATCCAATTTTGAACGTTTTAATGGATTCGGGTCATATTATGTTCTATGGAAGTATCTACGTAGGGGAGTATACACCCGTTGTAATTCTCATCGTTTGACAGAGTATAATGGGTGAAGAAGTACTAAGCAATGTGACGATGGATATCTATCGCGGAGAATTTACCATCGTATTCGCCGAGCGAGTGCAGAACACGATGATAACGATGATTGAGGACTTACTGTCTGGTAAAATTTACGATTTGTTACACGATTAGGTGTGCCCCGCAGTTTATTTTGCGTTAAATTTATATACGCGATTACTGCTCTGCTACGTTGGTAGTACAATATTATATTAAACTACATATATATACACTTAAACCATTAACCACTACCCATTGATGAAAACACATTAAAATTGGTTGCGCAGCTTTAAAACATCTAAGCGTTGGAAGGTGTAAGTGACCTTGTAAAGGTTTACTAGAACTAAAGCTATTGTAGTATTGTAGTAGACACTAGATTTTATTGCAAAAACACTCTTTACTTTTGAAGTAAATAAATTTTGTGTTTTCTCAAGGTATAAGTATATTATGAATGAACTGTTTTAGTTTATGAATGTTAGTTTGTAAATAATAATTCGGCAGGCGTAACATACGCAGACAAAGGCAAGATCCACGTGCTCGGCCGCTCTTTGAAGCCTGGAAAAAACTTCATGTCACTGCCACACATGATGGGCTACTGCCACGGAGCCAAGTTCCTCGTCGAGGACCTCACTGTACAGGAACATCTAACTCTATTCTCTGAAGTAAGAATCACAGTTATGCTCTGTAAAATTATTCATATTTCTAGTTAACTTACTGACTTAGTAAGTAAACTTGAGTATTACATGATTAAGAGAAACCAGAAGAACATGTCAGTCGACTATTGGCCGCAAGTAATTTAAGCATCAAATGCTCCATCTCTTTGCCTCCTAATCCGAGCCTGACCTGTATCGTAGACAGGCATTTTAGCAGAACACGGGTTAAGCTGAGGGACATAGCTTCAGCGAGAATTTATCTATTTAAGGTCTAATAATTAATCTCCAACAGATATGCCTCTGGCAGGAATCAAAGCAATACATCAATGAATATTGTATTATCCGTTCCAAAACCCTATTGAGCGAGTGCGATCTGGACCACGTGAAGCATGAGTACGTACGCTCCTTGGACCTTTACTACAGAGCTCAGCTGTGTTGGGCTATTGCATTGCTCTTGGAGCCTAGGGTGAGTGTTTGTTTTATAAAGGGTTTATTTGATTTTCTTGTTTCCAAGACGTTTCTCCAGATGACTTAAATCTGCGAACATTGGATTCAGCTCGCCACTTCTAACAATTGTATTTCATGAGCTGTGCTATACCAATTTAAAATCTATATTTTTACACGTTACCTATAATATCTTTATTGACGTAGACCATTATTACAACCAACGCTATTTTCAGGAGTCCCTTCACGGACTCTTGAGTATGTACGTATTTAAATAAAAAAAAATTTCGGGAAATAATTGTTATTTTATTTATCATCGCTCAGGTTATCGTCATGCCCAACTTTACGGATGTGC
This sequence comes from Drepana falcataria, assembly GCA_945859725.1. NCBI lineage: Eukaryota > Metazoa > Arthropoda > Insecta > Lepidoptera > Drepanidae > Drepana > Drepana falcataria. The sequence goes on from OX243922.1 coordinate 12,357,506, forward strand.
CGAAATATACAGCGGTGATAAAGGATAAAATCATGGTACGCTTATTTTGTACTTAAGCTGCATCTTAGTTAACTTTTTTCAACGTATTTATTTATCGATACAGCGTGGAAACGCGGCGAGTATTGTGGTAACGTTTGAGCCGGGTATGTGTCCGATCTAATAATTACTTAGTATTTTATGAAGAAGCATATGCTGATAGCTTTCTTTTTATACGACGAAGCCTGTGGTGAATACGTTTTATGTACAATCGACGAACACTGCGACGTGGATTACATTTATAGATGTTTTCTGTATCTTAGTTTACGTTTATGTTTAGTAGTGTAGTTTGGATATGACGCCATATTCTTCTTGAGAGAATAGAGCGCCAGTTCTCTCTAGACTCTAGAAGATAAAATTGACCACCCAAGACGGTGCAAGCGTTCATAGCCGATCAGCCAAGTCTTATGCTTGTTCGCCACCTAACTAGTAAATTGAAAAAATAAGCTTCAATGTAATTACAGAAATACAAGAAATATACTACAATAGTGAAGTTATCTTTCTCGAGTTTGGAGCTCGAGTACGCAGATCGCGTATTTCTATTCGACAACAAGATTCTCGTGTTTGGCGGTACGCCTGCTTTTATGTTCTTCAAATATGGTAAGTTGTTTCGTAGTTCTTTTTAAATTAACTTTATTCCCCTCTGCAGATGAACATTTAGTCTAGTGGTCAGAGATCTTGGTTTCTAAACATGATGTGGCTTGATGTGTGTGCGATATCAGTGAATCTGTGTGATGAACTCGAGTATTTCTTTCGTAATTTTAGATAACCTATGTAAATGTCGATAGATATATTTTACCGATATAAGTTTGTAAATCTTTATCTAGTTCCCATAGTACAAGCTTAGCTTAGTTTGGGATTTGGTCAATTTGTGTAGAATTGTCCCAAACTATTTCACCGGATGCTCAACTCGAGTATTGGCGAATATTGGCAAATTCTCCACTAATGTAATGTAAGTCTCAGCGAAACAGTTAAACTTGAACTCTATGCCTACTTGTGAAGGTAGAGAATATCGCGTCCGTATGACACTTCGCGGCGACGGCACCGAGGGTGTTGAAGGTGTGTCAGAACTGATCCAGAACTCGTTAGCGTCCGGCGCCTCTGTCAGAGCACACCTGGGGTCTTTACTGATACTGAGGCTGCCCACAAGCCCTACGGATAAGGTGGCCGCGTTGGTGCAAGATTACATGGACAACGCAAATAAATACGGAATAACTTCGCTGAGCATCAGCTTGCCGGACTCGGAGGAGGTTTGCAGAAGGTTATATATGTTTACGAATATACCTAAACTAATTAGGTACTTATAATACAATCAAATACATCGGGGCTTACATGGAGGCAGAGTTGTGAGTAGTCACTTGCAACTCAATATAACTCAACAAAATAGATCGAAAGATCGATTTTTTTCTGCCATTGTAGCCGAGTGTTTTGAGCAGTTGCTCGCAGCACAAAGACTGCAAGTTCGAATCCCGATGGTTCCCATGAGTTTTTCTGAACTTAAGTACAGTGATTAGTCACACCACGAGCTTTACGGTAAAGGAAAACATCGAGAGGACGCCTGCATACGTTTGAGAAGAAATTTAAAGGCGTATATGTATAGTCGTGCTTAAGTAACGGCGATGGACTCGTCATCTGTCAAGTTGACAACTAAATTACAACTCTGGCGGAAAGTCGGTGTGTAGGTACTACCTATACACCTCTGCCTACCCCTTCGGGGACTTTATGGGAAGGCACGAGGATATATTGTTATATATGTACTTACATTATTAGTCACACCACGAGCTTTACGGTGAAGGAAAACATCGAGAGGAAACTGCATACGTCTGAGAAGGAATTCAAAGGCGTATAGTCGTGCTTGAGTAACGGCGATGGACTCGCCATCTGCCACGTTGGCACCTAAATTACATCTCTGGAGGAAAGTCGGTGTGTAGGTACTACCTATACACCTCTGCCTACCCCTTCGGGGACCCTTATGGGAAGGCACGAGGATATATTGTTATATATGTACTTACATTATTAGTCACACCACGAGCTTTACGGTGAAGGAAAACATCGAGAGGAAACTGCATACGTCTGAGAAGGAATTCAAAGGTGTATAGTCGTGCTTGAGTAACGGCGATGGACTCGCCATCTGCCACGTTGGCACCTAAATTACATCTCTGGAGGAAAGTCGGTGTGTAGGTACTACCTATACACCTCTGCCTACCCCTTCGGGGACCCTTGTGGGAAGGCACGAGGATATATTGTTATATATGTACTTATATATTTTTCTGAACTCAGTACCTACACTGAATTACGCGGAAAGCTATCCTTACTAATATTATAAATGTGAATGTAAGTTTGTTTGTTACGCTTTCACGTAAAAACTAACTTTTTATTGAAAAAAAAAACATTTTTACGACTGAAAAAAGCCGGTTTACTGATATATTTTTTATGGTGATGGCTTATACCCAGGATTAAGACATAGGCTACATTTGAACCCCGAAAGATTCAAAGCTCTAATATTATAAAGGCAAAAATATGTATGTTGCTCTTTCCACGCGGGCGAAGCCGCGGGCATAAGCTATATGACATAAGAGAACATCAAGAGTAGTTTGTGCACGTACTTATTCAATCCGTTAATGTATTTTTCACTCAGGGCCATTAATGAGGCGAGGGCAGCGACCTATGAGACCCGAGGGTCCTATCACATGTGCAAAGACGCCTTGTTAAGGATTGCAGGTCAGAATCTTCTTCATGCTAGTACTACATGTGTCAGAAAGACGAGTATAGTCATGTATATTTCTGTTTAATTCTGAGTAACCCTGAGACCCTTTTAAACACACTTAAGTACTCTTATTGGCTACTTAGCTTAAATTATCACATACATTATTTTAGAACTAGATTTTGATTTGCAAAAGAAAACTAGAATTAAGATTGCGATTTTGAACATTTTTATAATTTTTATACACATTATTTTTACATAAATATAATCACGTCAAGTCGAACAGAGTTGGCAGAGAGAAAAGAGTGCTAGTTTCTCTAGATACAGACCTCTTCCACTTCCTCCACATTCAGCAGTCTCTACATACATGCTCTGATTTCGAGTACTCTTAACGTACCCATCCTTGAGTGTCCGGTCGATTTGGTCTAGGTATGTAGGAACGGGATCTTCATCTGCCTCTTCCACACACATTAGCATTGTAAATCTGTTAGGTCAATATTTCTTTACTCGTTTTTTCCATATATCCAAACCAAACAATACTAAGCTTACTATATAATATTATAAATGCGAAAAATTGTGAGTATGTATGAATGTTTGTTACTCAACCACGCCAGAAAGGCTGAACGGAATTGATTGAAATTTAGCACAGAGATAGATTATATCCACCTCGTTGGTATAGTTATCGTGAATAGCCCTATCTTTGGTGGATCATCAAATCATATACAGCTGTGCCCCACGGCTTCGCCCGCGTAATGTTTTTTTGTATGAACATTTTGTATTATTACATTGTACATTTTCATTATTACTTTTCCCGTTTAGACCCAGAACCATGGCGTCGCACAAGAATGGGCAGGAGTTGCTTGGCGCAACTGTCCAGCATTGCCTGGAAATATTTATCTTTCTTTATGTTTTATTGGGTCTTTTTCTTGTTTGTGGTATGTACATTTTACTCTAATTATATTTGTCAAACGAATTTTCGTTACCTTTTCATCACTCAATTACGAATTAATTTCTGTTATGGGTGCCATAAACTAAGTCATTCATTAAAACATTTGTTTTAGGCTGTTTGTACAACAACCGATGCCCAAAAGACCCGTTTTTAGCTGACTTAGCATCCCAATTTACTAAGCTATGAGCAGTGTTATTATTCAGCTAAGGTTGCCATACGTCACATTCGATGATTTCGTATTGCAAAATATAAAGCGACATATATCACCACAAATGTAAACATTTTATGATACTAAATCAGCCCTAACAAACCTTCAAATATGATTGTTGTAGAATTGGTCTCCTATATACCAAAACTATGTTTTCCCTTTACAGTTGACGATAGCTCTGTGCGCGGGCGCAGTGATTGGGCTTTCCTTGACAACGATCTTAGGCTATTTGGATCCTAACCGTATATCGGAAAACGTCTTGAAAGGCGAGGTACGCAGATTTCATTTTCAAATTCTTTTGTTGAACTGAAAATGTTTGGCTCTATAATATTTTATATTTCCATCGTTCAGCACCCGTGTACTTGGTTCACATGTTATCATGGGTCTTTTAAATATGATCTGTACACGGTCTTGAGGTTCTTGCCTGTTATAGTTTATATATATTGCGAATAATTATTTTATAATTTCATTAGATCGTTTAAAATAGATAATATTATGACATTCCAAGGGGGGTAATGACATAGAATATATGGTCGAATGCATGTTTTCATAAACACATGCGGCCCGTTTCTTATAAGTGGTTACCTCCGATGACAGGGTCATAGATATGGTAAACGACGATTCAAGATTTTTTCATAATTACGAATATATTATATTATTAAATAAGTAGGTAATATGTGTTCGGTTTCTTCTAGATAATGACAGTGGAATCTTTGGAACAGAAAACTACACTTGCCATCAAAGTGGACAATTCAACCGAAGCTTTGTCTGTGGCTAATGCGTTAGTTCCAATTCTTCTTATAATTGATTTGGATTACTATATATAAGTACTAGTAATTTAAACAAACACGACACTCAAACTCAAACACATAGAAAAAGCGTTACGAAGAAATGAATTACATAGAAATATCATATTAAAAAGAAATAAACATTAAGTTATAAATTATATAAAACTTCACTCACAACAACACAACACAACACTACCCAGAAGCCAGAAGCAGCTTTTCGTATGGCAGATACTCTCGTCATCCCACTCGCTCCCGCGCCAGTCGAACAATTAAGCATAGAAGATTCATTGAACACTGTTAAATTTTTTGGGTACACTTGAGAGTCCAGCATACGGATGCGAACAGCATGAATTGTCAATTGGTTATTTTCAGCTACGTGTTGTCGGAGCCAAATGCAACCAAAAAGGAGATCAAACATATGTTGTACACAGCCATATCTCATACCGAAGTGAGTGACTGAGCATTTTGAAAATATTTAGGTATTATATCCATCCATTCGAATGACACATCAACAAATTGTAAAGTGCGTGTCATGCCTGAAGGCGATGAAGTCGAAATGTGATGGATGGCGAGTCCATCGCCGTTACTCAAGCACAACTATACATACATACGCCTTTGAATTGCTTCTCAGACGTATGCAGGTTTCCTCTCTATGTTTTCCTTCACCGTATAGCTCGTGGTGTGACTAAAACTCATTGGTATAGTCGGGATTCGAACATGCGATCTTTGTTCCAGGCAACTACTCGAAACACTCAGCCACGGCATGTGTATAAATACCTAATTAATATATCCTGAATAGTTTTTTTCTGAATTTCATCCGTAAGTAAATAAGACGATAGATACAAGAGTTGTTTGTACAGTAATGGAAAATATTGAAGCAAATGTCGTTTATACAGAGTATGACCGAGTACCTGGCAACGCGTGCGATCGACTCTCCGCAACACTACGTGTATATGTATGCGTACGGCTTGAGCATTGGCAAGACTCCTGACGGTACACTCCATGTCAGTCTCGTCATCTGCGTGTCTACGTGTATTTTATCTCCATATTTGTAACATAGAACGATAATATGATTTGATTTGTATATAAGCCTACGTTGTCTTAATGTGATAAGGGTCAGTTGTATGAGATCGTTTTTATACTACTTAGATGGCAAAAGAGCTTGCTTCCCGTCTGATGATCAAGGTCGGCAATGCATGCAAGGAGTTTTGCCACCAGCCATTGCATGTATTGTCGTCCTTGTAAAATATCTTCACACCATTCATAGAGAACCTAAATATTCGCTTGGAATAACTTAAACGGAGAATTCATTACTCAATCTGTGCGTGCGCGAATATGAATATTATGGAATATACAATTTTCCAACCATAAGGCAAACAGAACGGCCGCATCAAGCTCCATTGGTGCTCCCTGACCCTCGTTTTGTGCTCCGGTGTTTTTCCCACGTGAAGATTCCCACGCGTGGCAGGCAGAGTGAATGTGGATGAAATGAAAGAGGTCTGGATGTCTACAGAGAAATGGCGCCTTACTCTCCCTGTAGAGTACTAATGTGATTGTACCTTCTCTCCTCTGTAGGCTCAAGCTCTGTACAGCCCTATGCACCATGACGAAGCAGCTGCCGCTCGGTCTTTAGCCAGGGTCCACACGGCTTTACTTAGGCACTATACAGGAAAGCTGGATGCGAGCATACAAGTAGTGGACGATCCCCTGGGATTAGATCTTACACCGGTATCAATAACATTCCAATCCATATCTCTAAGATGACCTAATTCCTAGCTCCTAGCCTAGCTAGCTGTCACCGAAATAAGAGAATTCTTGTGGCTTTCCCACAAAGGGGCTTTCTTCAAGGGGCTAAAGCTAAACCGTATTATTTTGGTAGACCAGTTACAAGTCAGGCGGCCTCTTTTTACCTGATAAGAAAGGCGAAAGGTTATAAGATGCTCTCTGTGCTGGGCAAGTCGTTAAGAGGATATACTACTTGTGGAGGTGATATTTTCATGTGCCTGAAGAGGTGCGGGAACCAACTCGGAGAGTAGTTTGTCACCTATTTATCCAGATAATATTCTGTGCTGGGCAAGTCCATAATTTCACAAAAGCGTCCTTACGAGGAGCAGTACACACTTACCAAGCCAGAACAGGGGAATGAAAAGGAAATTAAATTAAATAAATAAGATGCTCTAAAATACAAAAATATACAGCAAATCTAACCTAATCTGAAAAACTAAGGTATTCTTGAGAATATCGTTTTACCCGCACTATTCTGTTAGCTCTGTAAGCTCAGTTGATTGTAGATATCTCTCGTTTCAGTGGATGAAGTACGTTGCACAGCCGCCGCTTTTGATACAATTCTTACTGACCTTGACTACGTCATACATAACGTTATTGCCGTCCAAGGAGCATGGTTTTATTAGACACACACAGGTATCGTGTACATTTATTATCTTTTATGGGCAATTCATCCTATTAATTGTATTGAGCCGCATTAGGCGCATAGTTCTGAGTTTGATGCGAAGATTGCAAGTTTGAAATCCAACTGTACCAATGAGATTTTTCTTAACTTAACGGAACTTAAGTACAGTGGTTAATTTTACCAGAAGCTCTATGGAAAAAATGGCAGAAAACCTACATACGTGCGAGAAGAAAAATCAAAGACTTATGTCCTTATGTAGAAGTCGTGCGTCGGGACACGGCGACAGAATCGTTATCTGTCGCGTTGGCCCCTAAATTGATCTCTTATTGACCTTTATGGAAATGCGGAAGATATAAAGAAAATAATAAGTTGATATTCCTTTACTTAGCCCTACGGGGGCCCTTGTGGGAAGGAGTGAAATAAGAAAATACTTAATGCAGAAGTATGTAGTTCTGACAACACCCAGTTATAGCTCTTCAGTAAGGCGAAACAAATATTATGGTCCCTTTTGACTGAATCTTCCCTTTTCCCAGAGCCACGCATTTCATTTCTCCCCCGCCCGATATTGGTTAAGCCTGTTCTTCTGCGACCTCGTCATGTACTGGATGCTGGTGTGCATCATGACTGTAGTCACCGTGGGGATGATCTACTTCAGCGTGCCCACCGGACACATGCAGTACTACGATATTCGTGAGTACATTTTATATTTAATACACGCGTGAACCGACGTCCTATTGTATGTTTTAGGTACTACTATCTACGCCTCACGGCTTTGACCGCTTCTGGATGTGTAAAAAAACATATCTTAATAGGTACTTGTTTTTTAAAGAAAATTAAGGTACAGGTAGTTTCCTTCAACAGATATATGCTTAGTGTAGGCATAGGCAACGATAAAGGCTTTTAAAGCGTCTCACGCTATTTCTGCATCTCGAATCATACCCTTGTCTACGTCATCACCCTTGTCTGCGTCATCAAGTCTGCCTATTTTTTTCTTCCAGTGGTGGTGCCCTTCATGTTGATAATATACGGCTTTGGTTGCATCCCGCAAGCATACATTTTCAGCCTAGGACATCGGGTCGCCTTAAACACTATAACTTTTATCATAGTTAATGTCATTTTCGGTTTGTATTTATAACTTAATCTTTTAATTATCTAACACAACATGATTTTCCTTAATATTACTTTTTTTTTAATGCTACTGCTTGCTCTTGAAATTCAATTAGTGGAGGCACCTGTGCACCTAAATTACTTCTGAAAAGAGTGAGCAGGGAATGTATATTTAACATTTAGTTCCTGCTTTTAAATTAAGGTTAGTCTCCAATTAGATACTTAATGTGTAGATTAAATAATCCTTCGTATATCCTAACATACATCTCGCCGAGTGCCCCACGGGATATGCCGATACAGAAGTTCGAAACACTGCATTATTGAAAAGCCTCGCGATATTTTAAGGTGAAACAACAATAATAGCAAAGTTCTTTTACGGCGACGCTTTCTACTACGCATGGTTCCTGATGCACCTGTCACCCCAGTTCAACTTCGCCTACGCCTACGTCAAGATCAAGCAGATATTCCTTTACAACAGCGAATGCGTCATGTTTAAGACCAAGGATTTGTGCTCTGCAAACATGCTCCACAAATGTTGCAGTGAGTACGTTAAATAAACAGTAGGTAATATTTACCAAAAGATCTGTTAAGCTTTTGCCAGTATTTGCCAAGGATGTGTAATGAGACGAAGTGGTTTTAGTCTGATTTATTTGAACTACAAATAAGGCTTTTAGACTATTGTGATGCGTGTGAATGTATTGTTTAATTTAATCTTTAAAATGTGACTTAGCTAAGTACGTCCAATTATGTAAGAAAAGCTGTAGCTACAAGTTAAATGACGCCAAATGGAGATTCTGAATCTGAAGTTTAATTTTGTCTTCAGAAAAATGCGGTGTACTCCAGGAGTGTTTTAAAAAGAAAAGCTACTTGTCACGCAAGTTCGGGGTGATCGACGAAATAATAGCTACTGTATCAACGGCGCTGATACTATTAATTATACTCTTATTGATAGAGTACAAAATATTTCAACGCATTTGGATGTACGGGATCGCTAGTTGGCTCATTAAGACTGAAGAGGTTAAGAGCAATAATTTGACTCCAGGGGTCCTAAGGGAAATGCAGGATGCACAGAACAAGGAGACGCAGTTGAAAGCAAACAAGAAATGTGGGTGAATAACATGCTGAACAAACTATGTTCAAGGCTTCTAAACTTAACTTTCAAATGTAGACCAAGTGGGAAAATTCATCCCACTTGGTCTTAATTTGAATTAGTAGCTAGCTAAAGTGTAATGGCGATACTTATGAGTACCTACTCATGTCGAAAAGTGAAATCGCCTTTTCCTAATCGAATCTGTCCTGTATCCATTTTCCAGTTCTTGTAGCACGAAAAATTGTATCCTAAGATATTTTTATGCTTGCAGCTCATAAAGTGGACACGTTTGGCGAGTGTCTAGTCGCTTGTCAGCTGACGTTGAAACATGACAGGATATACGCTATACACGACGTGTACCTCGGCCTGGCGCGAGGCGAGGCGCTAGCTTTGTCCGGGTTAAAGAGGCACGGCCGGCTTCTACTGTGCGAACTGCTCGCCGGGTACCTGTTGCCCAGTTCTGGTCGCGCTTGGGCAAAGTCGCGCTGGCGAAACACTTTGCACCCCCACTTGGTAATATCATGGGAAAAGTTGTAGGTACAACTACACCTTATCCCTAACCAAAGCTTATATTATAGGAATTAGACAACGATAAGTAGGCAATACGAGATACAACGATAAGACATACTTACAAATATAAGATATACTTTTTAAGTCACCTAAGCACCTAGAGATAACTCGCAACGACTATCTTGTGAGGGACGGCGTGATATGTATAAATGTAGCACCGCACCATCACTGATCTCTTGCAAGTCCTATGGTATACGCACCTGGCATCTCAGTCAGGATCTAATACCACTAGACCTGACAGGATTCCATCTGTACTCGCGAAACTGAAAAACAGTATAACAAGCAATAAATTGCTCCATTCGCAGAGTATTTATTCGTAATTTTTTTTTCTACCCCTTCATAAAAGGGATCAAATTTGGCACAGAGTATATCAAGTGACATTTTGAATTAAAAACTACTTAACTTAAAGTAATTATGTAGTATATTCATTTCAGTACGCGCGGCAGATAGCGTTGAGTAGTGGCTACCCGATGCTGCCTCCTTGGATGACTGTGTACGACGCCTTGAAGCTCATTGGGGTGCTTCGCGGCGTGCCTGACAGGATCCTCAAGGTCATGCTCAATGACTACATTAACACATTAGGTAAGTGCACGTACTAAATCTATACTAATATTATAAAGAGGAAAGATTTGTTTGTTTGTTTGTTTGTTTGTAATGAATAGGCTCCGAAACTACTGGACCGATTTCAAAAATTCTTTCACCTTTGGAAAGCTACATTATCCCCGAGTAACATAGGCTATATTAAATTGGACCCGATAGGTGGCGCTGCGATCGAGTTTCAAGAATTTTACCTTTTTACCCGGGCGAAGCTTTCTGTGTGTTTCTGTGTGTCTTAAGCTAGATTCGAGAATGGTTTAGATTTACAATTGGACCCAATAGGTGGCGCTGCGATCGTGTTACGGGCAATTTAACTTTTTCACCCGAGCGAAGCTGGGAGGGACAGTTAATTATATATTTATTATCCTTACGCATTCCCACAAGGGCCCCCGAAGGGATTGGCAGAGGTGTATAGGTAATACCCACACACCCAGGTCCCAGGCACCACGTGACAGATGGCGAGTCCGTCGCTGTTAATCCAGCACGACTATACGTACGCCTTTGAATTGCTTCTCAGACGTATGCAGGTTTCCTCTCGATGTTTTCCTTCACCGGAAAGTTCGTGGTGTGACTAATCACTGTACATAAGTTTATAAAAACTTGGTAAAGTCGGGACTCGAACCTGCGATCTTTGCGTCGCAGGCAACTACTCAAACCACTCGGCCACCACTAGCTAAATGACTAGTCTTATTGATATTTGAAGAGAGATCCGATCAGAGTATAAAAAGCGGTTTTGGAGCCAACTAATTCATGGGTGGGTGAAGCACGAGAGATACCGCTAGCGTTGCAAGCACCGATAGGCGGCGGTAACCTCTTAAAATGAACAGTCTGCGTGTTTACCCCTTAGAACTGCTAAGTTAGTACCTACCTTACAGCTAGCTTAGCGCTAATTGCATCATAACATATTGGTGCTTGTTTGAAGAACTGCAAGAGTTCGTGGACGAGCCGATATGTCGCCTGATGCCGAACGATCGCACGCGGCTTCACTTCGCGGCGACTGTGTTGGGCGCACCGCCCGTCATCATCGTCGACGAGTGCACTGCCTACCAGAAGTACTCGGTGCGCCGCGCCATGTACTTCATCCTTTACTACCTGAAGAAGCAAGGACATGCGGTGTTCATGAGCTCTAGCAGGTACCACACGATCCGTTCTCCTTTGTGACCTCTGTTGATTGCTGGCTCTCAGCTTTAGAAAGTTGTCTCTATGGGTAGCCAGACCCAAAAGGCATTGGCATAAACATTTTACTAGATACGTTACTTTCGACACCATACTGAATATCGCAGTCAAATAAAGATAGCGAAGCTTTGTATTCCTGCGGTGCATACATACCGCATACCTACACGTATTACAAGCATCCCCATGATATAATAATGCCCAGGTCCACGAAATAGGATAACAATGTGTTATTTTAAGGTAACTTCAAACTATTCAAGATTATCTTAGAAAAAACCCATCCTTAAAAAATATATTTGATGCTGTGCGCAACCCAGGCCATCGAGTGACCACTCATAATTATGGACTTCTTTCGAAATGCAGATACATACATAATTGACATTATTTCCTTTGATATCCATGCTCTGTGGACTTTCTGCCTAATACTAATTTACCTTTAAAAACAAAAACCAATTGAGTATCTACACTGCTAATATGATTTATACTTGAAGCGTGGAAAGTCACATGCCAGTGACGAACCGACTCGCCATCCTCGTGGACGGCGGCATCTTTGATATCGACACCGTGGACAAGTTCGTGGAACGGTACAGCGACAAGGGGTACACGGTAGTGGTCCACCTCAAAGACGACGTCGATATTGCACAAATGTTTGGCCAACACTTTACCGATTTCGCCATCAATGATACTTCGGAGGTTTGTCTTTTATTAATTACTAAACAGCCGTGGTGGCCGAGTGGTTCGAGCAGTGGCCAGCGACGCAAAGGTCGCAAGTTCGAATCCCGACTGTACCAATGAGTTTTTCTGAACTTAAGTACAGTGATTAGTCACACAAAGGCGTATGTATAGTCGTGCTTGAGTAATGGCGATGGACTCGCCATCTGTCACGTTGGCACCTAATATACCTCTGGCGGAAAGTGGGTGTGTGGGTATTACCTATACACCTCTGCCTACCCCCTCGGGGACCCTTGTGGGAAGGCTTGAGGATATATTATATTATTATATATTATATTATAATTACTAAACAAAATTACATTAAATCTTACATATAAGAGCTTTACGGTGAAGGAAAACATCGAGGAAACATTCATGTTTGAGAAGAAATTCAAAGGTTTTTGAATAGTCGTGCTTGACTAAGGGCGATAGACTCCCCATCTGTCACGTTGGCACCTCAACCGTTGGTACCGTTACGGAGTGAGTGGGTGTGCGGGTGCGGGGACCCTTGTGGTAATGCGTGAAGATATTATTATAAACTATATACGTTCCAACTACCTAGATCAAATCGATCGGACGCTCAAGGACGGGAACGTCAAGAGTACTCGGATCCGACGAGCACGTATGGAGAGACTTATGAATGTGGACGAAGCGGGAGAGGTATGTAAGTCTAGAGAGAACTGGCGCTCTATAGTCTCTGCCTACCCCGTCAGGGACTCGGCGTGATTGTATATCTGTTTATTTATTTCAATTTGAATTATAATGAAATATTACGCTACTGAAAGTGGACGAAGCGAAAGAGGTATGTAAGGATCGTAGCAAATGGAAAGAAGTGATCTCTGCCTACCCCTACGGGAAAGAGGCGATATGTATGTATGTATTACGCTACTTCTGTGGTCTGTTTTATGTACCTACATGTTTTACAATAAGTTGTAACGTTGATATTTCTTAATTAAACTATGTAATATTTTAGGTACTAGCCAATGTACAAGTTTTAGACCACGACCTCTCATGGGCGACGATCTTCAACAAAATGGAAGCCCTCAAAGCGTCTAACCCACAAGTGTATTCCTACATCGTATCCGCAATCCCCATAGACTACATCTACAACTCTATCATAAGTAACGAGTCCGGACACAAGGCGGTGTTTGAGTTAATCACATCCAACTGTGTGAAGAAACTGTTCGGAGCTAAAAAAAAAATTCGACCAAATCTTCAGGCGCTTTACAACTTGGTGCCGTTCGAGAAAAAGTATGATATTACTAGATTGAAGGAGCTGCCGTGGTCGGTCATATTCCATAGATAAAGCGAAGGAAAGCTCTAACTACAGTAGCGGTAACAAGGTCCATTCGATTTTATTACTCTTTTTTAATTTTGGAAATGAACAGTCTAATGTACATACATATCTTCACGCCAAGTCCCTAACGGGGTAGGCAGAGAGTATAGAGCGCCAGTTCTCTCTAGACTTACATACCTCTTTCGCTTCGTCCACATTCATCAGTCTCTTCATACATGCTCGTCGGTTTCGAGTACTCTTAACGTTCCCGTCCTTGAGAGTCCGATCGATTTGATCCAGGTAGTTGGAACGTGGCCTTCCTCTGCCTCTTCTTGCACACTTCTTGCACACACACACACACTCAAAACAGTCTAATGTAGTCTGTGTCAAATTCAGATTGGTTCATTCCTTTTCGGTATATATCAATGCTATGTGTACCACACTCATGTTGTCACAGGAGGCGATTTTAATTTGTTGTTAATATAACTGAAGCTTTAGGACGCTTAAGTATCGTCTGTGTCGTCAAGAGTCCACAAAAATAACACTTAGCCTTTAGTTCTTTAAACGTTTTAGAATTATTTAGTTTGGTTAAGAATGTTTTGTTATTATTAAGTGAGCGTTGAGTTAGGTTAGCCTTACATTATTATATGTTTGCATGCAAAATGTTATAAGCATAAAGAAGTGGTATTAATGTTTAGTTTATTACATTTATATGAATGATGTACAAATATGAATAAAATATAAAGCCTAAGCTACAAGAAATAAAATACTGAGTGATTAATATGAAATGTTAGTTTTAATTAAAATTGACTAGATATTTGGTTAATACTGAAATATTATTTTAAGAGCAAACACCATATTTTTATGAATGCCAACACCAGATATTAATAATCACAAATTTGTAACTAGTCAGAAATTATCGCCTGGCCCATTGTGGTTTGTCTTGTACAAGTTGAATTCTTGATTGTTTGTGATTCTAAAATTAAGTACTGTCATTGATCTGCATATAAATATAAAAGAAAGCTAATTAAAAAAATACTAAATGTCTGAAATTTACAGGCATAATTCTTTTCTGTTATATTTGCTCATAGTTTTTCTAAAGGCATTTGTATTAATGGGACATATACAAGATACGCAAATTCTTTTGATCCAAGAACAAGAATGGTATAGTAAGGTAAAAATTAATTACAACGGTAGCATAAATAGCACAGACTGATGTACGTAATATTGCTATCAAATTAATGTAAAGTAGTATGAGATCTATGTAGTTCATTAGAAGAGCCCCTGGCTTGCGCCATCATGTTCTCTATCCTGTTTGTGGTCTCACGGACCATTGAAAACTCGGACAAGTCTGGTAGATCTAGCACAATGTGAGCAGAGAGACGTTTGTAAACAGAGTTTGTATCTTTTTTATTTCGCCTAGCCTCTTCATATTTAAGCTGTTGTTTCAAAAATATTGATTGTTTCAGCATTTCTTGTATGTTCTTAAAGCTAGCTGTTGCCGCATCCATGGATTTCACTGCACTGGAATAGAGAAAGAAGGTATTTGGTTAGATTTATAATAGGATTGCATTTATCATTTTAGTTCTTTACATCAGAATTTGGATTCAGTTGGAACAAAATACTACATTTAAAATTTTCTCCTCGAGAAAGAAAAGAGGAAAAGAAAAGAAGAAACTCCACCCGCAAGGTGGAGCGCGGGGAGATTCTATTTGTTAACTCACTCATCTCGAAATCTCACGAAATCTCAGGAATTAAGGCCGATTAGGAGTATTCCTTACACGATGTAGAGGTCAGCCAAAAACGCTCAAATATCAAACAATATTAATGAAAATCAGAAACCAAGACTATTCCAAATTCGCCTCTTTTTCTCTTATTATCTTAATAAATAACGAAATATTCAAAGATTTGTAAAGTGAAGATAGGCACATATTTTTGTGCGCTTAAATCGCAAACGCTGGGTAAACCTTACGAGATAGATGATCAAATGAATGTACTACGGAGTAGTATATCTTTAAATGATCGATATAAAAGTCCGGGATTGTATTTAATTATCTCTAAAGGATATACCACCATAACCATTTTTATGTTTACATTATTATTAGTATCAATATCGCACCCGAGCGAAGCCGGGGCGGGCAGCTAGTAATATAATATATTTTTAAACAGTTAAAACTTGGTGTTTTTTATATTTTATTAAGGCAGACAGACTATAAAAAAAGTGTTTTCTGAATAATAATGAAACTATTTTTGAAAACCTCATGCTATGTTTATTGTAGTTTGTACTATCTGCATATGAAAATCATGTATGATGTCCTATATATTTAAGTATATATCTATCTATATAAGTAAATATATCGTTGTCTAGTTACCATAACACAAGCTTTGCCTAATTTGGGACTAGGTCAATTTGTGTGGAATTGTCCCAGGTCAGGTATTTATTATTATTATTATTATTTTTCTGTGTTTTTTTTTTATACAACAACAGTGCCAAACAAGCATACGGCCCACCTGATGGGAAACGGTTACCGTAGCCTATTTACGCTCACGATACCGAAGTATCACTTGCGCGTTGCTACTCTGTGTTCAGAGAGTTATACTGTGTTGGCAACATAATAGGTCTAATCCCATGGTTGCCAACACAATATAACAATCCTCCCCCCTCCCCAAGGAGCCGTAGCCAAATAACTAAATTTTTTGTGTTGTGTTCCTACGCGGTGAATAAGGTTTCCAATAATGAGCTCCTTGGGGAGGGGGGAGGATTGTTACATTGTGTTGGAAGCAGAGAGATTAAACCCATATACCCATATACATAACCCCATGTTGTATAAAAAAAAAAATGGACTTCTATAAGGTGGAGGTCCTGCCCCAGTCGGGCAGCTCCGAATTCGAACGGGAAACCCGTTAGGCCCTACCTCTCTTTGTGTTATTTGATCTTTAAAACTATACCACAACAACTATAAAAATGTTAAATATTAGGTTTAGACAAAATCAATTGAAAGGAGAGAACAATAAAGAATTAAGTTTCACCTCAAAGCATATTCCACGTCGTAGCACCGCCCTTGAAGTTCCTGTTGTAATTTGGTCACCTCCACACGGCGCTCCACCATCGGAGGCAAAGCTTTCCTCACGTGCTCCTGCAGCCTATAAAGAGCTAACGAAGGCTCATTGGCTACTATGTGCATGTTCTCTGATATGCGCTCAGCAGCTGAAAAGGTATGGTGATAGTAAGGAAATCAGTTTAAGAGACAAAAATAAACCTTATGTGTGTACCTTTTTTCGCTTTTGCCTCTAATTCTTGATCGCCTTGGTAAACAAATGCCATTTTGTTTTTATTCATTCCCTATTTTTTTAACATATTTTGCTTGGTGGAAATAAGTAAATATATAATAAGTAAAGCAGCTGTTTAAAACTTGCTCTTTGTTTTATTTTGACAGGCTCATTGTTACGCCTGCAATCTGTCCTGTCAAGTCGTCTGCTTGAGTGAACGATCTGGTTTGACGTTTGTAACCGTGTAAAATAAAACCGGCAAGAGTCATTGGCAAGAGTCCGAAAAATTTACTTCGTGGCCTTAATTTACATTACAGATTTTCAGACTACCATTTATTCCAATGTCTCGGAGTTTCATAGGCTGTGATCATTATATACACAAGCCGTGCCTTGTTTTATCTACAGAATATCTACCTATTATCTCTAACAAGTTACTACAGGCACATTGAGAAAAATCTACTCAAAGTTGGGTTGGGTCTAAAGAATTTATTTCTCATAAGAACATTACAAGAGTTCACATAAAAATTATTCACAATAACTGAAGAATAGCTGTAACCGTAATGCTTAATATTTCACCGAATTCAGTAGGTCCAAACTGTTTGTGCGGGATCTTCGAGAAATAGGTGATAGCAGGAGCTGTTTATAATGTGCTGGCTTTAGAGTTGGTCATTCGATGATATTTAACATTACCACAATTAAGCATTAAGTGTTGGTTGACAACATTAATTAATTTGTTAAATATCTATCGACGATAATCGAAATCACTGCATGCTATACTTTGTTCGCATTGCACAAATCGGTTTTAAATGGTGTAAATTCGAAATCAAAATTCGCAACACTACTTCTATATGTTTATGTTCAACAATTTCAATATCTATCACCATTCACCATTCATCACTAAACTAAACCCTACCCTACCTACTATGTCTTTGACAGTTGCCTACTTTTTTTAAATTGAAATTGTAGATTTGTAGTCTAAAGAGTATTAAGATTACGATTATAATTTTCTATCAAACAAAGAGGCCAATCTTAATATAACATGTTGATTTAACCCTGGTGTATGAAATCCACTACAGGTTTCTTTCTGCGTAAATTGCAAGTTTTTATGGTATACAAAATTACAAGTTTTGATGGTATACAAAATTACAAGTTTTGATGGTATACAAAATTACAAGTTTAGAGGTTACACATCCATTTGTTTATTTTGTTATCGAGTATGCTACCCCTGTTATCTGCATCAATGTCGAACCGTAAATATTAATGTGTGTTATCTCAACAATTTTACTGTGGGATTAAGTATAGATCCTTAAATGAGTAGTCACACATGAAAAGTAGCTGGTAAGTATCTACTTTATCTTAATAAAGTACAAGAGATTAAAGATAGATAACCTTCAATTTTTTTCAGTGGGTAGATATTCGTCCATTTAGATTATCGATATCAAGTTAATTAATCCCGAAATTTTATTTTTTATAGTTTTTCTTTTGAAGTTCAGTATTCAATTTTTTTCTGTTTTGTTTGTAGTTATATGAATACATACATACATACATATAATCACGCCTCTTTCCCGTAGGGGTAGGCAGAGACCACTTCTTTCCACTTGCTACGATCCGATATATGAATACAGCGTTCGAAAATAACCGTTACTATAATGGTGAGTGGTACTTGGCCTATTCTTTCTTACTGAAGTAATCACTTCACTATCTTAACTCATAAGCATTGTTTCAAAGACTATTAATGACATTGTTGTTCTATTTTAAATTTGGCAGGGCAATTATTTATAAATATAATTCCATAACCAATAATAATGAGAGAGGTATGCAAGTCTAGAGAGAACTGGCGCTCTATACTCTCAGCCTACCCCGTTAGAGACTTGGCGTGATGATATGTATGTATGTATGTATAATAATGTTGATAAAACAATGATAATTTTTTGCAGGAAATTAAACCAGTTGAATCATTCATGGGTTCATTCCTGAATCTTATGCTGCCTATTAGGATGCTGCTTCGAGTGTACTCTCTGTGTATACTGATGGTAGATATAGTGTGGGTGGTATTCAATGCAACATGTGCCACAATGCAAGCAATGTATGAACTCTTCAGACCTCCACCACTGAAATTAGTGCGCTTGGAGACAGCATTGGTAAGGATAATTACTCTATAATGTTAAATACTGGCTAAAATTATTTGCCTTACAACCTTGAAATATTAGGATATTCAACACCATTTATCATCATCTGTATGAATATGAAGTAAAATTCTTATAGTCCTTGATAACAATATTAGGGAAACCTATGAAAGTTTTTCATGGCTTTCACATCATTATTATATGAACAAAATCTTAAAATTTGTGACACAAGCAAAAATACTTAACACTGTGCCTAATTAAATACATTTATGTAAATACATTTGTGGAACCTTCAGGTCATTGGTGCAGGGCGTGGAGTGGGTCGAGAGATTGCCATTCAACTTGCAGACCTAGGAGCAATAGTTCTATGTGTGGATAAGAATAAATCCTCCAATGAAGACACAGTGGAAATAATCAAGCGGCGTGATGGTTCGGCAGCCAGTTATCGTTGTGACATCACCAAGAGAGAAAATGTCAAAGCATTAGCAGCACAAGTGCGGAAGGATGTAGGATTTGTTAGTATGTTGTTCTATTGCTGTGGCATTCCTAGTCCTCGATCGTTACTAACTCAGCCACCGCAAGATATCCATGACACCTTGGACCTGACATTAACTTCATATTTCTGGGTAAGAAATATTAAAAATAAAATCTAAGTTCGAAATGACATTTGCAAGACATCCATATTACAGAAGATTGTAGCCAAATGGCTATGCTTGTCAGCTGGTAAAACTATGGATACACCAACACCCTTGTTCATGCTCATTGTAATCTTAGTAGTTTTTGTACAGTGTACAGTGTACAGTAGGTGCTATGGTTACAACTATAGTACTACTAGATATATGTTTTGACCATTCCTCTGTTTAATAGGCAGTTGTCATAAGTGTATTGTAATATGTTTTTTCAGCTTATTGACCAGTTTATACCCGAAATGAAGGCCAAGAACCATGGTCACATTGTGGCTCTTACTTCTGTGGCTGGCCTCAGCTATATCAAAAACCAGATGCCGTTAAGTGTTGCACAGTTTGCAGTTCAAGGCTTAGCTGAGTCCCTGATGGAAGACCTAAGGATCAACAAAATTGATGGAGTGCATGTCACCTTAACGCATATATACCCATTTATAGTTGGAGATGACAGCCATGACATCAGGCTCAGGTATACCTAATTGAGTTGATATTTATCATCGGGCAACTACTTGAACCACATCTCTACAGTGACTGAAAGGATTCTTACAAAAGTTCTAAACAAAAAAAAAGTTGTTGTAGTTATTAATAATTAATAACATAATATGTTCACACCTTTCCGTGAATACTTGTATCCCAACTTCTCAAGCACAGCTATAGATGTTATGTTTTTGAATTTGTTCAAAAGGCAGGTTTTCTCTTGACTATTCTCTGTACTTAAGTTTGGAAAAACTCATTGGTACAGTCAGGATTTGAAACTGCAATAATTGAGTTGCAAGCAAGTTTTCGGTTCAAATATAGTATGGAAACTATTCACCATCAGTAGTCTTGAAATATGCAAATATTTTTTGTGATATTAAAAATACCTCTCAATCGCCTGGAGAGGTATTTTTGAACACCCATGATTTGATTAAGCTTGCGAGTGATTTATATTTTCATTTATGTGTGCAAAATATATATGTTGACCATTACTCTTCACAGGATACCAAGTTACTTCGGGACTATCACGCCTAGTAAAGCTGCTACGTCCATACTCGAAAGTGTGCGTCGCAATTACCCAGAAGTGTCAGTTCCCAAGCATGTATTATACTTAGGGCACATATTGCGCATCTTGCCAAGGAAAGCAACGGTTCTTATTAGAGATCTACTTGACACTGGTGTAGATTTTGCCTGATTAGAAACTTATTAAGAATCATTGAAATTAATTGCTCAATTGATTATACACATTCCAAAGATTTTTACTTGTATTTAAAAGTTTGTCTTTGTAAGTATAATGTGCCATTACAATTTGTTTTTAAGCAAAAATATCTTAAAATGTATATATGTACTTTTTTTAAATATACTATTTCTAAATTACATATTTTTTCGAAATTCTATACGTATGTTTCAATTAAATCAAATCAAATCAAATCGATCGGACGCTCAAGGACGGAAACGTCAAGAGTACTCGAAACCGGCGAGCATGTATGAATGTGGAGACCAAGACCAAGTATTAAATAGTAGTCTTTGGTGGAGACTGATGAATGTGGACTAAGCCATTAAATAGTAGTCTTTGGACTAAGCGAAAGAGGCATGTAAGTCTATAGAGAACTGGCGCTCTATACTCTGCCAGGGACTCGCCGTCACTTTCATAAAGAAGTCATAAAAGAGCCGAGCTTAACGCTGGTGACATGTAAGTAACATTATGGTAATCTACAACTAACAACGGGTTTGGTCTATGACATGTAAATCAGAATTAAGTTTTAAATGGATCGTGATTTGGAAGGGTACAGTACAGCTGGATTGAATTAGAATGATAGGAGGTCTCCGTGATAGGTTGCGGGGCGTGAGTTCCGGGAACATTGGCTACTTCACCCAAAATAGCGAAGGCCAAGGTCTCCCTGCCTCCACCCTATATAATAACGCCGCGGCTTTTAAAGCATTTGCGGTATAGTGCAGTGTTTTTTTTTATATTAAACGGGAAAACTTGTGGTTCCAGAATAACAAAATTCGGCCACAAATTTCTGTCAAATAATATATTTTTTAAGGTGGCCATTTAAAAATATGTCAAAAAAGTGTCAGTGTCAGAGCACAGTAGCGCCGTCATGTAGGTATGGTATGTCATCTGAAATATTTTCGTTTCGCATTGAGATTGGTTCTTGTGATTTGCGTGTTGATTGAATAGAAAATAAGTTATTTGTCGATTTTTAACAAGTGTAAAGTGATTTTGTATGCATAAGTTTATTAATTTGCTTAATAAGCACTACTGTAAAATCTACTGAGTGTTTTACTCGGGGCTCCGAGCTAGGTGAGTACCGACAAATACTTCGATATTGAATGTATCTTCGGCTGACACCAGCACAGCCGATCGATATTAGAAAACGTATGTTTTATTTGGTAATTCAGTTACAATCCACTGATTTATAGGAAGGTTGGTATGCTAGCCTCACGTTGCGTGTGTTGAATATGGTTGACCCATTTATAATATGAACCGGAATCGTACTTTCTTTAGTTCATCACACGATTTACGACATTAATTGTTTTCAAATCGATAATTACGTTTGATTAGAATATCAAAACCCAACAGTACTCTATAGCTACGTACATTCAAAATTTATAAGAAAACAGACAAATAAATACTTTGTTTTTTGGTACCTTTAGATAGATACCTTCCTAGAGCAAAAGCCTAATATTAATTATGTTTGTTTTTTAATTTAAAATACTTTCACTTTCACAGGAAAATTTATTGGACATTAAACAAGGGATACCCTTTTATAATAAATGTTCCCTAAAGCTTTAGTGTCATTTATTCAGTAATAACTGAAATACAACATGCATCAGAATAAATTACTAAATTATTGATAGTAATAGATAAATATGTAATTTTTTTTTTTAATTTATGAAAACCAATGATCACAGCAATAATTGTGGCAATTTTTACTTGTCATATAAGTAATACTTGAATTGATGCTAAAATTTTAGAATTAAATTAAATTTCTTATGTTTACAGAGGAAATATTGAAATGTATCTGCCTAAGCTACCAGTGGTGTTTCTCTCACATATTGTGAGAATGTTATAATGAACCTCATCAGAAGATGATTGTGGACCTTAAGCCATTTGCAATAATATAAATAAATACATCATGACAGTTCCATACAAATGTACCTAGACCACACCTCACAAAAGGCATACTTATATATACTTAAATACATAAGACATCCAAGACTAAGTTACATTTCCTCATATTAATCACTCAAATCTACCCTCAGCAGAAATCAAACCTGAAACTTCAAGCTTTGCAGTGAGGAGCTCTGCCCTTTAGTCAGCCCTTTCCCAGCCCAGACCTTAAGTTTAGATGGCCATCTACATAATTATGGCTATGGATAACATTCCATACATATTCATCCTTACATTCAGATATTATGTTATTATTACATGAAAAAACCTTGCCAGGAGAAGTCTTGTCTTTTTCGACATTGTTTCCCTTTTTTACCGAGAGGAGAAAGATTTTACATACAAATAATTTTATGCAAGTGGAGTAATTCATTGCCCTGCATTGCTTTCATTAATATATTCTGGTATTGAATAAATAAGCTTTTGAAAGGAGTTTGATTACATTGGTTACTTTTTTAATTTGAAAAAGATAAATAAAACACCTATATGATAACTTAATCACTGCAAGCTCAAAATAAGACATGTTCAATGATGTGTTTAGTTGTGCTCGAAAGACATTCTTTCAGGTTCGCACTCTGTCTTACAATATGACGAAAATTGCTATTAAACCCTGGTGACATGTAACTTGTGCTAGGGCTTTTTTCAAAGATCCTCATGCACTCTGGTGGCAAGGCGTATATATACTATTATTATGAATATGACAGTGTTTTATTACAAAAAAATATACACAGATGTTAAGGTTCCTGCGGAAAGCTCTTAGCATGAAATTGGCGAATTTAACAATTTGGCAGTGCTAATATTCTGTTTGGAAGCCCGCAAGTGGTCTTGGATGCTAATCATGCAATTCATATATATATAAATGAGGATAGGTGTGTATAACAATCTGTTTGCCAACAGTATACAGGCAATTTCCCTACAAGCAATTTTTTTTTATTCTACATGGGTGGCAAACTAGCATGCGGCCCTCCTGATGGTAAGCGGCTACCGCCGCCTATGGACGCTGGCAATACCAGGGGTATCACTCGCTCGACGCCGAACCTGCAGGAATCTTTTCACACCCTTCTTGAAGAACTCTATGCTGTACTTCTCCAGGGAAAACCTCAACGGAGAGCTCATTGCGTTCACGGAGCTAACATTTATGGTATAATTTATTAAGTTACATTATAAAACAGCAAGTAAATAAATGCTGCCAAAGTCCTTACTAATGACATTTATCGGGATACGAATGTCTCATTTTTCGGTGGTTTCCATTCCCCGTTTTTTGATTAATTGCTCCTTAATGACATAAAGCATTAGCGGTCCGCAATTTGTTGTTAATTTGATGGGGAGACGTTCGGAGATTTGATCTTATTTATTGAAGGGGATTACAATCGACAGAAGTAAACGCATTGTAAATAGATTCGATGATCGTTAACCTCTGCATCTATTCCATTTTATATTATTAATATTAGCTATTATGTTAAAGTTTGGAAGGTAGTTAGGTAGGTAGTAGCGCGATAGAGTAACTAACTCTATCGCGCCAATGCTGCACAGAATTGGAAGAAATTTCGCACATAGATAGTTCTTAATGAAGTTACATTACAAACAGAAAAAGAAATCATAATATTTACGAGTTTGTAATAATAGCAAATATAAAAAAAACTATGCGGGCTTAACCAGGAGTTCTAAATAGCTAGTGTAATTATATATGAACGTTTCTTTCGTACCCTAGAGTGTTGTCTTTTAAAAGCTTTGTTGTGTAGTCTGTTGGTGTCGTATGTAATGCAATAGTGTCCGGGCAATGGGAAAAGAATTGGATTACATGCCAATCTAGTGCGCGCTCGCTTCGCTTACCTGCAGGTTATTCGGTTTCGGTTATGTTAGCATTTTGAACGAGATCAAAGTTTGTCAATCTTATAAAATATGAAGAGATATTTTCCCTACTCTCCTTGTGTTTTAAAACATAATATCGAATATAAATGGCCTATCAAAGACCCATTGAAGGGATAATTTTTGATAAATCTCCTCGTTTATGTCAGCTCTCGATGTCTTTATATGAGAACAGGGAATCCGTTTTATCTCCTAGTCTGTTAGCATTCTTGAAGGAACTGTCTAAGCTGCGATAACACGACTGGCTCGAGTCAACAATTTCTCTTTATAATTTTCAGATTGTAGTGGATTGCGTAGAGGTCTGGTAGGCAGCCACAAGCAGTGGCGGATTTACACGTATGCCGCCAGTAGAATATCAATGAAAATTTTCAAACAGGCGGCGCCCCTCTCACCTGTGTGAAATTTAATTTGATTGCGGGTTTTTTTCTGGTATATAATTGTATTATTCCAGCTAATTCTATGTTTGTGCCAACATTTCATCCAACTCCGTTCAATAGTCCTTGCGTGAATGAGTAACTGGTATAATTTCTGCCCCCAATTATGCCGCCCTAGAATCTCCTACATGCCTCGATACCATATTAATAGGCAAACTTCAGTCGGTAACGTGGATACGTATTGTGATCACTCCGCGCATGAATTGATTTTATGTTGTGGTCATATATACATACATATCATCACGCCGAGTCTAGTCGAGTCTCGAGAGTATAGAGCGCCAGTTCTCTCAAGACTTACTTACTCATACTCTTTCGCTTCGTCCACATTCATCAGTCTCTTCATACATGCTCGTCGGTTTCGACTGTTTCGAGTAGGTACTCTTGACGTCCCCATCCTTGAGTGTCCGATGGATTTGATCTAGGTAGTCGGAACGAGGTCTACCTCTGCCTCTACTTGCACAAATTTTCGCTTTGTATACCTGTTTCGTCAATCTTTCTTCGGTCATCCTTCCTATATATCCAAACCAACGTAACATGCCTTTCTTCATTTTTACAATCGCGCCCTCTCACGCTAATTGTTTTGCGAATCTCTTCATTGCGGAGTCGATCATAAATCGTTGTTTATATATGTATCTGTTAATCTTATTTTACCTCCAAGGTCATAAGTACCTAAAACCTAGTCTGCCTCATGGAAATCAATGTAAGGATTAGGATGGTTTACGACTTGTATTCTCGGTTGTAAAAGTTATCGACAGTATAAAGCCAGTCCGCCATTCTACGAATATCATTAAAATTCTTTTCACGGCATGCCTGTGTAATTTGCTAGGATGGGCCCTGTTTCACGAGACCCTCGAATTCGGCATTTAACTACCCTGTGTTGTAATTTTATTGCGGCCCATACATTTGGGGTTCATTTATGCCGTATTAGCAACAATGTCACGTGTACAAGTCTAATTACGTTTAATTACCGGATCAAGTTTGGGTATGAGTAATGCAATTGTCTGACAGTGCAAGAGTTAGCGTAAGAGGTTTTGAATATCAATTAACGATTTGTTTTGTGTTAGATAAGACATAATGAGCCTCGGAGTCGCGCAATGAGAGTGAATAGTTAACTATTGCTTGCACATCACAAAATCGCTAGTAGACATCCATAAATACCCATATCTCAGCCTACGTGACTATGGCGGTAATACATAGCATCACGCCGTGTCCCTCACAGGGTAGGCAGAGAGAGTAGTAAGTTGTCTCTATATTTACCAGAACTATAGTCGTAGGGAGCTAAAAAAAAAAAAACAAGGGTGTGATTTTAAAGATACACTAGCTGTCCCGCCCAGCTTCGCCCGGGTGAAAAAGTAAAATTTCCTGAAACACGATCGCAGCGCCCGCCACCTATCGGGTCCAATTGTGATGTAAGCTGTCCTACCTTTCAATTTATTTTATTTTTATTTATTTTTAAAATACACATTAGAACGGCCAGTGGCCAATTACTCTAAATAGTTAAAAATTATACAGCATATACACAATACAAAAGAAAATATATAAAACAACATTCATACATTCGCCTCCCAATACTCGAGACATGCCGACATAATAGTCTGCCATCCATCCGCAAACAAATCGCAATCAGAGTTGGACTCCAAGAGATCATTGAACGCAGAGAGAGTGCGAGGGACGGGAGAGTATGATCGCGACTTACTACGACAAGCCGATATGGAAAAGAGCCTGTGTTTCCTGGCGCGTGTGTAGTTGTCAGGCACAAATATTTTTGTGAGCTCTTCGAGTAATTCAGGGGCATTAATACTTCCACGAAGCACCTTGCACATAGTTGACATTTGGTCACAGTTCCTTCTCACCTCTAATGAGTTATACCCTAAGCAGCCCTGGAGATACTTTGTAGGATACAAGTATGGATAGTACCCATACACACGCTTGTATAGAAACCTTAGGAACGCTTTTTGTACCTTCTCTAAGAGTAGTATGTACTTCTTCTCGTAAGGATTCCATACGCATGCGCCAGCTTCCAATTTGCTGCGAACAAGGGCACTAAATATGACGGAAATTATATTGGGGTTGCTAAAGTCCTGAGCGTTTCGCAATAAAAATCCTAGTCGCTTGTAGGAGTCTTTAGCAACCGCTATAATGTGATCGTGAAATGTGAGTTTCCTGTCAAATGTGACGCCAAGATCCTTCATAGTATCCGTGGAAGCAATATTAATGTCACCTACTTTGTAGCTAAAATCAATTCGTTGTCTAGATCGGCCAAAACTCATTACATAGCATTTTGTATGGTTTAACTCCATTTTGTTCTCAACACTCCAATCTAAAACTGCATCAATATCAACCTGTAAAGCCAGGCAGTCGGTTACAGATTTAATCTCGGTAAAAAGTTTGAGGTCGTCAGCATACAAAAGGCAGTCAGCATGCAAGAGAACACCGGGGAGATCGTTAACCATTATGAGGAATAACAATGGTCCTAAGATAGAGCCTTGGCTGACACCAGAACGCGTTTGATACGGCTCAGACTGATATATACCCAGTCTGACAAACTGCTGACGATCGCGAAGGTAGTCAGCTAGAAGGCGGAGAAGACCAGGGGGGAAGCCAATGTTGTGCAATTTGGCCAGCAGTATATCATTATTCACCCTATCAAACGCTTTCCGGAAATCAAAGTAGAGGACATCTACCTGACCCCCTCGATCTAAAACTTTGGAAGTAAATTCAACAAAAGTTAGTAGATTTGTATTAACAGATTTTTTCGTTCTAAAACCGTGCTGTTGATTACACAGATATTTGTCAATTTGGGTGTAAATATATTTATGAAGTACGTTTTCAAAAACTTTTGCTGGGGATGAAAGAACTGCGATTGGTCGGGATTCCTCCACTTCGGTCATGCTGACGCCTTTAGGTATGGGTGTGACCCTTGAGATTTTCCACTGGGACGGATAGGCTCCAGTTTTTAATGCCAAATTGAAGATGTGGTATAAAGGTAAGCAGAGGTAATGTTTAAACGTTTTTAATATATCTGATGGAATATTATCGGGTCCTATAGAGCTATTTGATTTGAGCTTTTCTATTCCTAGTAAAATATCTTCTGGAGTAAAGTTGACAATATTGATATAATTACTACCGAGATTATGATCAGTTATTGGGAGATTGTCTACATCATGTTGCGGTTTCTCTTCAAGAAATACACTAGAGAAGAAATCCGCAAATGCCTTTGCCGCCTGTGCACCTGTATGTTTTTCTCCTTTATATTGGATGGTTGGTTCAAACCCACCTTTGGCGCGCAAACTTGAAATGTGCTGCCAAAACTTACGGGGATTAGATGTTAAGCTGGTTTCTATCATTTTCATGTGATTTGTATAGGCGGCTGCTGTACGACTTTTTAGACTAGCTCTAAGCTCTGAGAATGCCTTATATGTATTATGACATTTGGTACGCTTCCAGGCAGCATGGAGATTGCATTTGCGTCTTGTATCCTGAATAATGTCACGCGTAAACCACACGGGGTAACGCCTTGTCACTGTAGTTTTCCTTGACTTTTTTGGGATACATGCATCAAATATATCGTAAATAGCCTCATAAAAGCATTCTACAGCCGTATCAACGTTGTCAGTTTGAAAGACGCTCTCCCATGAATATTCAGAAAATAATGTATATAGTTTTTCACGGTCAGATTTTTTAAAGTTCCAGTCATTAGTATTATAAATATTGCTTGGTTCAAACAAATCAGATTGGGGCTTAGTGTTAAAGTTGATGCTAACTTTTAATGGTGGGTGATAGTTATCCGGGTTGACAATACCCTCCGTACCCAATACACTAGTCACAATACGTCCAACGCGCTCCTGTACCAACACGACATCTAGCATACCTCCATTCACATTCTTCACACCATTCTTCTCACTCAGACAGCAAAATGATAAAAAATAACAATAATAGTTAGTTATAGACAATGAAGCACTGTTTAAATTCAGGTCTCCCAGAATGAACACTGTCCCGTTTAAGCCATGTATATTGCTTTCCACCTTACAAAACCAACGCATATAATCTTCATCCTTAGAACTTGGTTTTATATACACAACACACACAAAGAATGTACATCCATTAAACACGAAACTAGCCCAAAGGTCTTCCCCGTTTTCTGTTTCGAGTTCAGGGCGACGTTGGAGTACGATAGGAAAACGCGCTGTAAGTAAAACGCCTCCACATGGCGTTTTCCTATCTCTTCGTAGACCTTTCCAGTCACCAACAAATAGTTCAGGGTCTCCTACAGAGTCGTCAAGAAATGTTTCAGTTGCTGCGGCCAAATTGTGATCTAGTAGTGCCAAGTTGTTCCGCCACGTAGGAAGTTTTGTTTTTAAGCCTCTTACATTTTGATAGTGGCAGAGAAGGTTTGCCACTTTATATACTCCGAAAGGGCCGCCGTTGCCTATGGTTGCTTTGAACGGCGTGATTAGGTTGCTTGCGGTACTCCCAATGTTTAATCATCGCATTAACAGGCCAAGCATCGGCTGACATACAGGCATCATAGTCAGCCACTGGAACACCAACCTTATAGGACTTGTAATTGCCTCGTGGTTTAAGTTCCTCGACAGTGCATGAGCCGTTCGAGCATAGTTGTTGCAGATATAAGCTGATGTCATCTGCATTCGATGCCATGTTCCATAGATGCAGATATTTGCGTGCTTCAACAGCTCTTAAAGGTGTCACAGTTGGTCCGGCTGTTCCACATAAGGTTTTAGACTGTTGTCGCCTCTTTCGTTTGACCTCTGTCCATGGATTATTTCCTGATTCAACAGGAGGCTCTTTCGAGGGGGCTTGTACAGGCGGAAGGGGCTCATCGAATGATTGAGTAGGGGGATTTGACTGGGAATGTACAACGGAGACGGATGTTGTTATATGGGGTGGCTGGTCAGATGGTATTTGCTTTTTTGACCGCCGCTGTTTACGACGCTTTGACTGTTTGATGGCAACAGGCGGAATAATGCTTGCGCTAGAATCTTGGACAACGATAATTGATTTCTCTGTAGATGATATATCCCTCGTGGGGTCACTCTGGGTACTCGAGGAGAAGTGTCCAATTGTTTCGGTAATAAAATCAACTGCGTTTACAAAACTTTCTAGTTTGGTCTCATAGCTTGCAAGCAGAGATAAGGCAGTTGTGAGCTGGCCCTTTAGCGACACAATTTCCAGTCTCAAATCACGTACTTCAAGAGAGAGCTCAGAGGAGGAGGATCCAGTCTCGCGGGGCGCCTCGTCCATTGGACGCGTAGGCCTTTTTCTAAATGTAACGTTACAATTATCTCCTTCCATCAATTCTCCAGTACAGTCGAAACATAACCATGTATCAGACCCCCCCGCATCAAAATCACCAATACATTCCATATGGTATGTTCTACAGCATTTATCCGAGCCACAACGCATATATTTTCCTTCTGCTATAATGATATTACAACAAGAAGCGCAATTCATTTTGATTTGCTATTTTATATATTGTTATTTAGTACGACTCGATCAAGCGCTGATTTATTTTAAAGCGCGCTTCACAGCAAAAGTTGTCTAGCAGTGGAAAAGTTGGAACTCAAGCGCTGTTAGTGCTTAATAACCAAGCAGACACCGTGCTCCGAATAATCCGGCGTTGCAAGGCGGTTGAAAGCGTTAGTGCGTCCAGCGTAAAAGTATGCGTGCGTATTGCTTTAAGCGGCTGCGTTCTCACTAAGCGGTGGAATTGCGAGTTGTCGTAGGTCAGGCATGCACCAAGCAAATTCGGCGGTTAAAAAATAATTTAAATGTATTATGGAAATAACTCACTGAAATTATGTGTTTGTAGGAAACGTTTTACACGTATATGTAGAACACTTCTTGCACTTTACGAAGATATAACTTTCATGAACTAACAATTGAAATTTACTAGTTATTTGAATTAAAAATTACGGAGCGGCTCGACTAAGATGTTCTCTGTAGAACATACGGACGACATATCAAGTTTGATCAAACTGCACACGGTGTGCAAATTTGATTGAAATCGGTTAAATTGTTCAGGAGCCCATCGCGGACTTGCGATAAAAATTGCTATAAAAAAGGTTATAGTGAGTCAATCTTTAAAGATAGACATATGGTGTCGCGGACTTTTTTTTAGAACTTTTAAAGAGGAACAATTCCCTCATACATGATATTTTCGTAACTTAAACCGTTTACGCAGCGCACGCAGCGGAAGCTCTCAAAAAGGAATAATTTTTCCCGTTCTTGCAACATTTTTCTTTTATGCTTCGCTCCTATTAGTCGTAGCGTGATGCCTAAAGCCTTCCTACAGAAATGGACTATCCAACACAAAAATATTTTTTCAATTCCAATCAGTAGTTCCTGAGATTAGCGCGTTCAAACAAACAAACAAACAAACTCTTCAGCTTAATAATATTAGTATAGATTAGTATAGATTAGACAAAGGGATGGTCTAGAATTGCTTCTACAGCTTTTTCTATTGTACGATGTTCGAACAACCAGAAATTTCCCGTGCACTACTGTAAGTCAGTTGGACGTATGAGATTGATCGATGCCTCGCTGTATACCATTAGGTTTTTTGATGTGGTATCCTTCAACCAATACCCGACCGTTTTAGGCGGACATCGGGCGGGCTATCTCAGATTTATACTCACTGGGTGGCCATGTTCTATACAAGAGAACACCGGATTCTAGCACTCTTGTGTGCCCTCAGGAATTCTAGCCATCGCCGACTCCGGACCGCGTTAAGTGGTAGCCAAAGCTCACGCTAACTACTACCAAACCAATAGTCTCCTTTAGACGCCCCTGACAGGCTGGGTTTCCGTAGCCAAATTCTTGTCTCTGTTCATTCGGGTTATTGACTGTAATATCTATCCCAAGGGTGCTTTGCGTTTTATGTACATCGATGTCATATGTGAATCAAAAAGTTAATGGAATTCTATCAAAGAAATGGTTTCAATGTACCCTAAGGGTTCGAGAATAACGAAATATCTATGCCTACTACATTTGAAGTATACTTAAAATACGTATATTCACATTTATGTTCAAAAGGTTCTAGTGCGACGCAGGTGTTAGCTCGGCCGAGATCGTTTTCCAAACTGCGGTTTTTCCATCGTTAAATTTGAATAAGCCATTATTCCTTGGGACGGCTCGGTTATTGAACGCCTGGTTTTCTTAAATCCACGGCTACACGTTCCCACCGAGAGCGAGACGTCCCAGTGCGTATTTATTGAGTTTCTGTTTAACTGAGCATGCAGGAACTTTTCCCTTTTCTCAGTTTTAGTTATGCCGCGTTACTTTGTGTTATTACATTATACTCTGTCTGTATGTTGAATTCTCTATACACATAGAGGTAGAAGATAACCTCTTACAAAGTATTTGGAAAACAAGATACTATTAAGAATAGACCAAGTATTTGTAGGTTGGTAGTTGTAGGTCGCCTGCAATTCGGACGTTAATATTTTTTCCTTCTAACTTAAGTATTGTCATTAATGTTATGTATTTAACGTACCATTAGCCCTACGACGAAGTAAAACGATATTCTTATTATTAAGACGAATGTGGTTGGGGTTGAGAAGTGGTGATGTATTCGCCATCTGTCAAGTTGCTCCTCAATATATTATTCAAATCATTTATAGTTCAGAGTCTAAATATTACGTTCTATTGCTATCATTAGTCAATAGAGAGAAAGGGTTAGAAGCTAATAACTACAAGTTTCTATATAAGTGTATGTGTACCTTTCACACGCACTCTTGGTATAAAGAAACTCCAGTCTGCTTGCATACCCACGCTAGATTATTTCGAGTCCAATGTTGCCAACTTCATGTCTTTCTTTTCTTTTTTGCCATGCTTTTGTTAGCTTTAAACAACCATTTATGGCAGAACTTATTGTATGTTTATATGGATTACAATATCTGTTGATGTGAATTGAGAAATTGATAATTGTGGATGAAGCCAAAGAGGTTTAGAGAGTAGGTACTGCCGCTCTTCTGTCTCTGCCTACACTGCGTAGTAATAATTATGTTTATGTGTACCTACTTGTAACAAGTACATTTATTTAATACACACCACGTTATTTACTGTGAAGGAAAATGATAGAAAGGACAGGAAGGAAACCTTTATGCGTTAGATAATTAATTTTAAAACGTATATGTACAGGGCACGTCGCACAGGGCACACAAAGTGTAGTGCGATAGTCCAGTCCACTCTTGATTTAAGGACCTCTTTTTGTACAAAAAATGGTTTGTACTGTACTAAAAGTGTCGGAACTTTTACTGTATGTTCAAAACGAGTATATATGAGATGCGTAGAACGAAACGGTAGCGCGATTAGTAAACATTCCAAAGAGGACAGAGCCATCTACCGGTCAATATTATAACAATATTTAATACAAATTAAACTTATATAGTACAGCCATTACGTAAATGTGTCGTAAATGGTTTGTACGTTATGAACATGAAAACTTCATTCCGAAGATATTTGTTTTGCCAAAGGACGTAAAATTTGTTGAAAAGATAAATAGCAAGTGCTGCTAAAGAAAAGTTAATCTACATCCTAGCAATTTGTTTATAAAATTCCTCCATTCTTTCTCGAGGCGGCGAGCCTTCAAGTTTTCTTTGTACTAGGTACAATGTGCTACTAATTCAGTGGCTATGAACCGGAAGATCTCGTGTGATTAACTCTGAAGACTCTGCCGAATTAAGTTTATATGTTTTTTCTGTTCAGTTAAAAACAATACAATAATAACTTTGAATGTGGTAATCAAGCGCACCTGATGGTTGTCGTAGCCTTTTACTCCTGGCCACAGTGGGACTTCTGTGTTGTTAATGTAGAGAGCGGAAATTGCAGTGGATGGCTACAGATGTATCCTCACTTACACAACTATTATGCTAGCACATGATACATCTAAAATTCATGCCATGTTCAAAATGATACTATGCGATATTCCGAAACACAATTCGTCTCTAAATATTTAACGATATTTTTTTTAAAGAACATATTCGTCGGTTTATACAAGAAAATACTTCACTAAGACAGCGTTGGTGTTAGACGTCTGTTCCCCGTACATGGACCCATGTACGCATCTCCACTCCTAGTTGGTGGTACAAAACTCGCGCGTCACCCTAATAAATAAAATACCAACCTACCTCCTGATTAGACTTTGAATTATGGTAAACTCAAAGGAGTCGAATATAAAATGCTTAAATTAAATATTTAGCTTAATTAATGCGTAGTCGTAAATTACTTAAGCTAACGTTTAATATTATCGGATGAAACTGTTTCTCACAGCTTGCGGCATTTACACATTTTCATCTTATTATTCTCGTAATAGGAAAACGGAGGTCGTTTAAAATTTGCTGGTCCATTTACTATGGCTTCTGGCCGGCTATCTCACGGTCGTACGTTAAGGTGCCATTGCTTGTAATAAAGTAAAGGAATTAGGTAGTTATATCATAATACTTTGATTGTTTTTGTTGTTTTGAATTGATGAGATTTTGTTTTTTTGTTCGAATGCGGTAATCCCAGGTAAGAGAGGTAGGGCATAACGGGTTTCCCGTTCGAATTTGGAGCTGCCCGACTGGGGCAGGACCTCCACCTTATAGAAGTCCGTAGCCAAATAGCACAATTGTTTGTGTTGTGTTCCTACGTGGTGAATAAGGTTTCCAGTAATGAGCTCCTTGGGGAGGGGGGAGGATTGTTACATTGTGTTGGAAGCAGAGGGATTAAACCCATTATGCTGCCAACACACTATGACTCTCCGAACACAGAGTAGCAACGCGCAAGTGATACTTCGGTATCGTGAACGTAAATAGGCTGCGGTAACCGTTTCCCATCAGGTGGGCCGTATGCTTGTTTGTCACTCTTGTTGTATAAAAAAAAAAAAAAAAAAAAAAGGTCCGTCTACTAAAAGTTTTAAGTTTGAAAAAAATTGCATTTGATAACCCAAAAGTGCGGAGTAGGTACCTTATAAGAGTAAGAGAAGAGAAAAGGTAGTTATCATATAAATGTGTATAATCAATTCTAACGCGGGTAAGACCGCGGGCCACTGTTAGTGTAGCTATAAACGTATAATAAATAACAACACTACTGTTCAAGTACACAATTACCTTACAAGTCGATGCTTTGGTAGAGTTTCCATACGACTGTTTGAAATGAAGTAGGATCTTGCTAAGCTCAGGTGATGAAAGTAATGAAACAGCATTTTTTATGCCGCCGTTTGAAATCCCGCTCACGGTCGTATTTTCATTAATAAAGAAGTATTCACACCAAGAGCTTAACTGTGAAGGAAATCATCGAAAGAAAACCAGCATAAGTTTGTAAAGAATTTCAAAGATGTGTCTAAATACATTTCAGGTGTATGGTGTTTTGTTACACGTCGTGATACTTCGGTATATGAGCGTAAATAGGCTACGGTAACCGCTTTCCATCAGGCCCACCATGTGCTTGTTTGTCACTCTTGTGGTATAAAAAAACTGCCTTCTCCATCTGAGCTTATGGGAAGAAACAGATACATTAGTGATACTATAGATATATATTAAAGTATCTACTTCTTACAATTTACATAAGTCACGCTGAGCTCCTCACGGGGTAGGCAAAGAAACTAGAGCGCCAGTTATCTCTAGAGACTTACCTAGCTGATTTTATTCTTGTAGACCCAGCACGAGCCTCGGGTTCAAACGATACATCATGTCAATCAGTGAACTAAGTGTTTATGCAAATTATCCAAAATAATTACTCTGCTATCCTTAAACTGCCTCCAAAGGTTATGTTTGGACCATTAATTTACAAAATAACTTAACCACCACACCCGCTCACAGAAGCTGGATGAAACTGGGGTATTGCTCGCAAAGTTTTATTGCGCACTGAACTTTAATTACGCATGCATGACTTGTCAAATGTCAATGAGAAAACTCTTACAATGACATAAGCACTCACGGAAAGGAAAACCGCCTTCAAGTTACCCAAGTTACTCGGTGTCCGTCCAACACAAGGCTTTGTTACAGCCACAATACACCGTTTCACGCACGAAACACAATGGCATTCGATCATTTGTTAACGTTTTGGAATGTTATATTATTATTCTGACCCACCTAATCTTCACGTCCCAATTTGTAGAACCCGCGGCTAACGTTCCATCGTAATAAATTGTTTTGGGAAACATCCGCAAGATTAATAGTTGCCGGGTTCTTGACATTAAGTGAAAACTGCTCTTAGGTTCTCGAGTAAATTAAAGGAATTTTGTCCATTTACAGTATTGAAGGACTAGGTATCCTTTACTAGTCTTTAGAACGTTGCGTGTTCAAAATCGTTGAATATGATGTAAATGCCGATGTGTTTATTTCCTTTTAAACTGTCAAACCAGCTGATTAAAATTGTAGCATTCATTATAAGGAAGCACAAGAACATACTTGCCCGTTGGGCCAGTTACGAAAATATAGAAGTCCTAATAATAATAATAATATAATATATATATAAATATAATAATAGTATAATAATATATATATATATATAAATATAATAATATAATAATAGAAAGTTAACTAAGTTAATATTAAATGATGGCGCTATTACAATACAACGCCAGTAATCATCGTTTGCGCGCTCAAAATTGAAGTTAAAAGATTTTATGTTCCTCTTGCGATGACTTCAAAAAGTAACTTGCCATATAAATTATCAACATTGGGCAGCATTGTACCTTCGCTCCGATAAACGAGTCGAGGTACTTTTGTGTTTATTACCTTAACCTTCCAGGTTTGTTCATTTTTTTAATGGTCGCAAAATACGTATTATCATAAGAAAGATACGATTAAATCATTGTCAAATATGGAAGACTTTGGCTCTTGGCGGTGAATATGCAACTCATACGCCACGCCAAAACGCCAAAATTAATAAAAAAGGTAGGTATCGCTAACTTTTTTATTTATTATTAAATAATACCAATTTATGAAATCAAATAGCCTTAAAAGCCACTGCGATAAATATTTACCTGATAAAAAAATTGCCGATATGGCAAAGTGACAGTGAGAGCACTGTTATCTACTCAGCCGCGAAATATTTTGTTTAAATTCAGAGCGCATAACGCTATATTCATGGACGGTCGTGTTTTTGTTTAAACATTTATTACAGAACCATTTGTTTTAAACAAACAAGCTGCGAACGGCGGCGGAGTTAGGATTAACGAGGGTGGCCAGACTCTGGGTAACGCTCCAAAAGGGATTATCCAGTCGTTTTTATTCCCTGTTAGCTGATGGATGGACTAACGAACTTTGCTTTGACGGGATTGTTTTGAAATCTCGCTCGAGTTTTGAGAGGAAAGCAGATTCATCTGCGAATTGGTAATCTTTCTTGAAATATTTACACTACTTTGTTTCTTACTCATACAGAAATGTAATCATACAAAAGCAAAATATATAAAGGATCACCAAGAATTGATCCCTTTGCAAATTACTTTTTTTGATTATGACATAATTTTAATATTCTGTACATACATAAATTCTGCATGTTCCATTACAATATAATTTATTGTCTTCGCCCATGTACGCTATTTAATAAACGTTTTGTTTCGTACCATTTGGATTGAATACTAAACGTAAAATTGTATTCATTAGAATCACGTATCTGACGGCGAAGTAATGGCAGGCTAAGTATCCTCGCAGGAAATAAAGCGGTGTCCTCAACTTAGTAGCGGCTTGAAATAAAGATGTGGTAGCATATGCAGCATCGTGTCCGGATTGTCTTATGATTTTACTAGCCTATACCCAGCTGTTTCAGTCGCGTAAATTTTGATTTCATTGTCACCTACCTCTGGTGCCAAATTTCAGCCTATTCCATTCAGTACTTTTTGATTGAAAAAGGAAAAGAAACCTTAACAACCTACCAATTTATAAATATTATATAATATGTCAAGTCACACATAATTGAAGACTCGACTGCTTTTGACGCTTGACGCCATGCTCGAAATACTGATGTGAGTAGAGCGCCATGACTCCTGTAGTTCAGACATGAATATGAATGTTTTTGTGTTATTTGAAACACATGTTTAGCATAGTAGAACATCAGAAATTTGACTAGACTATTTCAAATATCAATAAATATTACATATTTAGGACGAATTCCACAGAAATGGATTTGTCTCAAACTAAGTTTGTACTATGGAAACTAGTCTACGGTATACATTCATGCGTTGGTATATGGATGGCAGTAAAATTATACATTTCGGCTCTTGTAGGCGTCTCTGATGCAATTCCTCCCATTTACTTCATATAATGTTTATGTTGATAGCCCATGCAACGCTTGAGGAACGTTCATAAACAAATAATCGTACATAAATGAGCCCCATGGGGAATCGAGCCCCGAGAACTCAAGCTGAAAAGGCTGTAGCCACAGGGATAGGCGGTCATCTAATATAAATGTGTAATATGCGTTGTTAGTCATAGATACCTTGCAAGTAGGTCAAAGCTGTTTCTAAGCAACACAATAACGAGGATCAGTTCATCTGTATTCAAAGCATGCCGTGCAGGCATATTTGCCAGATATCCAGATAGTCTCTGGGTGGGTATTTAAATAAATATATTTTTTCTCTGTGAGGATGCTAAGTAGGTTATTCCCCTCATTTGGAGCGGCTCAAGGGTATTAATCATTATTTCTTGAGTGCAAAACCTTGTCGCATGCGAGCAAGGACCTCCAGTAATGTTGGCTTAGAACGGTGTAGTTGTGTCGATGCGGTGACATGGAGCGGAGTACTTTATTGTCGAATAAGGCGGAAGTGGGAAACAATGAATGAACCATGACCTTCAAGCGGCATCATGATCATGATGTGAAAGAAGCAGATTTACAAACGTCATGGACATGGCGTATATATACGAGTGCTGTTAAACCTCTGCATACTACTTTGGGGGCTCTTGTGGGAAAGCCTATTTATATTTACATCCCTTTCACATTCTTGGGTCATGTTTACAATAGCACGTACTTAAATAAATGGTATTGCTAGCTAAATGGTTTACTAGATAAAATTTCGAAGGTTTAATAAATTCTTCTCTCACACTTCACGTGGATCGAAGACATGGCATTGAAACCAGACCCACCCGGTGGTATATCTGATATTATAATCAGAATTACATTATTCTATCTTGAGAACTATTAGACGCTTGAGAGTAACCAGGCAAGCAATGCGAATTTGTGTAAAAGCAATATATCTCCAATACATCAGCCTTTATATCAACAATATTCAATATCTAAAAAGGAAATAAAATGGAAATTTAATGAACCATTTACCGCTGCTTCATTACTCAAAAGCTTTCAGTGCTTTGACCCTTGTATTTGGTGCGCAATCTACAACAAACGGCTAATGACATTCGCACTCGGTTTTGTCACTGTTTGCTAAACATCCACCATTCTCAGGTCTAAAATGCGATGCAATTGTCACCGTTTGGTTGACGGAAATTTACCATTGTATATTAAGGGACAATTCCTTGGGAGCCTTCGTGTAGCGTTTGAACTGTTTTAAATGTTCGTGGATATAGCTGTTCGGGAAAAATATATTAAGCCAAGAAGCAAGGCTTAACTTACATTCAAAAATGTTTTCTCGGCTTCAAGGTTTCATTTAGGAAGTAGTGTTAGTATTATCATACATGGACTTCACTGTGTTTATTCAGGTACCTGTGAAAAACATGGAGTCCATCTTAACCGAATCATAGACAAACTAGGCAGTCTACTACGCTGATCCTTATGGCTACAAACAATTGATGTATGTATTCGCTTCAACACAGACATATTATAGTAGCTTACTATGGCATTCATATTAGACAATACAGT
The DNA here is from genome assembly GCA_945859725.1 of Drepana falcataria. Classification (NCBI taxonomy): domain Eukaryota; kingdom Metazoa; phylum Arthropoda; class Insecta; order Lepidoptera; family Drepanidae; genus Drepana; species Drepana falcataria. The sequence continues at coordinate 12,397,475 of OX243922.1, forward strand.
TCGTTTAATTCTGTTTCTACCCTCTTGTGAAATGTTATTCTGAGCTATGAGTCGACAAACACGGCCAACAATCTATTGTGCCTATACTTGCCGGGATTAGAATCCCGTTTATCGCAGGCTATTATTCCATTCAATGGAATTCTATTCCAATTTAATGTAAAGCTTGTTTTTGATTTATTAGGACAGATGACTTGCAGGAATACCATTGCGACTTTTGAATCGTTCGCTTTGAAAGTTCTTGTTTGTAACAGTTTATAGCGCGTAATGAACGTACATTTAGTGTTAATTGTACTTGTTGTGACTTTGTACAAAGGAAGGAGCTGTTGAACAAAATCTCCTTGAAGTTAAACATAAGTACTGATAGGTGATGTAAGTTCTGTATGAGGTTAGTTCTCTCTTTGATGTCTACGATTTGAAGTGTTCTTGGAACCAGTTGTATTTATTGTGACGCATGTATTTGTTCGCATGTGAGAGATAAATTTACATACATACATATCATCACGCCAAGTCCCTAACGGGGTAGGCAGAGAGTATAGAGCGCCAGTTCTCTCTAGACTTACATACCTCTTTCGCTTCATCCACATTCATCAGTCTCTTCATACATACTCGTCGGTTTCGAGTACTCTTAACGTTCCCGTCCTTGAGAGTCCGATCTATTTGATCCAGGTAGTTGGAACGCGGCCTTCCTCTGCCTCTTCTTGCACACACTTTTGCTTTGTATATCTGTTTCGTCAATCTTTTTTCACTCATGCTTTCTATATGTCCAAACCAACGTAACATGCCTTTCTTCATCTTTACAATCACGCCCTCATACACGCCAGTTGATTTGCGAATCTCTTCATTGCGGATTCGATCTAATATCGTTACGCCGCACATTTTTCGAAGAGATCGCATCTCAACTGCATTCAAGCTATTCAAGATATCAAGCTATATATATATTGATATAGAGATATATTTTGTATTATTTATGTATTTTCTTCCTGTTTTTATAGAACCTTGGGTATTTTTAATTTTCCTGTAGTATCGAGGCGAAGAAATTCTTCAATGGAATAACTTCATGTCGTTGAATCTCTCTTGTACAACTTGAATGGCTGGTGTACACGCACTCGTATGTATTACGTACATAATGTATGCTGCGGGCGTGAACAATATCGATAAGTTCTATAAGTAACTCAATAACCTATTTAATTAAACATTTCCTCAATATTTCCTCGACTCGACTCAATGACGTCGAACTCCCGATATCCTATGGAGGAGTACAGAATAGTTTCCGTTCTATGTTATGATTTATTCATGGCTTGGATGTTATATAATAATAATAACAATATATCCTCACGCCTTGCCACAAGTGTCTCCGAAGGGGTAGGCAGAGGTGTATAGGTAATACCCACACACCCACTTTCCGCCAGAGGTATATTAGGTGCCAACGTGACAGATGGCGAGTCCATCGCCGTTACTCAAGCCCGACCCTATAAACGCCTTTGAATTTCTTCTCATACGTATGTAGGTTTCCTCTCGATGTTTTCGTTCACCGTAAAGCTCGTTGTGTGACTAATCACTGTACTTAAGTTTAGAAAAAACTCATTAGTACAGTCGGGATTCGAACTTGCGATCTTTGTGTAGCAGGCAACTGCTCGAACCACTCGGCCACCACGGCTTCGGCTAGTTAGTATTTTGGTTGCACATATTTTGGAATTATAAATTATTAAGGCATTTTATATAAAGTTTGTGTTCCGTTATACAATGATACCTGCAGGTAGTCCAAAGCAGAATTTAATAAGCCTGAACGTAATGATTTCACAGGTAATATAAATAAGGTGCTATATATCACCACACACAAAGAGCCTTATTCCAATGTTATAAATGTATCACCTAATAAACTTATTGCATAATATGCCACACGAATGCCAAATCAATAAAGACCATAAATAATAATAATATATCTTCACCCCTACCCACAGCGCCTACCCCCATATATAATACATAAATAAAATAGGTATACCGAAATCCAAAGACGCTGGTTTCCCGCGATTTCCCCAGAAAGCCCATTTGTGAATGAGTGTGCTTGCTGACTCAATACTCGGACCTCATATTATAATATGAAGTCCTCATTGTTTTTATGCTAGAACCGAAAATAGAAGCATGTTTAATTAATCGTTTAGGGTTTACATATAAGTTTTGGAAATGATATGAGGATGATATTTACTTGAGGAACGTTAACTTGGTTGGGTTTGATTGCAAGGGAATGTAATAGCAGTAGGTATAATTATTTCAGATCCAATATGTTTGTCTCTGATATTGTAATAGAGCAGTCAGCAGCAATATTACTTATAATTACCGCCCGGCCCTCGCTCCACGTTCAAAGCTCCCGGTGTCAAACCTAGTTTTGTTTTGATCTCTTTGAAAGGCACGTATTCATGTGGTATAAAATTTATTTACCCGTTACTATTGTAGTATTAAGCAATTGTGATTGGAGTATGTTTATGGTTTGTATTATATTCCTAAGATCGTAAATGTAAAATGAATAAACAAAAAGCTAGTGTACGGAGGTCCAGCTCTAGGTAAAACCTACATAGATCTAAACTAACACTTAAACAAGTAATGTGCTCTTAATTCCAGCAACTTGTAGTCAACTAATTCATTAGCTATCGCTGTGAAGTTGGGTATAGCGAAGATTCGACAAACAATCTCAATTGTTCAAGTTGAAAACTAGATACTTTATAACTGGGTGATTGAGTTATTTGATGTCAAATTGAAAGATTAATCACACTTCGGGCTCTGTGGCGAAGAAAAGCAACTTGAGGATACCTTGCATGCGTTTGAGACCAAATTCATGGTCGTAGGTATAGTCGTGCTGAGCGTAGTTCAATATATCCTTGAAAATATCTCTGCAGAAAAATCTTAGGGTTGGCTACGATATGGTAATGGATACATACATTATTTAAATTGAAATTCTCAGATGGACAATACACGAAAGTTTGCTATAGAGGGGACAATTATTTTGATATGCAAAAACCTCTCGTTGGAACCCGAGAGCGGGAATTTGTCGTCTAAAAAGGTAAATGTTTAAATTATACCAACATCTGTTTTCACAATTAAAAAGCTCGCAAATCTAAATTATTCCCTGCCCTAAATTGTCATAGTAAAAAATCTTCCGTTTAAGGTAACAAATTTCAAGAAGGTAATTTATTTTTATTGTTATGACCTGCAATAACGGGATTTAAAGCAATTTGGCCCGACGACGATACAAAATTGCAATTATTTTGAAACGGCAAAAAATTGCCCATTAACTTTCCTGATTTTCCTCTTTACCTTTCATAGAGAATTTTGAAGAGCAAGTTCTTGAAACGAGAACCTGGGCCGGTGTAACAAATTCGTTAAACCTCGCTTTAGTATATTGATATCCGATTAGGGAACCGTTTTAATAACGAGGCGTCTTTGAAATTGGAAGCAGGTATGCCAGGAAGGACGCGGATAATACCGGGTATTAACCGTTGCACTGAGATAAAGTTTGTTAGCTTTCGGTTTACTGGCGTTATTGAGCTCATCTCGATACCTTATTGTATTACAGTATTAATGAACAGGGTCCGGACTGAATTTTTCACGATACGGTGTCCGCATTTAATGCTACGGCTATACAATCCAAAAAACAATACTTAACAGAGAATATAAGAGCCGTTGGTGGCCGAGTGGTTAGAACCGAGTGGATTTTTTTTACTTTAAGACGATGTTATTTTAGACAAAGGGTTTTTGTTGGAGAAAACCACAGTGAGGAAACTTGCATAAGTTTCAGAAGAAATGAAATGCTTAAAAGACGGCGATGGAGTAGCCTTCTCAGGAGTTGGCACCTAAATTTATATCCGGCGAATGAGGTTACACCAGGCGTGATTATATATAAAAGTATAATATATATGTAACGGATAATACGATTTGATCTTTATAGATGAGCCACAGGTTGTAGGAACCCTTCGAATTCAGTTGCTTTCGTTTCGAATCGGTAATGTGGTCTCGCTTCACAATCTCAGAAATGTGAAGTGATAACTTTACAATTGCAAGCATCTTCGGCTTTGTTTAAAAAAGCCTTTATCCGTAAAAGTATCTGCACAAACAATGTTCTACATGAACTTCATAAGCGAAAGCCCGAATCCGTGTAAAAATCGTAATCTGCGTTAATGAAAGTTCTCCACATAGAGCGCTCTCATAGTTTGTAAGTAGTGCGGAGCGGTTTACGCGGCTTTACCCCGCGTTCGCTTTGTGGCGTAGTCGCGGCGAAGTGTACTCCATGATATAGTGAGCTGCGTGTAGTTGCCAGAAACAGCAGTTGGAGAATATGGTACATGTTTATAAGAACAATAAGCTTAAATTAATAATACATGGATGTGATCTCCAAATTATCGTGGATCTGAAGTAATACTATAAGTAAGATACGATAACCGTCTGGAAACTTCAATGGAGGTTACGGTGAATTATGAACACTAAGCAAAGGAAGTGCCATTGTTACCGGGTTTGATTTATTTAGTAATTTTATTAAGTTACACCAACAATATACATATTTGGACACTCTAATATAAAAATCTGTAGGCATACCCAACACTTTTCTTTTTTGCATATCTACGATTATTATCTATAATGATTTTTGGTTAGGGTTTTTATAGGGTTGCACTGCTAACCCTTTCTAACTTACAGTCGGCTTTCGCTTCGTACTTATTCGACGCTCCTATCTGTCTGTTGATTGATTTGATCTAGTTACAACGATGATAGTATTTGCAAAATCATTCCATATACTATTTATACAGAAGTTCTATTGATCTTGTATGCAGATGAAAGTTGCAACATCAACGTAGTTTCAATTTAAATTCTAGTGGGATATGCGGTGCTTGGTATCAATCGATACAAGCTTTGTCTTGACTGCGTCTCGTGTCAACGTCTCATGTTATTTGATATTTTGTTCTTCGAATCTAATGGGAATAGGCCTATATATTTGCACTAAAGAATTGAAATGTTTAAGGACGATGGTCGTTATTATATTATACTGCCTACATACATATTTATATATATATATATATATGTCGGAGATATTACGATAATTTAACAATAATTAGTAACTCTTTTGATATTTGTCGTAGATTACGATAATTTAACAATAATAAGTCACTCAGTTGATATTTGTGTTGATTTCAATAATTAGTAACTCAATTGATATTTGTGTCGAACACAATAATTAGTAACTCAATTGATATTTGTAGTCTGTTACCATAATTGAATACTAAATAGTCACTCAATTGATATTGTTATAACAGTGGAGTGTGAACGCCGTGACGTAACGAGTCACGTGTTCGGAATCGCTTGGAGGCAGAACTGTAACACTATAAATGTTGAAGAGCGATGATTCTAGACACACTATTCTGGAAAGGCCTCGAACGCCCACGGGTAGCCCCCATCACCCTCTTCGGCAAACCCATTCCTTGGGAAGAAAAAGCCAAATACCTGGGTGTGATCCTCGATCAACGCCTTTCTTTCCGTCACCACGTAAAGGCGGTACGCGCGCGAGCCGCCTTTGCGCTCGGTAGACTTCACAGCATGTTGAATGCACGAAGTAAACTCTCATTGAAATCCAAGGTGAGGATTTACACAACGTGCATTCGACCAATCATGACATATGCGGGTGTAGTGTTCGCACACACTAGCAAGTCAACACTTAACCCCCTGCAAGTGCTCCAAAGCCGGTTTCTCCGGAGAGCCACAGGTGCCCCGTGGTACATGCGTAATAGTCAACTCCACGTTGACCTCAAAGTCCCCACTATAAAACAGTTTTTGAAAAAACTGTCCAAACGTCATTTCGATTCTGCTGTAAATCACCCCAACCCCCTCGTCGTATCGGCCGCCCGATACACTCCTTCCCTTATCTCGAAAATAAGGCGTCCAAGACATGCCGTCATCGAACCGGATGACGACATAACGGTCCTCCAGGACGCCCGACAAAAACATACCAACACTACACACAACCGACCACTGTTCCGTCCTCGCCGGCGAGGCTCGACGCGAATAAGCCGTAATGTTCCCCCCCGATCTCCGCCGCAAACGCCGGCCCGCGCCGAGCCAGACGCGCAAATCCCGCCCCCAAATAATATTTAAATAAAATTACCAGTCCAGCCCAGCTCCCTTGCTCGCGATCCAGCAACGCCCTAAGCCGAGGTTCGTACCCCACAGGGGGTGCCCTTAGCTGTGTTGCTTAAAAATAAAGTGCCTGGCTGGAGGCCTAGGTCTCGCCATTGACCGGTTAAGTAGCAAAAGTTCCCGGAACTCACGCTACGAGAGACAATACAAAAAAAAAAAAAAAAAAAAAAAAAAAATTTCTAGACACAGTTGATTACAGTGAGCGATACAGTCCGGTCCTTCCAAACGGGACCGTTGGTTCACAAGACTCTGTTGATTGAGTACCTACTTTGTAACATCGTAATGTGAATTTGTGATTGCTAATAATTACCTACATACAATTCTCGTACTGTATCTTCGTGGTTTAATTGCCTGAGACCTACGCCCAGAACCTAACACCAGTACCCAGTACCAGAACCTCTCCCACTGATGTCGAGCGTGCATCCGAATCCGATACGAATCGATGTCGGCTAGCTCCCTCGCTCTCCTGCGTTCCGACATATATATATATATTTATATATATGCCTACATACGCAAAGTACTGGCCGTTAAAAAGTGCGCTCTGCACTTTGACCACAGAAGAAAAAAAAGTGACAGATAAGATACGATGGAGTTTCGGATTCATATTTAAATATGAATGTATATTGGAATATACTGTGGTTATACTGTGAAAATTATCTTTATTACCATACATTACATCATCAGAGTTTAATGAACAATTCTTACAATTGTGTAGAGAGATAACAAATACAGAAAACTAAGAAAAACCAAGCCTATTTAGTGATAGGTTAATCGCTGTCAATTACGCACAGCGAAAGCATTTAGCCTCAATCCAGCAAATGGGGCGCAGGAATGTGCCTTAATTGAGCCAATCAATGGACTTTCACTTAAGATGGAACGGAACTGAACTTTATCAACCTGTATAAACCTCGGCCTATATAAGGACGGCATATATTATGTTCTTTAAACAAGCGTATTCAAGACATACGTTCAATGTTCACGTACCAACAAGCTCAGAAGCCTGGAGCTTAGGGCGGCAGGCTTTAGGGGTAGTAAATTTGAGATCAACTTTGTTGTCTTACGACAATAAAATTGCCGAAATGTCCTACCACAATAATTTAAATTTAATAAAGAAAACATACATTAATTGTCGGTGAGATACGTCCGATAACTGATTTAGAATCTTTTTTAGACCGAATTGTGATACATAATGTATTAAGAGTTTTAATATAAGTTAATATGAAGGCATATTGCAGTTGGATCTCTTTTGTTTTTTCTCGCATATATTATGCAGATTTTTTTGGTTGACTGGTTTCATTAATGCGCGTATGGTGGAATGTAATACATGATAAGACAGTGATAAGGTTATCAAAATATGATGTGCTAAATACCCATAAGCCAGCTTAATCGTGTCTGAAGAGTATATGACATATTTATGGCGATTTCATAGATGCCCTCAGATAACATTAGTACGGATATAAGGTAGCAATTAGGAAGGTGCGAAATCTTTATCAATGTGCTATGAGGCCTCCGTAGTGAAAACTTTTTGCTGTTCGTCATGCCGTTGATCTCTACGATTAACAGTTTCAACATCACGAGGCGATGAAGTGAACACGAAATGAAGTGTTCGTCTATTCTACTCCAATGTGACCCACATTAGATTGTTACTATGGTTGCATATGGTATATTATAATAAATTTATAGAAGCTATGTAGTGTGTTATATTTATATTTTATATGGGCTTTAGGGGTTTTCTGGTTGGATCTTGTGTACCGCTGAATTGTTAAATCCAAATTTAATTCTTCCTTTTAGCCGTGGGTTACACCGCTGTACGCAATTAGTATTTATGTACGTATTAAGATTAAAACTGATGCAGTTTATTATTTTGTTTTCCACACACTTACACAGCTATTTAAGTGCATCCTTAGAGGTTTTTAGCACTTTCATTGGGTCTTTCGGTTATTTGTCGACGCTTTTACGAGTCAGCTTCGTGGTAGACTTTATGCGGGGATAAATCCCTTGGGTGAATTAAGTACGCTACTTACGAGTGTACAGTTACAGAAGGTGTGCGTTCCGGACTTTTACACGACGTTCGCCGTAGGACTAATGCCGGTCGCGCTCCTTTCACGGTATAAATAATTAATACTTTTATTAAGAGAAATAGTTGCACGCCTTGGCAGCGCACGGGTACAGTTTAGAATAATGCTGAACCGGGATGCTTTATATATATATCATCACGCCGAGTCTCTAACGGGGTAGATAGAGAGAATAGAGCCCCAGTTCTCTCTAGACTTGCATACCTCTTTCGCTTTGTCCACATACAAACCGGTATGTGGTCACGTTTACCCGGTGGTACCGGGAAAACGTGCGCGTCTTGTCGTGCCAAGTTCGTTTTTTCGAAGGGCGATTATATCCTAAAGTAGGCATATTTTGAACGTTCCCTTAGAACACTTTTAATGCGAAAATAATTTCTTCCAAAGCCCGCTATTGTTTCCAAACAAAGTTTTGTTGCTGGGGAGACCCGATGAAATACGCAAGCTTCCAAGTTTTCCATTGTATGAATTCTCACCGCGGGTCCATTTGTAAAAACATGGGTCCAAATACGGCCGCATTGTAATGTTATCTTTACGGCGAGAGGGGCGAGCATCCGGCCCTAGTTGCTAAACACCCATTCCTCCGGTGCAAGATACTGACTTTATGTTTTGCTATCCATATTTATTCTATTAATTGAAAAAAAAAAAATCTATTAAATGAACATTGTTTATATGCTACGGACAAATTTACACCCAAAAACAAACTAAATAGTTCTCATTTTATGTAGTACTAGCTGTGCCCGCGACTTCGTCCCCGTGGGATAGTGACTTTGCGCAGTATTTTTTTATTTATTTTGGATGTGTGTGTGTGTATAGGGGATGCCTAGGTCATAGTAGCTTTATGCATGCACAGTCTCAGCCCGATCGGTTTAAAATGTACAAAGTTTCATACAAACTTTCATCCCCTATTTTATCTCCTTGGGGGTAGAAATAATCAAAATCCTTTCTTAGTAGATGCCTACGTAATAACATCTACCTGCATGCCAAATTGCAGCCCGATCCGTCCAGTGGTTTGGGCTGTGCGTTGATAGATCACTATGTCAGTCAGTCACCTTTGAGTTATATAGATAAAGATTTTTGTTTGCCTTGAGTGGATTCCACAGAACTCATTGATGTTATTTTGTTTCAGTTCATTGTTCCAGTACGCCCCCGTCTGCATTGCATGGATGTAAGTATTTTCTTTGAAACATTTTGCCTGTTAAGACTTACTTTTTTCGCAACTTTTTCCATTGAACAGGATAAGACATTTATGTATAAATATATATAAGTAGATTATAAAGAAGAAGAAGAGAATTTAAATGAATCTGATTTATATACGACTACAGCTAGTCTTATATAAATCTGTTTCTTTCAACCCCACGGTTTCACCCGAGAACAATTTTATCAGCATTTTTCCTATAATATAGCCTATGTTACTCGGTATAGATGTAGCTTTCTAATGGCGAGAAGAAGAAGAGGCTAAAAATCGGTCGAATAGTTTTTGATTTAAATCGCAACAAACAAACGATCAAAAAAATCTATATGTCTATAAAATATGTCGTCTATAAATTTATTTATTTATTGTATAAAGGTTTACCAACACTTGCTTACATCGATACTACATCTTAATCATCACATAACTTAGAGCTAAATGTAGCAAATAATTATTGGTAAACACCACTTGCACCATTAATTGGGATGTTCAAGGCACAGTGTAGATAACAAAAATAAATATATAAAAAACTAAGAAAAATAAAAAGTAGAGAATAATTAAAAACTATTTTCAAAAATAACTTTACGGAGCTTGCCAGGTTGATCACAATAGATATTGACGTCTATAGGCGATTGCGATAACACGTCATGATAAAGCTCCTGGTCTTTTCTAATAAACTGACTTATCATCTTGGCGTAGATAAGACAAGATGATAAGAAAAGTATCAAAGTAGTTACTTTGATACTTTTCGAATGATAAATTCCACAAATGACTTACACTTGTTCACACTGAGCTTCGCTGTAACTTTTAATTTCACGTCTAATGATCGCATTACAGCACGAGTTTTATAGGTGTCGTATAGTTAATGATGTCAGTCATGCGAAGTAGCTATTAGCTTGAAACTGACTGAAATTCTTGTTCGGGCGTCGGAGTTAAAACTTTGACTTGGACTATGCTAATTGTATGTATCCAGTGACTTGAAGCAATAAGGTTTCAAACTTTAACTTTATCAAACTCTTAATGGAATTTCTGGAAAACCAGTGTGTTACCACCTTTATTGTTTGTGAAATAGCGGAACGTACGTAAACGTTTCCATGTTTTTAATATTCGGCGCTTTTGGCGGTTTCATATTTTAGTGGTACGCGCAATTGTGTCGAGTGTCGTTTATCTGATTAACTTAAAATACCGATAGCAGTCAGAGCAGAACGGCCAGAGTCGGCCCTTGCACCTTACTATATGCCTCTATACATGTAAAAGTTACATATATTCTAACAGCACCCTTTTTCGCAGTTTTATTTAGGTGCCGGTAGTTAGTCTATCGCCGTTTCTCAAGCACGGCTCTCCTCGATATTTTCTTTCATCGCAAGTTTCTTAGTGTGTTTAGTGCTTTTCTACTTTCTCTATTTATAAAATTTGGAGTACATACATACATATCATGACGCCCAAGTCCCTAACGGGGTAGGCAGAGAGAATAGAGCGCCAGTTCTCTGGAATTGAATTGAAAATATGGAGTATATCTAGGTTTACCACTTCGCTATATTATCGTTTATTGCAACCAGTCACTTGGTGTTAATCAAATAATGACAACTATCTAACATATAATAATAACATACATACATACATATCATCACGCCAAGTCCCTAACGGGGTAGGCAGAGAGTATAGAGCGCCAGTTCTCTCTAGACTTACATACCTCTTTCGCTTCGTCCACATTCATCAGTCTCTTCATACATGCTCGTCGGTTTCGAGTACTCTTAACGTTCCCGTCCTTGAGAGTCCGATCTATTTGATCCAGGTAGTTGGAACGTGGCCTTCCTCTGCCTCTTCTTGCACACACTTTTGCTTTGTATGTCTGTTTCGTCAATCTTTCTTCACTCATCCTTTCTATGTGTCCAAACCAACGTAACATGCCTTTCTTCATCTTTACAATCACGCCCTCATTCACGCCAGTTGATTTGCGAATCTCTTCATTGCGGATTCGATCTAATATCGTTACGCCGCACATTTTTCGAAGAGATCGCATCTCGACTGCATTCAAGCTATTTTCATACTTCCTCTGACATACCCAGGATTCGCTGCCATACAACAAGGCAGGTACCAATATCGCGTTGTGGACAGCAACTCGAGCATTCTTGCTCAGACTTTTACTGCCCATCAACGCCGACATGGCTCCATTCACCTTATTTCCGGCAGTTATCCTTCTTTCAATATCTTTTTCATACTTTCCATATATTCCATATAATAATAACAAATAAATATAAAAATATCCTGAACAAAGTAAAAACAAATGATAAATGTTCTTTAATCTGTAATATCTATTAATTCATTTCATCTGCAAAAAAGCATTATGTTCCTAAAACATGTTAACTTGTGCAACTCTCCACTTTTAGAATCGCCCCCACAGAACGATCCCTTCGTTATAACAACGTCGTCTTAGCAGTTTTAAAGACGCTTTTTAAGAGCACTCCAAAATCGTTGCTATTTTTGTCAAAATTGCGTATCGATCGTTCTACTCCATTGTAAACCACGTGCCTAATTGCGTGACTACGTCCGTTCACTTTATTTTCAGTTGAAGATGATAGGCGGCTTCCGTGGTCTCAATTAGTTGGATTTACCTCAGTAATTTGAGACGGAATTTTGTGAGTAAGAATATATTGATGTATTGATCCAAGTTATAGGAGCGTTTTTGAGTGTCTTCTGCCGCAGTTCCTTTTGTCCCACGTGTCTTACTCGGCCTCTAGGCCGCCCTTACGGAGCCATTGTGTGATTTATTGTCTTTCCACTCCCATACCTCCGCCATTATTATAGTATATTTTGTATAGTGAAGCTAAAAGCATTTTATCGATGAAGGCTCTCAGGTGGTATTTTGTTAAAAATAAAATACATTCATTTGTAATTTATGAAAAAGGTAGCTTTCCGTAGGTGAAATATTTTTTTAATTGCACCTATAAATACTTTTTGAGTATATTACAAATTTAAAATTAGCTAATTCGTCTTTGTAACCTTAATTAATAGCAATTGTTTGATGTTGTCCATTGATTTCATATTATATATCGATCATATTAATGATACAAGAATAACAAGGTATTCGTAGAAATAAAACGGATACCAAATAATCTGTTTTATAAGCCGAAAATGCTTTTCGTGTAACCTATAAGTTACTAATAACCCTTACGAAGTTCAAGCCAGTGTTCTGAAAATGGCTTTATCTTAGAACGTCGAGAGCTTTAAGGGTACTTCACGTTTGTTTGCCAACCCTCGCTTATTCAAATTATAATACCTGGGGGACCTAGGTTTTAAAATGTATTCTCAAGAGCCATTTTCAGATCTTTCGTTTCGTAAAGTTTTGTTTTTATTTTCTGTTGATTAAGATAAAATTTTGACAGAGAATATATAATTTACTGGAAACTTTTTTAATTAGTTTAATATAAAATGAGCTTTTTGTATTTCGCGTCTCTATCTGATTGTTGTTTGAAGCTTTTTCTGAAATCCCTGTTTATGCCGGCGTTAAGGACGCTTGGAATACCAGGCATCGTTCGCACGTTAATGGAGATATGTTTCTCTAGACTTTTGGACCTCTTTCGCTTCATCCACATACATCATTCTCTTTATACAAGCTCACCGGTTTCGAGTACTTTTTATGTTCCCATCCTTGAGTGTCCGATCGAATATATCGATTTCCATGAATTGGAATTTAGCATCACTACATAATATTTCGAGCTATTACCTCAACGGCAGATGTTTGTGTCTTATCCACTTTCGAATTCGCATCGTAAATAATCTTCAGCACGGCTGTGTATTTCATATTTTATTCATGCGATTCGTCTCTTATAAGGTGTATATCCTTATAGTTTCCTTAAATGTTTTTAAGTGAGCGGGCTTAGGCGCATTATCAAACAAATTGTCATAGTCTCATAATTTTCAGAGCGTCCTCTTATCTTGAAATTATGACTTGCATCGAACACGACCAAATTTAACCTGCTATCTAACCACACCCTGTCTTTGATCTGACTCATGTATTTTAATCTTGATCTTCCTCTACGTTCCTCTCATTCTCTATAATATCTATCTTTCCGTATAACATATATTGCAATAAATTGTCTTTAAGGGTGTGGTATAGGTATTGTCTTATTACGTCGACTCTTGTAAGTGCGTATTCTTTTGTTATAAAATTGTTGGTCCATATGTATAGAAGGTAAAAGACTGCTCAGTACTTTAAATGCTCATTGAAATAGGTGGTTGAAATGATTGTATTACAAGATGGACTGCTGTTTATCTTGATTGAGACGTAAAATGTATTCCTATAACAGTCGTACGGGGCTTTGCACGGACCCCTAGATAAATTCAAATAAAATGTTAGTAATGGGGGTGAGTCACGCCACCCCAGCCAGCTGACTCACTCACATACTCGGAAACCGTCCCATATAATAGTTGTCATTCTTTCCCCTCAATCCTTGGAGGGACTGCATCCAAAATTTGGCGAAACATTAACCCAATCGAAGGGTATGCGTATTATTATAGATCATTAGGGACAGGGTTTAGTTTATTTATAATTTAATAATTAGTTTAGGTATAAAAACATTGTCACTATAGGTATGCTACCATTGGCATGCTTGTTATTGTAGCTGAAAATATTAGTCCCTACTATCTGAATAAACAATTTAGTTTATTTAATTAATTTTGAGGTTCAGAGCGACTTTATGGATTTAAAGCATATTCAACGAAAATCACGCGAAGTTACGTGTATGAACGACTGCTATTATGGTTGACACTTCACGCGACGGCGCGATATGAACTCGTATAGTTTTGTGGGAATTGTATGAATGGTTGTGGGCCGAGGCGAGCCTAATGAATTTCATTTCTCCCTCTAGGGAATGGATCGAATTAAATAAAAGTGCGTGCCCTAGAAATATCAGTGTTTGTTCATTTGTTATTTTTGCCTAGATATGAGTTCGGCAACTATTGAAAAGTTGCAAGATGTCCCGGAGAGTAAAAGGGAGTAGCAGTATGTGCTAAAATAAAAAATATATATAAGGTTATAACAGAAAACGCATGTTGTTTTTTTTGTTCGTAAATAGATATTTGAAAAAATCTTTAGTTTCATTTAAGTGATGAAACTTGGTGAATGCAATTCCCCAACCCGATAGCATTAAAATAATACTCCTATAACAGTAGACCGAGGCATGATAATAATTAAAGGAGGAATTCGTTTTAAAATCTGTTGAAATGACTCGGACGAAGGCGTGTTGGGTAAAATAGGAAAAAAGGGTCAAAATCAAATAAATCGTGATAAGCTAGGCGTTCAAACTATAATGTCTCTTTATAAAGGGATTATAAGATCATAAATCCTCAGCCAGCCGCCGCAAAACCTACAAGTATTTTTCAGAAAATATGGGATTGAATAAAAAGCGGCTTTGTTACAACGGATTTTCCGCATTTCTTGTATCTAAACGACCCTATGTTTTGCAGCTTATAGTGCGGAAATGTGGAGCACTTTATGGTGTGCTGGTTAAATGCCAGCATGCTATGATGAGATATTATCAAATATACACATGCATAGAATAGATATTACTCTTGTATCTGAGGTGGTAGATTGTAGTGGTAGACGTATATCAAATTAAAAATCATTTTTGAAAAAGAATCGCTTTTGGGTCATATCATTCTTTGGGTCATCATTCTTTGGTAAATTTGTCTAAAATGTATAAGTCTAAACTAAGTAGTATTAAACAAGTAAAATATTAAATATACACTAGCTGTCCCGCCCAGCTTCGCTTGGGTGAAAAAAATAATTTCCTGAAACACCATCGCAGCGCCTCCTTTCGGGTCCAATTGTGAAACTAAACCATTCTCGAACCCACCTGAAGACACTTTCGAAGAAAATTAAATTTAGGAGGACTTCAGTGACAAACACACGCACAGAAGAAATATATATATACCTATAAAGATAGTTTTATAATATTATGAATTCCGCTTAAAAATGCTCAATGAAATGCATCCATTTTACCGAAGAAATTCAATTCAATAGCGTCGTGGCACTTCCTCCGAATATCCGAAGTCGGTGCGATGCTAAATTCATTTATCCAGACATCGAGGCACTCGGCTGGTGAACACGAGATGTCTTTAATGGACTAAGATGTTTCAGACTACTATCGACTGGATGACATATTCCAAGTGAAAGGGAAATAAATTCCCTTGAGTGTACCTTGATACCTATTTCTCGCATATGACAGGAAATTTTATGCCCATTCATTAATATTTTCAGTTATCATTATAACTTCTCCCTACCACGTTAGAGATTCGGCATGTTGATTTGTATTTTCGTTCACTTACGTGTACAGGTCACGTTGTATATGAACAGAGCGAGACAATACGATTTTACAGAGTACATATAAGTTTCAGATGGTTTTTGTTTTTCTTTAGTCATCGATGAGGTGCCATCAATACTCATTGATAACAAAATAAACCAATAACGGTTTAGATCGAATTTCCATGGCCGCAAGCCAGATTATAAGCGTGTTGATCGTGATTTTGTTTCACACCGAATAGCTGTTGGAAAAATGTTTCTGCTTTTCACTCTTTGCTTGCTTTTTCCGTTTCCTTCATTAGTCCTCTGTCGCTGTATCTAGAACAAATTAATTAACCGTCCGTAGTGAACTGTGTTTATAAATGTTTATTGAACTGCAAAGAGTCAATATCCAATTTGCATTGTTTGAGTTCGTGCTTTACAACGCTCCGCATCAAATAGCAAAAAAAATAATTTGTAGCTCCGAACTGTTCGTGCGTTAGTCTGTCGGATTGTCGCTGCCATTTTTACACTACTTGATTATGTATGTATAGCATGCCCTAGATACTAACCTATAGAAGTCGAATTTATAACTTCCCAGTTAACAACGTTTCCCCGTTGCGAGCAGTCTGCAGTGAAAATCTTAAATACCATTTCGAGAGTAAACTTTCCATAGCTAATTGTGCAAAGTAATTTAGTTTTGGAGAATGTGTTGTCCATGGCTTTCGTCGTCATTCATCCCGAGCACCCTTCCAATGTCACTACCTTATTGCTCTTCCCTAAATTTGCAACATTTTTTATTGTATTTGCAAGCGTATTTCATAGTTGTCAAAGTTCAATTTGCATTTTCAGTTGCCCGATGAGCACTCCTTGAATTATTACGTCCCGTTTCAGGGCGCCTAGCCATCGTTTTGCCAAGCACCCTTATTGTACTTTTGAACCGCTGTTCGTCAACTTTTTTATTACATTGCTTTTGTTTTTGTTGTCATCATTTATATAGTATCCTGTTGTTTTAGGACCAACCTATTGTTGGTATCATAAGGAATATTAATGCAAGGTACATATAAGTATCATGGGTTTCCGTATTATTTATTATTCGAACGAACTACCCACTTCTAAATATTGCGTACATTTAAGGCCCAGTTTATCGTAGGAAGCTTTTACACCTTCACGCCTTCTTGTAAGTCTCTTAAGGGGTAGGGAGCGGTTTACCCCCTTACGCACCCTTTTTTCGCCGGTAAGTTATTTAAATGGCAAAGCAGATGGCGAGTCCATCATTAATTCTATAGCACAACTTCTTTAACAAAATCTTTAAATTGCTTCTCAATATGTATGCATGTATCCTCTAGGTGGTTTCTTTCACCGTAGAGCTCGTGGTGTGATTAATCACTAGCTTTAAGTTCAGAAAAACTCACAGTCTCAACTCACAGTCACAACTTGCAGCCTTTGTTGTGAAGACTGGAACCACTTGGCCACCACGGCTAAAAAACATTGTCACTCATATTTAGATTGGACCTTCAAGGTTCGACATAGGCTATTAAATCGTTATTTTAACGGAATAGGCGAAGTTGTTACGTAAATATAATGTAAGAGATTGTATTCAAATCGAGTGAGAAGCTTGTTATGCTTCCTCATTGAATCAAATCAGGAAGTAAAAGGTAGGCAAGAACGTTGGAACGGTACTCGAGATAAAGTCGAGGACGAAAGCCACGGACAACATAGCCGTTCTAGAGAGATAGAGCACAACAGAATCTCTACCCTTAAAATTTTGATTTTGATTTTTATTTTGAAAAAATAATATTAGAGCCTACCTTGCAAAATCGACCTTCTTGTAGTATAAATAAAACAATTACTCCCGTACTAAATCATGTCAACAATTTCCGATAAGAGATATATATAAGTTTCGCTCGCAACGTGTTGAAGGAGTTAACACTGTGTTAAGATCGAGGGTCGACTGTTACGAAATATAAGTTAAACTTAAATATAGCTTTCGTTGTTTATTTGTTCAAGATGCATTCAACTTGACTGTACTGTAAGGAATCGGGAAGTATGGTCGACTTAATTTTTTTGTAGGCGACATATGTGGCGTCCGACAGCGATGACGTCTATAAATCTATCCATTTCGCATTCATGAATATGATTCCAATAGCATATACGTCATGGTGAAGGCTCTGATGTTCGAATTTCGTTCCGAAGCCAATCTTTTGAATTTGTGCACATACACAGTGTGCCAAACCTCGTTCGTTTTGCGCCGGTGAAACCGGTCGGTGTGGCTCATGTATCGATATTGCAACTCTAACAGTACCTTTGCTTAGTTAGTCTGTTAACTGCTTACGAGCATCACTCCTCATTGCTTGGATTATTTTAATGGTGTGCTCTCGCACGATGTTCAAGTGTTGTCTTTTGCGTACGCAGTTTTTATTATTACTGCTGCTGTGAAGTGTTATTGTTGAGGTAAGCTTGTGTCTGTAATTTTTTTCGCCGTATTTTTATCTTCGTTGTAAAAACGTATGTTTTAGCATGTAAGTTTTACTGTTTTTTTATGCATGTACCTGTTCTCAACGATAGATAGGTAGAGATAATGAAATCATCAGAAGATAATCAAGAGTAATTAAATACAAGAAAAAAATTGCTCGTTTTCCATTCAGCCACTTCCAATACATACATCCCACTTCCGTTCCTGATGCAAGAGGCTTAAGACTATTCTTCAACAAGTGCATATTTTGTTTACTTTAAAGCAGAACTTGGAGAATATCACTTAAATAGTTTTTTTTTATACAACAAGAGTGGCAAACAAGCATACGGGCCCATCTGATGGGAAACGGTTACCGCAGCCTATTTACGCTCATGATACCGAAGTATCACTTGCGTGTTGCCACTCTGGGTTCGGAGAGTTATAGTGTGTTGGCAGCATAATGGGTTTAATCCCTCTGCTTCCAACACAATGTAACAATCCTCCCCCCTCCCTTAACCTTATTCACCGCGTAGGAACACAACACAAAAATTTGGCTACGGACTTCTATAAGGTGGAGGTCCTGCCCCAGTCGGGCAACTCCGAATTCGAACGGGAAACCCGTTATGCCCTACCTCTCTTAAATGCTGAAATAGCTGTGAATGACTGTCAGAAATTATTGAGTAAATGTTCTCTTTCTTAAGCCTGAGAATGGAAGGTCTACTTGTAGCTACTGGATTAACATTACCAAGACTTTGTCAAAAGGGACGAAACATACTTAAATATACTTTTCATAATGTATTAATTAGCGGCCAGTGACATTTGGGCAAGTATAAGGTATCTGTGAACGAAATGACCCGAGGCACAGTATATGTATACTCTAAAGCCATATATATATACTGTGACCAACGTGACTCTTGCGGTTCGGGTTAGTTACTAAAGGGACGAAAAAATGCCGAATAAGGACGGCTTCATAAGTTTACGTCGAGGTATCTTTCTTGACTAATCAGTAAATCAATTGGGCTTAATTGTGTCGTTCCAACCTTTACTTTATACGAAAATAATATGGATGTAAGACGGCGGTCATTGAACTTTTATTGATTACTTGTAGCTGTTTGTTTTGCACTGAGTAATTTCTTTGAAAGCGATAACGAACTCTTTCGGGGCTTATATTATTTTCTTTTCTTGGACTTCGAAAAGAGGATATTGTTCATCCTTTGCCTACTTCATTCAATTACTATCGCACGATCTGCACTGAAACACGATCGCAGCGCCATCTATCTGGTCCAATTGTGAATCTAACTCTTCTCGAATTCACCTGAAGACAGAAAATTTAATTAAAATCGGACCAGGCGTTTAGTAGGAGTTCAGTGACATACACACGTATAGAAGAAATATATATCTTTATATAAAGAAGATATAATTATTATAATTTTCACGACATATCATAACCCCTTGCTTATACGGTCTTTACTATAATTTGCTACCTCGAGCTCAGGCCTTACTCGTAAGCTCCGAAAGATAATTTGACTTACAAAATAAATTAATAACACGCACGTCGATACGCAATCTGGTACACACGTCACTCAAGTTTATGTCGTCGCGTTGTATCGGATTAAAGCCTTCATCATTTGCGTTCTGTCTGCATTGCGCGATTCATTTATGCCCTGGTCTTCGCTTGGAATGATAGCTGATTAATTTTATATACATCCTCACGCCTTCCCACAAGGGTCCCCGAAGGGGTAGGCAGAGGTCTATAGGTAGTACCCACACACCCACTTTCCGCCAGAGATATATTAGGTGCCAACGTGACAGATGGCGAGTCCATCGTAATTTCCAATACAAATTTTATTGGCAGTACATTGTCTCTTTCTGTACAAAGGTTCATTTCAAGGGAACGACACTCCTCCGTTTCGTATCATTCTGATTATTTGTCCAACAAATTAAGTAGCTCAGTCAAATCTGAACCTTACTTACTAAGCTGCACATACTGTTATTCCTTAAACATGCTTAACCGAGGGCGTGCGTGTAGCAGATACTAATTTATTAGTATCAGGTCATTAGTTTGTGCAGTGTAGTTCCAAGAACAGTTGTATCGATTCTACCTGGACTGGAGGACAATAACCCGCTGGTTGAATAGTCTAGGTTTTATTTAGTTTCGATACTCCACCCTTATTGCCTTTACTTAATGATAAAAGTTAAATTAAGTTGAAGGGCGGCCTGGATTCATAAAAATATATCCTGGCATTTACAATTGACTATAGGTTACTTGACCATGTACGACTATAAACAGAAATAAACAAACCATCTTACAACAATAAAATGTATCCTAACCGACTCAAAAAAAAGGAGAGGGATTCCCAATTTTACAGTATATATTTTTACAATATGTTATAGTGATGTGTAGATTATGTATTCGACCAATAAAGTACGGGTCTCCACACACTGTTCAAGGTTGACCCTCGCAGTTATCATTTTATTCAGCTTTGGTCGAGGCGTGATCGGATTCATTTCATCCGCTCGAGATAACTTGCGACGATGTGGTTGGGACCTTTTTTCTGGAGCCTTTGTTAAAGTTGTTGGAAGCATTGAATTCTGCCGCTCATTTGCGACGGTTTGATTTAGGTCAGCTCTACTCACGTCATGTTGGTATTTTCTCGACGAAATGTGTCGGGTTTGCCTACGTTTCCCTCACGCTTCGTGTATTTCTTTTATTACTGAGTCATTGACGTGGAATAATTTTCGTGCTTCCAACGAGACATTTCTGCGATTTTATACGTGCTCCGTATTTAGAGGCTTACGGTTTGGTTTCAGTGCCTCTCTGTCTTAATCCGATATTTAGTGCTAGATAAATTATATTTTTTAAATTAAGTGTAAGCATTTAAGGAATAAAAGTTTACCCTATAATTTAGTTAAAATAATGCAATCAATTGCAAATATAAAAGTAGACAGACACATTAAATAAATTTGAATAAAGATTTTTTTTTATTACATTTATTTACATACTAGCTGTCCCGCCCAGCTTCGCTCGGGTGAAAAAGTTAAATTGCCCGTAACACGATCGCAGCGCCACCTATTGGGTTCAATTGTAAATGTAAACCATTCTCGAATCTAGCTTAAGACACACAGAAAGCTTCGCCCGGGTAAAAAGGTAAAATTCTTGAAACTCGATCGCAGCGCCACCTATCAGGTCCAATTTAATATAGCCTATGTTACTCGGGGATAATGTAGCTTTCCAAAGGTGAAAGAATTTTTGAAATATGTCCAGTAGTTTCGGAGCCTATTCATTACAAACAAACAAACAAACAAATCTTTCCTCTTTATAATATTAGTATAGATTTATAAATGCGCATGTCTGGTAATATTTGTAAAACTGATTTTCTACGGCTACTCATAATCGATTACCGATGCTTTTAAACAATTGCAACACCAAGGGTATCGACCGCGCGATGGGCATATGATTTGTGTTTTGCTTGTTTTAATTGAATACCAGTACCAAAAAACCCGTAAGCCCTAACTCTGAAAATACTAACTGTAAAAGAATCGATGGACCAAAAAAGGAACTCTTATCAATCGATCGAAGGCATGTCGGAAAGGCCAAAACCTCCAACTTTTATCTTTAACCTTGTCTTGTAACGATTTAGTCTGAATAGATAAAATGGATCAAATTGATTCTTAGGTAAGTCTTCAGCTACCTTTAAATTGGTTTGCTATTTCGAAAAACTGTGTTCAACAAAATGTAAGAACAGAAGACAAACACCTTGTTTATTAAAAGGAGGGTTCCATGGACTTTAGGCAGAGCCTATCTAATTTTTATCTGTCTTTCGACGCGTGTGTTCTCGGAACTATTGATAATTAACCAAACAATGGCAAGACCTAAGGCCTCCAGCTAGGCACTTCTTAGATGCTTAGTAAACACGGCTAAGGGCACTCCTTATCCGACCACGGCCTAGAGCGTTGCCGTTCGCATTATTTTGTGCTTTTCTCTCGGGCGTACACATTTGTTGTGTTGCAATGGAAGTAACAACTCTGATTACATATAGATAAGAGATACACTGTCGACACTGGACGCATATTTCTGTCACCTGTCGTGTACATATTTTACCTGGCAAAGACATTAAATGAAGATTCCATGGAAACCGCCCTAAGTCCAGCGTTTACAAAGTGAAAAGTCCGGAAGTGTGTCACATAACAAGATCCTCTTTAACCGGATTAGAGGCTGCTCATACGTGCAGGCATACTTAATAAACTTTCCGCCGCTATCGGCCGTAGTTCACCCGGCGTCGTAATTTGTTCGTCGAGTCTTATTAAATTCATAAGTATGCGACGCCAGACTTCAGGGTGTAAGTTACTGGTTCACAGAGATATTGCCGCGTTGATGGGCGGATAAATGTGGAAGTTTATTGTATCACAATTACCTATGTCTATATATATTCTATCTCTGTACAAATTTCGTCCAATCCCGTGCAGCTGTTTCGAAAGCCGTACATTACATACATCCACAAAAACTGTCACATTAATAATATTTGTAGGAACTACACTCAATACTATCATTAGCTAAGGTACCCGACCTCATGTAGCTATGACACGTTACTAAGAAAATGTGTCGTCGTTGGATTCGTTCCAATACAAAAAGTTTGTGTCTTATCGTTATCTTACCACCCGCCAGCCAGGACACGGTCAAGCGCCTGTGACTTGCATTCCCGAGGCAATAAATCAGACGAGACGCTAGCGGTAAACACGTGGACTAGCTGTCGGCAACATTCAGTTAACTTGCAAATTGTACGACGGCGTCGCATTCAGCGCATCTCTGCTGCTTTTTGATGAATCGTATAGAGCGAATTTACAGAACTTTAAAATTACTTCTACATCTCAACTTGCGCACTAGTTGTTTAGTTATCTGTTACGTGATCAGATCTACATAAGAAACTTTATCTGTATAAATAAATGGATACAATTTAGATGTTTGTGCGGTCCGTGCAATTTTTTTATTTATATTTTGTTCTCTCTTATTGTTACATCTAATCTTTGAAACGGCTGAGGTCGAAACGATCTTCACAGGGCTCTCAATGGAGAATAACGAATGATTTAGAGAGTAACTAGTTTTAAGTTCTAATCCCTACTAATATTATAAATGCTAAAGTAACTCTGTCTGTCTGTAACCTTTTCACGCCTAAACTACAGAACCGATTTAAATGAAATTTGGTACAGAGATAGCCTAGAGCTTGAGGAAGGACATAGGCTTACATACTTTTTAATGCGAATAAGGATTGTAAGGGGTTGCAATAGGGGATGAAAGTTTGTATGGAAGTTAAGTAATTTTTGAAGCTAGAAGCTTGAAACTTATTTTTTAGTATTACTATACATATACATTTTTTTGACATTTTATACATATACGTTTTAAAAAAAATTACACTATTTAGAAAAAAATTAATGCTGCTTAATATCACTTTTCCGCGCGGACGAAGTCGCGGGCACAGCTAGTATAAAATATAAATATGCATAAATAAATAAAAAATAAAAACTAGTCTCCGCGGGTGAGGCATGGGACAGTTAGTATCAACCACGGTCAACCGTGGACAAGGTCCATGAATAGTTACGCTATACCTTAATAATAAGAAGCAATTCAATTTAATTACAAGAACACTATTGGAAAAACATTTATTTGATTTCGACTTCGATTTGATTCCGTTTCAACTAACGAAAACTGTACACCTTTGCCAGTCAATTAAATACAATGTCTAATTAAGCCGAACCAATACATTTTCATGGACGAATAATGCTGGAAGCGATCGCTACAAACAAAGAAACATGTTGGCTCGTGACGGTTCAAAATCCCTTTTACGATGTTCCCAATAGTTTATAACGGCTATACATTTGCTCGCAGGGCGAATACACCCGGGTGACTGATGTACTTCTTATTTACTCCAACCGGAAAAAGCCGGGTCTAGAAAAAGGTTGGGTTTGGAACTGGAAATAACGACCGTTTTATAAATGACGTCAGAGGTTTCGTGACATTTTATGCAGAATTGCGATTTATGTTTTAATATTTTAGCAATTGTAAACAATTATTATGTCGAGCATAGAGTAAGTAACCTTTTGAAAATGTAGATTTATAAACTACTCGTTGTCCGTCCAGCTTCGCTTGGGTGAAAAAATAAAAGCCACGGACTCAGTGGCGCCACCTATTGGGTCCAATTGTGAATCTAAACCATTTTCGAATCAACCCGAAGAAACATTAAAATCGGTCCAGCAGTTTACGATGCTATAAAGGACATACATACGAACATTAATTTTTATATATAAATAGATTTATGATCATGAAAATATTAAAGCTGGGAATAAAGATTAATAATAAACTCATGTAATAATTTCAGCAGTTCTCTAGCGAATAATTAAATTTTACAGATTGCTTAGTAATTTCGCAATAAGTTATTACTTTATTAAGCGAAAATTAAGCGAACTCTAAAACTTGTTCTTTATTAGCTACGGAATATTTCCAAGCTTAAACTGCTAACAAAGGAATGAATTTCAGAAACAAAGGAGTGCACCCATGTTTCCAAATCGATTTCTTATGAAGGTACCTACTTGATGCACACTTTGCTTTGACTGGGCCACATTTGCCTCATTTTATGATTTTTGTTTCATGCGAGAGAGATAGGGCATAACGGAGTTTTCCATTCGAATTTCGAGCTGCCCGACTGGGATAGGACCTCCACCTTATAGAAGTCCGTAGCAAAATAACATAATTTATTGTGTTGTGTTCCCACGCGGTGAATAAGGTCTCCAGTAATGAGCTCTTTGGGGAGGGGGGAGGATTGTAATGTGTTTTGGCAGCAGAGGGATTAGTCCTATTATGCTGCCAGCACAGTAAAACTCTCCGAACATAGAGTGGCAGCGCGCAAGTGATGCTTCAGTATCGTTAGCGTAAATAGGCTACGGTATCCGTTTCCCATCAGGTGGGTCGTATGCTTGGTTGGTACTGGTATAAAAAAAAAACATTGTTTTACATAACACTCGATTCTTGTTCTACTTAACTTGTGCAATAAGGAAACGCAGCCTACAAAAGATCAAGTTTCTTATCATGATCTACAGCAAATTGTGCACAAGTAAAGAATACAGTCTACTAGCTGTCCCGCCCAGCTTCGCTTGAGTAAAAAGTTAAATTACCCGTTAATCGATCGCAGCGCCTCCAATTGTGAAATCTAAACCATTCTCGACTCCATCTGTTAGAATCTTTTGGAGCTAACAGCTATGACTGTCAAATAATACATAAATTATTTAATAATAATAATAGACAAATAATTAGCAATAAAATAATATTGCGACTATAAATTGATATGTAAGCTATCCTACTTTCAAGCTGGATCAAACTGCACACGGTGTTCAAATTTGATTAAAATCGGTTAAGTAGTTTAGGAGTACATCGCGGACAAACAACGTGACGAGTAATTTATATATATTAAGTTTCTACATCGTAATCAACTCTAGTAATCTTCTTCTTCTTATAGTGCCTCTCCAACTAGTGAAGGTTGGCAATCAGCTCCGCATATTTCTCTCGGTCTTTGGCGAGGTTAAAAAGCTCCGCTGCACTGGTAACTCCGGTCCATTCCCGGATGTTTCGCAGCCATGATTTCTTCCTGCGCCCGACAGCTCGTCTTCTACTCTATGAACTTTGGTATTTATAAAGCAAAAACAAATATAGCGAAAACATCCACGTACGATTCCTTGGTGAGTGTAATATTCCACAATAGAACAGTTTAACTCACGATAAATACTAAATTTATAATACACACACGCCCATATGTGTTTGTCATCCAGACTCGTATGAAACCACAAAAGCGTTGTTATCCGGTTAACCGGTTTGGCGCTTTACCAGGCGCAAAGTGACGCCTGCTCGTGACAGCGCTCTGGGGACAACTCTTTGGTAAAAGGAATTTGTGTAAGGTAAACCGTTACGGTGAAGGTAGAATTCATGAGCTATGATACATTATATTTATCTTCAAAGAGGTTTAGTTAGTCCGAATTGGGCACTTGTTTCAGGAACTACTGCAGCGCCCTCCATACTAAATACTCTACATTATAAATAGTAGTAGCCGTGGTGGCCGAGTGGTTCGAGCAGTTGCTTGCAAGTTCGAATTCCGACTGTACCAATGAGTTTTTCTGAACTTAAGTAAAGTGATTAGTCACCCCACGAGCCTTACGGTGAAAGGAAGCATCGAGAGAAAAGGAAACCTGCATACGTTTGAGAAGACATTCAAAAGCGTATGTATAGTCGCGGTTGAACCGAGATGGACTCGCTATGTGCCACATTAGCACCTAAATTATATTAATACCACACCTCTGCCTACCCCTTGGGAGACCCAGGTAGGGTGAGGATACATTATACGTTTTCTTATACAGTTCTAAATACTCCAGACTATATACTAAAAACAATTCCCGTCCGTAGGTTGCTGAACCTATTGATATTGATTGGTTGATATTGTATAAAAAATTATAGATTGTTGATAGTAAATGTAGGAGTTGTTATAAATGCCGAGCCGTTTTATCACCCTCGTCCTGAATATAACCACGGCAAAATCCGGTTATCCGGTTTCATGTGCACCAACATTTGTGTGGATGCGAGTAAGCTTTTGATGACAGACGCCTCGCAGTGGATTCTGTGGGCGGTGTAGGTATTTATGCTTTGAAATTGTGAATGTTTATACGAGTACAGTTTATTTTGTCTATGCTGAGCTAAATTTAATGTTGTTCTAGTAGTAGTTATATCTGCTCATTCATTCTGCGTTCATTGTGCATTCTGTTTCATTCACATTTAATCCCTTCAGATTAAATGTGAATGAAACGACATATTTTCTTACGTTCGAAGAGATGACTGACACTTTCTGCCTTGTCTGTGAGTGGCTCTACGTATGTAGATATTATTACTTTTTGAATCACCATCAATGCAAAATATGAATTTCGATGGAAGTGTAGAAAAAAAATTTTAAAGCCCTAGCTAGATATCCTGGGGCTCCAGCCCACAGGTGGCAGCAGTACTCCATATGAGGAATTTGAGACATAAAGTTGCAGCCTTTGTTCCGATGTGAAGTTCTGCCTAGCTTTGTTGAGCACACCGAGTGTCCTGGACGCCAGCTTAGCCTTGTCCTCTAAATAACCATGGAACTGTATGTCGCTAGAAATGTAAATTCCGAGGATCCTAATGCTCTCAGAGATATTCAGGGGAGTGTTCTGTAATTGTGGAGCCTGGAGGATTTTTTTTTGCGGTGACCGCGCAAACATGTGTCTTAGTGGGGTGGAAGTGGACTAGGTTTAGTGAACTCCGATCGGAGACACTTCAAATTAATGTCAGGTTTGTTTATTAGAAATTTCGTTACATATAGGGGTCTATTGTAAGTTTGAATTTATATGTTTATCATTGCCTAGTTCGCATAGTGCCAACTTTGCTTACTTTTCGACTAGATCCAGTTATGTAGAATCATCCCAAGATACTATTGTTATTTAAACTGGTTGAATCAATTACTCTCTTGTTAACGTCACAGCACAACATAATGCTCGCTTTCAAAGATCAAAATATAAACCTCTATACTTAGACCTTCAGTTAATCACAAATCTTCGGCTATAAAAAAGATCTCTTGCCTTATCCTTCTTTTTGTAGTTATTGAATTAACTCCTTATTCAATTCAGCTCGATGAAGTCGAATGTAAATAATCACTCAGAAATCTAAAAGGCCAAGGAGTTAATATTCTATTGGCAGAAATAAAACACAGGCGGAGGTCGTGAATTCGATCCATTTGCACATTGAGCGAACGATGTTTGGCAATTTTCATGGAGTAGCGCGGGTCTGCGATCAACAACTTGTGTTCGCGGGATCGCTGTTCATTGAACACCATTTAGTATGGACGCACCAATCCTAGTTGGAATACTTACTATAATGCATATTTCAATTGTTTACTTTCTAGTTACTCGTGGTGGCTAAGTTGTTTGAGTCGTTGCCTGCGATTTCATAATGGCAGATTCAAACCCCTTTAGTCTGTGCCAATGAGTAATATCTGATTTAATATAGTGATTATCACTTTATTACCAAAGGTCAAGGAAAGCGTTCAAAGGGAACCTACATACGTGTACACTGTTCGTGGTGTGATAAATCGTTCTACTTTTAAATTCAGAAAAAAGTCTTTAATATATTCGGGGTTGCAATATTTGTAAAGAAATTACTCGAACCACTCGGCTAGTACGGCTCTTAAACGACACTATAAACTATGATAATATAATACTTACATTTCAATATGATGGATGAGAACAGTTAAGTAATACTGGTACAGCACGGAACGAATAAACCTTTAATAGAATTAACATCGCTTCAATGTTCGCTCATCGTAAGCTAATGCATCAAAGCTTACGAGGACAGCAACTCCCAACGCGAGTATATCCGTTAAACCTACGTGAAATATGATATTTGAAAGTGCATTAGTCTAAGTGGACAGAAACTTGGAATCTACAGGGAGTAAGATCTCACTGTGGACGGCCGGCTGCACTCGATTCAAGAGGAAATATGATTTAAGCCAACGCCTGGTAATAACCAGGCGAAAGAGAAATATCTCTTGAAACTAAGCTGATATTCATCACCTTTATTGAATTGTCTCTTTAATGGTATTTGGATTCTATAATTGACGTTTTGTTTCCTTTTTAGTTCTTTTCGTTTTATAGTAAAAAATAGTAGCTTCCCACCGTCTCGGTTGAGACTAGACGCTTTAGACTAAACTCTGCAACTGATTTTAATGCGCTTTAATCAATGGTTGGAGCAATTAGAGGGAAGTGTATTTAAGTTTGATTTTCTCGCGCCGTCTAGTCGAGACCTCTCGTGACAGGCGGGCTGGAACATATCTCGCTCAGAGAATCAGCATTGCTATCCAGCGTGGCAATGCTGCTAGTCTTCTTGGCACGTTGCCTCGGGATACCGATTTGGGACAAATATTTTATCTGTAAGTAGTTAGTTTCAACTGTTCTTTGTAAATATTATAATTTTTACTAATAATAATAAATTTAAAGTTTGATTTTATTTGAATTTGAGTTTATTTGAGCGGAGCAGTAATCACACTTATTATTACTGCTTTAATATTCTTTTATTTATCGCGGGTATAACTACCTAGTTACTGATGTAGGTAAGTGCTATTTCTAGGAGTGAAATCTAACCTTTTTATTTATTCCTATCTTCACGCCTTCAAAGGTGTTGTGTATCAGTGGCCTCTGGTTACCGGAGGTGGTAATTTAACAACAGATGGCGAGTCCGTCGCCATCTGTTCGTCTTTTTCTCACTTATTGATGTAATATAAGTATGTCACCATTTCGTCGTTGTATCGATCTTTGTTAAACCTCTTTATACATATTTATCTATACTAATATTATAAAGCTGAAGAGTTTGTTTGTTTGTTTGTTTGAACGCGCTAATTTTAGGAACTACAGATTGGAATTGAAAAAATATTTTTGTGTTGGATAGTCCATTTCACTAGGAAGGCTTTAGGCTATATAACATCACGCTACGACTAATAGGAGCGAAGCATAAATGAAAATGTTGCAAGAACGGGAAAAATGATTCCTTTTTGAGAGTTTCCGTTGCGTACGCTACCTAAATGGTTTAAGTTACGAAAATATCATGTATGAGGGAATTGTTCCTCTTTAAAAGTTCTAAAAAAATCCGCGACAGCATATGTCTATCTTTTAAGCAAAGGCAATTAAATCCGCGATGGGCTCCTAAACAAATTAACCGTTTTCAATCAAATTTGCACACCGTGTGCAGTTTGATCCAACTTGAAAGGTAGGATAGCTTACATCACAATTGGACCCGATAGATGGCGCTGCGATCGTGTTTCAGGAAATTTTACTTTTTCACCCGGGCGAAGCTGGGCGGGACAGCTAGTATATATATATATATCAGTTCCGTTCGTGTACAATCGCGGCCTTATTTGGCATCACGTCGCGACATTCCTGCTCGTCTGTCCCCCGGCTGGTCGATAGATTGTATTGCGCCCATAAATCCGCTCAGCCAATACCCTGAGACTCGGGGTGTAAAACAGCTATCGACTAATAGCACCTCTAATGAAAGTTTTGCGGCGAGTTGTGTTTGGGTACTAGGATTTATCATTATGGGTTTTGCTTTTCTGTGTTGATTCCTTGAAACCGTAAGTCTGGTGAAGGACGTTCTACTCTCTTAGTAATAGAAACGGTCTGGTCTAATTTCAATCTACGAAAAATATTGGCTTTTGTGGTAGCAACAATTGGTTAAATTTCAAGTTTCAACGTTATTATAATCCCGTAACTGTTCTGCTGACATAAAAGTACATTTTGTCTTTCATGTCGGCTACTAGTGCTCACAAAAAATAAATGTGCGTGGATATTATAACTAAATTATAATAGATACTGTATGTATAACTAATGTTAAAGATACAGCTTATTCAGCGCCAAAGTGTTTCCTTCACGTATTTCTAGATGATTTAACTCGATTAAGTAGTAAAAATGTTTGCGGAATAAATTAAATACATTTGCCTAAAAAACGAAACTTTTACATTAGCGCTAGTAAATAGGTAAATTTTCTATGATTTCAATTACCTATCTCAAGACGGTTCGATCTATCCAAAACCTGAGGAATTACCAAGTGAATATAGAATTTTAATAACGTAAATAAGTCAACGTTTTGCTAAAAAGACCGCCTATTAACGTATGGTGTCTTATGTCGAATAATATTGGATAGAACAAATTTGTTAGTAAAATGTGGAGTACTTTGTCGAAACCAACGGATATGTACATTACACACCGATTTGTAACATTTAACCAGAATTGTGTTGGAAAGGGCTGTTCGCTTCATCCACATTCATCAGTGTTTCTACACTTCTTTAATGTTACAGTCTTTAAGGTTTCCAGTAATGAGCTCCTTGGGGAGGGGAGAGGATTGTTACATTGTGTTGGAACCAGAGGGATTAAACCTTATGCTGCCAACACACTATAACTCTCCGAACATAGAGTGGCAACGCGCAACTGATACTTCGGTATCTTGAGCGTAAATAGGCTACGGTAACCGTTTCCCATCAGGTGGGCCGTATGCTTGTTTGCTACTCTTGTAGTATAAAAAAAATTTAAAAACGTGTTCGCCGCTTTCGATTACTCTATCCTTGAGTGTCTGATTGATTTGAATATTAAAATGAAATAAATATAATAAGAGTACATTTAATTTCAAAACCAATAACGTTGCCGGCAAAATATTCACGAAATGTTTCAGTGCAATTTCAAATCTTGTACTGGCAGACGGCGTGCCAAATGGGGTGTAACGTACAAATCGACTTGCCTGCTGCAGATGCGTCGCTGGCTGCGACTGACAGATATCTGCTCGGATATTTAGGTCGCAATGGAAGCTGCGCGCACGAGATAGGTCGCTACTTGCGCGCTAACGGACATCCTCGGATTGACACTGGCATTGTATGCCAAACGCAAAGTTTTGGAATTGTTCTACATATGCTTCTTTGCAAGTCACATAAATTACGGCGTCAGTTTTTAGGCTTGTATATATGCTCTATGTCCAATAGTGACTCTTGTAGAAACTGCTTGGAAAATAAAATTTCACCGTTTCTACCTATATCGAAAGAGCCACAGAGTAGAATTACCACGAAGACGAGCAGGCGGTGGGCCAGTACCAAACTTGGATTCTGTGGGTGGCAGAGCTGCTTTAGCCTGCGAGTCTAAAGCTTGTTTGTCACCTTACCGTCTTTAGACCACAAAAGAAAACTAACTAACTAACCTAACCTAACAAAATGTAAATTTCGATTTTAGAAAAGAGTTTAAAAACTTGATGTGACTAGAGAGAGTTGATTCATTAATAATCGCAGTTGAACGAATGTATATAATAATTGAGTATTGTCATTGGAACAAACCAGAGTGCTTATGTCACAAGCATCGCTTTATAAGCGGGGAGCGCAGCCGGCGGGTGTATAATTAATGTCGACGAATTTGCATATTATCACACGCGAAATTAAACTAATATTGCTATTGGATACGGAACCACGGAGCCCGCGAGGAGCGAAAACCATTGTGATTTCTCCATGTATGCGCATTACACGATATCTGAATAGTGAATACGATGAGGAAGGTATATGAGATTGATGCTAGACGTTCCGAGCTGACTGTCTGTGACATACAAGTATGTAAAATATATAAAGAATGATGATACAGAGATAACGAAAGGGTAGAAATAATTATCTACGTTATCTGTTTCTATAATGTAACTATTCAACACATTTTTTATTTTCATTCGCACAACACAAGTTTTGTGAATCCACTCACTTGTTATTCACAAAAATGCTCTATTAGCGCGTCTTTTGACGTATATAACTTATAATACAAGTCAAAGAAAGTAGAATAATTCATGACAATCGAATTCCGATGTCTATACGTCTGTCAGGGCCTGACGTTGGCAAACGAAGGCAATCGCTACTGAATTTCAAGTACGCAAATTGCTTTTTGAACAAATTTCATTGGATTTAACTGATCATTTACATTTGCGATTCTATTTACCGTTGCAGTGCGGTTTATTATTGATTTTCCGTTTGTTTAGAGACAGACGATTTTACTCTCTACTCATAAGCTATAAACTTTTGAGGCTTAAGAAAGGTTTGAAGCCGTGGTGGCTGACTGGTTTAGGTAGTAAAATTAATATTGCAGGTAAGATTGAGGTTTTCCCTGGAGAGTACAGCATGAAGTTCTTCAAGAAGGGTGTGAAAAGATTCCCGCAGGGTCTCAACGCGCGACTGATAACCCTAGTGTTGCAAGTGTCCATAGGCGGCGGTAACCGCTTGCCATCAGGCGGACCGCATGCTTGTTTGCGACACAAGTGGTATAAAAAGAAAAAAAAAAACGATCCTTGTCGGTCTGTAGATATAAGTTATTCTGAACTGAAGTGCAGTGATTTATCACAACGCGAGCTTTACGGTGAAAAATTGGTGAGGGGACCGCTATATGTTCCAGAATAAATTAAAGGCGTATCACTTTGTGCGTTTCACTTTGACACTTAAATACATATACCTATACATACTATAATAAAATTGGAGTGTCTGTTTGTAATATTAAAATAACCGCTTTTTACTAAAGGCATTACCAAAATATATTTTTTTTATTTTTGTCTGTCTGTCCGTCTGTCTGTATGTTTGTTCCGGCTAGTCTCTGAAACGGCTGGACCTATTTTGACGGGACTTTCACTGGCAGATAGCGGATATAAAAAGGAGTAACTTAAAAACTTTTTATTTAGAAACTGAGCAATATTTTTTTGTTAAATTCACGCGGAAGAAGTCGGGGGCACAGCTAGTATCTATATATAAGGCGTTGTTACAACTACCTACCTACACATTCGGTCAAACATATTGGGCAAAGGTGGAGATATATACATATATGCATGCAAATATATATTATATGAAAATAATTAATGTGGATGAAGCAAAAGTGGTTTGGTAATATAAATGTTGTTGTATCTGCTATATGAACATAAGTGTGCTATGTACAGTTGTCTTATTAATAAGAGAGACATCTCTTATCTTACAAATCCCTTTACAGATTTCCCACAGCAACGTGAGGAGAAAGTTTTCAATTAACTTTGTGTTAAAAGCAAGTTAGATAGAAACTTCCAGAGCTAATTCCCTAATGATTTGCTTAGCAAGTGTATTATAAAAGTAACACTTTAGCTTCGTTCTAAGAAAACAACATAGTTTCTCTATATATTCGTTGGTAAGAGCATAATACCCCGTCGCTGAGAACCCAAGTACTACGTTGTAATCAATTTTATATTGTTTCATAGAAGCCTGTATACCTGTCTCTCCCTGAATATATGTATGAAAATGTTTTATTTTGCTTCTTTGTACATTTGACAAGCTTATACCCCATATGTGGGCAATTTTTGTGAACCCTGTGGACCCTTTCAGGTAGGCGTAAAGTATAATATAAGTATACTAGCTGTCCCGCCCAGCTTCGCCCGGGTGAAAAAGTAAAATTTCCTAAAACACGATCACAGCGCTACCTATCGGGTCCAATTGTGAATCTAAACCATCCTCGAATCCACTTGAAGGCACAGAAAATTTCATTAAACTCGTTCCAGTCGTTTATAGATAGTGCCAACCACGAAGACGCGCCCCACTTTTTTTTTTAATTTTTTTTTATACCACATGGGTGACAAACAAGCATGCGGTCCGCCTGATGGTAAGTGGTTACCGCCGCCTATGGACGCTTGCAACACCAGGGGTATCACTCGCGCGCTGCGGACCCCACTATTCTTGCCAATAGTTTAGAGTATAAGCGTGCAATCTTCCACTAATCTTTGAGTATTATCGGTACACAATGATTACCTATGAGTGCACACGCACACTGCAAAAGACTCGAGTAATTCTTCCCCCATCCCGCGACCCCCTCGACTAGAAGGGGCGCGTCGTCGTGGATGGCACCATCTGTAGGAGGATTTCAATGACATACACACGCACAGAAGAAATATATATAAAGATTTGCTCAATTTGTATTAAAAAAAAAAAGGTTTAGTAAAACGACCAACTCCAATATTTGTGGTAGCGTGACTAGCAATTCAGCTGATGCTCGTTTGTTATGTAAAAATACCATTTTGTTCCCATTTAAATGCAGCTTACTGGAGTTTCATGCCAGTAGATCACGACAACCTCGTGTGTGGTAGCCGACTAATGTGTGCTTACTTCAGCATGCACTGTTTTACAAAGTTTCATTACATTTTCCAAAATAAAGACGTAGTCGAGTGATCGAGGCATGGTACAGGGAGCTATATTTATTAGCTGGATTAACATATATGATATGTTTCATTACATAAAACACAGAAGCTCCGAAAAAAAGCCCCTTGTTATATTTGCAAATTTTACGGAGGTGAAACCGAGGGACAAAGCTAGGAATATGTATAAAGCTTAAAGGCATTAAGTCGTGGTTACCTGACGAAAATACCGTTGTACGACGGCTTAGAGGTGTATCCTCACACCTTCCCACGAGGGTCCCCGGAGGGGTAGGCAGAGGTGTTTAGGTGTGTATTACCCACACACCCACTCTCCGTAACTCAAACACCACTATACATTCCCGTTTGAATTTCTTGTTAAACGTATGCAGGCTTCCTCTCGATGTTCTCCTTCACCGTAAAGATCGTGTTGTGACTTATTACACCTAAGTTCAGAAAAACTCATAGATACAGTCGGGATTCGAACTTGGAATGTTTGTGTAATAGGCACACTACTCGAACTACTCGGCCACCGCGACTCATATAGGCTCAAAGGTATAAGATTTATTTAAATCCAGCAGTAAAATTATCTTTGAATTTTTTTATGTCAAAGTGGTGTCTGCAAAATTTCGTGCCGTTACCAGTGTTGCTGGCTCCAGTATATTTTCATTAAGCCGCGTCGAGTGTCGCGCAGCGCGGAATGGCGACACCGACTAATTTATTGCAACTCTCTAATGCGGAATTTAATAAGGTCGGCTCGTTCAAATTTTTCACGTCATTGTATTTGATAAGTTAATTTAGATTTCATTAGCAAATTTTGCATGGAATTTAGGAAGGTATGTCGTTTACCATACTTTATATTGATTCTTTCACCGTGTACTTTTTCCGTCGTAAGTTCCGATTCCCAAATCAAAATCCTTTGTTATAGGTTTGTATAGCAGTAACAGTTAACTATGTAAGGAAAGTAATTGAAGTACATCCAAGTTTTGCAGTGGCTTTGATTAACAATCTGGTAGAGATACATGGTTAGATCAAGTGTCGATGTTAATGCGAAAACGAAATTTTGTCCGATATGTATCTAGTAAAATATATACATCGATTTTAAGGACAAACATAGTAAATGCATTCGCTGTTAATAGGTTTATTTTAAAAAGTTCCTTTGAGCAGAATCGTGGTCACAAGACTTGGAATATAGCATATTTGAAGAGTGATGAATGCTGTGTTCCCCGTGAGAGACTCTGTCGTGATATAAATATGAATAAACACCTTAAGTACATATGTCTTAAAAAAACGAGATGTGTTACATCTCGTTTTTTTAGCCTAGTTTACGATCATTTATTTCCGTCAGTATTTTATTACAAGTAAAAGCTTTGTCATCTCATACGAATTCAGGATTCGTTTCTTGTTTTCTACTTCAGTTTTAGATGTGATCGTCCGTGGAGGTTTGGTTTGGTAATAAATATGATGACTGGGCGCTATTTTGTGCCAGAGGGTCGATCGTGAGGAGCATAAACTTATGTGTATTCCTGCGGGAGCTAGATCGGAGCCCGGCCAGGAAGCCATGTGTTTGGTTATTAACTGCATTGTCTTCGAGGATATCAGCACTGCAAGGCTTTGTCAGGAAATTGTGATATTCCTACGCACCTGATTGCTTTTTTCTTTCAATAAAATTTTCTAGACTCTTCGGTATTTGTTAATCATTGACCTATTTTCTTAGAACTGGTGCTCTATTCTCTCGTCTCACTGTGAAGGCGTGATGATGTCTTTGTTGTTGCTTTCAGAATTTCTTATACAATAATACGACCCAAATTATCTCGCTATTGTATAAATTGTTTTTTACTATTCGGATATAGGATTCGGATTCTAATTTACAATTTTACAAGTCGTGGTTCATGTACCTGCAATGTCGAAGGTTGTAGGCTAAACCCCGAGTGGTCTATACCAAAAAGTTTTTCGGAATTTTCCTATCTAGTTAATGTCTAAAAGAAATCTGCATACGTTTGAGATTCACCAACACGTATGTTACAGTCGTGTCTGAGAGGCTGCATAATTTGATACTGTAAATTCAGAGATTCTGAAGACTTAGGAATCCTAAAAAATCCGTAAATTTTTTCGACTGTTCGTTTTTCCATACATTCGATATAAACTTTACATACATATCATCACACCGAGTCCCTAACGGGGTAAGCAGAGAGTATAGAACACCAGTTCTCTTTAGACTTACATACTTCTTTCGCTTCGTCCACATTCATGAGTCTCTTCATACATGCTCGTCGGTTTCGAGTATCTACTCTTGACGTTCCCGTCCTCGAGCGTCCGATCGTTTTGATCTAGCTTAACAATCTAATAGTAGGATATTCCTCTCTTAGCGTAGTCTACATAATATGATAATCATAGCTTTAACTAGTTATAAACAGTTTATTGTCCCTTGCGTTGGGTACATGTTGCATGGCCAGTCTAGCGCGACCAGGGGGATATAATCAAGTGATACCGTTGGCCGGTGGATTATTCCATTAGACTCGGTAAACTGGCTTGAGCCAACGAACCTGGCGCGGCAGTGGTCTAGTGGCATTGTCCCTTTTGGAAGGAACAGACATTAACTTTAAATCTACGACAAGAGTTTCTAATCAGTAAATCGCAGTTTCAGAAATGTTTATTATATAGCTAAATGTGGTGTTGTTTTTGATTTTTAAACTTATTTGGTAGCATGTTCGTGCGCCGAAGGTTGGTAGGTACCAACAAGTTTTTATGGAAATTCAGGAAACCTGCATACGTCAAAAATGCATGTAAACGTATATATGTATATATAAATTAGTAGAAGAATTACTATCAATTCACTCGAATTATCTCTAGGTAAATGTACTGTAATGTAAATGTAGGTAATAAAAAATATGATAAGTTTTTTTTTACTTTACATCTGTTTCTTGAATGCGCCCGCGTGCTCTCATGTAAATCGTTGTGCCGTTCACCTTGTATCAAGATACACCCATTACCATCGGGTATGATAAAAGAGTAACCTTAGCAGTAGAGACTGTGTACAATTGCTTAGAGGGTCTACGTGGGGCAGCCCATGGGAAATCATAATATGACAGTCATCTGTTTCCATCGCTTACGGTTCTCGAATCGTGAAGGTGACTTACGGAAGTAACGCTACCCTCTAACGTAAATATAAAAGTATCTACTATATGTATGTACCTTGAAGTTTCACCCGCATTAAATTCATATATGTTTACTTGCCGTCCCTCCCAGCTTCGCTTGGGTAAAAAAGTAAACAGATAATTGAGCATGTTTAATAATAGACAAATAATTTGCAATAAAATAATATTGCGACTATAAATAGAGCCGTGGTGGCCGAGTGGTTCGAGCAGTTGCCTGCGACGCAAAGGTCGCAAGTTCGAATCCCGACTGTACCAATGAGTTTTTCTAAACTTAAGTACTGTGATTAATCACACCACGAGCTTTACGGTGAAGGAAGACATCGAGAGGTAACCTGCATACGTCTGAGAAGAAATCCAAAGGCGTATATATAGTCGTGCTTGAGTAACGGCGATGGACTCGCCATCTGTCACGTTGGCACCTAATATACCTCTGGCGGAAAGTGGGTGTGTGGGTGTTACCTATACACCTCTGCCTACCCCTTCGGGGACCCTTGTGGGAAGGCGTGAGGATATATGAATTCAGATGTAAGCTATCCTATCTCTCAAATTGGATCAAACTGCACATGGTGTGCAAATTTGATTAAAATCGGTTCAGTAGTTTAGCAGTTCATCGCGGACAAACAACGTGACGCGTAATTTATATTTATTAAGATGACTATCTGTCCCAGCGTCATTTGTATCATAAAGTAAAACGATGGCTGCGCCACCTATAGAGTCGAATTGTGAATCTGAACCATCCATGGACCCATGCAAATACACCCAAAAGACTTGCGAGACTAACGAACGACGATTTATGTTTATATATGAGAGAAGAGGAGCAGTACCTCTCCCTTAGCTAGTAAAATATCAAACTATACGTATAAACTTTCCTCCTAAACTCCATCTATTAATGGAAACAGCATTAAAATACGTCGAGTAGTATAAAAGGTCTAAGCGCTCATACAGCGGAAAGCGTCTTTGTTTTATGCTGTGGAAAGATATTCTCATTTCACTAAGTAATAATTTTTCAGTTGTTACGAGGGCCTATTTCACTGAAATACCATGGTTGTCAGGTACATTTTCATTATACTAAAATTGTGAAGCTTTTTACCTTATGATGGAATCATAATTGAGTCACGCAAATAACTCAATTTAATGTAATCGTTCGGACGATGCGTACCGCAACTTATGACATATTGAATTCGTGCACTTATGGTGACCGGCTGGTTCGAGTAGTTGCCGGCAAAACAAAGGTTGCAAATTCGAACCCCGACTGTGCCAATGACTTCCTAAACTGAAATACTGTGGTAAGTCACATCACGAGCTTTACTACACTAAGGAAACCTGCACCTGTGAAAATGTAATTTATTTATTTTATTGAAACGAAAACGCTGCTAAGACCTTATAATATTTGTTAGAACAACATTCCATGTTTTTTTTAGAGACGCATAGAACATCACTTATTGTAGACAGAGTTTGTAAGTATGAGCATTTATGGGCTTATCTATTTTAATTATTATTGTTACTATTTAACTCTAAACCAAAATTTATAAAGAGTCGGACTCTAAACAACATATATGAGGAGAGAGTGGATAAATGGTTAAAGGGAAAAGTATGTAGTATAAAAGTTTAGATTGGTCAGGCGCCTCAATTCTCTCTGCCTAACCCGCGTGGGACTCCGCATAACAATACATATATATTTCACTTAAGTATTAACTATTTCACACAAGATCAGATCCTATGCGATATATGTATAGCAACTCCTGAACAGCAAACAGCACAAAGCTATATTCCCAAAACGTTACGTTCCTGCCTTCCCCAGAGTGAAGCTAACAAACTGTAAGAAATGTAATTTCAGCGCCTAATTTAAAATGTCAAAGTGTAGACGTTTTATCTCGGCGCTCGAGCTCGGGGTCTTACTTTACGTACATTCTAGAATCGCCGGTTGAACGTGTGCAGTCTCTGGGTAGTCAAGTTTTTGTTACGGCTCTTTGTGCTACAACAAGTGTATATATATATATATATATAAATATATACATAGCACACGGTATCCTTGCTGTGCATACTAAAATGTTGCACTTAAAGCGTTGCACGTGCGATGTCTTCTGTACTGAAAATAGTTGTTTTGATCCTCGTCTATGGCGGCTATTGTGTTATTTAAACATTTTTTTACCCTGATATCTATTGGTGTATAGGTAGTACTCATATACCTCATACATTTCCGCCATAGATATATTTTAGGTGCCAACGTGACAGATGGCGAGTCCATCGCCGTTACTCAAGCATGACTATACATACGCCTTTGAATTGCCCGATTCTATCTTTCTACATAATATTATATCGGAATCAAGCTGGAATATCAAGAACTCGTACTTGTTTGGTTTTTCCAGATCTGCGTTACTTTGACATTTTAGTGTATGCTAAGCTAACGTATATAACGTGTATAACGTATGGTGTAACGTAATTCCCGTCAAAAGTTCACTTCCTCTTGAGCTATGATGAGTCAAGTGTTGCCTATGAGAATGTACTTTGTGAAAATAACAATTATTTCTTTATATGTACAAACAGTAATAAAATTAGCAGAAGGCCCTGATAAGTAACGTTTTGCATTATTGTTGCACTACACTATACAACCGCCTTATATTGCTCCGCTTCTTTTGATGAAAGCCTATATATAGGCTTGAACAAGCTCTGTTTATTATTATTAAGTCTAGATTGACATGTTATTCGTGTAAATTACTACTTATAAATCATACAGCTCCTTGTATATTTTCCTGCGGCAACATACATCATTTTAAATTAACCTCCTGGAGTCGTTTGATACATGATGTAGGTATATGTATATACAGCGTTCTCCCGTGTCTGGGTCCTTGACCTTCAAATGCCTAAAGTTCGAGAATATTCTTCAAGGCGGGTCTTTTTAGCCCGGTTTGACTGTAAAATTACAACTCGTGCCAGTTTCATCGTCTAGTTTGTTCTTTACGTCTTATGTTTACTGGTTGTAGTAGTTTTTCATATTATCAAATTAAATCAGGGCTTAATAAAAAACAATTATTCATAATAATCTAGCCCTTTCTTTGCTCATGTCGTATTCCATTAATTCTATTAAAATTATGCCTTATAAATATACATGATACTGCTAGCATATCTCCGTACATCTTAAGGTCGGCAACGCGTGAGTGATACCTCTCATATTGCTTGCGCCTTCATCGTATAAACTAAATACAATATTTATTAAAATGACTAAAAAGTTACACAGATATGTCTGTGATAGGTCACATACCTATCACAGATATTATATATTTTCGTGACGGTGAAAAGTTGTTGTCAATATAATGTCGTTTATGTTTGAGCAACAATTGGAGTGTGACAAATGATATTGATATCGACGCGACCGGCGCGAACAAAACCACAGCTAACGGCAGTAAGAGGGTTTGTCGACGCCTATCCTCGCATCTCAATAAACATTTATCTCATTGTACATAGAGACAATACATAGTAAATAATCAAAAGCAGTCTATTCAGCCCGACTATTTAGATTTCATTGACATATGAACATTGAGCGCCCTCTGGTATATATTGGTAAGAGCTCTTGGTTGGAAAGCTGATGATGGCGGATTGAAACTCTGCTGACGGCGAATATTTGTCTGTCTCGTGGATGTCCTTTGTTATTTGAGTATATGTCTGTGTATCATCTAATTTAATATTAAACCCTGAAGGTGAAGGAAAACATCGATAGGTAACCTGCATACGTATATGATGAAATTCTAAAGAAGTGTGTATAATTGTGCTTGAGAAACGCTGACTCGCAATCTGTCACGTAGGCAAAAAGTGGGTACAGTTGCATCTCCTATCCCTTCGGAGATCCCTATTTATAGGTAGTTGCGAGGAAACAATAATGGTTTGTATGTGTGGGTATATCTAGATGTAATTGGGAAACGGTTACGTCACACGTCACGATAAGTGCGGGTTACGAATGAGCTTTCAGATTTTATTGCATAGGGCTGTCGAGGAAGTTCCAATGTAGCATGTTATATAAATAGTTTTGTGACAGGGCTGTACATGAAGCTGGGGATATTATGCCCAACGATGCTAAAGGGGTTGGTTGATAGACACGTGTAATTCATATCCCGGAAAATTCGTTTCTTTATTTTAATGACGCTCATTGCAGACGTATTGTATTACTTTCGTATTCCTATAGCTATATATCGTCAAGAGTTCCCGAAGTATAATCAGTATCATTTCGCCAGATGCTGAGCCGTGGTGGCCGAGAGGTTCGAGCAGTTGCCTGCGACGCAAAGGTCGCAAGTTCGAATCCCGACTGTACCAATGAGTTTTTCTGAACTTAAGTACAGTGATTAGTCACACCACGAGCTTTACGGTGAAGGAAAACATCGTGAGGAAACCTGCATACGTCTGAGAAGAAATTCAAAGGCGTATGTATAGTCGTGCTTGAGTAACGGCGATGGACTCGCCATCTGTCACGTTGGCACCTAATATACCTCTGGCGGAAAGTGGGTGTGTGGGTATTACCCATACACCTCTGCCTACCCCTTCGGGGACCCTTGTGGGAGGGCGTGAGGATATTTTTTTTTTTTATTTCGCCAGATATTTTGAATTTTTTTATTTCTATTTCTATCCACCACATATTGTATTCCATTTGTATCTCTATAGCTATACTTTGCGCAAGAGTTGCTGATTGGGTAGACAGAAGTTAAATATATCCTCATTTCGCTAGAGATATATTTGAGTGTCACCGTGGCAGATGGCGAGACCATCGCCGTTACTTAAGCACGGCTGTTCATATGTCTTCTCAAACGTTTGCCTTCACCGTAAAGCTCGTGGTGTGACTAATCACTGTAGGTACGTAAGTTAAAACTCATCGGTATAGTAAGGACTAGAACTTGCAATCCTTGTGTTGCAAGAAACCGCTCGAACCACTCAGCCCTCAAGACTTAACGGCATTTAGACACGCCGTGTAGAATGATTAAATACTACTTGACACATTTGGTAAATACATTCAATCACTTATTTGCCATATCTCCTTTGCTCGACAAGACGCTATAAACATTTCGCACATTGTCAATCCTTTATCACGAACACGACATACTTGTCACTGAGACATTCTTGTTTAGATGTCACCAGAGACATTCCTCATTTAATGGATTTAATTGTGAGATATAAACAATGTCATACATACCTACATACAAATTACATCAACGCAATAGCAGTAGTAGATATTGAATTAAGTTTATCTGCTTTAATTAATTCCGAGATGTGAGTTTATGAGACGGTTTCAGCAAGTGGTAACGTCAAGGGAGGGGAGTCATTAATGCTTGCGAATAGTTTACCTCTATATATATATATATATATATAAAGTGTCGTGTGTCGAGTGGTTGGAGTCACCTGTAATTCAATGATTGAGTCCCTCCTACTTTATCTACTCATAATATATCCTCACGCCTTCCCATAAGGGTCCCCGAAGGGGTAGGCAGAGGTGTATATGTAATACCCACACACCCACTTTCCGCCAGAAGTATATTAGGTGCCAACGTGACAGATGGCGAGTCCATCGCCGTTACTCAAGCACGACTATTACA
Organism: Drepana falcataria; assembly: GCA_945859725.1. Lineage (NCBI taxonomy): Eukaryota > Metazoa > Arthropoda > Insecta > Lepidoptera > Drepanidae > Drepana > Drepana falcataria. The sequence continues at coordinate 12,441,150 of OX243922.1, forward strand.
TACGTCTTTTGAATTTCTTCTCAGACGTATGCAGGTTTCCTCTCGATGTTTTCCTTCACCGTAAAGCTCGTGGTGTGACAAATCACTGTACTTAAGTTCAGCTCATTGGTTAAGTCGGGATTCGAACTTGCGACCTTTGCGTCGCAGGCAACTGCTCGAACCACTCGGCCACCACGGCTCCTATTATCTACTTTATCTACTAATGAGTTTTTTCTGAACTTTAATACAGTGATCACTTCTCCAGCTTCATTGTGACGGGAAACATCAATAGGAAACCTGCATAGGCTTAAGAATAAATTAAATAAAAAAACCTAAAAAGAATGTATAGTCGTGATGGGGAACGGCGATAGACTAATCCTCTTTTTTTTTGCCTCGTAGCGTGAGTTCCGGGAACTTTTGCTACTTAACCGGTCAATGACAAGACCTAGGCCTCCAGCCAGGTATGGACTAATCACGTAGGCACCTAAATATATACGCCAAAAGAGTGTGCTTTTACAGCGCTGCGTGTCCTTTATGGTGAAGGGACCTTTATGGTGAGACGTGAAGATATTACTACTATTATATTTCTAAGAGTACTCGAAACCGACGAGCATGTATGAAAAGACTGATGAATGTGGACGAAGCGAAAGAGGTATGTAAGTCTAGAGAGAACTGGCGCTCTATACTCTCTGCCTACCCCGCTAGGGACTTGGCGTGATGATATGTATGTATGTATGTATTTCTAAAGATTCAAAAAAAGTTGTGTAGCATATTTAGCAAGATATAATAGAGGCTGAAAGCGACCATTAAAACGAATAACTTATGAGGGATCTTTCAGCTCAGTTTTGTCTTTTTTGCAATACACTTGTGTACAAAAAAAGGGACTTATCTCCGCTTCTAACGTTGTAAAATGAAGTGCTTACCGCTACTGGCACGTAGCGTCGCCCGGATATTATGTTAAAATGAACCTTGCAGCTTAGAATAATTACCCGTACTTTATTTATAGCTTATTATAAGCTTCACGTTACCGTGGGGTTACCACGATTTTTCAGATTTATGTGGATTATGTTGCAATTAAATTAAAAAGCCGTGGTGGCCGAGTGGTTCGAGCAGTTGCCTGCGACACAAAGATCGCAAGTTCGAATCCCGACTGTACCAATGAGTTTTTCTGAACTTAAGTACAGTGATTAGTCACACCACGAGCTTTACGGTGAAGGAAAACATCGAGAGGAAACCTGCATACGTCTGAGAAGAAATTCAAAGGCGTATGTATAGTCGTGCTTGAGTAACGGCGATGGACTCGCCATCTGTCACGTTGGCACCAAATGTACCTCTGGCGGAAAGTGGGTGTGTGGGTATTTATTACCTATACACCTCTGCCTACCCCTTCGGGGACCCTTGTGGGAAGACGTGAGGATATATATATATATATTATATATTATTATTATATGTTGCAATTAATATGATGCAATGTAATAGTACAGTGATTAGTGACACCACGAGCTTAACGATGAGGGAACAACGATAGATAGATAGGATTCGGATATGGCGATCTGAAATAGACAAAAGATGAATGTCGAAGATTGACTAGATATTTTCGCTAGAAGATCCTGACACAGTTCTTACTTAGACTGTTAGACACCAAAGCGAGTATATGGATTTTGACCTACATTATTTACATAGGTGTATTTACATGATAAGTATTAAATAATATTAATTGTAAGGGTTATCCCAAATTTAAAAATCTTTTACAATATCCCAGCGTTTTATTTTGAATATCCATGAATAAGTGTAAACCCTGGTAGGAATCGATGGCGCGGCGCCGACCGGCCGTCGGCTCCGTTGCGACCGATCTTATCACAGCTGCGGGCTGCCTGCTTTGTATTTATGAATGAGTTCAATAAGAACTAATGCTTAGGCCTGAAATGCCTTCTGGAAATGTCAAACGTACGCTTCGAGGACTCACCCGCTTTTCACTTAATTAAGTTTTCTTTTAAGACATGCTTAATTTATGTAACCTATACTTTAATATGAGACTGCAAACGTGACAATATATATACATGCATATATATAATCACGCCGCGTCCTTAACGGGGTAGAGATAGAGCGCCATTTCTCTTTAGACTTACATACCTCTTTCGCTTCGTCCACATTCATGAGTCTCTTCATACATGCTCGCTGGTTTCGAGATATATATATATAGTTCTCTGCTTTGATATAGCTCTGAGTCCCATATGAATAACAGTCCTCTTAAAATGAATTTTCAAATTACATTGTCTATGATGAATTTGTGATGTAATTTGTTAATTTCAGCATGTTCTTCCATTTTAGTTTACTTCAATTTCTCTGCCTGTTGGCAGCAAAAGAGTGAAAGCGTACTAGTAAGGGAATAGGCGTAATGATAAGTATGTATGTAAGTACAGTGATTAGTCACACCACGAGCTTCACGGTGAAGGAAAACATCGAGAGGAAATCTGCATACGTCTGAGAAAAAAATCAAAGGCGTATATATAGTCGTGCTTGAGTAACGGCGATGGACTCGCCATCTGTCACGTTGGCACCTAATATACCTCCGGCGGAAAGTGGGTGTGTGGGTATTACCTATACACCTCTGCCTACCCCTTCGGGGACCTTTGTGGGAAGGCGTGAGGATATTTTATATTATTATTTATTATTATGTATGTAAGTGTTAGTAATGTATGTATCATAATTAATACTATCAATTACCGCATCAAAGCCTAAGGTTTATCAAGCTCGTCCAACAAATTGAAACTTAACTCAATACAAGTATTGTATGATGATAGAACAAGATATCTAAGAGGTATTCTAGTTCGCTGAAGGCACTTAGTCTACAATTCTTATATTAGGGAGTCGACGGCGAGTCTTAAGTGTAAAGTTTTCCACGAAAGTAACCTTTTATTGTACATGACAGTAATCACGGGAATTAGCTATTTAAATATATAAATAATCTATATATATAAAAATGAATTGCTGTTCGTTAGTCTCACTAAAACTCGAGAACGGCTGAACGGATTTATCTTATCTTAGTCTTGAAATGTTCGTGGAGGTCTAGGGAAGGTTTAAAAGGCGTGAAAAAATCGAATAATTTCCGGGAAAACCCTAAAAACAGCCCTTTTCTATTTCCCATACAAACGTTTTCTAGAGTCAATTTGAACTTTATTGCTATTCAATAAAGTTCATATTAAATTATAATCACTCACTGTTGTCTAAGCAATTGAGGTGTGTTGCTAACGTCAAAGTGTCAAGATTTGATAACCAACTAATATGTCAATCATTCTGTCGCACTTCAGAACACGGAGATATATGGCTTAAAAGAACACGGAAAAAATTATTACGATTGACGATATTGTGTTACGATCATGGTTTCGATATTCTATGAATGCATCCTTCTATCTTTGTGAGTGACGATTACTGCTACGTGCGCGAGAACTTTCTTTACTTTTGTGATCCTTTGTGATAGTGACATTCCAAGTAGTGTGCTCTTTTTTTGTTCATATTTTGTGATAGTGACACTTTACTGTTAAGTGAGCGAGAAATTTTCTCATTTTGATTAATTACGTTACGATGCCGAGGAGAAGACGACCTGACTTAGGTCGTCGCAGTCAATCAAATGTGCGAAGAGCTACCTCACGTGCTAGCCGCACTGATGACCAGAGAGAGACAGATCAAGAAAATAGTCGTATTGCTATGTCAGAATTGCGTTATTTAGTGATTGACAATGAAGTGGATAGGCTTAGAATGCAACGAGTTCGTGCACATCAAACACAACAACAGCGAGCCCGACATAATGAAATTGACCGAATCCGCAGACGCAGTGCTCCTGTGATTCTTGAACGAGCTGCATTCCACTATGATCCGGCAATTGATTATTGTGCCGACAAATCGGTAACAATTGGGGAAATGAAAATAATTTGTAAATATTGTAAGGCGTTAAAATACACTGGTGAATCTACTGGATTATGTTGTGCTGGAGGCAAAGTAAAATTGCTACAATTGGTCCCACCACCAGATCCTTTACGCTCTTTAGTTTCTGGGATTGGAAATGATTCTAAGCACTTCTTGGCCAACATTCAGAAATATAACAACTGTTTCCAGATAACATCATTTGGCGCTACACATATTATACAGGACAATTTCATGCCCACTTTCAAGGTATTATACCAGAATATTTTTTAATGATATTCAAGTTTGTACCAAAATATATATACAGCGTGTAACGGAAGGGGGTATCAACCCTGAAGGAGGTGCATGTGCTCATGAAACTCAACAACTTTCCCCAAAGAACATAGGTCGAATTATGAAAAAAAAATTTGGCCCTACCATAGTAAATCAATCAGCTGGTAGTCAGTTTTGTAAGGGAGAGCCAAATTTTTTTTCGTTCGTTCGTTCCACTAAGCTCGCACAGCGATCAAAATGCTCCTATAACCGTTCCACATAAGGACCGCGGTCGTTGTGGTCGCGGCGAAAACGTCAATTATAATGTCATACTTTCGCTCACGACGACCCATCTAAAAAGGTGGGTCGAAGTGATCGTTGAGAAAATTAGCGGCATTTTCAAAACTCAAAACATATAAAATGGCGACCGTACCTCTTACCAAATATCCACGTGCCACCGCAAGACATTTTAATTCAATTTGAACGTAAATTAATTTAATACACCAACAATATTTACATCACTTATTTAACATACAAAAAAAGGATTATATTTTTTTTCAATATGAATCGATTTAAACATTAACTTATCAATTTTTTTCAAGGCTTACAGATTTTAAACTAACCTCTTAAATCTTTTGCTTTCATTTTACTAACTCGCCGTTTATTTTATTTACCTGCACGCTCAAAACGCTCTGTAATCCATTCTATTTGAGGTTACGACGGTAACGCTTACAAGCAAGTGAAACGGGAAAAACTGCGGTCGTGAACGTGATCGTTGTGAACGCGTAGTGGAACGCACCCTACGGATAGATAGACTGACATTTCATTCAAGTAGTAATTTTGACAAACAACAAATTACAGTTTCTTTCATAACAACAACAGCAAAAAAATTTTGTTTTGTTTTAGTGTGAGTTTCATGATTAATCGTCGTATTTTATTCTAAAAAAAAATGCCACCAGTAAGGTGTCAAAATATCGGTTGGCGCACACCAGTTCGATCGCAGTGTAACGCAAGTCCTGTTCAATCGCAGTGTAACGCAAGCCCAGTTCAATCTTCGAGCCAATGAGACTGAAGAACAGCGTAGGCAATGGTAAATACAAATTTCTTCAGATTTATTTCCTGGAGAATTCTGAAGGTGGAGTAAATGAACGCTGTTCGCAGAGATCATTTAGCAGCTACAACAACTTTTGCATGAACATAATCAGTTGATCCAATTGTTCAAAACTGCCTTAGAAGGGATGTGATGCCATCGGACAATCAGAAAATACTGGTCAGAGCAGACAAGCGAACTGCAGGAGACGACATGACATGAGAGAGGCGTCAATGCACCAATGCTAAATGATGTTGCCATAGTCGTGTTTGGGGAGAATATGGAGTCTCGCGATATTGTAACGTAACTAAGAGATGATGCCATCATCCTTCAGCGTATGAGTGAAATATACCGTTCTTAAGATGCTTTACAATACCCATTACTATTTTTCCGAAGAGGAAAGGACGGATATATTTTTTTTTAAAATATGATTAATCCAGCTAACGGTATTGCATCAATGCATAAATTAACAAAATTGTTTAGATTGTGGCCACAGCTATTTGTAGAATAAAAAATATCATAATATAAGTTGTGTAAAGTATTATCTAATTCCTTCCGTGTGTTAGTCATTCAACTTCTCCTTAATACTGGACCGATTTTTATGTTTTTTTATTGTTTTTTTGGTTTGTGTTCAAGTGGATTCGATAATGGTTTAGACTCACAATTAGACCCGATAGGCGGGACTGCAATCGTGTTTCATGAAATTTTTATTTTCACTTCCGAAAGAGATTAACAAGTGACTGATTGTGTTATATCGGTAAATGGGCAAATCCTAGAGCAAGTGAGTGAAATTGTATATTTAAGAAGCATGTTCACACGAGATGGAAAGTATGAAAAAGATATTGAAAGAAGGATAACTGCCGGTAAGGCGAATGGGGCCATGTCGGTGTTGATGGGCAGCAACGGTTGCTGTCCACACTGTGATATTTGTGCCTACTTTATTGTATGGCAGCGAACCTTGGGTATGTCAGAGGAAGTATAAAAATAGCTTAAATGCAAAAAATGTGCCGTGTAAACGATCTTAGATTGAATCCGGAATTAAGAGATTCGAAAGGCGAGATTGAAAAGATGAAGAATGACATGTTACGCTGGTTTGGACATATAGAAAGGATGAGTGAAGAAAGATTCACGAAACAGAAATACAAGGAAAAGTATGTGCAAGAACAGGCAGAGGAAGGCCACGTTCCAACTACCTAGATCAAATCGATCGGACGCTCAAGGACGGGAACGTCAAGAATATTCGAAACCGACGAACATGTATGAAGAGACTGATGAATGTGGACGAAACGAAAGAGGTATGAAGTCTAGAGAGAACTGGCGCTCTATACTCCCTGCCTACCCCGTTAGGGACTTGGCGTGATGATATGTATGTATGTATGTATGTATGTAAATTTTCACCCATGCGAAGCTGGGCGGGACAGCTAGTAATAAATAAATACCTGGGACAATTCCACACAAATTGCCATAGTCCCAAAGTAAGCAAAGCTTGTGTTATGGTAACTAGACAACGATATATTTACTTATATAGATATATACACAAATACATAGGACATCCAAGACTAAGGTACAAATATTCGTGTTCATCACACAAATATCTGCCCTGAGCGGGATTCGAACCCGCGACCTCAAGTTTCGCAGTCAGGAGCTCTAACCACTAGACCAGACGGTCGTCAAATTTATTATATATATTTTTTATATTATTCTAAAAGATATATTATGTTCTTACCGTATGTATGCAAAGCTACATGTATGTTTTTTTTTATAATTGATTAGGGTCTTGTTTGAATGAAATAATTGTATATTATTTTTAATCAAAGCCGCGGATATTAACGCATTCCTTAAATTACTAATATGTGTAACGTTATCTTACTCTGTTATAATAATAATAACACCAATACATTTTTATTGCAGACATAAGCGTCCCTATTTTGTTAGTTAGGCCTTAGTACTTTTGTAAATGTAAATTACTTTTTTTAGAGTTTAATTTCAAAAATATGTTTTTTTAACTACCATTTCTGGCAAAAGATGCTCATAATAACCACCTAAAACACGTTATGGTTTCGTTATCTACCTACTAGTACTAAATTTGTATTGTCAGTTCAGTACCTACTACAGAATTTACAGACATGAACACTTATTTTTAAGAGAGGTAAGGCATAACGGGGTTTTCCGTTCGAACTAAGAGCTGCCCGACTGGGGCAGGACCTCCACTTTATAGAAGTCCGTAGCCAAATAACACAATTTATTGAGTTGTGTTCCTACGCGGTGAATAAGGTTTCCAGTAATGAGCTCTTCGGGGAGGGGGAGGATTGTTGTATTGTGTTGGCGGCGGAGTGATTGGTCCTATGATGCTGTCAACAGAGCATAACTCTCCGAACATAGTGACAGCGCGCAAGTAATGCTTCGGTGTCGTTGGCGTAAATAGGCTACGGTAGCCGTTTCCCATCAGGTGGGCCGTGTGCTTGTTTGGCGCTCTTGTAGTATAAAAATATATATATTTATGCTTCCCATAGCAATTCCAGTCCAGTGTCTTTGGAGCAGTGGTTCCTATTATAAATATAATATTTTTGTTATTTGAGTGACTTTAAGAAAACACATTTCTACATAAAGAATTTATATTTTTATCATAAATCCGGCGAAACGTAAAAGTGCAGTAAGTATCCTTATTTGAAGGCTTTATTATTTGTCAATAGATTCCAGCACATTATGGTGTTATGATTATGTATAAAAATATACCTTTTAATGGCACCAGAACGAAGTTCGTTTAGTAAAAAGCTGCTCAATCCTGTAGCTTAAAAGAGTTTGAATTTCATAGCAGCATATGACTTCGAATGATAAAACGCTCAAACGCGGCTGCAGCGGAAATCCCTAGATGAAATGAAAATAGTTTCTAGACCGCTTTGGGTCTCATTTTATTTATTTCATTACGATTAAGGTACACCCAGTATACGAAATGGGTGTCCTTATTATTTTAAAAACACTTTTTGGTGTAGCAATTAGATCCTATAGTTCTATTATAGCAACGAAATAAAAAAAACCCACAATTTACAAATAAGTCTTCAGCTTATTACTTTGCTTTAAAATTGAATGTAGAGAATGAATTGCATCCATATCTCGTCTTAGATAAGTTACAAATGTGCTCCGTCTGTGAACTTGTCCGTTGTTATGTATGTCGGTTTCTTCGCGACTGTTCCCTGTTAGTGCCAAACCTCATGGTGTCTCAAATTACTACTTTGACTATAAGTTTTTTTTTATTTGATGGTTTATTATTATTCTGCCTACCCCTCCGGGACCCCTTTGGGTATGCCTAAACTTATATATAATTCTTCAAATTAATCAAAGCTGCTTTGAACCAAATCACTGTGTTATCAGTCAGTTTCAAGTTCTTTAATAAACGATTAAAGGTCAGAAATTGAAGCGAAATATGTAATTCAAGCATAAAGTATCTCGAGCGTTCAATTACTATTCGTTTTGTTTTGTTTTACATCGACGCAGCTCGGGAAATAGTCGATCAACGGATCGTATGGAATTCCTCTAAATAAAATAAATGGAATTTAGCGCTATCATTTCTTTGAGTTTGCTTTTCTCTTGTTATTGGATTTGGAATGCCTTCGAGCTATTTGAAATGGAAAATTATAGGTTAAAGCTTGTGGCCGAGTGGTTTGAGTAGTTGCCTGCAGCACAAAGATTGCATGTTCGAATTTTTAATTAAGGCAGTGATTAGTCACACCCCGAGTTTTACGGTGAAGGAAAACATCGAGAGCAAACCTGCATACATCTGAGAAGAAATACAGAGACGGCCCGTTAAACGGCAATGGACTCACCTTCTGTTACGTTGGCACCTAAAATACCTTTGTCTACCCCTGCCCTTGGACCCTCGTGGAAAGGCGTGAAGAGATTTATGAAGATAATATAATTATGAGGTGGACGTTTTGGGTACATAAAAAACTTGAGAGGTGTCAAGGGACACCCGGATGGAACGAAGTTCAAGAAGCACACGTCACTCACACGGGGGTTATAAATATACAGCAAAAAAAAAGAACTAAAATAAGTGAAACTTAACTTGCCAGCATCATCATCCAATACCATCAATACCAGCAGAAATACCGCAGTATTTATTTTTTATTATAAATTAGCATAACAAAACAATCCGTGCAAATTCGCGCGTAATAATGGCTAGTGGTGTTGCTGATATATTAGTATTAGTTAAGATATCACTAATATTTGACGTATTCATGTATTAGAATCTGGCCATCTATGATATGCTAATATTTCTCAGTCAACTAATATCTCTAGTGACCATCCAAAATATATCGGATTATAATATTCGTAATACTTCGGATTCACTCGACTCAACTCGGCCGGAGTGATCCCGAACGTATTACCCGCTCTCATCGCCTTCGCACTGTAAGCAGTGATATCGTAATGACGCTGAAATCCTATCAACGTAGTTTTAAGGTGCAAATTCGAGTGACATCGCATTCAAGCGAGACGAAAAATTTGCTTTCTATAAGAGAGAGAGAGAGACAGACAGACTCGTGACGTCAAAAAGTGTCGTGACAACTTTTCGTAAGACAAAAAGTGTCGTGACAACTTTTCGTAAGATTTTTTTCCGTCTAGCCCCCTTTCACAACGCGCGATAAGGAACTTCGTTCCAATAATGCAACTGTAACAAACAAATTAATTTATATTTTAGGACACCAGGTCCAGGTACCAGGTGATTTTAAGGGGTCTACCCCCTTAAAGAACTTGGTATGGTAGGCACTTAAGATTTTCTTTACATCACAAGCTTCGATGAATTAATACATCATAAGGGAGTCTCCAGTTTAAAAATAAATTCAAAGACGTTTGTTAAGTACCTATTGTAACATGACAAGGGTCTTGCCATACGGGTCTTAAATATATCCCTAGCGAATAGATGCTTACTCCTTGGGGTACACTTCTGAAATATATATTTATATTTCGGGGGTTGTGAATTATTCTTGTATTCATTTATTATTAACCATGTAAGTAACGACCATGGATTTTTCGTGTATCACACAAGCTGCTTACAAAGAAGCTTAAATGAAATATCAGATAATGCATAGCAATAAAAGCCACATTTGCTTGGCAAGTAGAGTACGCCATTTTACTACTCGGAATGAAACATGACAAAAGAGCTTCACGACCCTCTTGCAGTTCATTATCGTATCGTATCGTGGAGGAATAGCTGGAAAAATGGCAGACAAAAGACATTTTAACATTAAAAATTGCGCTATACGGCCTCGAAACGGTACAGACAAAAGGATTAACAGGACTCAACGTCGAGTGATTGTACTCTAATTTTCATATCATAATATCATCACGCCTTTCCCCAAGTGACCCCAAAGGGATAGACTCCGAAAAGTGGGCATACATACTCTGTAGTTCCTGTCTATTTTTTTTATATTCTTGGTTGTTTTTCTAATTTTCTAATTTAATATGTACCATTGCTCAGATCGGATTCTATGGTCATTATCTGTAAAGAAATACTAGAGGATGTTTTTCTATTCCATCTACTATGGCACTCCCGGGTGCTTGCAGGAATTATTCCGAGGCCTTTCATTTTCTCCACTAGCCACATCCAACATACTGCCACCGTTTGAAAAATAGATACTCTTTTATTCATCAACGTAGGGGTACAGTTCTTGAGGGTCATATATTAAATACAAAAGCCTGTCAGGGAAAACATGACTGGCATTACATACGTCATTGACGTATGTAATGCTGTTTGATGTTTTCCTTCACCGTTAATCTCGTGGTGTGATTGATTTTTGTATTATAATTGATAATTGTTCAGAAAAACTCGTTAGTACAGTCGGGATACGAACTTGCAATATTTATGTTGCAGCCTCGAACTCGAACCCACTCGGTCACCACGGCTCCAATAAGTGTATATTTTTACACAAGACTGACGCTCTACTTTCGTTACCTCGACAAGGACTCGTCGTGATATGTATTAAAAATTAGATAAGACGTTACATAGATATTATCTATCACGCGGATTCCCTCGTGGGGTAAGCAGAGAGAAACGAGCGCCAGCTCTCACTAACATACCACTTTTGCTTCATCCACGTTCATCAATCTTCTGTTCAGTTGTCTTAGTGCAATGTACCGACTAAACTGTATCATAGCATTGATAGTGTATCCACAACCTATTTGCCGCTACGACAAACAGGCTCTGTTTGTGTATCGGGATTAGATTTCATTTGTATAACGATAGGGGAATATAGGTTCCTACGTTTTTATACGCCTTTGGTTTAATAATGTGTGTGTAATTCGCACTATAGGGTATATATATATAAGTAGTGGTCGGCTAGCTTATTTTATTCAATTTTATAATAATAATAAATAAAGAGAGAGCCGTGGTGGCCGAGTGGTTCGAGCAGTTGCCTGCGACACAAAGGTCGCAAGTTCGAATCCCGACTGTACCAATGAGTTTTTCTGATCTTAAGTACAGTGATTAGTCACACCACGAGCTTTACGGTGAAGGAAAACATCGATAGGAAACCTACATACGTCTGAGAAGAAATTCTAAGGCGTATGTATAGTCGTGCCTGAGTAACGGCGATGGACTCGCCATCTGTCACGTTGGCACCTAATATACCTTTGGCGGAAAGTGGGTGTGTGGGTATTACCTATACCTCTGCCTACCCCTTCGGGGACCCTTGTGGGAAGGCGTGAGGATATTATTATTATTCAATTTTAATTGAAAAAATTTACGTAATTAAGGAGATTACGATTAATCTTAACTATGATTATTTTTGACATTCAGTGCGACTAAAGATAAATATATTTATCTTTTCTCAGTTGAACCACTTGTCACTTTGTGTGTGGCTTGTGTTAAACACATGTCATGTATTTCTAAGCAGTATTATGCACGCTTTCTCCATAAACACTCGTACTAGTGCCAAAGTTCTTGTCAACTTATCTATTTATATCTTATAAATCAATTAAAAATGCTTGCTTCGCGTGATAATATCAAAATAAAGAGTTTTCAAATACTTCCCTAGTGTAAAACTGCTGATGAACGAAATACGTTCCGGTCAAACTGGCATATGGAAAGTCACGATATATCTCCGCCTATTCCCCACTACACAATCGAGTGCGTTTTATTGTTCTCGTAGCTTCAAATATTATAAACCTGCCTATTGGAAAACGAAACCGTTTAACCACGACGTCTATGCGAATCCATCCCCTATTGTAGAGTGCGCCTGCGCGAGACATCGCCGCGGCCGCGCCGTCCGTCGCAGTCCGTTGCCCGGCGTCACTCGTAGCACAAGGTAGCTCGTAGCTCCCTCGAGCCCGTAGCCCGTAGCGCCGCGTAGCGTGTAGCTTAGCCCCACACCTGCAGTGACGTTTCTGACGCGTATCGATAACATTAAAGTACATATGAAATGAAGGCTTGATATGTGTTATTAAGTGACAAACATAGCATTGACAGTGTGATGGTTTTCATGTTGCAGTGACTGGATCTAATTAGCTTTGACTGTTCAATTAAGTTGGAATTTAACTGATACTGTGCTGCTGGAATGTAAGTTCTGTGTTTTTTGTTGTTTTGATTTTAGTTCGTATTTCGAATTTTATCGCAGTGTTTTTGCAATATTTTTTTTTTACTTTTACTATAACAAATTAAAAAAAAAACAAATAGAATCTAATACTTATTCGAAATTCAAACATTTGTAATTGTTTTTTATTATTGCAAAGTCAATATTGATTATACTTAGTTGAATAGTAAGGAAGTAAAAGTGTTTTTCTTGGGCTCTTGACGGCTATGAAGGCTATCAATATCCATTTGATGCGTGCAGTTAAGCTTATCGATTCAACGTGTTCCATTATTTTGATTTCTTGGATTAAATATTCCATAGTGAATGTAATAAATTTTACTTATGTTTCGCCTAAAGCAGAGTTACATACTGTCACGGGAGATTAAAATTCATCATCATTAAATTTTCATCAATCATCATACATATGTATTGTCTCTATACTTTAAGTACCTTACTTGGTAAATTAATATTATTATTATTAATATATTACCTTACTTGGTAATGGTTTGAAAGTTCAACTTGTCTTTGAAAGAAATACATACATTTGTGCAAAATTGGAATCGTGCCCGTATAGTCTAGATCTATACTTAACAACTTTGTCGAGTTGGCAACGAAAATGGTTGCCAACGTTAAATGGAGAACTTAAAGTAAATTTTGCGTCCTTGAAATGTTATGAATAACATTTAACCTCTTATAATTAACTGCTAAATTGAATTTACATTATCCAGAAACTTGTTTTTCCCAGCTTGTTCTTAGAAATTATTAATTTTATCATGAAATTGGCCGAATCGTAAAGTCGTTGTTCTTTACAGTTACTCCGACGGTAATTAGAAGCCTAATTTTATTATGTACGTACTTAACACTCTTTCGTGACCTTAAAACCGCTTTTCAAAGCGGCAAAAAAAATAATTCACATAAGCTAGATGGGCACTTATAAAACGTATTTACATACAGATCATTATGCCGTGTCCGTCACGGGGTAGGTAGAGAGAGTTGAGCGCCAGTTCTCTCTAGACTAACATACCTCTTTTGCTTCGTCCACGTTCATCAGTCCCTAAATTCGTGCACGTTGTTTTCGAGTAGGTACTCTTGACGTTCTCTTCCGCGAGTGTCCGATCCATTTGATCTAGGTAGTTAGAACGTAATCTTCCTCTCCCTCTTCTTTACCACACACTTTCGCATTGTAGATATAGTTCTTCACTCGTCGTTTCCAAACAACGTAACATATCTTTCCAATCATACCTCCAATCATAGAGAGGTAGGGCATAACGGATTCTCCGTTCGAATTTGGAGCTGCCCGACTGGGGCAGGACCTCCACCTTATAGAAGTCCGTAGCCAAATAACAAATTTTTTTGTGTTGTGTTCCTACGCGGTGAATAAGGTTTCCAGTAATGAGCTCCTTGGGGAGGGGGGAGGATTGTTATATTGTGTTGGCAACCGAGGGATTAGACCTATTATGTTGCCAACTCAGTATAACTCTCTGAACACAGAGTGGCAACGCGCAAGTGATACTTAGGTATCGTGAGCGTAAATAGGCTACGGTAACCGTTTCCCAACAGGTTAGCCCTATGCTTGTTTGCCACTCTTGTTGTATAAAAAAAAAAACATTAATCTTTACAATCAACCCTCGTTCACTCCAATTGCTTTGCAAATCTCTTCTTTGCTTATTCAAAGGCGGTAAACACACTTGAGAACTGTTGTCCTCACTGCTACTTTGAAATAAAAGATAAACTGTAGCGTGAACGGGACTGCGGCGAAAACTTGAAGAAGCGAGGAAAACCGTGGCTATTTTTAGAGTTTACCGCTTCCCAATTCGCTCCGTACTGTTACAAATAGCGTGTGGAACGTAACTGCGCGTTCTACTTAATTTTTACAGGGTGTCAGTGAGAGATAATTTCGGAACTTTGTTCTACGTTATTGCTACTACACATTTATTTATTATAGCTGTCCCGCCCAGCTTCGCTCGGGTGAAAAAGTTAAATTGCCCGTAACACGATGGCAGCGCCACCTATTGGGTCCAATTGTAAATCTAAACCATTCTCGAATCTAGCTTAAGACACACAGAAACACACAGAAAGCTTCGCCCGGGTAAAAAGGAAAAATTCTTGAAACTCGATCGCAGCGCCACCTATCGGGTCCAATTTAATATAGCCTATGTTACTCGGGGATAATGTAGCATTCCAAAGGTGAAAGAATTTTTGAAATCCGTCCAGTAGTTTCGGAGCCTATTCATTACAAACAAACAAACAAACAAACAAATCTTTCCTCTTTATAATATTAGTATAGGTTATTATTTATTTATCTCTTATTTTTTTACATTATTATGTCAAAATAAAATAATGTAACTACTATTCCATTATCACAGTTATATAAATATAAAACATGCATATATTAAATACATACATATCATCACGCCGAGTCCCTAACGGGGTAGGCAGAGATTATAGAGCGCCAGTTCTATCTAGACTTCATACCTCTTACGCTTCGTCCACATGCATATTAGTATACAAATTATTAGATAAAGGTTAAATCTAAATCGGAAATTCTCAATTGAAGTGAATTGTATTCTTCTTAACCATTTATTTATTAAT
Organism: Drepana falcataria; assembly: GCA_945859725.1. NCBI lineage: Eukaryota > Metazoa > Arthropoda > Insecta > Lepidoptera > Drepanidae > Drepana > Drepana falcataria. The sequence continues at coordinate 12,456,552 of OX243922.1, forward strand.
TATTATTATAAACAATAATACTTACAGCTAAAAGCTAACACATAGATGTGATTGACTGCATTCTATAATAAAATTATTATCTTGACTGAATGTTCGTGTCGTGTCAACGGGACGTTGGACTAACCATTGTATACGAGTGCATACGATTATTAATAAATAATAATAATAATAATAAATACCTGGGACAATTCCACACAAATTGACCTAGTCCCAAATTAAGCAAAGCTTGTGCTATGGTAACTAGACAACGATATATTTACTTATATAGATAGATATATACATAAATACATAGGACATCCAAGACTAAGGTACAAATACTAGTGTTCATCACACAAATATCTGCCCTCAGCGGGATTCGAACCCGCGACCTCAAGTTTCGCAGTCAGGAGCTCTAACCACTAGACCAGACGGTCGTCGTCTTTTATTACTTAGTGTCTATACATACATACATATTATCACGCCTTACATTTGTTATTGTTACAATCGATTATAGTATATGTAATAAATTCTGTTAGTGGCATTCACTACCACAACCAAATGTCGATGCTCTTTTCCACCCTCGGTATTGCATGAGTCACCCGACCGGCACCCTCCTGTGTCGCGGAACAATTCGATAATTAATCCCAATGGGCTCTCGTATACTGCGGACGCAGTAATCTGCTGAGATCATAGACTGCGTGACACATCATGCCACGTGTGTGTGGAGTGTAAGGATACTAGCTGGGCCTAGCGTTTTCATCCGCCTAAAGTTTTTTTTTCATCCTATCCTATCCTATCTTAATACATCTTATTATGTAGATGTGCCAAATACCATAAAATTTCGTTCAATAGTTTTCACGTGAAAACAAACATCGTCACAAACTTTCGCATTTATAGGTTATATTAGTACGATAGAAGTAATTTGTATGCCGATTTATCTATTCAACTACGATATTTTTGAAGCATTAATATAATATGAAATATTTAACTACTCTTCGAGTGTAGGTTTGCCGGAGAAGTAAAATATTTCCTTTATTTGTTTATTTACTGAGGTGTGTATATTTTTCCATTGTCTATTTTATATATATTTCTGCATATCTATCTACATATATTTTTAACAATTCACTATTGAGAATTGCTTAACAGACAAAATGTTGTTACCCTTTGTAAATAAAAAATCGGGAAATATAGATTTATTGCAAAATGATAAATAAATTAATATATCCTCACGCCTTCCCAAACAAGGGTCCCTGAAGGGGTAGGCAGAGGTGTATCGGTAATACCCACACACCCACTGCAAAATGATACATTTTTAATTTTCATTGTGCTGTACCAACATTGCCCAGTACACAAGGCCACAGAGAAAACCAATACCGTGGGCTTGTATTATGTTCGGTTGTGGTTTAAGTCGAGTGAGGCATTTTGGCAAACGCAAGGGTGCCGGATGTATTGGTCAATGACGGCTCTTATTTTTTTATTATCTACTGTATGCTTATTTATTTCTATACCTTCAAGCCTTCCCGTGAAGGTCCTCGAAGGGATAGGCATAGATGTGAAAATAATTGAATTGCCTTTTGTAGAGTTCAGAGCTGTCATTGAAAGTACATTAATACAAAAAGATTCATCAGATTATTTGAATGATGATGAATGTTTATATGTATATTTAATCTTTTTCTACCCACTACGTAAAAGGATACAATTGTTAAAAAAGAAAACTGTGCAGTTTGTTTCGCCGTTTCTTCTCCTGGAAGGTTTATTTTTCTTGGAAACGGTGGTAACTTTAGTTAATATTATGTTTGTGACATTCATTAAGTGTTTCCTGTGTCCCCTACGTTGAATAAAATATACAGATTTTTTTTTTTGACGGACATTCATTTAAATGACAACGTGACAGATGGAGTCCCTCGATTTAGTTTAGATTTAGATAGGGTATTATGTATCTATGAATGTAATATTTTCCGTAGAGCATGCGTGTCACTACAAAGGGGGCTTACTAAATCAATGTCGTGGCTCCCTCGAGTGGCACGTATCATTTGGGCATTATTCACGGATTCGTAGTATAGTTCTTGAGTAAAAATTATAATAATAATATATCCTCACCCCGAAGGGGTAGGCAGAGGTGTATAGGTAATACCCATACACCCCCTTTCCGCCAGACATATATTTTAGGTGCCAGCGTGATAGATGGCGAGTCCATCGCCGTTACTCAAGCACGGCCGTACACTGTGTACGGCTGGGCCTTTGAATTGCTGCTCAGACGTATGCAGGTTTCCTTTCGATGTTTTCCTTTACCTTAAAACTCGTCGTGTGACTAAACATAAACTCATTGGTACGGTCAGGATTCGAATTTGCTATTTTTGTGTCGCAGGCAACTAAAAACCTGTTTTTTTTCTAGTCAAGTTTAATTGAACTCTACTCGTGGCAATTCCTGGCTTGGTAACGAGTGAGACTCAGATCCAATGTTGTTTTTCTCTTCGTTCGCGCGAATTTATTAATTTAATATTAAAATTATAATAATAGCGAAGTTTGTGAGGATATTTGTTACTCAATATAATGTGGCACAGAGAAATGGCTGGGTTACACAGAGCACATGTGTAAAAAAATAGGTAGGTGGAGAGTATAGAGCTTCAAGAAGAATCGCAAAAATTGGAGTCTGTACTGTAGGAACGGTGTATCCCCCCTTTCATCTAATATGACTCGCAATACCTCTTCCGCTTCGTCCACATTCATCAATCTCTTTATACTTGGTCGCCAGTTTAAAGTACTCTTGACGTTCCCATCCTTGAGTGTCCGATCGATTTGATCTATCGTCTGTTTCGTCAATCTTTCTTCACTCATCCTATCTATATGTCCGAACCAACGTAACATGCCTCTCTTCATCTTTACAATCACACCCTCGTTCACGCCAGTTGTTTTGCGAATTCTTCATTTTTATGATACAATAAATATATAATAAATAATATAATATAATATATCCTCACGCCTTCCTACAAGGGTCCCCGAAGTTGTAGGCAGAGGTGTATAGGTAATACCCACACACCCACTTTCCGCCAGAGGTATATTAGGTGCCAACGTGACAGATGGCGAGTCCATCGCCGTTACTCAAGCACAACTATACATACGCCTTTGAATTTCTTCTCAGACGTATGCAGGTTTCCTCTCGATGTTTTCCTTCACCGTAAAGCTCGTGGTGTGATTAATCATTGTACTTAAGTTCAGAAAAACTCATTGGTACAGTCGGGTTTCGAACTTGCGATCTTTGTGTCGCAGGCAACTGCTCGAACCACTTGGCCACCACGGCTGTAATATACAATAATATATATAATGTAATATACAAATAATGTACAATAAATATGATATGTTTTATATTTAAAAATGTACATGTAAAACTGCGGAGCATACCTAGTAATATGTCTGCGAAACGGCTGGGAGCCAAGGCATGATTTACATTTTCTTGTAGCGCAAAAGAAGTATCATTCCTAATGTACCGTCAGTTTTCTTGCATGTCTGTAGTTGTAGCGGCTGCATGGTATGCCTACTGTAGCCCGGTCATTGACCCCGTGACTACACACTGCGGAATACAAAACTACTATCTGCCTTCGTGACTCGACTGCTTGCTAATGTACTGAAACATTAGCTTTGGCACGGGTAGTGCATTGGTAAGGGATGCATATTAAATTAACGGTTGACTTATTTTTGTCTGAGTTGTCCAAGTTGGTCAGATCATAGATAAAGTATTATTATTCTCATAGAGGACAGGCACCATTAATAGTAGGTACCCTTATTTCACAGGAATTAAAAAAAATAAGCTAAGAACCTACCTTAATTAAATTAAACCAATAAATTTACAGGTGTTCTCTATTGAAATATGAATGGAAGGTGTTCTAAAAAAAACAATTGTCAATTGTCTCATTTCAATTAAACCAAATAATAAATAACACGTGTTCTTTATTCAATGTATCCCAATTCCCAATAAACCTTCAGTATAATGAAGTTTGATTTCATTCATTCATTCGTACCAATTCAACAATTCCATTGGCCTGAAACAAAATCAATCGACGCATTGTGGTTTTGGAATGAGACCACAGCTGTTGTCATTTGTTTTATTGTCAAAAGCATTATAACTTCTAAATAATTGTTTTCATAATAATTGACCGAACCGGGGTGGCCGAATGGTTCGAGTTGACCCGACTGTACCAATGAGTTTTTCTGAACTAAAGGATCGTGATATGTCACACCACGAGCCTACCTACTTCAAAATTATAAAGCCCACTATGAACATTACGAGTACTGGCTAGTTTTGAGTGTTTACTTTTAATTGTTCCCAATAATCACTAATTTAATCATTAGACCAACTTTTTTTGATGACATGTCTATGACTTCAAAGATGTGCCTAGGCAAAGCGTAAGCGATATCCACGGTGTTGCAAACGTCCATAGCCAGCGGTAACCGCTTACCATCAAGCAGGCTGTAGGATAGTTAGCTTTCGAGCTTATAGATAAAGGTTCGCCGTTCCTGAACATACCTACATGTAGCAAGTTTTCTTTGATATGTATATAAAATAAACTTACTAAAGCTATGAAAAAAAAACTTAAATAAGTTTTTTTTTCAGATCTTTTCCCCAAATTCGTATCTCTTTCGTAATCATACCTGTTTGTAATTAATTTTGTCTTTGTTACAGGTAAGCTTAACGAAACACAAATATTTCTGGTAATTTAGATATAATATTTGAACAAAGACAAGAGAATACACGCCAAACTTAGAAAGTCTAAACTGTTAGACATTTTCGTATTACATGATGAACGACGTAATTTTCTCGTACTTTACCAGATATTAGATACAAAAGCTTGTAAAATTTCACGCATCATAATGAACCTTAACGTATACGACTCAAGCTACAATTTTCTCTTGTCAATATTCGTATGGAAAAGTTAAATAAGATTGCTGACACATCTTACACACATTAGAGTGGAGAATACAAGCAACATGGCATCGGGCCGGCCTCCTCCCACCCCGTCCCCGTCCCTCCCTCTCGTATGAAACGCGTGTTTTCAAGTCTCAACAGTAATGTAAAGGGATTTCTATGTTATTATAGAGAGGCAATGTGACTTTGTACACACGCCTTCAGACATTTTTATTCTGAATCATAAGGAAGGCCCGTTTCCGTGCAAGGATTGTTGTCCAATTTGGTCCTTTGCGCGCTATTTCGATCAATGTGACATATTTTACTATTATTTGGCATAGTATTACTAGACATCTCTTTTCAATTCCAATTTATAGCGTATTCAATGTATATGAATAAACTGATTTCTTCAAGAAATTAAAGGAGGTTTTGAAACATCCTATAATTCCTATAAAAGTGTTTTTAGAAATTATTTATTGGATAAAAAAACCTAGTTAGATTCTACACGTGTAATTTTAATGTTTAAGTGGATTTTATGCGCAAATAAGGTCAATATTTTCTACTTGGAATGTAATCTATTTTTTTTATTAAATTTATTGGTGTCCTGCCACATGGTTGAGTATCTGTCGTATTTTCAGAGGCATCTTATTAAAATATTTCTTTAAAAGATCGCAAGTTCGAATCCCGACTGTACCAATGAATTTTTCTGAACTTAGTACAGTGATTAGTCACACCACGAGCTTTACGGTGAAGGAAAACATCGAGAGGAAACCTGCATTCGTCTGAGAAGAAATTCAAAGGCGTATGTATAGTCGTGCTTGAGTAACGGCGATGGATTCGCCATCCGTCACGTTTGCACCTAATATACCTCTGGCGGAAAGTGGGTGTGTTGGTACTACATATACACCACCTTCGGGGACCCTTGTGGGAAGGCGTGAGGATATATATCTTTCTTAAATGTGGTTGAAGTGTAATTTGATCACGGATATAATTGATACTATATCGTCAGCATTTATGTTTGGAATAAAAGTATTATCAAAGTTGGATTTAAGAATGACTAATAGTCAATCGACCTGTATATTTACCCGTTGCTATCCCTAGAATTGTGAAAGTCTTATCATGAACGCATCTTTTTATGCGGAATCACAAAGGAAAGCCGCGGTTGGAGTCGACTGTCTTTCTACACAGAAAAAATATCTAGACGTTCTCTCAACGGACTTGTCTAGGGTGTCAGATAAAATGTAATAAATAATAACCGGCGGGAGGGCAGGATTATATCGGTCTCCGATCAGCTTGCGATGAACGAACGAGATCGAGCAATTTTGCCGAATTCGAGGCTCTTGCGACCGGAACGGATTTTGGAATGACAAAGATATTTTTATTACTTTTGCTGTCCAGGCTAGTTCAGCTACCTAACTCGCAAATTAGCAACGCTCTAAGCCGAGTCCCGCGCGGCACAGAAGGGTGCCCTTAGCTGTATTTGCTTAACACCTAAATACATAGAATAATGACAAAGACAAATGTCTAGTATACCCTTACACGCCACATAAAAGCAGATTGACGTAAATAAAAAAAGATAAGATAAAAAAAGATGATATAAAGAAATATTGCAAAACGACTCGAAATTCCAATTTTGCTGCCAGTGTGCGTTCATAATAATTAATACATTTGTCACCAAATTAAAGCAAGGTACATGCTACTAACCGTATTGAAGTAAATGTCAAATGTCATATTTCCTTCCTGGAATACTAAAATCCGTGGACAATATTCGCAGTAGATTTGCTATAATATTACACATTCAATTCACGTCACCAATGGCCCGGCAATTTCGAGCAAATGGAATATTTTTATTGCAAACTTTTTCAGTTTTGTTCAATGCTCAATTGTCTTAGGGAAGAAAGGGACCTTTGTAAGGGATCAACGCCTATACTAGATAGAACGTTTAATACTTATACCGTAGAAAAGGTAAGAAGTGAAAAAGGCAAGTCTAAAAGAGAACTTACGCTATACTCCCTTTCTACCGTATGAGGAACTCGGTGTGATGATATATATCTGCAGTATGAATCTAGATAACTGGAAGGAATTGATTAACAATATAGCCGATTGGTTAAAATACACACCTGATAAGTTTTGATATATGGATGTGAATCCCGATGGTAAGTACCGATGAGTTTATCTGAACTTAAGTAATTCAAGACACGACAATCATGAGTCTTCACACGTTTCAGATTAAATTAAATTCGTATGTGGAGTCGAGGCTGAGGGATTCGAAAGAAAAGTGTTGTTACACCTCTTCCTATCTCTCTCTTCTCGCCTTCTAGATAATATTTCTTCCGTTGTGAAAGCAAAAGTTCAACGTATTTGTAGCGCTTTCTATTGATGTACATAAAAAATGGGTATAAATGTTAATGAAGGGTTTTTCTTGAAAAAGGTCATGGTATAAAAAAGGGCTGTCTCTTATAAGTACATGATGTAACGTGATGTTTATTGATTAATATTTTGTGAAAGAAGCTCTTAAAACTTTAAAAACAAGTAAACAACTAAGTAAGCAGACTTTAGGCTCCCTTACAATGGGAAAAACAAAGCAGGAGTTTTGTTTAGGGGAGAGTGCTAATAGACCGGTCGACCAACTTGCGGCCCCTGGAGAGAAGTTACTTTATACAAATTAGTTCCGAGGTTCATGATACTCTTTGATGACAATGTTTTATTTTACACTTTGCTCCTGCATTATTAACGCTATGTATTCGTTATTAAAGTATGTTTCAAAATAACCACGCCTTAGCCTTTAACTGTATAATAAACGACCCTGTGTGTATCATACTGATGTATCTTAAAATAAAAATGAAAGAAATCTATGTTATTTTTAGTTACTGTTGTAACTATTTGGATATAACATCCGACGTCGGAAAATCCACAGCTTTCCTATTTTCGACGAATTCGAAATAATGATTAGCATCCAATTCGGTGGTTCTTATTAGCATTTTCTTCTAACGTGGGAAGTCATTCATGACTCATTTTAGCGGGAGCTCTAAAAATATTACACAAGAACTTGATGACATAAACCAGGTAGTGCAAAGTTTATTCGAAGACAAATAATTTCAAATAGTTGATCCCCGCCGTTGCACTCCCAAAAGGGGTTGTATTATATAGGAACTGTCTAACTTTCAACGTAAATCAATTCGCATTTCTCATTTCCCCCTAGTCGTAGCGCAAATGAGAAAAAACCTGCAGACGCTTTTATTACCTCCGTGGGACCGGTGACAATGTAGGTTCGGAAACTATGGAAGGAAACTATCGAGATTCGCCAAGATTTACGGGATCCCATTAAAATCTAATTCAAGTTTTTGTAAGCGAAAGCCTTACTGCCATTAGCGAGATGAAGATTTTCCGCTTTCAAGTTAGGGTGCTAATGATTGTTGATCTTCTTCAAATCTATTTCGAATTATTAAAGTATTTTTCATGTTTTCCTCCAACTTACATATTTTATAAGTATTCAAGTGTGGGTCAACAATTTCCTCTCATTTCCGTATTTTTAGCTGCCAACATGACAAATCCTCTCGACACTTGACTTTTTTAATTATTAACCAAATAGTTAAGTGTCAACCTCTTTAGGTTGCATATGTCAGTGTAGAGGCTGATTCCTTTATTCCTAACGGATCTTTCCTATAAACCGGGGTACAAACACAAGTTATTTGCTGCCTGTTTGTCGGTCGTTATATGCCGAATATTATTTCGGTTTTTACGAGTGTATAATATGAGTCTGTATAGCCCCCCTTATCTACATTCGTTGCGTGTACCGTTGATGCCTCATGTAACGATGGATTTACACGGTGATATGGTGTCGAAGCTCACTTATTGAACATTTTTGCCAATGTGTGCTTTAGACTTGCGTTGCCATATGAGTATAGCTGTAAGCTCAACTTGTACGTTATATAGCTTATATTAGTTAGAGATTTATACTGTCATTAGTGTATGTATACATATATACTAATACTAGCTGTCCCGCCCAGCTTCGCCCGGGTGAAAAGTTAAACTTCCTGAAACACGATCGCAGCGCCACCTATCGGGTCCAATTGTGATGTAAGCTATCCAATCTTTTAAGTTGGATCAGACTGCACACGGTGTGCAAATTTCCTTTGTTTGTTTGAACGCGATGGACTCTTGAACTACTAATTTGATTTGAAAAATATTTAGTGCCTGTTTATTGAGGAAAGCTATATAATATGAAGTAGTAGGTACAGATACATTGCCAATAATAAGAATTAATTCAATTCAATTTCCTACGACTGGTCGTGGTTTTCTACATTTATAAACTTTCTTACGATGTCGAACGATCAAAATAGATTTCATTGCGCACTAAACATCCCCTTTATTGCTCGTAAATATGGAAATGTATAAGTCCAATACATATTGTCTGCTATTATTTATTTGCCATCCAAGATTGCAGGTCCAAAGCCCGGTTTGTATCGATGAATTTCAATCAAATTAATACTGTGCTACATCGGGGGGCTTACAGTGGAGAAAAGACCCTAAGGAAACTTGAATGCGTTTGAGAATATACAGTCCTGCTTAATAAACGGCGATTGACTCGCCGTATATTTCGGCGATAGTAGTTATTGTGTCATTTCAGCACAACACTTTTGTAACTTTTGTAGGATGGCGTGATATCAAAGACGTATGGGAAGTTGTGTCTTGGAAATGGTAAATCGGTATATTCACATGTCTACATGATCCATCATACCCATTATTTATATATGCATTTTGGCTAACACTTGCATTAGACAATACCTGGACATAATGGGGGGAGGTCTTTGCTCAACAGTGGGATCAACCAAGCTAAAAATATATGCGAATTATATTGTGTTATACACTTTTATAAACTTAATGGATCAAGATACTCAATGTTTCATTAAATGAGTATAATACATTGCCCAGATTTGCAAATGTACTCCATTTTATAAAACGTAGGTAAAAAGAGCCTTTAATATCCTTTGTTGCATACACGGTAACGATAATAATAATGTGTCATGAGTTCGTATATATACGTGTATCGATTAATTAAGGGAGTGCCCCAAGGCTTGATACTGAGCCCGCAACCGTTGAATGTAGTTTGCATGCTGAATATTTCATACATACTGCGAATTAATCATTAATAACAGAACGCCATTAGTTATGCCTGCGCTAGGTTATTTTCCCACTGATTGCTGCTGTCGTAACAATTAAACATTTTTATACGACGGTTATGGATGGCACGCTCTTTGGCACTGACACTGAATCAGCCTCATGTTTCACGGTGATTAATTAAATTGTTCTCTGTGGGTCATATCATTAAGGCTACTGTGGTACACGTACAGTGGGTGACATTACGTTGAGCACGTGTCAAAAATATAGACAAACAATCTCGTTATATAATAAATAACTCTATGAAATAAAATAATAATCTCTAATAAATAAAATAATAACTCTTTCGTTATGTTGTTTAATATTAGCTGTGCCCCCTGGTGATTATGGTGGTGTTTTTTTTTTTTTCTGTAATAATTGATATCCTATGTGTTAATCCAGCCAATAATCTATCGCTGTGCCAATTTTCATCCAATTTCGTTCAACCGTTCCGTTGTAAGAGATTTACAGACATCCTTAAGACAAGTTGTTACTGGACTGGAGCTTAACAAAATTGCAAAGCATATAAAATAAGATTTTTATTCGGTCTGTTTAAAAATATATTAGAAGTATCGCATATAGATCTATTTCACAGATCACAAAATCAGTAAAACGCAAGTACTTTTATTGCCTATATAAAATCCAACAAAATCAAACTAAAATCAAGCTTTCTTTTAAATTACTTTCCTGGCAATCATAAGGATAGTTTTGTTTTATTATAACCATAGCCAATACCGCGTTTCTGTCCTCTGGTATCATAAATCTCGCATGTGAAACAGTGTTTTACTGCAGATTAAACATCTCATACAGTGCAGCATCCATCAGGTCAAGAGCTCTCGGCAGCTGTGTCAAGGACCGCTACCTCTCCTGGCCTTAATACCAAGTCTTACACACGTTGTAATTAAGTTTATATTAGCATGATAAGAATATTTCAGCTGCTTTATTCATGAGAACCTCTTGTAGAGAATGTAAGAGTGATCTTCATATTCTTTTTAAAATGCACTACCATTTGTGACAAGCCTTTGATGTTTAGATTTACATTTAACAACTGATAAAGAGCATGTATGTATATCATCACGCGTCCGTCACGGTAAGCAGGCCCAGACCCAAGCGACCTTCCTCAACGCAGCTGAGGAAGGAGCGAGCTTGCCTCCCCGTCTTCGTCCATAATAAGGACAAATGGACCGAGATCTCTGGTTGGTGCAAAACCAACAAAATAAATTTCACTCGCGCCACGGCTGCTGCCTACGGCATAAAAGTCCATTTGCCCAACTCCACGGAGTTTAGGGCTTTTACCAAACTCCTTCAGGCAAGAAGTGTGGAGTTCCACACCTACGACCTGCCTGAAGATTGTCTACTCCGGGTCTTCATCCGTGGCGTTCCCCGAGAAATCGACACAGAGTCGATTATAGACGATCTAAAAGATCAAAAGGTTGCGGTCCACCGAATGCACCACCAAAACGCCGGAGAGGCGTTCAACATGGTTCTTTCCGTCTGCGAGAACTCCCCCGACGGCAAAGCCGTCTTTAACATCAAGACACTCTGCCACCTGTCTGGCATAAGGGTGAAAACCCCCCACAAAGGCGGCCCTATAGGGCAATGTCACAACTGCCAACTTTACGGGCACGCTTCGCGCAATTGCAGCGCAAAACCCAGGTGCGTCAAGTGCCTGGGTGACCACGGTACGAGCGACTGCTCTCGGCCGAAGGACCGCACTCTCGCTGACTCGCCTCCAAGTTGCGTGCTATGCCGCCAGGAAGGCCACCCGGCCAATTACAGGGGCTGTCCCAAAGCCCCCAAGCCCAGACCGGTCGTGGTCAAGAGGGCAGCGGCCCGCGAATGGCGTAACGCCCCCCTCGCGCAACCCGCCCCACCTCGACCTTCCCCGTGGAGGGCCCTCCCTCCGAGGGACTTCCCCCCCTCCCAAAAGCGTCTCTCCCCGCTTCATCTACGCCCCCACAACAGCAGCCTCCATCTCTGCTGGCCCCTCCCACAGTCAATCCTCAACAACCCCGACCCCAGGCTGCTACGCCCCCGCGTAGACCCCAGGCGGTCAAGGCCTCTTCCTCCCCCGTGAACGAAACCTCCACCAACATGGCATTCCTGGTGGACCTGTTTTCGACGGTTAACATTGTCAGGGTCAACGAAATGGCCTGAAGCCTCAGGGCCGTCCGGAAGGACCCTGTGGCCCTCCTCCAGGTGTTCGGCGACTACGCCGACGTTACAGAGTCCCTCGCCACCTTCTCCTCTAACCAATAATGATTCTAAGCCCTAACAGAACGAATCCCCGATCCCTCTCAATTGGCTATTTTAATGCTAACGGCATTCGCAGCCAAAAGGAAGAGATCGCCGCGTTCCTCCGCGAACATAATATAGACATCTTTCTTGTGCAAGAAACCTTCCTGAAACCGTCACACCGAGACCCTAGAATTGCGAACTACTGCGTGGTTCGCAACGATAGATCTCGATCCGCCCTCGGCGGAACTTTGATCTACTACAGGAGGTCCTTGCACTGCATACCCATCCAACCTCAAACCCTCTCCCACATAGAGACCTCGATCTGTCGAATAGGGATGACCGGCCATCAGTCGATCACGATAGTCTCAGCCTACTGTTCCCCTGTCAACGCAACGGCTGATATCAAAAATGATATCAAAGCCCTCACCAACCTCAGTAGCTCGGTTATTATCGCGGGTGACCTGAATGCCAAGAGCGATGCTTGGAACAGCCGCTCGCGTAATAACAGAGGACGTCAGTTGGAGGACCTCAGTGGGCTCCTCCAATTCGATGTTATTGCGCCCATGCACCCCACGCATTATCCTGAAAATATCAACCACCGACCGGACGTACTAGACATTGTGATCCTCAAGAATGTAAACCTCCGTTTACATTCGCTGAGGTCACACGATAAACTAGAATCTGATCACAGGCCTGTGACCCTAGCGCTCTCCCCCCGATTAGGTCCTTCGGACTCAGGTCAGCTCCCAACTCAGAAAAAGATAACAGACTGGAGAAAACTGGAGGAACTCCTCAAGTCCTCTTCATCTGTTCACTTAGATAGAATCCCACCCCTCATAGAGTCGGCAGCCGATACTCAAAAGGCGATCGATTCCCTCACTGCTCACGTGCAGTTAGCCGTGGAGGCCAGTTCACGACAAGTCCCGGTGATGGAAGACCATCGCTGGAAACTTCCTGACGACGTGTGTGAACTGGTGACGGAAAAGAACGCCGCCCTCTGAGCCCACAGAGCTCACCCGACTGAAGCGAACCGCACCTTCTTGAGGTCACTCCAGCGTAAGCTGAGATACCGCATGAAGGAGCTGCGAGACGCTCGCTGGAACAAGTTCCTAAGGGAACTTGAACCGAGTCACTTGGCCTTCTGGCAACTGCAACGTAAACTCAAATCAGACCTCATCTCGCCCATGCCTCCTCTCGCTCGTCCGAACCAAGGGCCCGCCTTTGACGACGACGAGAAGTCCGAGTGCCTGGCCGACAGTCTCGAGGCTCAATGTACGCCCAGCACCTTGCCAGTAGATCAGCGCCACCTCAAGAAGGTGGACGCCGAGGTCGAAAGCAAACTATCACACCCACCCTCCGAACACCCAGACCACCCTATCGCCCCAATCACGGTCGATGAAGTCCGGGAAGTGATCAAGGGTATCCACCCTAGGAAAGCCCCAGGCCCCGATGGCATCACAAATAGAGTTATCAAATTCTTCTCCCCCCATTTGATAGTTTTGCTCACTGCCATGTTCAATGCAGCACTTAGCAACAACTTGTTCCCCCAATCCTGGAAAAGTGCAACGGTCATAGGTATTCCTAAGCCGGGGAACCCAAGACCGAAGCCTCCAGTTATCGCCCCATCAGTCTCCTTAACGTTCTCGGCAAAATATACGAGAGACTTGTTTATAGTAGATTAAAGAGTTTTGCTGACTCTGAGAAATTAATACCAGACCAACAGTTCGGTTTTCGAACCAATCACTCATGCGTCCAACAAGTCCACCGTATAGAGGAAGACGTCAGTCGCGGCATCCAACTCGGTTATGCCACGGGTTTGCTCCTCTTCGACGTGGCGAAAGCTTTCGACAAGGTCTGGCACAACGGCTTGCTTTACAAGCTGTACCAGTTGGGCGTGCCAGACCGTCTCGTACGCATAGTACGGGACTTTTTGTCGAATCGCTCCTTTCGCTACAGAGTGGAGGGTACACTCTCATCCCCTCATCCCATACAAGCAGGAGTCCCGCAAGGCTCAGTGCTCTCCCCTCTCTTATTCACGCTGTATACAAGCGATTTCCCCCCCCCCCCCCCCCCCCTTAGAAATGTCAAAAGCGCACTATTCGCCGACGACACGGCCATCTACTGTAAAGGTAGATCCCCCGATGCTATTCACGACAACCTCCAGACCGCAGTCAACGCCCTAGGGCGGTGGTTTCGGAAATGGAGAATTGAAGTGAACCCCTCTAAAAGCGCAGCCGTTCTCTTTTGGAAAGGCAAACGAGCCCTACGGGCAGCCCCCATAACACTCTACGGCAAACCCATTCCATGGGAAGATAAAGCCAAATACCTGGGTGTGACCCTCGATCGTAAACTTACTTTCCGTCACCACGTAGAGGCGGTACGCGCGCGAGCCGCCTTCGCGCTTGGTAGACTTCATTGTATGTTGAATGCACGGAGTAAACTCTCATTGAAATCCAAGGTGAGGATTTACTTGACGTGCATCAGACCGATTATGACTTATACGAGTGTAGCGTTCGCACACACCCGCAAGTCAATACTCCACCCCCTTCAAGTGCTCCAAAGCCGGTTTCTCCGGAGAGCCACAGGTTCCCCGTGGTACATGAGAAATAGTCAACTCCACGTTGATCTAAAAGTCCCCACCATCAAACAGTTCATGAAATAACTGTCGAAACGTCATTTCGATTCTGCTGATAATCACCCAAACCCCCTCGTTGTATCGGCCGCCCGATACACACCCTCCCTTATCTCAAAGATAAGACGTCCCAGAAATGTCATCACGGTCCTCCAGGATGCCCGACGACGACACACAAACACTACACAAAACCGACCACTGTTCCGTCCTCGCCGGCGAGGCTCGACGCGAATAAGCCGTAATGTTCCCCCCCGACCCCCACCGCAAACGCCGGCCCGCGCCGAGCCAGACGCGCAAATCCCTAAATATCGTCCCTTAATATATAAATAATAAAATACCAGACCAGCCCAGCTCCCTTGCTCGCGATCCAGCAACGCCCTAAGCCGAGGTCCGTACCCCACAGGGGGTGCCCTTAGCTGTGTTGCTTAGCACTAAAGTGCCTGGCTGAAGGCCTAGGTCTCGCCTTTGCCCGGTTAAGTAGCAAAAGTTCCCGGAACGGAGATACAATACAAAAAAAAAAAAAAAAAACGGTAAGCAGGGAGATTAGATCGCCAGTTCCATCTATATTTAAAGATCTCTTTCGTTTGCTTACAGACCTTGATAATGATAAGTTATGTGTGTTACATTTTATATCTGTATGTGTATAGTGGTGTCATGTATAAAATAAAAAAAAATCCAACCAATTAAATTTGCGTAGGTAAAAAATATCCTAAAATATCTCCCCATCTTCTTAATAGGTATATATAAATTACGTGTCACGTTGTTTGTCCGCGATGGGCTCCTAAACTACTTCAATCAAATCAAACCTAAACCGATTTCAATCAAATTTGCACACCGTATCTAGTTTGATCCAAATTAAAAGATGGTTTAAGACATTTATTTCTCAAAAGAATACAATTCACTTAAATTGAGAAATACAGGTTTACTTATAACTAGCACAAATATTAAGGTTCGAAGAACGAAAGGTGGGTAGTCTTGATATTCAAAAAACTTAAAAGATAGGATAGCTTACATCACAATTCGACCCGATAGGTTTCGCTGCGATTGTGTTTCAGGAAGTTTTTTTCACCCGTGCGAAGCTGGGCGGGACAGCTAGTCATATATATATGTATATAAAAAAAACATGGATGCAACAGCCTAGTCTATTTTCTCGGTCGGCTAGTATCACCTCTCCTGTGTCAGTCAGTTGAACAGTATAAAGAGTTCCGTTACCATGGAGCCCAATGGCATAGCATTACGTATCTCAGATGTTATCGCAGCAGCGATATGATGCGCCAGGAAGTCAGAACTGTTATTGCTCCCAAGTAACTGCACACGATTACGAGAAAATACCATTGCAGCGGGTAGGTACACAGAAAGATAGAAAAGATATCAAATTGAAGGATGAATTATATTATAATATTTATGTTAATATATACACATTTTTAACAACTTAATGTTTTCGTACAAATGATTATGTATTAACAAAGTATCATTAATTAGGTCGGTAGTTTAGAAATAACCCACAGCAATTATTTGGTCACTTAGCGGTAAAACGGCCGAGGGTATAATTTTACGTTCCTGAAGTTCTTGCAGGAGAGCATATTTGTTTTGTTTTATTGTAATTGCTATAGTATTTTATTATAATTTATACAATTTTTCTTTCTCAAGGCAGGAAACTAAACGCGTACTATTTATGGAGGTAAATACATGTAATTTCTATAAATATCTACAAGTCTACTCAATATATGCACGTGACTGGTTCATACAGGTTGGATCAATACTACCGTAGACCAAAACTTGGCGATAAAAGTCTCCTTGCCAGATGTATTCCACTCACGTCCAGAGCGTACCTACACCCCTCTTTATATTACGGCCGTGGTACTTGTCAGTAGTCGACTGAGTTGTAATAGCTCTTATTGCCACGGCATAAGGTGGTTGTGGTGGATCGTTATAAATTAAGCAATTTTCCCAAAATAATTCTGGGGATACCCTACCTACAAGGGAAACTTTTACATTTATTATGTGAATGCTTAACGAACACGGGAATATATCTTTGTATAACTGTGTGTGTGTGAAGTTGCCGTTTTTCTTGAAGGTTCACGTACTTTCATTATCCTCAAGCCTTCCCACAAGGGCCCCGAAGGGGTAGCCAGCCAGACGTGTATAGATAGCATCCACTTCCCGACAGAGATATATTTTAGGTGTCAACGTGACAGATGGCGAGTCCATCGCCGTTAGCGCGACTATACATACGAATCTTTTGAATTTGAATTGCTATTGAGACGTATGCAGGTTTCCCCTCGATTTTTTCCTTCACCGTAAACGCTGGCGTGGCAAATACTTCTTAAGTTCACAGAAAGTTGTAAAAGTCGGGATGCGAATTTGCAATCTTTGTGTAGCAGGCAACTACTCGACCCATTCAGCCACCACGGCTTTCCTTCTTCCTTCTACTTAATAAAAATGCACTTGCCGTGGTCGGTGGCTTTCGTATTAACTTACGAATTCGATCTTGCAGGTTCAATAACCTACACAATGAGTTTACCTAAGAGAGCGTAGGAGTCCATTAGTTTGCTAGAAATATAGCGAGTATGGAGTGGTCGCTAGGTAGATCTATACTAACGCTATACGTGTGAATGTTTGTATGTAAATGTGTTTTATCACCCTAGAACGGCTAAATGGATTTTTTTTTCTAGAAAAGGCCACGAATGCTAATGCTCAAGCATTTATAATATTGCCATAGCTAATTAAGTATAACAAGCGAGAAAGCAGGGCCACAGCTAATATATACGAGCTTTCAAAAGATACGTTAAATCATCATAATTTTCCTCGCGCCTTCCCACAAGGGGGGACCCTTAAGGGGTAGGCAGAGGTCTGTAGGTTGTACCCACACACTCACTTGCCGCCAGAGACATATTTTAGTTGCCAAAGTGACAGATGGCGAGGCCATCGCCGTTATTCAAGCACGACTATACATACGCCTCTGAATTGGTTCTCAGACGTTTGCAAGTTTCCTCTCGATGTTTCCGTTCACCGTAAAGCTGACTGGTGGAGCCGTGGTGTGACTAATCACTGTACTTTAAAGTTCAGAAAAACTCATTGGTACAGTCGGGATTCGAACTTGTGGTCTTTGTGTCGCAGGCAACTCGAACGACTCGGCCAACACGGCCTGATATATCATAATTTTCCTCTTCTGATTTTGTGCTCGGCCTAATGTGTTCGATCCCCTTTTAGTTAAATTCTCATTTCCTCAAGGTTTCTTTGATCTTTTTAAAGCTTTCCAGTTCGTTTCTTTTCACATTATCACCACTGCCCGTGTTTTTGTAGATACTTCTTTCAGGCGTCCCGTAGAACTCGCTCTATACTCTACTCTTCTTGTCCATACTATTTATACCTCGTCCCTAAAACAAACTGCAATATCAAAAAGCGAAACATGAAAGCGAATACAGTAGGCTTTAATAAAGAATGTTTGAATGTTTTCCATATGAAGTATAGATTTATTCACAAGGGAAATGCTAATGCCTATCGTGTGTGGCCATTAAACTGCTATGTGTTCATCCTGCACGTTACAGCATTCTTTATTCCTCTAACGTGGCAAATAAAATAAATCAACACTGTTGTAAACTAGCACTCCCACTGTCCAACTATGTGCTTCTTAGACTATTTTTGAATTAAAGAGGGCAGTTTCCAAGATAAATTCCACATTGCTAAGAATATATAAAACTGTTATAAAGTTCGTCACGCACGCCATTCTGTGAGTCTGATAGCTGCTTATTTCTACATAAAGCTGGTTATGAATTGCCACTTCGAACACCTTGGATGGAGTGCATAGCAACGCTACAGGCATAGTATAAAGAGAGGAAGTAGGCTATCTCCGGCCCAATTTGCGATATAATTGCCTACTGTCTTAGGGTTGTCACTTTTAGCTAAATATTAGGCGCAGCTGTTCGCGCTTCGCTAGCAACCGCATGAACAGCGGCAACGTCAAGTCAACATTAAAAACTAACGACTGTCTCTTAGACTATAATCGAATTTGTTGTTATGATTCGAACTTTGTTTTATATGTATTTGATTTACTATTAGTCAATTAGGTACTCGTACATACTTATTTTGAATTACGATTTTCTGTAAGTAGGTAGGTACTTAGTTACTATACCTACAATACTGAGAAATCGGCATAACTAAACGTAAACAAAGAAATAGCGGCAAACCAATTGCCAGATCAAAAGTACCTAATACATTCTAGTAGGAAATTAGGCCTACCTACCTACTTCCTGTGTGATAGAAAACTAATACAAACAAAAAACATGTAAGTACGTAGGTATCTCATCATCAAGTAAAATTATATTATGCTAGAATAAGTGACTAACTTACCTTTCCTGTTCAATAGGTAATCTGAACAGAGACAGGTCTGCAATCGATGAATTATTAAGACACCCAAACACACAGCAATACGTTCTTCTGCGATTATCAGACATTTTGATGATGATATTGATGAATAAATCATTTAGCGGTGCCGAAAATCCGTGACGCGCGCGCGACCCTTGTGCAGTGTTAGCCCCGACTGGCGCACTGAGAAACGGGTCGAGATTTTGTTAAAGCGTGCGTGCGTCGACACGTAGATACAATAGCGCACACATACAAGCCGCGCGTGGTGCGTTTGTATGAAGATAACCTACTTTGTTCTTTATACTATGCTACAGGCCTGTATTCACTCGATGTCGAAACACCGCTACCCTTGGGCACCGGAACAGTACGGGAAAGTTTCCAGCGCTCGGGAAACGTTGCAGTCCCAATACAACGCTTATATAAATGCAGCAATCTCTAAAAATATACGGAGATATACCTTCAGGGCCCGTCGAGCGTTTGGGTTTATATATTTTTTAATGGAAATGGCATGGAAATATCTCCTGAATAAGGATTATTACAATAGTAATAATTTTGGTTCGGCAAAGCAACACTGATATTCCTGATATCAAAGTGTCGAAGTTATAGGCTTGTGGTATAATCTATACTAATATTATAAAGCTGAAGAGTTTGTTTGTTTGTTTGTTTGTTTGAACGCGCTAATCTCAGGAACTACTGGTTGGAATTGAAAAAATATTTTTGTGTTGGATAGTCCATTTCTCTAGGAAGGCTTTAGGCTATATAACATCACGCTACGACCAATAGGAGCGAAGCATAAATGAATAATGTTGCCAGAACGGGAAAAATATTCCTTTTTGAGAGCTTCCGTTGCGTACGCTGCGTAAACGGTTTAAGTTACGAAAATATCATGTATGAGGGACTTGTTCCTCTTTAAAAGTTCTAAAAAAAAGTCCGCGACAGCATATGTCTATCTTTTAAGATTGACTCACTATAACCTTTTTTATGGTAATCAAGTCCACGATGGGCTCCTGAACTACTTAACCGATTTCAATCAAATTTGCACACCGTATGCAGTTTAATTCAACTTAAAAGAAAGGATAGCTTACATCACAATTGGACCCGATAGGTGGCGCTGCGATCGTGTTTCAGGAAATTTTACTTTTTCACCCGGGCGAAGCTGGGCGGGACAGCTAGTAATAAATAAAGCTGTAAGTATAAAAACTAGATACAACGTTTACCCACTGCGCGCATCCCGACTTAATAACAAACAAGGGCGCTGTTAATTATTGCTTTATAACGTGGAGCGGGCGTAAAATGTTTGCCGACGACCAACACACGGCAACGTAACTGTGATGTTCTCATTACGTGCCGCCGAGCACTTTGATTGGCTCTCCGTGAACTTTTATTCATGAATTGTATGTCTGGGTTTTTTATGTAGAGTCCGATGTATCTTGTTTTGCTGCCACACTTTTTTTTATACCACTTGGGTGGTAAACAAGCATGCGGTCCGCCTGATGGTAAGCCGTTAAGGTTACCGCCGCCTATGGACGCTTGCAACACCAAGGGTATTACTAGCGCGTTGCCAACCCTGCAGGAATCTTTTCACACCCTTCTTGAAGAACTCCTTTATTTATTGAACGGTCTAATATGTCAGGGCTTTTAGTCAATAACACATTTAGGGATTTTATAGACCATTATATTAGACCAGTCCCCACTCTAACGCATAAAGAGATTTACGTGGTAAAGCCCGGCGGCCGAGTGGTTTGAGTTGTTGCCTGCGAAACAACGATCGTGCGTTCGCTGTCGGTACCAATGTATTTTTCTGAACATAAGTATTGATTAATAACACCAAGAGCGCTGTTACGTTAGCACATAATATGTATAGAAGATTTACAACACAAATCTTAAATGGCAGTACACTAATCAAAAGTCAAAATCAAAATATTTTATTCAACGTATGAGACACAGGGAACACTTATTGAAGGTAAAATACCTACTTAATATAGGTACATACTTATAACAAACTAAAGTTGCAAGTAAAAAAAAAACCTGCTAGGAGAAGAAACGGCGAAGCAAACTCCCCGGCTTTCTTTTATAATATTTGTTCCCTATTACGTAGGGGTAGAAAAAAATTTTACTTACATATGAACTCTGTACAAGAGGAGCAATTCATTGCCATCAATAATCTGATGTTGTATTATGTAATGTTCATACATAGAAACAAGCAATGCAGCAACGAGCGTCGTTTGCACTTCGTTTATAGCTTCATTTAAGCCAGCTAAGTGCTTTGGACGCCCTTATTAGACCATCCATGTCGTCTGTAGCATCTGTAAATACACAGGGACTGATGCAAGCGCTAAGTTTATTTTCTCCCCTTTTATCCGTTAACGAACCGTTTTTTTTCTCGTCCCGTACCTCGTTCGTGGAGACCAATCAGATGGTGAGAGTGCTCGGGGCGTGTTGGACACTGGTTGCTTGGAGGTTTATAGAGGTCTACGCAAGAATCCCTGGAAGCTCTTAGTAATGTTCTCCGTGTTTTTAATGGATCTAATGTTGTGAAGTTTTTCAGCTTTTTCCATTGTTTGTGGGTGTGGGCTAGGAAGGAGCTCCGAAATTTGATTAATACTTTTAAATAATCGAACTCGCAATAATGAGTATGAGTATCATCATCATCATACAATTAAGAGCTGGACTCTTCTCGGCGTCTCTGATGCAGCAGTGACATGAGTTGGGAAAGTATTATGAAACGATCTTTTCAGATACTTTTATAGATAGTAGTCTGTTGCTATATTTCTCTAGCGGTCGTGCGAAAACTTCTTCTTTAATGGCTTTCTCGCTTAAACACATTTTGTGATGGAAAACCACTTTCCTGCCAATTATTAGTACCTAATTAGTTTGCCACAATTAACTATTTAATTAAGTTATTTAAGAAACCCAGAGCAATTTTGGCGAAATCCCCAATTTCGTACGCAAAGTGAGTATTTGCGTGTTGACTTCGGTTTTTTAGAAGGTCCCCAACCTTGAGCTTTGTATTTAGTCGCCAAGTGTAGTATATGTATACATTTAAATGAGAACAAGATCCGTGGTGGCTGAGTGGTTTGAACAAGTCGCCTGCGCTATCAAGATTGCAGGTTCGAACCCGGAGGTCGTCACTTATGAGCTTTTTTCTGTAGTATGCTTGCGGTATGCTAATTCTATGTCAAGTACAATGAATTAACATACCATGAGCTTTACGGTAAAGGAATATTTCGTGAGGGAACTTGCAGATTTTAAAATAAATTAGAAGTCGACTTAAAGTGGTTTCATCGCGCCATAAAATCTGCCGGAATATAGCTGGTTTAAATCCTATTACGATAACCTAAGCCTGCAATATAAAACTGCAGGGTATATACGATTTTATTAGACTACCATACCTGATGAGGATGCAGATTAGAACATTGACAAAATGTAAGGTGATATGTAAAAGGTGAAGACATTAAAGCGTAACAAATAAACTCACTTTCGTCGTAATAAAATTAGTCGTAATAAAATTTTGATTTGGACTTATAGAAAGGATGACTGAAGAAAGATTGACGAAACAAATATACAAAGCAGAAGTGTGTGCAAGAAGAGGCAGAGGAAGACCACGTTCCAACTACCTGGATAAAATCGATCGGAAGCTCAAGGACGGGAACGTCAAGAGTACTCGAAACCGACGAGCATGTATGACGAGACTGATTAATGTGGACGAAGCGGAAGAGGTATGTAAGTCTAGAGAGAACTGGCGCTCTATACTCTCTGTCTACCCCGTTAGGGACTTGGCGTGATGATATGATGATGGTGATGTAATAAAAATCTGAAACCTCCTTATCTACAACAATTCATTCTTAACGCTTATTGTCCCACAGTGATAGTTATTCGACAAAAAAAGAACTGATATTAAAAGCCGGTCGGTATTGATTTTGTGCGTAGACAGTTAGCTCGGCTCTCGGCTAGACGTTAGACTTAAGTATTAAGTGGTTATGTGTAATCGATATTCAGTACGGCAACTGTTGCTAAAACATTTGGGATTGCGTAGGCTACAATGAACATTGACATAATTTGATATTAAAACAAATAATCGTACAAACAGCTCATAATGGGATAGAGATGTAAGTATAGAGACAAGCGCTCTACTCTCTCTCTCTCTCTCTCTCTCTCTCTCTCTCTCTGTCTGCCCAGTGAGGCATTCGGAGATATGTATGTTCATAGTAATAATCATATTTCTTGGTGTCTTACGCTTCTCCGCCTATTTTGTATAAACAATTGATTTCAATTACATAGCAGATATGCCAGGGGTATATGTCAGTATCTTAGCAAAAGCTTGAGGGTGCGAATTTATGTGCTAGCGAATATTCGACGCTTTGTCACAGAAATTTGGCGTCAATAGTAATTTTAATTAGAATTGAGTACATCGTCTAGTTCTAGTTCGCCTGCCGTCGCTTAGATACAAATACATTTATTTTTTGTAGAATTTGGAGTTCTAAAGGGGCGCCAGTTAGCGGGCCGTTATTGTGTAATAGCGGGCGGTTGCTATGGCAACGTAAATATTAAACAAACTAATCACGGAAGTGTACATGGGGGGTGTTGATTGTAGTTTTTGATTGCTTAAGTAAGTGTGTTTTAGAATGTATTGCTTGGGTCGTGCTTCGACCGACGACAACGAAAGAGGTTGACCACTACCACAAGGTGGCTGTTTGTTATATTCACTTCTAGGGTCCAAGTTCAAATTCAGATCTGCATAGGTAATGATTTATGGAATGTGCAGTGATTATATCGAACACTATATACCTGAAGTCACGAAGTATATGTTTGTAACGCAGTACACTACTGTCCTAATGAAAATAATAATCTTGATCGTTTCCCTACGGTCCGTGATTGCATCATAGTAGTCAGTAATTAAAGGAAATGACTGTGTTTGCGACCGCATTATTTCCTCGCATTGTGCCACGCAGCCATGTGGCCTGTATCAATCCCCCAGTTATTGAACCCGGGTGATGTGGCGCATTGGTCCAGTAACGGAAGGGGCTGTTTGTGGTCGAGGCGAGAGCGGACACGTGTGCTAGGGACTTGCCTTTAGAAGTTTATCGTTATCTATCGTTCTGAAAACAGTATATTATCATTAAGATATTTTTTATGACTTATGTATGTATAGTCGTCCTTGAGTAATGATTACATATTTGGTACTTAAATATGTCTCCGGCGGGAAGATGGTGTTGCTACATCTCTGCCTACCCCATCGGAGATTCTTGCATGGGTGGTGTATAAAGTTTAAAGTAGTTTTAAGTATGAAAAGCTCCAAAATGTTTACGCCTAGGTGTGTAGTAACATAACCCGATTTATATATAAAATTCTTAAAAAAAAAAATTACATACATTCACATTTTCACGCCTAGTTTGCTATGAGGCAGGTAGTTAGTGAGTAGTTTAATTATGGCATGTATTTAATGTTTATTCATTAAATTTCTCGGCTTATTTCTTAGCCGTCGGTACAAGTTTATTTTTAAAAGCTTCTCATTTCCGTTTGAGTGAATTGAGGTCGTCAGCAAGACCGCTGCCTTAGCCCGCCCTCGCTGCAACGTAATATCAAAGCATCTGCTTCCGATCCCTTACAAGCTTTTGATGACACATCAACCGTTGCGTAATAGCTTTATATACATTTTTCCAATATTAATGCTTAATTCTGTTGTACGTGGTATTATATCGATATGGAAGACATACCGTGGTGGCCAAGTGGTTAGAGGAGTCGATTGTGACGAAGAGAAGAAGAAAAATGTTTACACTTACACCAAGAGCTTTACTGTGAATGAAAATTGCGTGAGGAAACCTGCATATGTTTGAGAAGAAATTCAAAGGCGATTAATTTCATCTGTCACGTTGGCACTTATATATGTTTAAATATGTTAAATATACTTCATATTTAGGTGCCAACGACACAGACGTGACGTGCAATAAAAGATTGTGTTACACCTCAAGTGTTCTCTTTGTGAGAAGGCGTGAATAAAATGACAACTTACTATTCCTCAAAACTAACTTGTTGGTACTTACCATTAAATTTTTATTCAATAAATTACGTGGAACCTAATCTCCTACGTACATACAATGGCAATGATCTTGCATTAAGGTTTCTAAGTCTAAAGCTGTTCTGATAGTAAGAAAACTCTATGGTAGATGGGCTTCGATCTCCTACGAATATGTGGCGAAACCTAGAATCCTGCGTATGCCCTAGTACTATGCAAACTGAAAATTCCTTATGCTGCTGGGTAATTAAATCTCAACATCAGTTCAGCACCCAAATCTATGGCGACGACCACAGACCCATTTTCGGTAGCTGCATAATCCAATATCTTATTGCTTGTCATCATTCCTGGGATCTAAGCCAGCAAAACGGTCCCTTATGCTGCTAAGCACAGGGTATTCCTCTCAACATAAGCTTGAGCCACCCACATACTATTCGACGGTCGAATCCTTGTCCTTCCGTTCAGTTCGGCTTCTTATTAAGGTCCTAAGCAAAGCGATAGCCTGTAGTTCTCAGATTACCCGGCGGTATTCATGGCTTCCGACCTTGGCCCGAGCGATGAATTCTATCGATTCGTTTATGTGTTTTACGTCTAGACCCTTATTATCAGGGACCGGCGAAGTTTCGTGTGTTTGTTTGTCGTGGTAGTTCAAAGACCATTCGACTGGTAATTGCGTTATTTTTGTCTTTCCTTTACGATTGATGCAAATAATAGTGCGGTGTCATTAGCTATATCATATTAGGTATATATATGCGAATGTATGTTTGTTGGTAGCGCTTTAACGTATTAACAAATTAGCTGAATTGAGCTGATTATAATAACATTTGCTGTCCCGCCTAGCTTCGCTTGGGAGGAAAAAATTATGGTCCTTGAACGATGTCACGGTTTTGATGTTATCCAGAAAAAAAACCCAATGCTTAAAATATTTTTTTTTACTACGGCTTATTGACGTGAAAAAATCCTAATCCTTATCTTTATTTAGGTAAAAATCTATTTTCTGTCGCCTTTTTACAAGCACGACTACGTTCTTGGACTTATTCTTAAACGTCGCGAAATTCAACATGTTTTCCTTCACCGGAAAGCTTGTGGTGTGTTCAATCACTGTACTTAACTTTGGAAAAGCAGGCATTGTCAGGAGGGCAGTTCATAAGGCTTATTTTAGAGACTTCCTTGTTGCACTGTCATTCCAAACAATCACTCAGAGTACGTATCTCTTCCATGAATAATGGAACACGTAACATTAACTATCGCCGTCACTCACACTATCCATTTCTCTCCCACCCTGAACTCCATCATTTGTCCTCGTTTGACCTTTGCAGATCAACAGGCTCCGTATAACTTCAATCCGGTTTCAATTGCATTTCAATTTCAATACTGAAAGTCATTGTTGTCAATCGTCTACCTATAAGCATTTACATATGAATCTAAAGCGACGCTTTGATTTGGCAAGCAAATTTGTTTTGCTGTCCAAAAATGGATATTACAAAATAAATTATGTTGTAAGTATGTTGTGTTTATGTGTGGTGTGTGTGTGATGTGTGTGTGTGTAGAATAAACAATTTAAACAGGCACTTTAAATAAATTTTCAGTGATATAGTATGTCCACTTTAGTAATTCTTTTGTCAGTAATACCTTTGTTTCATGCACTGAGTACCGTTGAAAGTTGAAATGCTTGACAAGTTTATTATACAAATATGGAAAAAGAAATATAGCAAAACGGTGAGAGAATGAGCTTTTTAAGGTGGGTGTAGGTAATTTAAAGACCCTTTTTTTAAGCATATCGTTATAATTGCTGGCGGTAATTACACCTCTGTGTGCATGGACTACAGCTCTCAGCAAGTAGAGCCTACGCACGCTGAGGACTGCAGCATCTTCATATAAGGCGGTAGTTGGGTATCTAGCAGACTTACGAAGTGCTTCTTTAAGGACCGCTCTTTGTGCTCGTTCAAGAGTTATGATAGTGGTGGATGCAGCGCCACCCCATGTTAATATACAATAATTTATAATGGATTGGCAAAGTAATGTACGTACCTACATACCTTAATATATATAAATTACGTGTCACGTTGTTTGTCCGCGATGGACTCCTAAACTACTTAACCGATTTCAATCAAATTTGCACACCGTGTGCAGTTTGGCCCAACTTAAAAGATAGGATAGCTTACATCACAATTGGACCCGATAGGTGGCACTGCGATCGTGTTTCAGGAAGTTTTTCACCCGGGCGAAGCTGGGCGGGACAGCTAGTACATATGTATAACGTACGAGGTGTATTTTTTAAACAGATATAATTGTTCAATGCATTTGTATGATTTTGATGTTTTAGTTAGTTTGCATGAGTCTAGATTTCGGTTTAGTACCCAATTTTACCCGATAGGTGGCGCTACAATCGTATAAACGTTTTTTAAGCGAATCTGGACCGTTATGATAGTTGTCAGCTTTAAAATATTTAGATTTTAAATTATATCTGTAACTAATTGTTTTGGGAAATGTGAAATACACCAGCCCAATTGCTCATGAAGTGTTCTTTGTTACAGGTATAAAGAAGACAACATGTTAAAGACAGGTTAGTAGTCGCATCTGAAATTGTCGTTGAGTTGAAAGTACTGACGATCTACTCAATTCTTCTACTACGTGAGATTCTCCGCTTGGTAATGTGTATGTAAATCAATAATCTTTGACTCAAAATGCAATTCTAGACAGTCTCAAGCTTCTAGATGACATTCAAGTACCTATTTAAGTTGTGCCCGAAGGGTGTCTAGACTCGCCATCCGTGAAGTTGATACTTAAATACAATTACTGCGAAAAGAAGTTGTTCGATCTTTGCCTACACGTTAGAGGAACCTGCAATATATTATAATAAGTAAAGAACACTACTTGTACGATTACTTTACCCCGCGGTTTCACCCGCATAAGATTTGATTTCTTATGCTCGATATTTTTTTTATTATTCATATCCATCTATCTATCTCTGTGCCAAAATTCATCCGATTCCCTTCAGCCTGTCTGGTGTGATTGAGTAACAGACAATCTCACAAACTTTCGTATTTATAATATTGAGTGGAACATGTGAGGGCTGTAAAGTAATTTAAGCGAAGAAATAAGTTAGTTTGTTCGCAATGAATTATGGTCTGTGGTACTGTGAAAATACGAGAACATGTATTCTAGATGCTCTGTACTGTAATGCAAGTAATGCAAATGCGGAAATATGTTTCCACGCGTTGAGTTATTGTTCCTGGGCACCTAGCCTGCAGAAACAAATGAACGTACCTATGTACATACATTATCTACCTTGTAAAACATGCCATTATAATATTCATATTTATGCGCTTGTGCTAAGGTACTCTTTCCTTTGATGAGCTGTACGGTGAGGTTGTCTAAGTGACAAGCATATTTGCGTAGTTTTGTCATCACACGACCCCAACGTCGCAATGTTCTGTTGAAACGTTTAAAGTTATGAACTTGCAAGGCAAAATCTAAATGGAAGGAGTTTTAATGTGTGCGTGAATATGAATAACTTCAGTAACTTTGCATATAATTTTACACACTAAGTCAACTATTTCTCAAGTAAATAGACCGCGGTGGCCGATGGGTTCGAGTAGTAGCGTGCAATATCGCCAGTTCGAGCGTTGACTGTACTAATGAGTTTTATTGAACTTAAGTACCAACCTCCTATGGTGCTTAATCATCGAGAGAACACTGCATACGTTTGAGAAGAAATTCATTGGCGTACATATTAAGGTATGCGCTCTACTCTCTCTGCCTACCCCGGTAGTATTTATCAATAGTTATAGCGACAAAGAAACAGTTGTTGCGATGGACTCGCCGTCTGTCACCTTGGCTGGCTGTCAGATGAAGAGACTCAGATAATAAGAGGGTGTTGTATGACCCGTTATGAGAAGGAGTGTAAATATTCAGGCGATCCTGTAGTAAAGATATCGGCGACTGATTCATATTTAATGTTTATATGTCATGTGTTCTTCTTACGTTCACGTCAGTCCTCGGCACGGCAGGGGTGTATTTATATTTACATGTCATCGTAGATGTACAATGATGACAAAGTGACAGGTGGCGATACTACTGCCGTCCTCCGAGCAAGACTTTCTATACCCGGATAGGTTGAAAAAAAGAAGTCGGTTACAAAATACAAACATACAGGTGAAGCTAATTAAAAAGCGTGTAAAAATAAGGAAATGCCTACTTTCCCATACGCTAGAATCTCCATACGAAATTGCAATGGAATCCGTTCAGATGTGAACCAGACGTGTCAGCATTCGTATTATAAAGGGAAGTTTTCGTATTTGTAATTCGTATTAATAACGTAAAATTTGCAGGATTAATTATTCACATGAATACTATTAGAGTTACAGAAAGTAAGAAAGCAACTGATTTTTTGTACTCGAAAAATTTCAAAAGCCTCTAAAAATTTCAAAAGCCTCTAAAAATTTCAAAAGCCTCGCAAAAACTGTTAGCATGAAATTTATAAAATGTTTTAATTTTTTCGTAATTTACTCGTCGTGTAACGGCTTCCCTTAGCCTTCGCTTAGAAGGTTTCCCTTGTTGAAACTTCGTCTACATAAAACGTTGTAGCGAACTTGTCGTAAAGGGTTTGCGTCTTCTCTATTAAGAGGGTCCAAATGTTTTGGCCAAAACAGCTTGTTTTCCTTTCGTTACAAGAGCTTTGTGGGGGATCGTCGCTCGGAGCAAGTGTTCGATACAGAAAAATCTACCTCTTAAAAGGGGGGGTAGCCCCTTGTTGCTTTTTGCCGGATTATTGGATTGTCAAACCGGCCGTCTGGTCTAGTGCTAAGAGCTCCCGACTGCGAAACTTGAGGTCGCGGGTTCAATTCCCGCTGAGGGCAGATACATATGCGATGAACACAAGTATTTGTACTTTAGTCTTGGGTGTCCCATATATTTATGTATATAATTATATATCTATCGTAATAAGTAAATATATCGTTGTCTAGTTACCATAACACAAGCTCCTCCCAGCATCAAGATACTCCCGGTATGAAGATAGTTTCAGCTGTTTCGCTGTCAGCCAGTTCGATACAAAACTTTGACATCCCTTTAATCCCTTGGAATTGAACTTTGGAAAAGTCAGTTCCCAAAGTTTAAGCTATCTTCGTTACAATCTCATTAAAATCCGTTCAGGCGTGACATTTCAATGGACGCACATTTGCATTTATAATATTAGTTTGAACTGTGAGCTGCGTCACGTGGTATCAACCGCTTTAATACATACACATGAAATATAAATAGATATCTGACACAGACTTCACTAAAACCCCCTCTGTAGCCATCGTCTGTGAATATAGGGGCTCTGGGATCTCCTGAGGAACTCACCAGTGCCCTCCTGCACTTTGCCTGAGCACATCCCAGGGGTGTTTAACTTCGCCTCTAGTACCCTCACTGTGCCATCGGAAGCCCGAGCCACATCGCGCACCCGCCAACCCTTGGCCCGCGTTGTGTGGCAGCCAGGGCCCCCACCCTGACTATCCGCAAGCCCGTCTGCCCCCATTTAATCGCCTCAACTGACACAGATCTAACCTAACCTTTGCTTTATGGCTATTAAATGTCAGCCTTTCTGGCAAACAATGATGTAGGTTTAGTGTATTGTTCAATGTAAGGGTCGTTGTCGTCGTAACAAAATCGTTGTATCGCCTTCGAGTTTAAGGTTTATATTTGTCATAAAATATAGTCACGACAATATGCAGGTTTTACATTTTGAGCATCAAAATGTAAGCGCCTACGTGCGGTGTCTATATTCCCACGCGGTTCTCGTAGAGGCCGGCAGGGGTGTTACAGCACCACTGCCCAGCAGCCTCTGCTCAGCAGCCAGAAGTGGTGCAATCTCTGTGATGCAGGTGACTGCTCGAACCACTCGGCTACCTCAACTAATATTAATATATGGTTACTGCTTTACTTAACTTTGTACTTATCTTTCTTTTCGTTTATTCTAGCCGTACTTCACGGATATACACGAGTAAAATTAAATCTTATTGGAAGATTATTTTCCTGCTGTAAAGCATTCCAATGCTTGAAATAAATTGTCTATCTATCTATCAATGTTAATTATCTCTGTGGTAAATTTCATCCAATAGCGTTAAGTCGTACCGGCGCGACAAAGAAACACTCTCAAAAACGTAAAGTTAGCATTTTGATTTTGAGTAGTAAGTAAGATTTAAATGGCTCTTCTGTTACAGATACATAAATAACCAAAAAAATAATCCTTGCGTTGTTACCTCGGACACCCAGGTCTTTAGCCTAATGAGATTAGCGATTTTCCGGCGCAACGCAATACTCTGCGAAAATATTCCCCGTAGCTTTTATTCAATGTTTAATTAAGGGAAAAGCTGGGGTTTGTCTCCCTCTTCCTTTGTGAAAGTGGACGTACATCTGGAGCGGTGTAACTGTGAATTACTTTTTGCCAAGGTATTTGCGTAAGGTGAACTAGACAGTGTCTTTTGTAATAATAATAGTGGTTAGCGTGTTTGAACGTGGCATATGTCTGCCTTTATGTGTTAGTTCATCTAACTTCAAGCCTTCCCACACACCCACTTTCCGCCAGAGATATATTTTAGCCGTGTTAGTGGGTTTTTTTTTAACTTTTGCTGCTTAGACGACCATGGCAAGGCCAAGTCCTCCCCCGCGAGGCACCTCTTAGATGCTAAGCAAACAAGACTTAGGGCACCCCTATGGTGTACAGACCTTGGCTTATAGTGTTGTTGGCTAGCGAGCTAGGGGGTATTTGGCGGAATTTGTCCTATAATTTACAAATAATGTCACATTCACATTGGAGTCAACGTGAAGATATGTCTCTGCCTACCATTCGAGGGTATTTTTTTCACTGTAGGAAACTGTCTGTCGTCTCTAGAGTCTCTTCATACCTGCTCGCCGGCTTCGAGTATTTTAATGTTTCTCAACCTTGAGCTTTTGATGAATTTGATTCGTGTTGTTGTGACTTGACATTTGGCTTACAATCTACAGTTAATTCATTATGTACATAAAAAATACTCAAATGGAAATTCCATAAAAATATAAGGACACTAATTAAATGACTCGAGTCTATTTAATTGCGGGATGAAACGTCTTTTGTTGATAGCATAATGCACGTAATTAAATTTTACTCTGAATGAATTCGAGTGACGAGGCGTCAACCGAACCTTTTCTGGAAATGGGCTTTTAATTACCGTACAAGAGTCTGCAGCTCTTCGCGAAATTCATTAAATAACTGATGTCCTAGGAATCGCTAATTGGCGACCTGTACCCCGCCCTTTGCGCCTCTTCAATTTGCGAACATTAAGCGATACTATATCTTGTCTGCAGCTGTATAAGTTTTAATTCCGATTCAAAGTAATTGAGTCCGGAGAGACCCCTTTTGATAGCGATGAAAGGGGTCAAATATTGTAAATGTTAATGACATTTTATAATTCCATTTTGCTTTGATGGAAAGTGATTTTGTCAACCGTGTGTACTGTGTCCGTTGAATGGGTTTAAATTAACTTTTCATCTCGAATTACAGTGTTGCTCTCATACAATATCTCTAACACGTAATTGTATGGTTGTATCCGAGAAAATTGTAGCACTTCTGTGTGTTACTATCACATATACGAAATTTTATATTATATTATATTAATTTGTAACTCCTCTCTCCTATCTTTATATATATAATTCTTCTGTGAGTGTGTATGTCACTGAACTTCTCTCAAACGACTGGACCGATTTTGATGAAATTTTTTGTGTGTGTTCAAGGGGATCTGGGAATGGTTTAGATTCAATTGGACCCGATAGGTGGCGCTGCGATCGTGTTTCAGGAAATTTAATTTTTCATCAAAGGAAGCTGGGCGGGACAAGTATAATAATAATTTTGTAATACACTACTATGTGAATATGTGTCATAAACTTTGATGTCCCTCGCGTCAGAGTTCAATTAATATTTTTTATCATTTTGTATGTAATCCAAAGTGAGTTAATGTTCACGTCTTTTCTACCCAATCGAACACCATTAAATTTTAAAACTAAGTCAACAGCCAGAATAGTAGTTCTGAATATGTAAATGGCATTAGTATCTATGGTTATAGATGTCTAGACCAAGCCATACGCCAACACAATATATCATATATGAAGTAGTGACGTCACATCCCTCCTTGAAGGAAAACACACTTACAGGTCGTTTTGTATGTAAGGGATACATAGCCTAAGTTTATTGAGGTTGTGAGTTGATAGTTAAATTTATAATAAAAATAATAATAATATCCTCACGACTTCCCACAAGGGTCCCCGAAGGGGTAGGCAGAGGTGTATAGGTAATACCCACACACCCACTTTCCGCCAGAGGTATATTAGGTGCCAACGTGACAGATGGCGAGTCCATCGCCGTTACTCCAGCACGACTATACATACGCCTTTGAATTTCTTCTCAGACGTATGCAGGTTTCCTCTCGATGTTTTCCTTCACCGTTAAGCTCGTGGTGTGACTAATCACTGTACTTAAGTTCAGAAAAACTCATTGGTACAGTCGGGATTCGAACTTGCGACCTTTGCGTCGCAGGCAACTGCTCAAACCACTCGGCCACCACGGCTTTCAGTTAAATTTATTGGCATATATATGGTAGATATTGCTAGGTACTAGACATTTTACATTTCAGAACTATGTACGATATAGCACGAACGCCAGTAGTCAATCTACAAAATACTTGTAGCTAGGTAAGGGAACTTGGGTTTAGGTATTATTATATAATTGTTAAATATCAGGAGGTTTCTATCATAATCTGCGTAAGACGCTATACGAAGAGAATTAAAATTACGTTATTGAACCTATAATACTTAGCAATATAGCTTAGAATGTCGTATCGTTTTATATACACTTAAATGATTTTAAATATGTACGTTTAATAATACTATAATGCCATCGCACTAGGTCTGATGTCCAACCTAAGCTCTCCTCAGTTCCCCATTGGGTTAGTGAACAAAAAGCGGGGCTAGCACGGCCTCGTCGATAAAAACGGTCGGTCTAAATCCACCCCGAGGAAAAACTCCGAGTCGAGTGTGTCGACGCCCGCTGCGGCTCGCGTGTTCAGCCTTTCGCGTATGGCTACGAAGTCCGCGATACGGACTTGTACTCTGTACCCATTCAAGGCATAGATCGACCGCTATGTTGATAATTTTAGTTAAGCTATATATTTTTTAAAATCTTTATGCCTTCTGACAACAAAGAATAATACCTCATATTATTCACTATTAATCGACATTTGACATATATTCCTAAATATACACATTTTTCCTTACAAAACATAAGCAAGGTGTTTAGTTTTCTGATGAGAAGTGTAACAACCTTTTTTGCCAGAGATATATTTAATGGCAACACTGGCGAGGCGGCTATAGATACTCGTTCGTCTTAATTTCGCAGGCATGCCTCATGACGGTTTCCTTAACCGTCACTCCCGTCGTATAAAAGGTAACTTTACACACTGTCACTTAAGTTCAGTAAACACACTGCTACAGAGCATTAAAATTTGAACTTGCGATCATGCTTTGCTGATTATTACATAAGTTACTTGGCCAAGACGGCTTTCGTATTACTATATATTGAATAAGCAAAATTACGAATTCAATGAATTCTCAAGTTAACAAATAAAATGATGTTGAGACAAACTCTTTGTATTTTAAAGTGTCGTATGCCAACAATCGCGGTTTCCATGGCCCCAGGGCTAATGCCGTATCGATCTGGTGATTTGGCAGGGGTTGCTGGCGGAGCCACGCGAGCCATGACGTTTGCTAGGCCAGCTAAACACCACATAGTACCACTACTATCACCTACTCATCTACATCTACACTAGGGCTAAAAATTTTAAATATTTGAATGTTTGTAAGGAGTTATCCTCACGCCTTCCCACAAGGGTCCCCGAAGGGGTAGGCAGTGGTGTATAGGTAATACCCACACACCCACTTTCCGCCAGAGGTATAGGTGCCAACGTGACAGATGGCGAGTCCATCGCCGTTACTCAAGCACGACTATACATACGCCTTTGAATTTCTTCTCAGACGTATGCAGGTTTCCTCTCGATGTTTTCCTTCACCGTAAAGCTCGTGGAGTGACTAATCATGATATCAAATTATGATATGATGAATTATGATATCAAACTTTTACGCTGGTGGTACTGCGGGGCACATTGCCGTACTTAGTTTAAATCGCTTTCGAATCGCGAGCGATACCCCCGTGAAGCGTTCATAGGCGGCGGTTGCCGCTTACCATCAGGCGGGCGCGTGTTTGTTTGTCACCTTAGTGGTATAAAAGAAGTATTTCCTTCGTCGTGTAAAAACATTCTTGCGATTAACGAAATTACCAAAACATTTCAGTGAAAACATAATAATTTACCGGGAACTCGAGTTAGCGGTAAATTTGCGTACGGTCGCCTCCGAATTGGGTGATATTTCAAAATATTTCGCGGAATGCTATTCATACCTGACTGTACATAACATGTTCATGTTCATTATATTAGCTTACACGTATTTCCAAGTAAATGATGTGATTTATAAGTGTTAGGTGTTGCTTATAGAAATTCGCATTAGGAGGGTATTATCGCCAACCCACTCGGTAAAGATATTATTATTGAGATGTCTTACAACTCTTAGCTATGAGCTACATGGCTTTAATATTGGAACGAAGTTCCTTATCGCGCGTTGTGAAAGGGGGCTAGACGGAAAAAATTCTTACGAAAAGTTGTCACGACATTCTTACGAAAAGTTGTCACGACATTCTTACCCAACCGTTGGGTACGTAGGTTGGGTTAGGTAAAGGTTTGTTTGTTTATTTTTGTTTCTTGTCGTCACGTAGTCTGTTAGGTGAGAAATGGCGGCGTTAATACAAATAGGTTGTTGTCTTACAGATTACCTATTATTTGCTGTATATGTATAACGTGTGAGTGACGTGTGCTTCTTGAACTTCGTTCCATCCGGGTGTCCCTTGACACCTCTCCAGTTTTTATTTTATTGTACATCACCAGCGATAAATCTTTTTATGCTCATGCCTTCCCACAAGCGTCCCCGAAGGGCTAGGCAGAGGTGTACACACCCGCTTTCCACCAGAGATATAGGTATATATTTTAGGTGCCAATGTGACAGATGGCGAGTCCATCGCCGTTTCTCCAACACTTGAATTTTTTCCCAAACGTATGCAGGTTTCCTCTGATGTTTTCCTTCGCCGTAAAGCTCCATGAGCTTTATCACGAGACTAATCACTGTACTTAAGTTCAGAAAACTCATTGGTGCAGTCGTGATTCGAACTTGCAGACTTTGTGTTGCACTCGGCCATGACGGCTTAATTACAATTCTCTATGGGTAGATTATTAGCAAAATGTTCATTCTCCCATGTACCAATTTTCTAATTTTAGCATTCGTACAAATCATTCTTCGGGATCCACATTCTCTCCATACTCTTACACTTCCACCGCACTACACGTACCTTCATCTTTCTCTTCGTGTTTTCTCATAGTAAGTACTTCAAAATATGTCTCTAAGAGATCGCTTTAACGTCCTTTGTTACTCTGCTAATTACCGTGTATTTTTACTAACACTGTAAATGCAACGTGGGTCAGGATGTATGGATGGGTTTTACTCAATCAAACCAAAAGAGCCTAACGGAATTGAATTAAATTTGGCACAGTGACATTCTAATGAGCTGGCTTTAACACGGCATATGTTTTACTAAAAAACAAATGAAGACAATGATATCGAATTTTATCGTGGGTGAAACCGCGGGGCAAATGTCGTCAATTATAATTATAGTGACGGCAATTTGTTTAGGGCATGTAACTAACTTGGTGGCACGTATTGCCGGTAGAGACGGCGGCGGCGTAACCGTGGCGGGGGCGGCGCGATGAGCGCGGCGCCGCCTCGGGGCGACCGCGCCGGCGACTCCACGCCCGGCTCCGACGTCGGCGAGCGGATCACACGGCTCTTTCCCAAGTGCCGCCCCAAGAACATGCAGCATCAACACGATAGGTGAACGCTATGATACAACCATAGTCTACAGACGACCGTCTGGTCTAGTGGTTTGAGGTCCTGACTGCGAAACTTGTGGTCGCGGGCTCGAATCCCGCTGAGGGCAGGTATTTGTGTGATGAACACGAGTATTTGTACCTTAGACTTGGATGTCCTATGTTTTTATGTATATATCTATCTATATAAGTAAATATATAGTTGTCTAGTTACCATGAAACAAGCTTTGCTTAATTTGGGACTAGGCGATTTTGTGTGGAATAGGTAGGTATTATTTATTATTATTTATTTATATATCCGTGGCTCAATCACATGCATTCCTGTCTACGCTTCGTTGCTTACCATGAAGTCTGTGACACACGTTGACATGATCCGCGCTTAGATGACTTTCGTTTTTTTTCGAAACTTTGAATCAATTGCATGCTATCCCGTTCTGTTTCGCTGACGGTCTATTATGTGACTCAATCGGATGTTATGCTTATCTGTGCTTAGCCAACCGTGTCAACCACATGCTATCTCAATCTGTGCTTAGTTAAATTAAGCATTTAGCACCCTTTCTTTTTAAACCACCAAAGAAGCAAATAAGAATACGATTTTACTGATGATACCTTGACGAACTTGTTTCTAACGATTTAATAGTCTTTTTTTCTATTTCCAGACTGAGCTCCGGCCTGGAGGGGCGCGAGCTGAACAACGTGAACTCCTCGGACGAGGAGAGAAACGATGGTCAGCTCGTCATACTCAACTCCAAGGGAGGCACTTACAAACTTAGGGACTCTAGGTGAGCGAATGCATACGGTGATCATAAAGAGGCTTATGTTTGTTTAAGCGCTTTCAAGCGATTTCAAGAGCTAATGCAATTTGAAAAAATATTTTTTATAAGTAAAGCCGTTTATTGAGGACGGCTTTGACTATATTTTATCATCATGGTACTTATCCAAAGGAGTCCATAGTCAAATTGACCGCTAGTGAAACCGCGGGGCAAAGCAATTTACTTGCGAATTAGGGTGATATACAGATGGAACACTGATAAGGAATAGAAATAATACATACATATCACGCCGAGCTCTTCACAGATTTGGCAGAGGGAGTACAGTGCCAGTTCT
This sequence comes from Drepana falcataria, assembly GCA_945859725.1. Classification (NCBI taxonomy): domain Eukaryota; kingdom Metazoa; phylum Arthropoda; class Insecta; order Lepidoptera; family Drepanidae; genus Drepana; species Drepana falcataria. The sequence goes on from OX243922.1 coordinate 12,494,960, forward strand.
CTGTAGACTCATATGCCTCTTCCACTTAATACCCATTCATCAGTCTGTTAATGTAATGGGAGGAGTCTAATGATGATCTTCTTCAATCGTAACAGCTTATGATAATGAAGAAGTAACGTAACGGAGAAGTGTGCACCGATTGCTGTCGACGGATCACTTTCTATTATTATTATTTCGAGATTAATCGATTCTTCAAGTAAGCATGTATCTCTCTGTTACCAGGATCATAGAAATAGCGGGAGGTAGAGAGCTGTACTCGCAAAGCCGGACCAAGGCAGTGAGGAAGCTGCGGCATAATAATACGCATAAGCACAACCTCAGGAACAAAGTGCGCTCGCTCTCCAAGGACACCGTGGACTACCCCGCGGATAACCTTGCTAATGAGGTAGGCCGCCCGATATCTTGGCCACTATTGTAACTTCACTATGTATTAACTGTTCTATGTTCTAGCAGACCTATCATGTAATTCAAATGTCAAGATCGTTTAATTGTATTATGCACGAAGGGTTTCCACTTCTCCCAGCAGTTTTATTCTGTCGTCCTTCAGATACGAGTTCTCAAATGAGATAGTGAAAGATTCCCGTAGGTTCGGCAACGTGCAAGCGTCTTGGTGTTGCAACCTTTCATAGGTACCATAAGCCATGACGTAACAAACCCGAATGCATGTTTGAGGACCATCTTTGGTAAACAATAAATAGAAGAATTTGATATTTTTCCCAAATGTGTAGGGTTTCTCGCGTAGTTTTCATTCGCCGTACCTTTAATTTGGGAACTAATCCCAACCTTGAACGTATTAATTGTAAGCAAACACTGCTATAATGAGTAATGTCGTAAGAGCGCGATACTTCGCCGTACAGTTTAGTTTGTATGAACTCTCGGGATTAGTAGCGGCACATTGTTTTAATAATTTATTTATTTATTTATTTATTTATTTATTTGTTTTATTTATTTGTTTATATATAATGGGATGAGGCTTTCCTTTATCGGAATATTGTTGAGATTATCTCATCTTCTTTGTGAACATCTCACTGTGTACGTGACGAAGGTTTTACTTATTTTATCTAAACTAGAGCTTATTAATTTTCGTATAATCTTATATATGTAATAACACCATCTTTGGATTGGGCTTAAGTTTATTTAAGTGCAAACTTTACACATGGTCAGTCGCTGTCTCTTAGGTATTTATTTATATACGGTTTCCTTATCATGTTTTCTAGTACCGCAAAACTCGTGATGAGATAAATTACTGTAAGTTAGGAAAACTGATTGACACCGACCGCCAAAGTTCGAATTTCAATTAGCTTCGTGGTTTTTTTTTTAATAACTGCAACTCATTTCTTCTTTTGTTCTTTTTACAGATACCTCTACACAGGATAAACAATGAGCCCAAAAATATGGTGTCGCGACATACGTCATCACCGACGTACACGAACGGCGACCGCGAACCAGTTTTAGAACAGAACACAATGGGAATACCCAAGAATAGTTCGCCCATATTAGACCCTCACAAGACCACGGATGTGAGCACCAAGAGCAGTCCGATAGCCGTGGTGGCTGATGGGGAGGTCGTTGTCTTCGATGACAATGATGATTGGAAAGGTAGTTTTCATAATCTGTTACGTACTTTATTTCAAAATGACAGATGTCAGTCAGTTGTCAATTTATGACACATCTTTTTTTAAACTTTGCCTGTAGCTATAAGTCCTTTTCTATCTTATAAGCTTGTAGTTGATATATACGTTTTTGTAACTAACTTCACATTGATAATGCTAGTTGTATAACAAGTTTTTCAAAGCGAGATTGGTTGTGTGGGTACTACCTACCTATACAACTTTGCCTACACATTCGGGAACCCTTATGGGGACGCGTGAGGATATTTATTTTACATCCATCCATTCAAGTCAGTTCCGAGTTCTGGGTTCTGACATGCTGATGACGTGCCATAATTATAAATAGCTTAAAAGGGATAGTTGTACTTATGTCGTTGAGAAGTCTGTCTCTTTCGCACTATGTATTAAATATTTAGAACAAATAGATAACTCAGTATCTATTGAGGTGTTTAAATACTTATTAAAACCTCAAATTAATAATCTTATTGTAGCGGTAAGAACGTGGGCTTGCATATATTTTAGGTTTTTTCAATAATATTTTTTAAATATTATCGATTAACATATTCAAGACGAGACTTATTAAACTAAATGTGTACAACACTTGGCCTTATTGCTAGTGGTATTTCTTTTATTTGTGCGCCGAAACACTTTTGCTTGTTCGTAGAAAATCTATACTTTCTAATATAACCTGCCCTCTCCTTACTGACCATTTTCATCCAACATATTTTTTTTCTCTTTTTTATTTTCAGTGATATTGAATTCTGTGTCTCTAGGTTTGAGGACGGAACCGGACGCTAGTGATGAGGAAATAGATTTGAGTGTCAAAAGGACTTTAGAGACAATGAAAAATGGTGATTGTGAAGTGTTTAAAAGTGAGCTTAGTTGTGATGGGGGGAGCGAGTCTACGGCGTCGCAGGAGGAGGGGAGCCCCGCCTGGGGGTCGGGGGACGAGGACAAGCGGGTCACCAGAGTAATCGGCGAACTGCCCATTGCTGAATACGAAGGCTCGCCGCGGAGGTACGGCGTGGGCAGCCAGAAGACTGCCGCCAGGTCGCCCAGGCCGGGATTCCCACAGGTTGGTATATTGTCATCTTTCAGTTTATCTTCGTAAATATTAAAAGATTATCGTCAAAACTATCAACTACACGTTGCGTATACCCATCTATTGGAAATATGCTTTTCCCAAGGGTTGCTGGAGGATAAGCAGGTGTGGTAATGCACCCTCTTGTCACTGGAGAAACATATATTTTTGGGTGCCAACGTGACATATAGCAAGTCTATCGCCATACATCAAATACACACAAGTATTGTAGAAAATCATTTGTGAGAGTAAAGACCTAATGGAAAATAAATAAGATTTTCTAGACTCACATGTCAAGTCAATCCAGATTACCGTCAAGCATTCGATTATATCCATGCGGTATTATAAAAAAGATAAAGAATTTGTTTGGTTGAACGCGCTATTTGTAAAAATCTTTTTGCATTACTTTGGCCGTTAATTGAGGAAGGCTTTAGGCTATATAGCGTCACGCTTACTATACCTACTACTAATAGTAATAGGAACGGAGCATCGATGGAAAATATAGCAAAAATGGGGAAGATCTTATTAAAATTTTCTCATCCTCATGCTTTCCCACGAGGGTCCCCGAAAGGTTAGGCAGAGATGTATAGGTTTTAAGAGAGGTAGGGCATAACGGGTTTCCCGTTCGAATTTGGAGCTGCCCGACTGGGGCAGGACCTCCACCTTATAGAAGTCCGTAGCCAAATAACACATTTTTTTGTGTTGTGTTCCTACGCGGTGAATAAGGTTTCCAGTAATGAGCTCCTTGGGGAGGGGGGAGGATTGTTACATTGTGTTGGAAGCAGAGGGATTAAACCCATTATGCTGCCAACACACTATAACTCTCCGAACACAGAGTGGCAACACGCAAGTGATACTTCGGTATTGTGAGCGTAAATAGGCTGCGATAACCGTTTCCCATCAGATGGGCCGTATGCTTGTTTGCCACTCTCGTTGTATAAAAAAAAAAAAAAAAAAAAAAGGTAATAACCCACACACCCACTTTCCGCCAGAGACATATTTTAGGTGCCAACGTGACAGATGGCGAGTCCGTCGCCGTTACTCAAGCACGACTATACATACGCCTTTGAATTACTTCTCAAACGTATGCAGGTTTCCTCTCTATGTTTTCCTTCACCATAAAGCTCGTGATGTGACTAATCACTGTACTTAAGTTCAGAAAAACTCATTGGTACAGTCGGGATTTGAATTTGAACAGGCAACTGCTCGAACAATTTGGCCACCACGGCCCGGTATTAAAATTTTATGCGGATGAAATCGCAGGGCGCATCTAGTTAAATATGTATTATCCGTTTCCAGAGAGTGGTCACGGAGAGCAGGGATGTGACTCCGCCGTCCAGCTCGGCGGCGTTCGACTATCTATACGAGTTCTCGGAGACGCGCAAGGTGTTGGAGGAGTTCTTCAGGTGCCCGGCGGTCGCTGGCCAGACGCAAGTCAACGCCGATGAGGTTGTCAACTTTCAGGTTGTTCTCCCTTGCATTTACCATAGACCATACGAAACGACGGGAACGTTAAGAGTACTCGAAACCGACGAGCATGTATGAAGAGACTGATGAATGTGGACGAAGCGAAAGAGGTATGTAAGTCTAGAGAGAACTGGCGCTCTATACTCTCTGCCTACCCCGTTAGGGACTCGGCGTGATGATATGTATGTATATGTACATACGAAACTGTTGTATGTACCTATATAATTCAAATGAAATTTAATTATTCTTACAAATAAAATATTAGAGTACTCGAAACCGGCGAGCATGTATGAAAAGACTGATGAATGTGGACGAAGCGAAAGAGGTATGTAAGACTAGAGAGAACTGGCGCTCTATACTCTCTGCCTACCCCGCTAGGGACTTGGCGTGATGATGTATGTATGTATGTAAAATATTTGACCCAAATTGGTAACAGCGGCAACGTGCCAAGAAAGCTAGCGTTGTCACGTTGGATTGCAATGCTGATTCTAGGATCGTGATATGTGCATTGTCATCAATTACAAAATCTGTAAACAAATGAAAAACAAAAGCAGGTCTTCAAATTATCATTTAATTACTTACCGACTTTGAATTGGATATAATAATAATTCCCATTGAGATGGAAAACATCGAACCAAAACGCGCATACGTTCGCGAAAAAAATCTGCCATCCGTCACGTGTATATAAATGTCTTCTGCGAAAAGAGGGTTTTAGACCTGGCTGGAGGCCTAGGTCACTCCATTGACCGGTTAAGTAGCAAAAGTTCCCAGAACTCACGCTACGAGAGACGATACAAAAAAAATAGGGATTTAGATCTCCGCCTTCGCCGTTCCACAACGGTTCCCCTTTATGGGGAGGGTAAAGATATGATATTGTAGGTACTTAAGCTAAGAAAAAAATTGTCCAGACTGGTTTGAACCTGCAATCTTCGCATTGCAAGTGACACCTCAATTCACAAGACTACAAGCTCTAGCACGTATGACAATAAATTATCTATAAACGTGTCGGATGACACTGTATTTAAATCGTAACCAGATAATTGTGGCCAATTTAAGACATCGTTGCATAAATAATGCATGAGTTATGAATGTGACTTGCCTTTAAACGACCTGAACATAGTTTGTACAATTGATCGCGAATATAACTTAGGCACAAACTGTTAGCGATCGGTGAGACAATAGGCTTCAAGTTTTGTCGAGTTCCTCTCTATAAAAGGTGTTTAGCGCAATACGAGTATAATTAGAATCGTTCATTCGTTCACTCGTTCATCGTTCATTGTAAATAAGATTTGTAAAGTGAATTCAATTTACAAAGTTTCCAATGAGTGAAGCGGCTTTACTAAATCAAAATGATACAGTATTATGGTGGAGATAGCGCACCTGATTCAATACGGTTACCATATCGTATGGACTGTTTACATAATAACAAGAAACCGTGGTTGCCGAGTGGGTCTAGTTGTTGCCTGCAACACAAAGTTCGCAAGTTCCAATCCCGACTGTACCAATGAGTTTTTCTGAACTTGAGTACAGGGATTAGTCACACCGCGAGCTTTATGGTAAACGAAAAACATCGAGAGGAAACCTGCCTACGTCTGAGGAGCAATTCAAAGGCGTATGTATGTATAGCGATGGACTCGCCATCTGTCACGTTGGCACCTAAAATATATCTCTGGCGGAAAGTGGGTGTGTGGGTATTACCTATATGCCTCTTGTGGGAAGGCGTAAGGATATATTTTACTTTAACGTAAAAATAAATATTATCCGTAAAACAGATTGTGTATTTTGTTTAGTTTTAGTTTAGCTCAATCGTTCGGATCTTTTAGAGGTTATAATGTGTACACAAACCAACTTAACGTTTCTATATATATTAGAACTAGCCGTGCCCGCGACTTCGTCTGCGTGGATATTAACAAAAAAGTTTTTTTTTTTTTTTTTTTTTTTTTGTATTGTCTCTCGTAGCGTGAGTTCCGGGAACTTTTGCTACTTAACCGGTCAATGGCGAGACCTAGGCCTCCAGCCAGGCACTTTATTTCTAAGCAACACAGCTAAGGGCACCCCCTGTGGGGTACGAACCTCGGCTTAGGGCGTTGCTGGATCGCGAGCAAGGGAGCTGGGCTGGACTGGTAATTTTATTTTAATATTATTTGGGGGCGGGATTTACGCGTCATCGCGGCTCGGCGCGGGCCGGCGTTTGCGGCGGGGGTCGGGGGGTTACATTACGGCTTATTCGCGTCGAGCCTCGTCGGCGAGGACGGAACAGTGGTCGGTTTTGTGTAGTGTTGGTATGTTTTTGTCGGGCGTCCTGGAGGACCGTTATGTCGTCATCCGGTTCGATGACGGCGTGTCTTGGACGCCTTATCTTCGAGATAAGGGAAGGAGTGTATCGGGCGGCCGATACGACGAGGGGGTTGGGGTGATTTACAGCAGAATCGAAATGACGTTTGGACAGTTTTTTCAAAAACTGTTTTATAGTGGGGACTTTGAGGTCAACGTGGAGTTGACTATTACGCATGTACCACGGGGCACCTGTGGCTCTCCGGAGAAACCGGCTTTGGAGCACTTGCAGGGGGTTAAGTGTTGACTTGCTAGTGTGTGCGAACACTACACCCGCATATGTCATGATTGGTCGAATGCACGTCGTGTAAATCCTCACCTTGGATTTCAATGAGAGTTTACTTCGCGCATTCAACATGCTGTGAAGTCTACCGAGCGCGAAGGCGGCTCGCGCGCGTACCGCCTTTACGTGGTGACGGAAAGAAAGGCGTTGATCGAGGATCACACCCAGGTATTTGGCTTTTTCTTCCCATGGAATGGGTTTGCCGAAGAGGGTGATGGGGGCTACCCGTGGGCGTTCGAGGCCTTTCCAGAATAGAATGGCTGCGCTTTTGGTGGGGTTCACTTCAATTCTCCATTTCCGGAACCACCGCCCCAGGGCTGTGACCGCGGATTGGAGGTTGTCGTGAATTCCCTCGGGAGTTCTACCTTTGTAGTAGATAGCCGTATCATCGGCGAATAGAGCGCTTTTAACTCGTCTATGGAGGGGAATGTCGCTAGTATAAAGCGTGAATAGGAGTGGCGAGAGCACTGAGCCTTGCGGGACTCCTGCTCGTATGGGATGGGGGGAAGAGAGTGTGCCCTCGACTCTGTAGCGGAAGGAGCGGTTCGACAAAAAGTCCCGTACTATGCGTACTAGACGGTCCGGCACGCCCAACTGGTACAGCTTGTATATTAAGCCGTTGTGCCAGACCTTGTCGAATGCCTTCGCCACGTCGAAGAGGAGCATACCCGTGGTATAACCGAGTTGGAAGCCGCTACTGACGTCTTCCACTATACGGTGGACTTGTTGGACACAAGAGTGTTTGGTTCGAAAACCGAACTGTTGGTCAGGTATGACTTTCTTAGAGTCTGCAAAACTCTTTAATCTATTGTAGATAAGTCTCTCGTAAATCTTGCCAAGGACGTTGAGGAGACTGATGGGGCGATAACTGGAGGCTTCAGTCTTGGGTTTCCCTGGCTTGGGAATACCTATGACCGTTGCACTTTTCCAGGATTGGGGGAAAAAGTTATTGCTCAGTGCGGCATTGAAGATGGCAGTGAGCAAAACTATGAGATAAGGAGAGAAGAGTTTGATAACTCTGTTAGTTATCCCGTCGGGACCTGGGGCTTTCCTGGGGTGTAGATCCTTGATCACTTTCCGGACTTCGTCGACCGTAATTGGGGCGATGGGGTGGTCTGGGTTTTCGGAGGGTGGGAGAGATAGTTTGCTTTCGACCTCGGCTTCCACCTTATCGAGATGGCGCGGGTCTACCGGCAAGGTGCTGGGCGTACATTGAGCCTCGAGACTGTCGGCCAGGCACTCGGACTTCTCGTCGTCGTCAAAGGCGGGCCCTTGATTTGAACGAGTGAGTGGAGGCATGGACGAGATTTTGTCCGATTTGAGTTTTCGTTGGAGATGCCAGAAGGCCAAGTGACTCGGTTCAAGTTCCCCTAGGAACTTGTTCCAGCGAGCGTCTCGCAGGTCTTTCATGCGGTATCTCAGCTTGCGCTGGAGTGACCTCAGAAAGGTGCGGTTCGCTTCAGTCGGGTAAGCTCTATGAGCTCGGAGGGCGGCGTTCTTTTCCGTCACTAGTTCACGCACGTCGTCGGGAAGTTTCCAGCGATGGTCTTCCATCACCGGAACTTGTCGTGAACAGGCGTCCACGGCTGACTGTACGTGAGCTGTGAGGGAATCGACCGCCTTTTGAGTGTCGGCTGCCGACTCTATGAGGGGCGGGATACTATCTAAGTGAACAGATGAAGAGGACTTGAGGAGTTCCTCCAGTTTTCTCCAGTCTGTTATCTTTTTCTGAGGCGGGGGCTGACCTGAGTCCGGGGGGCCTAGTCGGGGGGAGAGCGCTAAGGTCACAGGTCGGTGGTCGGAATCTAATTCGTCGTGCGACCTCAACGAGTGCAAACGGAGGTTTACATTCTTGAGGATCGCAATGTCTAGTACGTCCGGTCGGTGGTTGATGTTCTCAGGGTAGTGGGTGGGGTGCATAGGCGCAATGACGTCGAATTGGAGGAGCCCGCTGAGGTCCTCCAATTGGCGTCCTCTGTTATTTCGTGAGTGGCTGTTCCAAGCATCGCTCTTGGCATTCAGGTCGCCCGCGATAATAACCGAGCTACTGAGGTTGATGAGGGCTTTGATATCAGCTTTGATATCGGCCGTTGAGTTAACTGGGGAACAGTATGCAGAGACAATCGTGATTGGCTGATGGCCGGTCATTCCTAATCGACATATCGAGGTCTCAATGTGGGAGAGGGTTGGTGGTTGGATCGGGATACAGTGCAGGGACCTCTTGTAATAGATCAAAGTACCGCCGAGGGCGGATCGAGATCTATCGTTGCGAACTACGCAGTAGTTTGCAATTCTAGGGTCTCGGTGTGATGGTTTCAAGAAGGTTTCCTGCACTAAGAAAACGTCGATATTGTTGTCGCGGAGGAACGCGGCGATCTCTTCCTTTTGGCTGTGAATGCCGTTGGCATTAAAATAGCCAATTGAAAGTGATCGGGGTTTGATTCTGCTGCTTACGTTTGTGTCCATTATTGGTTGGACGAGAAGGCAGCCAGGGACTCTGATACATCAGCGTAGTCGCCGAGCACCTTGAGGAGGGCCAGAGGGTCCTTCCGGACGGCCCTGAGGCTTCGTGCCATTTCGTTAACCCTTGAGAGGTTGACGGTGGAGAAAAGATCCGCCAGGAATGCCATGTTGGCGGAGGTTTCAGAGGGGGAGGAAGTGGGCTGGACCGCCTGGGGTCTACGCGGGGGAGTAGCAGCCTGGGGCTGGGGCTGTTGAGGTTTGGCGGTGGAGAGCGACGGCAGAGGTGTAATCTGCGGGCTCGGGGCCGCTGAGGGGACAGGTGGGGACGCTTGTGGGAGGGGTGGAAAATCCCTCGGAGGGAGGACCCTCCACGGGGAAGGTCGAGGTGGGGCGGGTTGCGCGGGGGGGGCGTTACGCCATTCGCGGGCCGCTGCCCTCTTAACCACGACTGGTCTGGGTTTGGGGGCTAACAAAAAAGTAATTGTTTAGTTTCTAAAATAAAAGTAGCCTAATTTACCCCTTTTTTTAGAGTCCCGTCGAAATCGGGCCAGCCGTTTCAGAGATTAGCCGGAACAAACAGACAGACAGACAGACAAAATATTAAAAAAAATTTGTTATGTTATGTACCTTGTATACATTAATATGCATTTAGTAAAAAGCGCTTATTTTAATATTACAAACAGTCACTCCAATTTTATTTATTTGTATTTTTTTAAGTAAAAAGTATTTAATTACTGCAAAAACACATTTCTAACATATTACATATAACAAATAATAACACATTGAACATAACATATACTCACAATCTTGCAGAGAGCCTGACTTATTTAAAAACACAATATCTTTTGGTTTCCTCACTAGGCAAAGTCTGTATCGAGGAAACCGATGCAATGAATATACAACATTTATTTAGTAGCGGCCAGTAACAAGTTAAGGTCTTAAAAGTAATTGAGCAGTTTATTTTATTTTACATTTACGTATAGATTAGATGTACGTAGATTGTGACATCACTGTCATCTGTCGATTACAGGAGCTGGACTATGAGCTGAGGCGCCAAACCCAAGAGTGTCCGTCTGAGAATGGCCTGGAAGGCGGCAGTGAGGGCGAGTGGCCGCACGTGGCCGACGCGCTCGACTCGCCGCACACCGCCCACAATCACACCAACTTCCTCGGCCTACAGGTGACCTTACTTTACGTATTTTTAAACAATATATAGAAGTATATGTCTTATTTAGTAAGTAAAGTAACTATATATAGATATAAAATACATGAAATAATTACCTATGTCTTATTTTATTTTATTTATTTATTGATCACCAACAAGACGTACATTATTACAAGTAATAAAAATCATTCGAAGTTGTGCCCGTGCTAAATGCCATCTTAATTATAGGTGAAAACTGCATGCAAAAAAACTTAAATTCCTATGTTTGGGGCAGACCGATGTGCCATACCGGTTTTATTTGAAAGGGAATACTGCGAATACTGCTATGGTTTTTGACCTCTAAAATAAGAATTAATATGTTTTTATAGCACTATTTTTCGGTAAGTAGCCCATATTTATATTCAATAGCCCTTCTTTACACCGTACGAAAATGATCCATAATAACTAAGAAAATCAAATTAATATTTATATTCATAATATATCATATATATAATATTCATAAGTAGTAAGTAGCATACGCCTTTAGATGGTATCAGCAAACGGGCAAGGGATCAGCGGCTTTTTGCGGCACTTTATCCGATGTATTTATGTAAAAATTATAGATTCACAACTCAGATATTTTACCCTATACCGTAAAATTTTTTTTAGTATTACTTTTACATTCTAAACTCCTACCTTTTATATTTTCGCATCGAAAACTACCAATGAGTATTTATTGCTAATAATTAATTTGACTCAGTGCCAAAGTGCCGGATAGCGAGTCTATCGTGATTCCTCAGCCACAGCTCATTCTCACCACAAGATGTCTTTTTTTTTAAATATCACGTGTTTGATAACACCGGTATTAATACATATGTAGCTTGTCGTTGACAGTTAACGTTTTAAAATACTAGCTGTGCTATTTTGAAGTTTAGTCAAAATAAAAATAAATTTAATTATGAATTATGCATAATTTATAAGACATATCTACAAAGTATTATGATCGACATGTCATTTTTGACGTTAAAACTTTAATTATTTCATTCCATTATATAAGTAATTATCATTATTATATCTCCTGCTATTCAGTAAAAATAAAACTAACTAATGTGAAGTGTAAGTAGTGGAATAAATATAGAGTTGATATAAAGAAAGCTCTGCACTACGATCACGTTACATACTAAACTCGTATGCAATACGAGATAATATAGTACCGTATATTACTCACTCCACGAGATTAATGGTGAAGAAAAACATCGAGAGGAACTGAATGCGTTTGAGAGGTATGTATATAGTTGTGCTTGAGAAACGGCAATGAACTCGCCGTCTGTCACGTTGGCACCTAAAATATAAATCCGGTGAAAATTGGATTCTAGGTACTACACACGTCTGCCTACCCCTTTGGGGACATTTTGGAGAGGCGTGAAGCGTGAAGAATATGTATATGATGTGATGTAAAAGAACATTACTAATTACCATTAAATTCACTTGCTTTTATTTTTCTTTCAGTAAACAATTAGACTTATCATAACCATATATTGCCTCCTCTGCTATAGATCTAGCACGCATGCGTAGTAGTTAGTATTTTTGTCTCTTTCTCTGCCAATGGTCGTAGGTTCGATAGCTACTCCCATCAAACATTAGTATAATGTTAGGTTAGTAGTAGTTGCGTGGTTGCTCTTTTCGTGTATTTGAAGCTCTATTTATTTATTTATTTGGATCACCAACAGGTAAGAACACCTTAATATTAACAGAATATGCCATAATAAAACTTACATAAGTGTCCACTCAATTACAAGTAACCACAACTACTACAAGAATTAAGTAAAAAAGCTTAAAAATATAAAAAAAATCTATTAGCTTTATTGTGAGCAAATGATTTTGTTCAGTATATTATTTATAATTATTTCCTCTATATATATCAACATAGTTGTTATTTTATCAAATATATTTTTAAATATTCATTTATGTAACAGAATCATTGAAAATATTAAATATATGTGTATCGGGATCAGAGTCCATGGTTTATTTATTACATACATACATATCATCACGCCAAGTCCCTAGCGGGGTAGGCAGAGAGTATAGAGCGCCAGTTCTCTCTAGACTTACATACCTCTTTCGCTTCGTCCACATTCATCAGTCTTTTCATACATGCTCGTCGGTTTCGAGTACTCTTAACGTTCCCGTCCTTGAGAGTCCGATCTATTTGATCTAGGTAGTTGGAACGTGGCCTTCCTCTGCCTCTTCTTGCACACACTTTTGCTTTGTATATCTGTTTCGTCAATCTTTCTTCACGTTTATTTATTTCTTGTTAATATTATATTTACGTAACTATTGAAGATATGAATAAGAAGTGGCGCGCGTACGTCGAGCTCGTCCACCATTGCAATGTGGTAGGCTGTCTGAACTATGAAAAAAGTCACAGTATTGAAGTTCCCAAAAATTGGTACAGGCCTGGATACAAACCGGGAGCGCGTCACTTAGAGACGATCTACTCAACCATTCGTCCGCCGACCCGCAGGTAGGTATAGTAACTTTCAAGGAAACTATTTATTCATATAGAAATCTAAACTTATCTGATTAACGTTATTAACAATAGACGCAAAATAAGACGGTTCACTTGCAACGTCTGTAGCCGGCGTAGATTTGTTCAGGAATGAGCAATTACGCAGTACAGTGGTTGGTGATACAAATAAATATATAAAAAATTAAATAAAAATACAGTGGATCGGTGAGGGGTGGCGCAGTACGTAGGCGCGTGCGCATACGTGGCGTGTACGTCTGTGTGTAACGTGCGCCACGTGAGCGCGTGAGTGTAGCGTGCGTACCACGGGGGCATGATGTGCGTCTTATGGGCGTGTGTATGAAGCTTACGTGACGCATTCACGTGGGTATATCATAGCATCCATCACGTGGGCGCGTGTGCAACGTGCATCACGTGGTCTTGTATGCGTAGCGTGTTAGGAGGGCGCGTGTGTGTGTGACGTGTGCGTGTTTTGTTGCAGCCGCGCGCTGCCGTGGCGTCTCCCAACGTGGTGGAGCTGAGCGTGCGCGGCGCCTGGAGCGGCTCGGGCTCGCCGGCGCCGCGACGGCCGCCCTTCGCGCGCCACTCCGACTCCAGCGACGAGGCATCGGACCTCTCGCTCATGCTCATGGAGAACGAACTATCCGAGATGAAAGGTACTAACACACATGCTAATAGGAACACATGCTAATAGTTAGGTAACACTATCGTTTCTTTCGAGGCTGCGTGACTTTTTATGTTAACATTTGAAATCACAGTCTGTTTGTGTGACCGTCACAGTCGTTCATACATGAAAAAAAATAAGGATAGCAGTAATTTTTAAAGATCGATTCCCAAAATTTGTGCTTAATGTATTTGACAACGATTTATATACTTAAACACATATGCTAATTATAGTAGACACATCTTCAGGTTCGTAGATAGGACCAGGGACCACTATCACAATACCTTACCATATTACTTCATAGTTCAAGAATTTTATTATTACATCAAGACACATGACGTTTGACGTTCAAAATAAATAAGTGTTCTCCTTGTCCTTTAAGTTATATTATACTAGCTTTTGCTCGCGGAATCGCACGCGTGGAGTTCGACAAAGTAGCTTATGTATTTTCCTGCTAGAATCGGTTCAGCCGCTATGCCGTGAAAGAACAACATACTTGTCAGAATGTTAATACTTTGAATTTTTCAGGATTCAAATGTAGCCTATGTCCTAATTGGTTATAAGCCGTCACCATTTCAACTTTCAGCCAAATTGGTTCACCCGTTTTGCCGTGAAAGAGCAGCAAACATTCAAACATCCAAACTTAGAAACTTTCGCCTTAATAATATTAATAAGATAGTAAGTTATATATATAAACATATACACCTACTGACCGTAAGTAACGCATTGTATGTTGTCTGCCATAGTACAAATGGACACGACCCGCGCGCCAGTGACCCGCCTGCCCATAGTCGAGGACGGCTTGTCCTCGGGCCACGCCTCCGACAACGACAACAACAACCAAACGGCCTCTTTGCAGGTATTCACCATGCTTACTGAAGGCCTAATGTTTGCACTGTTGCCATTGGTCAACACGCTCAGGGGATTCCCCAATTAGGCACGACGCTTATTAGATACTCGGCGGTTTCACACGCATACAGTTTGACATCATGGGCAGATTTTTATCTGAAAAAACGCCATATGTGTTCAGGTAATAATCCATCTTTTTGCCGAATGTCATCCAATTCTGTTTAGTAGTTTTTGAACGAAGCGCAACGAACTTCGTAGCAAACTTTCGAATTTATAATTTTAGTAGGCAAAGGGATAAATAAGCAATTCAAGGACGTATGTATAGTCGTGCCAACGTGACAGATGGCGACTAACTCGCCGTCTGTCACGTCGGCACCTCAATAGATACAGAGAGTGTGCTGGTACACTTCTGCTTTACTCTCGGGAACTTTTGTGGGAAGAATCTTTTGCTAGCCTATCAGCACTTAGCACCTAGCCTATTAGCACTTGTGGTATGTAGTATGTAGCACAAATTGTGCATTTTCCTATAATTTCTATAAATAAAATGGGATTGAGTTCCTACCAGGCAGAATATATAGACTTTATTTATATTTGAAGTATATCGCAATGAGTCCAGAGTCAGACATTATGAAGGAAAGCTTTCTGTCAGACGATTATGGACTGAATCATACTTGTTTATTGAGTTTATTTTCCTTAAATTACTTTTGAGTTACAAGGTAGATGTGTAGTTTATAGCTGTTGGATATTTAAATTTGTTTCCAGACGCACACCTCGGTCATAATCGAGGAAATTGTGGAGAATGGAACCACGGAACCCCACGTGTTATCTGATGCCGATCTGCACTCATTGGATCCACTCGGTTGGTTTTTTTTTACTCAGACTTTTGAACCCTTGCATAATAATAAAATAAATGACAATATATGTTATAAACCTTAATACAAATGTAATGCCATCGATATGTCCTTATTTTATTATAATGAGCCCCAATGTCTTTTCACTGAACTTATTTAAGGTACAGTGATTTATCACACCACGAGCTTTACGCTCAAGGAATAATCGGGAAATATTATGCATGCTTTTGCGACGGACTCCTCTTGTGCTACTTAGGTATCTAAATTTAGCTTCGGTGAAAAGAGGATATTATAACACTTTTGCCTACCTCTTCGGCGACCCTTGCGGAAAGGCATATTAATATGAATAAACTAATGTTACATTTTGTACTGTGACGTATTGTCTGTATTGTCACTGTCATTTTTTAATAATATAGTTCCGCCTTAATAGTGCTATTTACGCTCCGAATGGCATGTTCTATCGGATTCGGATCGGATCGGATTATACATAAGGTTTGTTAATGATAATATCTTACTTGCCAGCAGCGTGCACTGAGACGGCGCCCCCGCCGCCCGCGCCGGCGCCCCACCGGCCGGCCTCGCCCCCCGATGCTCCCCTCACCCCCCTCACCCCCCTCGCCCCGCTCGCCCCGCACGTACCCCTCGCCCCGCTCGCCCCCCACACCCCCCACGCGCCCCACCCCGTGCACACACCTCACCACCACCACACGCCGCACGTTGTACATCATGACGATGTTTATCCGCCAAGGTAAGGACAAAATAGTTTATTTGATTATTTTTTTTAAATTATAGAGCTATCGTTCTGGGGTCCAATAAAATACTCTATAGTATCGCAATGCCTGTTGAGTTACCTAAGTACGTAGTACAAAACTTATTTTAACTAAATCTTATAAAACTAAGTACTGAGGCGTTTGTATATACACAAAAGTTACTGAACGAATTGATCCAAGCCAATAAAATATTGATAGTGAATAAGATACTTGCATTGACTAAAATTATATTTTATTCCAGAAAAAGGCCGTCATCAGCTCAAAGTACGGAATCGGTGGATGTGAAACCAACGAGTGGGGACGAAGGTAATAATTCTATTAAAATATATTTAAGTTAAATCAAGTTTTTATTTTATAAATGTTGTTACGTTGGTTTGGACATAAAGGATGAGTGAAGAAAGATTGACGAAACAGATATACAGAGCCAAAGTCTATGCAAGAAGAGGCAGAGGAAGGCCACGTTCTAACTACCTGGATCAAATCGATCGGACTCTCAAGGACGGGAATGTTAAGAGTACTCGAAACCGACGAGCATGTATGAAGAGGCTCATAAACGTAGACAAAGCGAAAGAGGTATGTAAGTCTAGAGAGAACTGGAGAGAACTCTATACTCTCTGCCTACCCCGTTAGGGACTCGGCGTGATGATATGTATGTATGTATGTATGATTTTTAATGTGACAATATAGTGGAGGTTGATAAAAACATTTTTTTTAACTCTAGACGAAGCAGACACTGATTTGGAAACAGACAGATTACTCGGTCAGCAGAGGACGGACGACCAAGGGTTCTTTGATGAAAAAGTAAGTGATATTTACATGAATCATGTATACTAATCCTATAAAAGACGCAGAGGCGCGCTAAACTTAAAACCTTCGAATGTGGTCAGGCTTTTTTAATATGTCTACGAATTGCATCGTGCACGCTTTGCTGGAATATGATGTGCGCCCCAAACTCTCAAACATATTAGCATGCCGAGTCATACAGAGTAGGCAAAGAGGATTACCTTGCCTTAGATCTACATACTGTTTTGTATTCATTTGCATATGTGCTGGTAACAGACTGCAAAGTGATATACTTGCGCCTCCAGTCGATAACTAACGATTTGTAATTTTAAATAGTGTACTGCTCGTGTAAAAATTGATCAAGAATATGATATGTCCGATTACTGTACCTTTGACTGGAATTTGTAGAGATATTTCAAGTGTGTAGAACTCACTCTGAAATAATTCCTGGCTGAGACCTTATCCATACCCCATACATACTTACATACATGGATTCCCGTACATACTCTTAACACGGTCGCACACTATGCATTTACAACAAAATACTAATTAAACACATAGGTATATGATCATCACATAGATTCTATCGCCTTTTTTACACGCTTTATATTTGCTTCGCCTGTATGTTTGTAGCCGACTTCTTTGGGCGCGATTTTTGCCCACTTTAAACGGCCAGATTTCGTTCAAACTTTGTAGATTTATCGAGGGCCGATGACAATATACTAATTTGATAAAATTATTCCATTTTTATAAACCAAACTACAAACTACAAAAAAAAATATTTAAAAAAAGCGTGGGGGTCTTTTTAAGATATGCATCATGCACCCCACACTTTTTTTTAAATAAAATATTTTTTTTTATTCACACTATTATTAATTTATACTATTTTTTAGTTCGGATTTCTATAAAAAGCGTGTTTTTTTGTTTTTTTTTAACTATTTTTGTTAGTATGTTTATTTACGTACATATCAGGCAGAATCAGCCTTTCACGGGTAGGCAGACCTCTATTCTTATGTATGTTTATGATATATCGATGCATGTGTTTTCATCAAATAGGTTATACCTCCTGGGAAAAGCCACCCCTATGATAGATGGAAGTCGGTGCGCAATTTTGTAAGAATACATTCCTCGTTGTTGTAGGTGGCTATAGTTGTTACCGCTAGTTGTTAACCACTGGATAAAACTAATAGGAATTGGTAGTGAGCTAGCAAAGAACGGCAACATTATACCGTTTGACCGTTCAATAAATGTAGTCGGCAAGTTGCAACTGTACATCGTATGCTTGACTTAAATATCTAGACCACTTACCGTCGATACATTTCGTATATTTGATATTTTTAACCGACTTCAAAAAAGGAGGAGGTTATGTCATGACATGCTATTGCCATCAGTTTTTCAGAGAGCGAAAGAGATAGGGTGTATTTGACATGTATACATAAATAAATAAATAAATACCTGGGACAATTCCACACAAATTGAGCTAGTCCCAAATTAAGCAAAGCTTGTGTTATGGTAACTAGACAACGATATATTTACTTATATAGATAGATATATACTTAAATACATAGGACATCCAAGACTAAGGTACAAATATTCGTGTTCATCACACAAATATCTGCCCTTAGCGGGATTCGAACCCGCGACCTCAAGTTTCGTAGTCAGCACCACTAGACCAGACGGCCGTCGATACATCTGTCCCATTAATATCTTTTGAATACCCTTTTGTAAAGACCTTTACTGTTCATATGTTATTTTATTTACTCCAGATCTATCATCTATTCAACGAGTTCGATTCGAGTATCTATTCAACCAAGGCTTATTAATCCCTTTAAAATATTTTAGGATAAATAATTTCGGTTGTAAGTAACAGATCATTTCCAACTGTCACTAAGAAGGAAGGCAGAATTAAGTGCTATTACTTTTCGTCCCTGACGCCATGTAACTACATTTAGGTACTTCAATAAATTATGCCAAATAATTGGCAGTACTCAAGGAAAAGCTTGTTCGTAACTTAACTTCGTTCGTAACGGGCTTGCATTTGGCTGCTTACTTAAACCACATGGTCGCAGCGGCTTAACATCAGATAATAAAACAAAATTCGACCGAGCTTTAATCAAGTTATATAATAATAATAATATATCCTCACGCCTTCCCACAAGGGTCCCCGAATGGGTAGGCAGAGGTGTATAGGTAATACTCACGCACCCACTTTCCGCCAGAGGTATGTTAGGTGCCAACGTGCCAGATGGCGAGTCCATCGCCGTTACTCAAGCACGACTATACATACGCCTTTTGAATTTCTTCACAGAGGTATGCAGGTTTCCCCTCGATGTTTTCCTTCACCGTAAAGCTCGTGGTGTATTCACTGTATCTTATGTGTCGTGACTAATCACTGTACTTAAGTTCAGAAAAACTCATTGGTACAGTCGGGATTCGAACTTGCGACCTTTGCGTCGCAGTCAAAGTTTTATATTGATTATTATAATTGAAATTGAATAACACTATGTAACTTGATGAAATAAATTTATAAACGTGTTTTATTAAGTAAGAAAAACACAACTTCCTCTTTAATTAAACGATAAACTCAATTTACCATGGACCATCAGACTTGCTAACACGTTTGACTTAATCAATGACTAATCTAGGAATGACGTAATCATCAGCTGTGAAACAAGCAAACGCTGTATTTGAATAAGTCGTGGCTGACTAGCGCGCACCGACCTTGCTCTGATATTATGCCGAGCACAAAGATTATATATTAACACTGATAGTTGCCTATTTTCTATTGACTTCTCAGAAGAAAAAAAATATACTATAAAATATAAATATATACATGAATAATACTTGTGGTGTTCATAAGATGTTACCTTTCACCATAAAGCTCGCGGTACCAGATAACTTTATTTGAGTTCAAAAAGTTGTTGCACTGGTTCACAGGCAGCCGGTGTTTGATTGAAATATATCACTTTCTGATGAGTTTGTTTGTGGAATTACTCATTCGACAAAAATAACTTTTGCACGTATACCCGTTTATTCTGGGAGGCTGATAGGGTATATAACATCACGCTACGAAGAAATGTTGCAAAATGGGGCATAAGTTTTATTCCAGAAAAAAACAATTTTACGCGGGTGAAACCGCAGGGCACAGACAGTACTATATATAATGGTAGATTCGTCTTATCCACCGTAATGTTTCGCAAGTCCACTGCTCGTAACTGTCAGCCGGACTGCAAGCTTATTTGCCACTTTAAGAGAGAGAGTAACAAGAGAGGTAGGGCATAATAAGAGAGGTAGGGCATAACGGGTTTTGAATTTGGAGCTGCCCGACTGGGGCAGGACCTCCACCTTATAGAAGTCCGTAGCCAAATAACACAATTTATTGTGTTGTGTTCCTACGCGGTGAATAAGGTTTCCAGTAATGAGCTCCTTGGGGAGGGGGGAGGATTGTTACATTGTGTTGGAAGCAGAGGGATTAAACCCATTATGCCAACACACTAAAACTCTCCGAACACAGAGTGGAAACGTGCAAGTGATACTTCGGTATCGTGAGCGTAAATAGGCTGCGGTAACCGTTTCCCATCAGGTGGGCCGTATGCTTGTTTGCCACTCTTGTTGTATAAAAAACAAAAAAAACTTTTGCGAAGTAAAAAATTAAAGTCAATCTCCTAAACCACCCAAAAGCCAGTTCGCCTACACAGTACATAATCTTTGACCATTCATCTGTTTACGTTACATAAACGTAAACCGGTGCCGGTGGCAGTATAGCTGAGTTTCGCTGCGCGACACTCGCGCGTACCGCTGTCATATCGCACTGGGAACAACCACCATACTATGGTACTATGTACCATTCAAAAACACCATTTACAATATGACTTCAGAGGAAAAAGAGCCCTGTTTGACCGACGATAAGAGTGACATTTGTGATAACAGTGCCGTTGTTAACAACGATGTTTATTTGGAACACTGTGAATACCCTGACATTGTTAAAATTGTGAGTTCAGAGGAACATGAACCTTGCCTCAACGACGTTAGCGTTGGAAATGGTGTTGACAATGTTGTTTGTGATGTTAGTGATGGTTACCTAGAAGAATCAGTTAATGAAGTGCACATTAGGGAGGAAAGTGAACACATATGCGATGAGAGTATTGATGATGAATTAGGTGATGGTGAGAAAGGTGATGGTGCTGTCATCGAGTGTGAAACAAATGATGAGTCAATTAACAACAATGATGATAAGGTTGGTTGGTTTTATAACGGGAAAACGTAGACTTTTGTACCGCTGGCTAAATACTTAGATAAATATTAGTTGAATAATCCTATTGTTTATTAATATTGTATCACTAATCATTATGCAATGTATGAAAAAGTTTGACTATAAATATTTTTTCTTTTACGGACGAAGTCGCTGGCTACACCTAGTCAGGTATCCTTTGAATTCGAAGAATGATACTAAGATTCTAATCATCTCTACCAATGAGGGGCCATTGGTAAGCGGTAACCGTCGTCTATGTACAGTTGCAATAATTGGGGCCCTCCCACGCGTTGCGGTATTTTATAATTTTAAGTTACGTGAATCAATAAAATTATTCTCAGTATTCAATTTTGTAGGTTACGAGAAGAAGAGAGGTAGGGCATAACGGGTTTCCCGTTCGAATTCAGAGCTGCCCGACTGGGGCAGGACCTCCACCTTACAGAAGTCCGTAGCCAAATAACACAATGTTTTGTGTTGTGTTCCTACGCGGTGAATAAGGTTTCCAGTAATGAGCTCCTTGGGGAGGGGGGAGGATTGTTACATTGTGTTGGAAGCAGAGGGATTAGTCCCTTATGCTGCCAACACACTATAACTCTCCGAACACAGAGTGGCAACGCGCAAGTGATACTTCGGTATCGTGAGCGTAAATAGGCTACGGTAACCGTTTCCCATCAGGTGGGCCGTATGCTTGTTTGCCACTCTTGTTGTATAAAAAAAAAAACGATAACTTCATAATTTAAAATAAGCAACATAAATTCTATATATATTTTTTTTATACAATAGCAAATATTCCTCTAAAAGAACTAATGCATATTGGCCGTGATGTGCATAGAATAGAAACCATAGGAAAATCGGAAATTGTTTGACAACGAAACTTATTGGCTGTCTGAACACGTTGTTATTATTATTATTATTACGATACCACTGGTGCTGCAAGGGTCCATAGGCGGTGGTAACCGCATACCAACAGGCGTACCTGCTTGAAACCTTGGTGGTAATAAAAACAACATTGTTATTACCAATTTCATAATTGTGCACAATTAAATACATGTCGTAAACGAAGAACGGAAATAGCTTAGATGAGAACATTGTTCAAACACCTATTTGGCTTAAATTAAAACATTGTTCGAACACTTATTTGCATCGTCCAATACATTAATGTCATGTGAGTGGAACTAGATTTGAACTCCTTATTTGTTTAACACCAATTAGACGCAAACCTTAATGAGTGCGATAGCACAGCCTACTTCTCGTTTCGATAGTCTTGTGGTTAGCCTGTATCGTTGAAAATAAACAGATTAATATACATATATGATTAATGGAGACTTTTCCTCTTAAAATTGATTTGCTATCGCAGATGGTCGAAAACTTTAAGTTCATCGTCAAACGTATATTTGGAAATCCGACTGTACCTATGAGTTATAATGTTTACGACTGATGGTTTTATGTTTTACCCGAATAAAAGAAAGGAAGTTTGTAGTTAGCTTTAAACTTTTTCAGGGATTTCTGTCCCATTATTTACTTTCTATCATCCTCAAAAAAAATAGGAGACTAATTGGTTTCGTACTCACTTTTTTTTTCGTTTTGGTATACCCATACGTAAAGGAATATTACTTATATACATATATGTGCATAGTTTCCATAAGGGTCCCCGAAGGCGTAGGAAGGATAAGGACCCTTATGGGAAGGCGTGGGGTATATACATACAATTAGTTTCATTTTCAGATAATTTCATTTGTTCGTTCGTTTCGATCGTTTCATTTAAATAACTTTTTACTTATCATTGTAACCATGCGAAATAATGGCAGGTTGGTATTAACTCAAGTTGTGTAATCAGGGTTGGCGCAAGCCGAAGTCCCGCACGCTGGCGGGCAGCGGCTCGGGCTCGGCTCGCTCGCCGCACGCCGCTCCAGACGTCGACACAGCAGATGCACTGCACAATGCCAAGGTACATTAACGGGAACACCCGAGACCAATGTAACGGTACGATTATGAACTAACATATGCATATAACACAGATTCCCTCACGCACGGAGTAGACAGATAGAGTAAAGCTAGCTTCATCCGAGACCATATAACTTTACGATTATGCACTGACACGTACATAACACGCAGATTCCCTCACGCCGCACTGGATAGACAGATACAGTAAAGCTAGCTTCATCCGAGACCATATAACTTTACGATTATGCACTGACACGTACATAACACGCAGATTCCCTCACGCACGGGATAGACAGATACAGTAAAGCTAGCTTCATCCGAGACCATATAACTTTACGATTATGCACTGACACGTACATAACACGCAGATTCCCTCAGGCACGGGATAGACAGATACAGTAAAGCTAGCTTCATCCGAGACCATATAACTTTACGATTATGCACTGTCACATACATAACGCGCAGATTCCCTCACGCACGGGGTAGACAGATAGAGTAAAGCTAGCTTCACCAATATAAATTAACGATGTTATATAACATTTTATTCAATTACGATATGAAATAGCGCAGAGACTTTACGTTTTACTTACACATACATGTCACGCAGGTCCCTCGCGGGGTAGGCAGATAGAGTCTCTCTAGATTTAGAGCCCTCGCTTCAGACACACGAGTCTCTCAAAATGTGCTCATTGATTTCGAGTGTTATTGACTTTCCCATCTAATTGCACATCGTTATGATAATCTGGTTAAATTCAGAGCGGATAATAAGCGCCAGATTTATGAACCTTGATCTTTACCGGTCGTATACCTATCCTGCAATATACTATATCTTGTTTTCAGGACAAAGATGGCAAAAAGAAAAGCAAGAATAAAGAAGGTGAGTGTTTATTACATACCATCCCTACTAACTTTCATGGCGGGCGTTTTGTTTGACCGTTCTGAAGTTGCCTCCCGCGGTACATGCGAGCTATTTTTTTATATTTTTATTTTAATGTATAAACATACATTAATATAAGTAAGTAGCGTTATTTTTTTTTTATTATAATATTTAAACATACATTAATAGTAAGTAGCATCTCGCACGACATCATGGCGGACAAATTAAAGGGTTGCCATCCTTCCGGATTTCCCCGGTTTTGTCTTAGTTTAGAAAGCATCCGGGGAGCGTCCAGGCGGAGCTTAAAATTTGTACACATGCTCTTTGTGTCACTTTCACTGTCCCTTCGCAGTTGCCACGGTGTGCACTTCCGGGCTCTAAAATCCGGGGTTTTCACGCGTCTGGTTGCCAAATTTAAAACTAAAGATGGCTACCCTACTCTTAGCCAATACGTGGTCAATTAATATATTATATCCAGCCTTTATCAATCCATTTTTTTTTATTAACACGCTGCCTTGGACGTGTTAAATTATTGGTAAGTGCTATAAATGCTTTGATGGTTCGATCTTGAATTTAGCTTTAATTTCATTCAAATATGAAATTAAAGCTAAATTCAACAAACAACATTATTTTAAATGACTTACATTAAGTTCTTCCTTTTTCGGTTATTTACATTAAATAGAAATAACGATATCCTGTTTGCTCTATGGTCAGGAAGCCATTACAAATTTACAGCCAGCTCTTATTTTAGACTAGTGCCTTGCTGTTTAAGCCCTCGTTGATTTTGATTGAACATATTATGATTATAATAATAATATATATATATATATATATATATATATATATATATATATAATAATATAGGTTATAATATTTATATTTAATATGATGAAATATGTTTCTTAGCTATAATGTAAGTGTAAAACTTTCCTAAAGGCGTAATAATTTTTAAAAGCGGTTGTTTTATTATTATATTTTTTTTTCTTTTGCCATTTTAATATTAGTGTATAAAAATAATTATGAACTGGCGCAAAAAATAACATTGTTTTGTTTTTCATATCTTTAAAAACTTTGGCGAAATAACGGCATACAAGTAAACGTACATATATCGTAGTAGCAATAAACATACAATCACAAGATCCTCATATATATATAACCCATTAAATTGAGTCCGCTCGGAAGAAGTCCTACGTTGTTCCCCCATACTTGGGTACTATTGCTGTAACGAAAAAAAAATATTGTATATGCCTAATGATCTGAAAAGAGTAACCATGGAGTTTCTTGGTTTCCCGGTTCTTCTCCATGGAAGCGACCAACCCGAACCGTGCTTCTTTTTCGACGTTTTACAAGTGCCCACCTGGGCCTATGTGAAATAAAAAGATTTTGATTTTGATTTTGATTTTGAAGACTCGGACTCGGAAGACTCACGAAGACGCACTCCACTATTTTTCCTTATAGTTTATTTATGTAACCTTACACTAATATTTGAGTTATATCGGTACACAATGATTACCAATGCACGCCCACTACAGTTAATAGACTCGGTTCGTACTACCCACATACGACCCCCTCGGCTAGAAATTGGTGGGGCGCAGCTTCGTGGATTGCACTAAGTATAATATAGAACAAGTTGAGCGACCCTTTGAACATGGCATCGTAACTTGCAGACGCTATATCAGTCCTGATCGAGGGCGTGTTGTTCCGCGCTCGCTACCTGGGCTCCACGCAGCTGGCGTGCGAGGGCCAGCCTACCAAGGCCACTCGCATGCTGCAGGCCGAAGAGGCTGTCTCCAGGATCAAGGTAACCTTCCCGCCCTGACACATCTCCTATATCTGACGACCGTCTGGTCCAGTGGTTAGAGCTCCTGACTGCGAAACTTGAGGTCGCGGGTTCGAATCCCTCTGAGGGCAAATATTTGTGTGATGAACACGATTATTTGTACCTTAGTGTTGGATGTCCTATGTATTTATGTATATATCTATCTATATAAGTAAATATACCGTTGTCTAGTTACCATAACACAAGCTTTGCTTAACATGGTTCTAGGTCAATTTGTGTGGAATTGTTCCAGGTATTTCATTATTTCTTTCTTCTTTATATACTTTAGGTATCTACTGTCCATATGCTATACAAGGTGTCTCCGAAAATAGAACAGTTGTTTTCAAATGAAATCAAATAAATTTACATACATACATACATACATATCATCACGCCAAGTCCCTAACGGGGTAGGCAGAGAGTATAGAGCGCCAGTTCTCTCTAGACTTACATACCTCTTTCGCTTCGTCAACATTCATCAGTCTCTTCATACATGCTCGTCGGTTTCGAGTACTCTTCACGTTCCCGTCCTTGAGACTCCGATCGATTTGATCCAGGTAGTTGGAACGTGGCCTTCCTCTGCCTCTTCTTGCACACACTTTTGCTTTGTATATCTGTTTCGTCAATCTTTCTTCACTCATCCTTTCAATGTGTCCAAACCAACGTAACATGCCTTTCTTCATCTTTACAATCACGCCCTCATTCACGCCAGTTGATTTGCGAATCTCTTCATTGCGTATTCGATCTAATATCGTTACTCCGCACATTTTTCGAAGAGATCGCATCTCGACTGCATTCAAGCTATTTTCATACTTCCTCTGACATACCCAGGATTCGCTGCCATACAATAAGGTAGGTACCAATATCGCGTTGTGGATAGCAACTCGAGCATTCTTGCTCAGACTTTTACTGCCCATCAACGCCGACATGGCTCCATTCACCTTATTTCCGGCAGTTATCCTTCTTTCAATATCTTTTTCATACTTTTCATCTCGTGTGAACATGCTTCCAAGATATACAAATTCATTCACTTGCTCTAGAATTTGCCCATTTACCGATATAGCACACTCGGTCACTTGTTCATCTCTTTCGAATACCAGAACCTTAGTCTTGCCAGCGTTTAGGCGTAGCCCCTTCTTTTCACATTCTTCTTTCATTATGGTAACTAGTGACTGCAGTTCGCCCTCTGATGACGCCAGTAAAACCGCGTCATCGGCGTATAGAAGGCAGTTGACCACTAAGTTTCCCATTTTCACTCCACATCCGTTCGTTCTTAATGCTCTCAGACAGTTATCTAGATATATAATGAACAGCCAGGCAGACATGATACACCCTTGTTTGACCCCCGACTTCACATCAAACCAGGGTGACATATCACCGTTAACCCTAACGCACGCCTCGCTATCACTATAGAGTGATTTCACGGCATGCAGTAGGGAACTGCTCACTCCATATCCAGGCAACACGTCCCAGAGTTCCTTTCGTACGACTCTATCAAATGCCTTCTCTAAGTCGACGAAAGCGCAGAAAACCTTTTGGTTAATATCCAGAAACTCTTCCGCGATTTCGCGAAGCGAGAAGGTTTGATCCATACATCCTCTTCCTGGTCTAAATCCACCTTGGGATTCCCAGAGAAACCTTTCGGATCGCTCTTGCATTCTTATCGTCAGGATCTTCGTGTACACTTTACTAGCTAAGCTGACCAAGCTGATGGCTCTGTAGTTTGAGCAGTCCAATCGTGATCCCTTTCCTTTATAGAAAGGCACGATGACTGCTCGCCTCCAGTCGTCCGGAACATCACCCTTTTCCCAGCAAAGGTTGCATAGCAAATAGATGACGTCCCAGACCGCTGGTCCACCGTACTTGATCATCTCAGCCGTAATCCCATCTATTCCCGCAGCTTTTCCACATTTCAAACTTCTTATCGCACTTACAATCTCTCCCATACTTATTTTATCCGCTATAGGATCCTCGACAGATTCTGTTGGAGGCAGCTCTATGAGTAGATCAGCGGCATCATCATCATACATATCTTTGTAGAATTCACTCCATCGCCTGAGGACGTCTGTTTTGTCAGTCAGTATGTCATTGTCCTTCGAAATAATCACATTCATCCTACTACTAGCTGTAACACAATTTCTGGACTTCTTAACTTCCCTCCAAAAAAGTTTTGCATTGTCCTTGAAATTGCGTGACAGTTTTTCGTCTACAGTCATTTGGAACCTCTCACGCTTCTGAGCTATTATCTCTTTCGTACGATTTTTTTGCAGGCGATATTTTTCTTTCATCTTTTCTTTCATACTTTCACTTGAGCTGGACATAGCCAAAATGTCTTGCCTTGCATCCTTCTTCTTTTTAACTTCTTCTTTCACTTCATCATCCCACCAACCATCGCCATTTTTGGTTGTCCGCTCTTTCGAAATGCCACAAACCTCTTTCGCGGCGCATAATATGCTGGACTTAAGGAACTGCCAGCAAACATCGACACTCTCAAACACATCTTTCGGTGGACAGGCTAGCTGTTCAGATACCCTTTCTTGATATCTGTTTCTAATAGCCGCATCTTGAAGCCTCCAGCTTTTGATGCGGTCTGCGACTGCAGAACAGGGACCCCCAGCGCGGGATCTCCAGCCTGCGAACAGACCCCTTATCCTAGTTATAACTAGGAAGTGGTCCGTTCCCAGGTCAGCTCCCCTATACACCCTGGTGTCCATCACCTGTGTTCTGAGTCGCTGATCTATTAGAAACAGATCTATCACGCTTCGCTCATTTTTCCGTTCCCATGTATACTGATGAATCCTTTTGTGGTCGAACATAGTGTTCGCCACAAAAAGGTCTCTCTCCACACATACATCTAATATCAGCTTGCCTGCCTCGTTCACTCTCTTATCACCATACTTGCCGAGTACTGCCTCGTAATCCTTACGGGCTGTCCCGACCCATCCATTCAGATCACCGCAAATAATCAGCTTTTCATTCCCTTCTTTCGTCTCTAGAACATTACTCACACATTCCCAGAACTTATTCAGGTCGCAAGTGTCCGCTGAGGCCACCGGAGCATACACCGCGACTAAAAATAGTCGGGTAAGGCCTATTTTAAAGCGAGCCCAAATAAGTCTGGGGCTCACCGCATCATAACTTATCATACATTCTGCCAAGCGGCTGGATAGTAGAATTCCCACTCCCTGGCAGGCGTGCTCGGTGTTTGCCACTCCTGACCACAGCACTAAACTCCTGCCCGGGAGCTCGTCTACTCCACTACCCTTCCGCTTGGTTTCAGACAAGCACACAACATCTAACTCGCTCTCTGTCATAACATCGATCAATTCGTTCATCTTATCAGCCATACCTCCTCTTACATTCCATACACCCATCCTACACTCCACACTCCACTTCCCGCCGTGAGGCACTCCGCGTGATGGGTGGCGGTCCCCATCGCCGCACTGTGCTGGATTTTTCGCACCAGCGGGGACGGACTGGTGCGCGTCGCCTCGGGGGCACGCCCTAACAGCCGTCCGGCCAATGCGCATCGAGTGGAATTGCAGCCCTCTGGGCTGGCAGGAATCGCGACGTGCACGCTTCCACTGTGATCCCCAAATAAATTTATTGCATGTAAAATTAGCTTATTACAGAAATCATTTACACAAGATGCTTAATGATAAAATTACACCCTATTTGAGGGCACAGCAATACATGGGCTACATGGCATGGTGCCCTGCGTTATACTTAAATACAATTTTGTTGTATGCAATATCTAGAAGGTACTTATTATACATATATCATTAATATAATATAATATATCCTCACGCCTTCCCACAAGGGTCCCCGAAGGGGTAGGCAGAGGTGTATAGGTAATACCCACACACCCACTTTCCGCCAGAGGTATACTAGGTGCCAACGTGACAGATGGCGAGTCCATCGCCGTTACTCAAGCACGACTATACATACGCCTTTGAATTTCTTCTCAGACGTACGCAGGTTTCCTCTCGATGTTTTCCTTCACCGTAAAGTTCGTGGTGTGACTAATCACTGTACTTAAGTTCAGAAAAACTCATTGGTACAATAATAATAAATAGCCATGTAGAAGTTACAGAGTTTTGAGAATATATTCCTCATGACGATGCAATTAAACTAATAGCTCCAAAGATAACAAACTGACAACTTTAATAAAGAGAGTAATACCCTCACCGAAACATGGTATTATAGTTTTTTTGTAGACACTATTAATTACATAAAAAAATCTAAAAACGTAGTTGTAATTCTGTATATACATCTTTATCGTTTACATGTGAAAATATGTAAAAAAGGTCTACTTCGAATGTTTGATCCCCGTCTTTGTGCCATATCACAAACATTGAGCTATTAATAGTCCTATTTACTGAGACATCTGTATATATGATAAAAAAATCTGTAACACAACTTTTTTTTTTTTATACAACAAGAGTGGCAAACAAGCATACGGCCCACCTGATGGGAAACGGTTACCGCAGCCTATTTACGCTCACAATACTGAAGTATCACTTGCGTGTTGCCACTCTGTGCTCGGAGAGTTATAGTGTGTTGGCAGCATAATGGGTTTAATCCCTCTGCTTCCAACACAATGTAACAATCCTCCCCCCTCCCCAAGGAGCTCATTACTGGAAACCTTATTCACCGCGTAGGAACACAACACAAAAAAATGTGTTATTTGGCTACGGACTTCTATAAGGTGGAGGTCCTGCCCCAGTCGGGCAGCTCCGAATTCGAACGGGAAACCCGTTATGCCCTAAATTTTTTTTTCTAAACACAGTCACCTTCTAAATCTCTCCATAGGTCTGAAAGTTCTGACCTGGATTCGAACCTGCAATAATGATTTTGCAAGTGAATACTTTAACCTCCCGGCCACCATGGTTCCGCAGCAATATGATGATAATCTTTCCACACAACTGTGTGTTACATCGCATGTATAAGAAAGACTACGTGTCTGCGGCAACTATTTGAAATCCTCATTAAACAATATATAATGTATATAGTGATTAAATCCTCTGAGCCCGTCGTATATGTACCTCTTTATAGTTTTAAAGACTTCTAATATACACCAATATTTTCTACTAATACCTAACATGATTTGTACCAAAACTTTCCTTAGTCTATAATGGTTGTTTATAAATACATGCATTCTCAATATAATTAATATTACTTAGTTTTGAAAGGCAATATACCATGTTTGCCCGTGTGAATCGGTTTAGCGTCCATTTTGTTACATTGCGTAGATGATTTATACAAAATATATGAGCATGAAATTACCCAGCTATTCTTTTCGTTTCTCACTTCGCACTTGAAGACAAAATAAAAGAATAAATTTCTAAATCTTAATGCAACGATGAAGCTTGACTAACGCAACACTTTAAAAAATTAAATTAGATACATACATACATATCATCACGCCAAGTCCCTAACGGGGTAGGCAGAGAGTATAGAGCGCCAATTCTCTCTAGACTTACCTCTTTCGCTTCGTCCACATTCATCAGTCTCTTCATACATGCTCGTCGGTTTCGAGTACTCTTAACGTTCCCGTCCTGGAGAGTCCGATCTATATGATCTTTAAAAAATTATATTGATTAATTGAATAACACTTGTCTTCACCTTCTAATTGCACGCAATAATTCTGTCTTCACTCACTCTGTCTGTAAATATGTAATTTCATGCTCGTTAGGTTTAGTTATGAGAATGCTAGTGTAACCTTTACTTCGAATACCTAAATAATTAACGAATGGTATGTAACCGAACTGAATCCTGAAGTTATGTATCGTGTACGTGGTATACCACTAACCTGTCCGCCAAACCGTTTTTGCTCTTATTGACTTGGCACTAGAGTATTTTTTTCAGTGTGCTCCTCACCCCTCGACCCGACCCGAGAAGATTTTCGGATCCCATATTGGCCGGCTAGCCTCCTCTGAAAATGTTTATCTTGTGCTTGTTATTCCGCTTGACGCTCTGCTTGCGCCCCTTTGTGCACGGCGGCGTTGACCACGAAGGTAAGGTGACAGTAGCGGTGTTGCGTGCTAGATTAAAGCCTGGGCATGATCCAAATTACAGGTCTTTTTATATAGGATTTTCAACAAACGCCCTCCAGTTGAATCGATCGAGTCGATACAGATTGCGAGAATGTCATCCGAAAAAATATTGCATCACTGTTAACGGTCGAGAATGACATCTCTGTATGACCGGAGTACTCGTCTGCAATGTCGTATAGTGTGTGGATTTACAACGTCCTATAACGGTATCGGGAGGTGGGCGTAGGTTTAAATATCCCGAGCCAGAGCTTACATACCAAAAGCCGTGGTTACTCCTGTGAAATCAATGTGGCAGGTTCGAACCCCGACGGCCTATCTACAACGACAAGTTTTGACCTTTGTAGGTACTTACATAAGTTCAAAACTATGTACTTGTGATCACATCGTAACGGAACTTTGAGAAGAAATTCAAGGACCTGTGTCGAGGACGATAGCCTTCTGACTCGCCATCTGTCCTGTTGGTACCTAAATATATCTTTGGGATTGAAAGAGGGAGCTGTGACACTTGTGCTTACCTCGGGTTCTCTTGTAGGAAGGGGGGGAGAGAAAAACTTATTTATTTTTGGTCTGGATGATAGGTAATGTGCACTAAGACTCGATCGATTGAACATGCCAGGTAGAATGCGGACACGCGCTTTATTAGTATTTTCCTATAAACGAGCACAATATCATGATCGCACATTACAGCATGAGATATACCCGATTCACACCGGCCGAGGTGGTCTTTTGCGAACACGAGTAACGTTGACAGTTGCACAGAGAACGCGGAAAGCTTAAGCACAATCTAAATCGGTCCCTTTGTTAATGTGGTTAAGGATGATTTTTCCGTCTGCTTTCATACTAACGATGGCGGGAATGTTCGCTCGCTTCTCACATACCATTGTGTGTTTTTTTTCGAGTTGTTTTGCTTGCTTTTGCGCGAAGATATTCGGGATAAATCTCAGTTATCAATTTGGTCAGTATCATGGCCAGATTTTGCTAATCTTAAGAAATTTACGTCTTCAAAAAACAATCAAATTTGTGGTCGGTGCATCGACACGATTTCACATCACGCACTATTGGCCTATCATTCTAAATTATTAAATCAACACTGTTTTACTTGAATATTTACTGAATATAAGTAAAATAAAAATCGAATGTAAAAAATAAACGCACGTCGTTCCTATACGCCATACGCCATCTATTGTGAAACCAAGCGAAATAACCCGTGAGAGGAGCGAGTCGCGAGGAGGTTAGCCGGTGTTCACAGTGGTGCGAGGGGCCGTACTCGGGCGTGTACGCGGCGCCGGCGGCCGTGTTCCGCCTGACCTTCCTCGGCTCGGTCGAGGTGGACGAGGACTCGCGCCGCAGGAAGAGACGCCCCAAAAAACACATGGTTGAGGAGGCCGTCACTAAGATCAAGGTTGTTTGGCAGGCAGTTTAACCTTAAGTACATCGTTTCGTGGGTTGACACCTATCCTAGAAGATTCGATCACAGATCAATATATATAAATCAATTTAATTCAATCCATTGATTGCTTTTCCACTATTTACTAGAACATAAGACACTATACTAGGGTATATCTTCGACCCTGTGGGGCATAGCAGATTTAGAAAGGGCTTTGTTATAATAAAATTGTAATAAGTAAGTTGGTACTGAACCATACTTATTTAAAAATAAATTTATAAATAAATTTCGGGCTACTGCCCTGATTTGCGGATGCGGATTTACACAATAGCCGCTAGATGACTACTCAAATTGTATCCCATCAAGACTAGACTATCACTTAGCAATTTCATATACATATAACGTAATATAAAGTTCATCTATACTAATATTATAAAGAGGAAAGATTTGTTTGTTTGTTTGTTTGTAATGAATAGGCTCCGAAACTACTGGACCGATTTCAAAAATTCTTTCACCTTTGGAAAGCTACATTATCCCCGAGTAACATAGGCTATATTAAATTGGACCCGATAGGTGGCGCTGCGATCGAGTTTCAAGAATTTTACCTTTTTACCCGGGCGAAGCTTTCTGTGTGTTTTTGTGTGTCTTAAGCTAGATTCGAGAATGGTTTAGATTTACAATTGGACCCAATAGGTGGCGCTGCGATCGTGTTACGGGCAATTTAACTTTTTCACCCGAGCGAAGCTGGGCGGGACAGCTAGTTATTAATAAATTCATATTGGCTAACACTATTGGAACCGCAACGCAAAACTTAGTCATCACAAACGATATTGAGCCTTATGATATGTAGCACAGAATAAAAAAGAATAAGAGGTAGCGACTAGTACAGACGTTTTCTCTTCTGAATCTGGTGATAGGATCAATCTTGAGTGTCAACCCATTAAACTTATACCAAAATTAATTACAGAACATTAATTACGATATATATACATAATTTTTAATACATTCCACTGCTTCAATTTCTTTTTTTGTACAATAGTAGGTTGTATAAACACTTATTTATGTATATATATATAGTATACGCCTAACAAACAACTAATCTCAATTTATTTCCCTCGCTTCCTATCTCGGACTATCAGGCTTTGGTAAGTTCTAAATTCAAAATTGGAGTCCCATTCCATAGACTATACGCCCATACTGATATTGTCTGTCTGTCCAGGCTCCCGAAGGTGAAAACCAGCCGAGCACCGAAGTGGATTTATTCATTTCGACTGAGAAAATTATGGTTTTGAACACTGAGTTGAAGGAAATTATGATGGACCATGCGCTGCGAACTATATCGTACATAGCTGACATTGGAGATTTGGTGGTCCTCATGGCTAGGAGGAGATTTGTCCCCCACGAAACCGACTCAGATCCACCGAAATTGAACCGTACGCCCAAGATGATATGTCACGTTTTTGAAAGTGAAGAGGTAAGCTATATTTTTGTTTCCGTATATTTGACGGAAGTGTTAGTTTTGACGTACAGTCGTGTGACTTTTGCACAAGGAAGGCAGAGAGTGTAGATCGCCAACTATTTCTAGGAATTAAAAACCTCATTATCTGCATTAATCATGATACATGCTAGCCGGTTTCGTGTCTAATACACGAAATGAATAAACGAACACAATATGTATCCATATTGTGTTCGTAACTTTTATGATTATTGGTTGTGAAGTCCAGTTCTTTACGCTGGTTTTGGAAATATTTAATTATTGATAAAAATATGGAAAACCAACCAGAGAAAAATCGTGTAGCATCCGTGTAGCCTCCACGTGTTATATCTATTTGTACCTCGCCCCGCAAGCCTTGAGAAAGGGGTATTTCGTCTAATATATTATACTCTTACTAAAGTCTTATTAAGCATAATTATTCCAGTGCCGAGAGAATCTGCTCTAGGCACTATTCAGAAAAATAATTGTGATATGCAGTAGATAGAGATTACCACCAGGTCCTTTAACAACCCTCTTTTGCTTTCATCAGTTTCATTATACATGCCCTCTTAACGTTCCCATCTTTTTGAGTAATCGATCGATTGGATCTAGGTTGTCAAATTGATTCATTTATTTTTTCCACCATCAGGCCCAATTCATAGCGCAGTCGATAGGGCAGGCCTTCCAAGTAGCGTATATGGAGTTCCTCAAAGCGAACGGCATCGAGGACCACAGTTTTGTCAAAGAGATGGATTACCAGGAAGTGCTCAACAGCCAGGAGATATTCGGGGACGAGCTCCAGATGTTCGCCAAGAAAGAATTGCAAAAGGAGGTAATTTAAAAATACTCTTAATTTTACAGATACGGAATCTTTAAACATAGGCATATTTGCGACCATTACATCGAAGTTCATGTCCTATCGAAGTCTTGGCCGTCAGTTTGACAGCTTTTTATATTTAAAGACATGGATACTTGTCCTTCAGTCGCATAGATTAAATTTTCTTTTCTTTTGACGTTTTAAATTTAAATTGGTCTTTCAAATTTCGAAGTTTTTGCGTTATATCTATATGCGTTATTTGAGATATGAAACGTTAAGGGAAGCCTAGTGTGGGGGCTGATACAAATATTATTATTCAATTCAAGTCAAGTATTATTATTCAAGTCTCAATATGGAATTTAACTGTGTGAAATACGACGAAACACAAACACGACCAGACAAACCACAGTGAGATTCCTAAAATCTGCTCAATTAGAAAGTGTTTGTTCCTCGTATGCAGGTGGTAGTCCCGAAGGCGAAGGGCGAGATCCTGGGCGTGGTGGTGGTGGAGTCGGGCTGGGGTTCGATGCTCCCCACCGTCGTGATCGCCAACCTGGCGCCGGCCGGGGCAGCCGCCCGCTGCGGCCAACTCAATATTGGTAACGCTTATACGCCGGGGACAGTTTTCTGTTTGACATTTTAAACTAATTTCTTCGGTTTCATCCGCTTTCAAGTTGATTTCATTGGTAGTTTTATTTCTGGAACAGCCTGTGTGAAAATCTTGCTAATAGTCAATCTCTGTGCCGAATTCCGTCCAATTGCGTTCAGAAGTTAAAGTGAAAGAAGGAACAAACGAAAACTTTCATATTTATAAAAAGTATTATTAGGATTTTTTTAGTTATTGCATAGCGGGCATATCGCGGGCCTTGAGTGTGGAGACCGAATCCAGTAATTCCGTAACGAAAATAACCCAACACCTTCCAAATTTAAACACATTCGAATATAGAATAGTTCCAAATTCAAAATTGCCGGGAAATATGGAAACGACAGAACTTAAAAGGCATGCCCAGTACGTAAGCAGCTGTTTGTGAGAAAGTATATAGGTGTATTGCATAAGTTGATAAAAATGCTATGCAATACCTTTACCGCGGCAGTCCCCGAGGGCCACACGTTTTTTTCGAAAGAAAATATATATAATTTCCTGAAACACGATTGCACCGCCACCTATGAGGTCCAATTGTGAATCTAAGCCACCTCAAATCCATTTGAAGACAAATTTCATCTCGGTTTAGGTTTTTCATTTCGGTCAAATCGGTGCAGGCGTCTATTTGGAGGGGTTCCATGTGGTATTCCGTTTATATTCATATTAGTTGCGATATATATATAAATATGTTTCTTTTTAATGCGTGCAGGCGACCAGATAATAGCGATCAACGGCGTGAGCCTCGTAGGCCTGCCGCTGTCGACGTGTCAGACGTACATCAAGAACTCCAAGAACCAGACCGTGGTGAAGCTGACGGTGGTGCCGTGCGCGCCCGTCGTCGAGGTCAAGATCAAACGTCCCGACACCAAGTACCAGCTCGGCTTCAGCGTGCAGAATGGAGTGGTATTTCATTTATTAATCACTTATCTTTGTAAACACGGCGACAAATTACATTAAGTTAAAGAGAGACAAATATATATTTACACACTAGCTCTGCCCGCGACTTCGACCGCGTGGGATATAACAAAAAAACATTGTTTAGTTTCCAAAATAAAAGTAGTCTACGTTATTCCTTTTAACATCAGCTATCTGCCAGTGAAAGTCCCGTTAAAATCGGTCCAGTCGTTTCAGAGATTACCCGGAACAAACAGACGGACAGAAAAATAGTTTTTTTTTTGTTTTGGTGTGTGTACCGTGTATACATCCGTATGCATTTACTAAAAAGCAGTTATTTTAATATTACAAACAGACTCTCCAATTTTATTATTATTTTATTTTCTCTAATATTATTTTATTTGTATAGATAAACAATATGAATTCGAATACGAAATCCTTATTATATAATTATTTATTAATGTTTTATTTAATATCCTCTCGTGAGGGTCCCCAACGGGATAAGCAGAGGTGTGGTGTATCCACACACTCACTTTTCTCCGGAGATATATGTGCTAACGTGATAGAAGGCGCACCCATCGCCGTTCCTCAAACATTCTTTGAAATTTCTCTTCAAACGTATGTAAGTTTTCTCTCGATGTTTTCCTTTACCATATAGCCCGTGCTGTGTCCAATCACGAGTAGGTACTTAACTTACTAACTTAAAAAAATCTAATTTCTACCTACAGTCAGTATTCGAACCACTCGACTCTAGTATCATATCTATTGATAGCGTGAAGGCTAATGAATGTGGACGAAGCGAAAGTGGTATGTAAGTCTAGAGAGTACTGGCGCTCTATACTCTCTGCCTACCCCGTTAGGGACTCGGCGTGATGATATGATGATGGTAGTAACTGTATCGTGTATCAGATCTGCAGCCTGCTCCGCGGTGGCATAGCTGAGCGCGGCGGCGTGCGCGTGGGCCATCGCATCATCGAGATCAACGCGCAGAGCGTGGTGGCCGTGCCGCACGAGCGCATCGTCAACCTGCTCGCCACCTCCGTCGGGGAGGTACTACACACATTAACACTTCACAGGAAGGGACCCTTGTAGTAACTTGTTATTGATAGGGAGATCAAAGAGATTGTGCTGGACAGAAGCAAGCGAAAGACATTTTTCCCAGCTGTGGCACGTTAAAAATATACTTCTTCGCGAATATCGAACGTCTACGTACTGGACGGACGTACCGGGTGTACGTCCGTCGGGGAGGTACTTACACACTATTGAAACCCACTTCACACACTGAGGGTCTTTCACCGCCGTCCCCAGAGTGGGATAAAAAATTTATTTCTTCGCGAATAAGTTACGCCCGTAGCCGACGCCAAAACCCCAAAGGAGGTGCCATTAGCTGTGATTGCTCAGTAGTTAATTGCCTGGCTGGAGACTTTTTGGTCTCGTCATTGGTCGGTTAGGAAAAAAGTACCCGGAAATCATAAGATGAAGAACGTAGCATAACTACTACGAAATATTTAAAATATAAAAAAAATAAGAAATATTTAATTGCGACGTAAACGCGTACCAAAATTATGCCACAGCCACACACAATCCTCACCTAATATGAAGTAAAACTATATAGGAGAATCGCTAGTCTTTGGTTCCTTATGAAATATTTAGTCAGCAGCTTAAACAGTATGATGATTTATTTGTAGAATAGTTCTTAACACTTGCTTGGTGCAGATCCTGATGAAGACAATGCCGACGTCGATGTTCCGCCTGCTGACGGGACAGGAGAACCCCGTGTTCATATAACCGCGCCACCAAGTGCCTGCCGAACACAGCCAGCGCTGTTCCTCGCTTACACAAAACCATAGAGGCATTATCATAAAGACGGAGCTATTTTGATTGTCCCTAAGTATCTAAACATGATTCATTTGGTATAATTCGATATGGTCCCTTAGTAAACGTAATTCATTTGGTATTTCATAAGTACAATTG
Source organism: Drepana falcataria (assembly GCA_945859725.1). NCBI lineage: Eukaryota > Metazoa > Arthropoda > Insecta > Lepidoptera > Drepanidae > Drepana > Drepana falcataria. The sequence goes on from OX243922.1 coordinate 12,533,923, forward strand.
TTTATGCAAAACTATTAATTACTTATACTTACAGTTTGGACATGTTCCGTACAATGTGATTGACATTGACAGATAAAAAATAAAACGGTCGAGTGTTATCTGTAATTTGTTGCCAGACTTAAGTATTACTATGCTAATAATAATATAAACATTTATAATCATGCCCGAAATAAAAGATAAATTGTACCAAAACCGAGGATAAGTCGCTCGTCTGATAATACTCAAAAGCAAGCATGCGATGCCGAGTCTCAAGGTTGCTTACTCTATGCTTACGTGGCTAGTTAAGATATCTAGAATGTAAGTTGTATCTCTCTATGAATATCGACTCGCTTGTTGCCGGCGACGTAATCAAACAAGTCGAGAACAATACCTTTTGTCATGACAATGTATATTTATAATCCATTATTATATTGTACGTGTAATTGAATATCAAAACCAACTCATATCTGCTTAGATATTATATATTAATAACATGAAAATGTGAACGAGTCGCTCTTGGTTCAGTAAAAATATGCAGTAATTTTTTTTTAGTTGCCATACTTTTCTATTTAGTACTCAAACGTCGACGCTAAAAATACCAGTGCTATTGTCAGTAGCTGGAACACTGAAGCGCTGTCCTTACGAATTCGATATCGAATGTTTAGTTTTAAGGATTTTTATTTAGTTTTTATTTATTTTTGTACTACGGCAACATTAGCGCCTTGTTTATCTTTCAATTCTCTTCAGCCATTCCATTTTAGTCGGTAGTACTTTGTCAAGGATATATTTTTACACTTGTTGAGTTTCAAACCTTTAAGTAAATCAACACTTCACATGCACCATAGTTCAAACCACAACATTCAGGTAATATTCATTGTGTATAGCAGGTATAGCTTAGATAGAAGATCCGATGTTTCGATAATCTGTTTTACCGCCTTTTTATAGTTAATGAGCCGAGTAACTGTCACAGTATTATTCAAACTCGGAACAGCTGAGATCAAATTGAGAAAAAAAATAAGAATTGATTAGTGGATATAGTATATAAGTTAAATGCATTATTTCGTGTAGCATCTCAAAAGATATATCATATTTTGTAAATTTTATAGTGTCGCTATAGCATATAATATTGTATAACCTACGATTGTATGTATCCTGTGTTCTTGGCTAAGCTTAGCGCTCTGAGGACGAGTTACTTATGTATAAAGATAAACTATAATATGGACAGTCGTGATTGTAACAAAAGAAATGTAACCCGCTTACCTCTTATATACTCACCAATTTGAATATTCCAGTGGGAATGGGCGGGTGGTAGAATTCAGTAGACCAATATTACCATTAACCGCATACTAGTAATACACTTATATATTTACGTAATTGAGATGGATGTTTGGAAGTGCTGGTACACTGTTCAATTTAACGCCATCTTGCGATTTTTTTGGGAACTAAAATTGTGAAAAACGAGTTTCATTAAGTACTTTCATGTTGCTGTAAATTATATAGTCTATACTAGATATGTCCGTGTTAAATTTGATAATCCGTTATTTGCAAAACAATTTTGCAAATCGGATCAGTAGTTCCAGAGCTTAATGTGTTCAAACAAACTGCCACTTCAAAATACTAGAATAGTAAGTAATACTGCCCGCCCTGGCGCACTATGAACTAAGTTTCTTACTGTATTTTAAATAACGACCAGTGCCTGCCTCAAAATTTCGACGAATTCATTCGCCTGTCAGCATCGATGTATTTGGTGTTATTTGGAATGTGATGTGTAGTGTACCTTACGCTAGGTTAAAGCGAAATATATGATTAAAAAGTTATTGAATCTAAAAAACGAACCAGTGGATCGAAAATGAATGACAGGCGAATTTGAGTCCGCCATCTTTTTTTTCGACGCTCATTAGACGACCTTTTAAACCTATAGCTTACCTTGTTTGGGCGCTGGTCATTTCTGAATAATTTACTCGTTTATGTTAAATAGGGATACAGTCCTAAGTAATTTTATATTGCTAGCCAGTTGTGAATAAAATTTATTTACATTGAGACACACAGATAATAAATAGCCTTTTATTGTGAAGGATGGTATGGTAGATACACATGTGAAATAACTGTTGTGTTTCTCATTTCTAAGAGTATTATCTAGTCTGCATTTAAGTTAAGAATAAACTGAACAAACATATTTTTTTTGTTTCAATCCTCCATAAAGTCTTCAAATATAATCCAATACGTTTGTTTATTGAAAAAATAGATTAATTGGGAATTTGAATCTACCATTAGCGCTATAGAATTTTGCGTCTAAGAGAGCCGTAATTGATTGGACTTCAAAATATCCATGGAGACCGGAGTTCCTGACACCGTGGCGCGAACTGGCAAATGGCGTGATCCTGCGTGTGTAGGTCCCGGGGACGAAATGTCGCGAGCACAAGAGAAACTTAATATTCACTGCCATAGTAAGAAAAAATATTCATTCTAAATTCAACGAGATATAACAAACTGAAGAACATATCCGATTTTTGAATCTATGAAAATGAAAGCGTCCGCGCTTTTTTACCTTAAAGGAAAAGGAGTACTTCTGCAAAGAACTTGCCCCCGCCTCAGTATGTAGGTATAGGTACCATACCATACCACTTGACTGTTCTGATATGTTCCGCTAGAGCGCCGTATTTTTACGTTTTTTACAGTTCAATAAGGTTGATAGCGAGTCAAAAAGCGAATATTACGATAGATGTGCTGTTTGAACAGTAAGTAAGTACTCAATTTCCCTATTTTTCATTCATACGTTGGTGTTATAGAATTCTAGCTAGAAAAAATTGCAATCTCTACCATAGATGGCGCTGTCATGTATAAAATATTTACTTCAACTCTACACCTACATCTTAAATTAACTGGATTGATACTTTAAATGTAAGTAAAAAATTCTATGTACGAATATACAGGTGGATTGACTGTAACTATATTTCAACATCAGAAAATCAAACAAAACAACGAAAATGGTGACGCAACATCACTTAGTCGGCTAGCGTGTTTTTTTAATATTTTTATTCTATTCTAATACTGTTGTTTGTTTATAGACGTGATGTCGGCGCTGTCGTACCGTAGCGTAACTTAGATCCACCAAAACTAAATAATAGAACAAATTCATGTTCACAAATGAAAAATAAATGGCTAAGAAAATATTAATAAAACTATTAACTTCAAATTCCCAGCATTATAACCTAAAAATACCTCTACTACCTAATAGGTTATAATCGCAAATGAAATAGTGTAGTCATTAATTAGCCACAAACCTACAGCACCCACACAAAAGTTTGAGGAAAATATGTCCTTCCTATTACCTACCGGTTAGCTGGCTTATTGAGATTAAATCACTACTTTTTATTAGAACCAATCCTAAACCTTAGTGTATTTTATAAAAAAAACTAAATTATTTCTTTATCTTATAGTTGGTAGAAAATACATCCAAAAGAACTTGCCATATTTCCATATAACAGGAACAATCATACTCTTTTATTTTATCATAATTTGTATTGTAGTGCATTTGATTAATGAATTAATCCTGTATTTAGTCAGGCTTTTTGATGTTAATTTATTGATCAGATCTGTAAAATGCATCATTGCAACTACATTAACAGTAAGAGATACCTATTATTATAGTTGTAGATAAACAAAAGTTGTTAAAGAAGCTATGTTCATTGTTAACAGATAACTCACAGAATACATTGTGTGATAGCAATTGATATCAAATCAGCAGGAGTCAACAAAGAAAATACTTAAATAACATTCAAATGTCTTGTTCAGATTAGAATGTTAAATTAAGTTATCAATTTATGTTTTTAACAATTTGAAGAACCATTGGTTCTTGACTCATCTAATTATTATCATTTCAAAAGAATTGTTTGTTTGGAAAAACTTCACCATTATTTATAAGTCTTTTAATTATATGCTTTCCTAAAAATGCAGCCCACAGTTGACCTGATGGTAAGTGGCCACCATCAGGTTAACGGTAAAGGTGCCACCTACTGTGTGTATCCCAGGTGTTGCCCAGTAATCATCCAAATGATTTATGAACATACAAAGGAAAACCAATTACATTTCTTATAACATGGCATAAGCCATTATTGAATTAAGAACTACAAATGGTAAAAAACTATTTTCATATTTTCTTTCAATTCATAAATTACCTGCTGCAAACTTTCAGTCAATGCAAGAAACTATTATTATCACTCAATAATTAATTGTTTCTTACTCTAGTGGGGGTCCTGTCTTAACAAAAGTTAAAAGTCAATGTTAGCAGTATTGATTAATACGCTATGCAATACTGTGTTTGAATTGGAAGAATCATTCATCTGTAAATAAAATAATACTTTAGCTTTTGTATGTTATGTATTTGAAGTTTGCTCACAAAGCCAAATTAACTTTACATAAATACAATTTAATGATAACTTTTATACAAGACGTAAACAGTACACAAAAGATTCATAGTGAATTCAAGTTGTTGTTGCTTAGAGAGTGAAAATAACAAAAAGTCACTAAAAATGCTTCCACTTTGCTACATAAAAAAACAAGTAAATTAACATTCAGTATCACTAGAGATCAGTTAACTGATATATTTAAGCTTCAATTTATTTGCACTCAAAATGTGTTTGATAAGATGCTTGCAAAGATATAGAACTCTGTGACGGTCAACACTATTCTTTGTATAAAATTAACCAATTTGTAACCATGAAATATATACATTTAAGTCTCCAGGTAATTTTATTTGCTATTATAATAATGATAGTAAAAAAATATGCATACCTAATATTGTAATGAAGCTACATGTGAACGGATACTCAATGCGGTGGTGTGGGCCGTTCGGAGACAAAGGCGAGGGTACGGAGACGTGGGCGCGGCCAGCTGCTCCTCGAGTGACTTATCCACAATTGTCTCTTGACAAGTTACTCGGTCTAGGATGTATAACATAACTTGCACTCTTAAAATGATATATCTGTTAGTTTCGTCCTCGATCGCGCGCGTGGGGAGGCACTGTGGGCCGTGCGGCGGCGCGGCGCTCAGTTGTCCATGGCATATCTCCGCGTCCACTCCTTCGCGTTCCGGATCGCTTCACTCTCGTTCACCTTCCACAGCTCAGCGACATCGTTCGCCAGCGGGTCGTCGGGGTTGGGAGCCGATAGCAGAGCTTGAATTGACAGCAGCACCGTGCGGATCTGCAGAGCAGGGCTCCACTTATCTTTCAATATGTCCAAACATATACGACCGAGCCGGTCTATGTTCGGATGGTATATTTTCGTTATAAACCTAACCTTAGGTGCTGACATAGGATAGTCTTCTGGTAGAAATAATTCTAATTTAAACAGTCCACCTTCAAATGGCGAGTCCTCAGGCCCAGTGACGATTACGTGAAAGTAACGTGCGTTTGTCTCACTGGGTACCGCGCTGATTCCCGGCACCGGCTCCTGCATCAGTCGCTGTGTCTCTTTGATTATTCTACGTGGTAGGGCTGCCATTTTAAATATGCGGTCTAGCGCAACTTGTCAAGCGAATGCAAGTAATCATATAATCGTATAAAATACCTAATTGTCTTTTCACTGCACGTATTCTTGTTGATTACTGAGGCACAACTTGTAAATTATCGAATTACTGCATTATTTTAGCCATGATATTGCTAAAAACGCGACTACAAAAGCGAAGGTACTTCAATTTTTTAAACCATAGATAATGTAGATTTATACGCTATAGAGAACACGTGCAGTATAGAAATGGATGAGTTCACAAATAACAACAATAACCGATTAGTTCGTTACTATCGAAATACAAACTGTTAATAACAATTGCAATATAAATTAAAATTAATTCCTCCAAAAGAAAAATTACTGCACAGACATCTTATGTTGTTAAAAAAACGCTTAGCTACTTTTATTATCTAGGCATACTATGTCACATTATTTGGTTTTAAAAAAGACACTAATGAACATTGAAATATTATTTCTCCAGCTTATTTTGGGACTTAAAAATATTACTTCGATAAATTATTTCAAGACTGGTAAGCCAAAGCCAACAAATAACATTATCTTTTGTTGAAATATCCATGACACGGATACTTGTGTTTTAGTCAATTTTTATTATTTTTGAAGTATAAAATTGCGGGAAACGGAGTGGACCGTGGTAGCTGGGTGGTTCGAAATTCGAATAGTAGCATAGTATTTGTAAGTTCAAATCCCGACCGTACCATGGATTTATTTATGAACTTAAGTAATATGATAATTTCACTACGACCTTTATGGTGAAGGAAAATATCTAGATGAAACCTGCATACGTTTTGGGAACTATTTGCTAATACTCATACAGCTTTAAATTTTTAAAGCTGTATGAGTATTTAAATGTATTTAAAGTCATTTTTGAGAGGCGGAGATAGTGAGTTATTTGAGTTGGAAGACACAAATCTTAACTCAAATTTTGTTTCTTGACAATTGGCTTACAGTCATAGGGCCCAATATCATTGGAAACAGATTTTTTCATACATTGACTTAAGTACTAAAATTAAGTTTTTCTCGAATTTTTTTTCTACAATTTCCCATTTACATGACAGGTTCTGTCATTATCTAATCTATATCTATATATCACTGTACTATGAGGAAGCCGGGCTCCATTAGACGACAAATTGACAGTTAACGGCCAAAGTTGGCGCGCTATAGATATAATTTAATGACTAAACTGTATAAGACATTATTGAGATTTGTAATGGAAAACCGTGTTCGGGGTAGTTTGGAGATTAATGGAGCACCTTCTGGGCTAATATCATATCTTACCTAAATCAATCTTACGATATAGATGTCAAATTTGTTCTAATTTATAGTAACGTTAGTACGTAACACGTCTCACCTAAGTGTCAGTGGCTGAGTAGGCAGATTTTTGAGGAGGCAAATTTGGGTACCGTATTATTTTTTTTTGCTCAGTCCTAGAAATCAAAAAGGTTTATGCATGGCGTTTTTTTTTCATGTTTTACAGATAGAAGTCTGCAACATATTTTCCCGATGACTTTACACTCTCACTTGTCCATTTTACATTCGGTGTAGCGAACTTCCATAAATTCTAGAATAAAACAGCTAGTTAGTAACGCCGCGACCCCCACGATTAGAAATTAGTGGGGCGCGTCTTCGTTAATGACACTATCAATACATACGCCTTTGAATTTCTTCTCAAACGTATGCAGGTTTCCTCTCGATGTTCTCCTTCACCGTAATGCTTGTGATGTAACTAATCACTGTACCGACTAGCAAGTTCAGAAAAACGAATTGAAATGTAAACAGCAAAACGCATATATATACCTTAATAATTCTTTATTTAAACTCTAATATGAAATGTGGACAGAAAGTCAGGGGCGCGAACGACCACGTGTTCAAAGTCCATGAAGGAGAGCTTGCCGTCCCCGTCCACGTCGGCCTCATCCAGTACACTGGCCACGATCTCGTCCCTCTCCTGTTGGTGCAGCTCGCCTCTGGTGAGCAACCGAGTCGCTTCCAGTAGATCTTCGCGTCCTATGTACATGTCATCGTCCAAATCGTAAATACGGAACGCGTACCTGCAACCAAATGTGGTAATAACTGTAGTTTTAATCTCTGAAATCTTCCCTGAGATCTGTAGAAAAAATCTTAATGATTAATCCTACAAATCCTCACGCCTTTCCACAAGGGTCCCCGAAGGGGTAGGCAGAGGTGTATATGTAGTACCCAGAGATATATTTTAGGTGCCAACGTGATAGATAGCGAGTCCGTCGTCGTTACTCAAGCACAAGTAGTAGCAGTCAAGCACGTCTATACATACGCCTTTGAATTGCTACTCAGACGTATGCAGGTTTCCTCTCGATGTTTTTCTTCACCGTTACTAATATACTTCCCATCAGAAAAAACGAAACACCTTGCGAGTTCTTCCCGTGACGGCCCGTTTATATTTTTATACCAATAAAGTGGTAAACAAGCATGCAGTAGCAAATAGTTCTTCACAACTTAAGTAGGTACAGTGTTTACGCACACCACGAGCTTTACGGTGAAGGAAAACATCGAGGGGAAACCTGCATACGTTTTAAAGGAAATTCGAAGATGTACTCTCTATCTGTCTCGCTGGCGGCGTCTCGTTTCCGGCGGAAGGTGGTTACTCCAACACACCCCTTCGCGGACCTTAGTGGAAGGCGTAAGATATAAGTAAACTAAACACAAAAAATCAACCGTAATATGATCCTGTACAAACGTTACGTAAATGTAAGCCAAATTATTAAGCAATCGTTCTGCTACTGTAGGTAATATTATCTTATAGTATTACGGAACCATATCCTACTGTCTTGAGTCATAAGCATTAAGGCCTAAACATTCGTGTCTATGGTGCATAGAATCCAATTTTAAAATCAACAAGAATGTGTGAGCTATATTTGACACAATGTTTTATTCACTGTGCTTTTATTATACAAAGTAGTAAAGTATCGTATGTATTTCACATTTATTGAGTCTCCAAATTGGGCAATAAAAACCATGACAGGCGCGAGCAATATCGATTTGGTTTGATCCCTGACTGGATACAGCGGTTCCAATAAACGTGTGTCGAATAATAAATAGGAATACATGTATGGAGTTGGAATCCGGTCTAAGGAATAAGGTGTCCATCATTATAATATTTTGACCAGTGTTGTCCTAAGGACGGAACGTCAAGAGTACTCGAAACCGACGAGCATGTATGAATGTGGACGAAGCGAAAGAGGTATGTAAGTCTAGTGAGAACTGGCGCTCTATTCTCTCTGCCTACCCCGTAAGGGACTCAGCCTGTTTTGTCCTTAACCACCAGCAATATGGACAGTTTAAAAAGTTATTCGCTAACTAATTGCAGAAAGGAGGTTTATTAGGTAGGTACTCTAGGTACTTACCACTATGAAATAACAAACTATTGGACGATTGGTGCAACGCTGTGTTATTGCCATACCTTCTGACGTTGGATCATGATAGGTATAGTTCATCTAGATACCTTCCTATACGTACCTAACATTTAAAAAAACCTGGTATAAAGACTATAAGACGATTAATTTTCATCTTTTACATTACATAAGTTAAATATAAAATACAAACCTACTTGTCACAAATACAATTGCAATTACTTTTTAAGAATAAAACCTAACCTAAAAGGTTAGATCGAAAGCTATTTGCTCGGCTAAAAGTCTCTTATCCAACGCCATTAGTTTACCGTCATTTAACAGTTATATACCAAGCTTTGATGTCCCTCGGTGCTGCCTCACTGAACACGGACATCATGTCGAGGAAGTCTTCGAACGTGAGGTTTCCGGACCCATCGTGCGAGAACACTTGGCAAATTCGCCGCTTGAAAGGGTTCTCCTGAAATTACACCATTAAATAGCTCTATGTGCGAAGGGTCGTCCAATTACGACACAATAGACGTGTAACCAAAATATTACAATACACAATAAAAAAAAAGATATTGAAAGAAGTATAACTGCCGGTAATAAGGTGAAAGGCCATGTCGGCGTTGATGGGCAGTTTAGAAGCCTGAGCTATAGTATAAAGAAGAGAAGTAGGTTATCTTCATACAAACGCACCGCGCGCGGCTTGTATGTGTGCGCTATTGTATCTATGTGCCGACGCACGCACACTTTAACAAAATCTCGACCCGTTTCTCAGTGCGCCAGTCGGGGCTAACACTGCACAAGGTTCGCGCGCGCGTCACGGCTTTTCGGCACCGCTAAATGATTTATTCATCAATATCATCATCAAAATGTCTGATAATCGCATAAGAACGTATTGCTGTGTGTTTGGGTGTCTTAATAATTCATCGATTCCAGACCTGTCTCTGTTCAGATTACCTATTGAACAGGAAAGGTAAGTTAGTCACTTATTCTAGCATAATATATTATATTTTACTTGATGATGAGATACCTACGTACTTACATATTTTTTGTTTGTATTAGTTTTCTATCACACAGGAAGTAGGTAGGTAGGCCTAATTTCCTACTAGAATGTATTAGGTACTTTTGATCTGGCAATTGGTTTGCCGCTATTTCTTTGTTTACGTTTAGTTATGCCGATTTCTCAGTATTATAGGTATAGTAACTAAGTACCTACCTACTTACAGAAAATCGTAATTCAAAATAAGTATGTACGAGTACCTAATTGACTAATAGTAAATCAAATACATATAAAACAAAGTTCGAATCATAACAACAAATTCGATTATAGTCTAAGAGACAGTCGTTAGTTTTTAATGTTCTTTTTATTTCTTTTAATGATAATATTTCATTCACTTTATTCATTTTTTATTATAGATACCTAATTGCCGCTGTTCATGCGGTTGCTAGCGAAGCGCGAACAGCCGCGCCTAATATTTAGCTAAAATTGACAACCCTAAGACAGTAGGCAATTATATCGCGAATTGGGCCGGAGATAGCCTACTCCCTCTTCTTTATACTATGCCTGAGCAAGAATGCTCAAGTTGCTGTCCACAGAGCGATATTGGTGCCTACTTTATTGTATGGCAGCGAATCCTGGGTATGGCAGAGGAAGTATGAAAATAGCTTGAATGCAGGCGAGATGCGATCTCTTCGAAAAATGTGCGGAGTGACGATCTTAGATCGAATCCGCAATGATTCGCAAATTAACTGGCGGGAATGAGGGCGTGATTGTGAAGATGAAGAAAGGCATGTTACGTTGGTTTGGTAAGTATAGTTTTTTTTATAGATATTGTTTTCGGGAAGGCGTAGTACGACGCAGATAATTTTGTGACATATACAGTATCTACTTTTGAAATTAATTTTAAGAGAGGTAGGGCATAACGGGTTTCCCGTTCGATTTTGTATCTGCCCGACTGGGGCAGGACCTCCACCTTATAGAAGTCCGTAGCCAAATAACACAATTTTTTGTGTTGTGTTCCTACGCGTTGAATTAGGTTTCCAGTAATGAGCTCCTTGGGGAGGGGGGAGGATTGTTATATTGTGTTGGCAGCAGAGGGATTAGTCCCATTATGGTGCCAACACAGTATAACTCTCCGAACACAGAATGCCAACGCGCAAGTGATACTTCGGTATTGTAAGCGTAAATAGGCTGCGGTAACCGTTTTCCATCGGGTGGGCCGTATGCTTGTTTGCCACTCTTGTGGTATAGAAAAAAAAGTAACGTATTTACTTTAAGTTCTGGCAACTTCTCTATTTCTTCGACCGGGACTGCTATAGTGTGCGCTTGGCTCTCAGTCATGCGCTTCGGCACCAGCTCTGGGTTCACCTCACGAAACCGCTTGAAAACCCTGAAAAAGTTAAGTATAAAAAATTACAGGTAAAAAATCTATGGTTTTATCTATCTTAATATATATATTTCTTGTGTGCGTGTGTATGTGACTGAACTCCTCCTAAACGACTGGACCGATTTTGATGAAATTTTTTGTGTGTGTTCGTGGAGATTCGAGAATGGTTTAGATTTTGAGGGAGGGAGGGCACAACGGTTAATGAGGGAGGGAGGGCACAACGGTTAATGAGGGAGGGAGGGCACAACGGTTAATTGCCGTTCGAATTCGGAGCAGCCCGACTGGTACCATTACCTCCACCTTACAGAAGATCGCAGCTAAATGGCATTACCCTCGGGTGTGTCGTGTTCCTGTGGTGAGTAAGGTCGCCAGGCTCCAAGAGGAAGCGGTGTGTCGGCAGCACAGGACCAGTGGTGCAATTCCGCCGTGGTGGTGACCAGGCGCGGCATGTCGGTGCGGTTGTTAGGGAGACCCGGTGAAACGGCTGTCCGCTGGCCGCCCGCATATAGTAGGGGTCCCGAACCCAGGGATCACCTAATCTCCGCCCTGGGAGGCTGACCCGCACATGTGTGTAAAGTCCTTGGTGTAGTGGTCGTGCCGGAGGAGGAGACCGGAGTGGACCCGGCCGCTGCATCAGGGGGGGATCGGGGGCCCTTCCGACTTCCGCTCCGGCAATCCGCACTACCTGTACATCACTGCGGCGGATTGAGACTGCGCTTTGTCCTCTTTGATGCCGACACAACGATTCCTCTTCTTCCTTTTCAGCACCCTTAGAAATCTAAAATGGCCAAATTTAAAAATAGTAGAAGTTTCCCAGCGGCCTCCCCTTCCATATTAAAAATGGACTTTTGCAACATCAGGGGACTTCATTCTAATCTAAATGCAGTCCACCAACACCTTGAGACGACACAGCCGACTCTGCTATTTCTGACGGAGACGCAGATATCCTGCCCTGATGATACATCGTACCTGAACTACCCCGGGTACAAGATGGAACACAATTTTGTGCGCCGCGCCGGGGTATGTATGTACTTCCGGGAGGATATTTGCTGTCGACGTCTCCACGGCCTTGAAGACAGAGACCTGTAAATTTTGTGGGTGCGCGTAGACTATGGTGGCAACACCCGAATCTACGCGTGCCTTTACAGGTCCCATAGCGGTGACACAGACACAGTTCGCCTATTTGAGCACCTGCAATCGACAACGGACAAAGTACTTGAGCAGTTCCCCTCCGCGGAGTTGGTGGTTTTAGGAGATTTTAACGCTCACCATGTTGAGTGGCTTGGCTCTCGGTCCACTGACTGCGCGGGGAGGGCTGCTTACGAGCTTGCCCTGGCTTATGGCTTCTCGCAGCTGGTACACGAACCAACCAGAATACCTGATATCGAGGGCCATACAAGCTCTTTACTGGACCTTCTGCTGACCACGCGACCGGACAGCTATTCCATCTCGGTGGGTGCGCCGCTTGGCACATCCGACCACTGTCTGGTCCGGACGCAAGTGCCCGGGGCAACGCCCGGGGCGGCGGCGCATGTGGCACTACAAGGCAGCAGACTGGGATGGATTGCGTGAGTTTTACGCATCGTACCCGTGGAGGCAGATCTGCTTTGCATCAGAAGATCCAGACCCCTGTGCAGCAGCCGTCGCTGAGACGATACTGGCGGGAATGGAATGCTACATCCCAAACTCGCTGGTAGCTACAGGGGTAAAGAAACAGCCGTGGTTTAATAAGCCCTGCAAGGAAGCTAAATTATCCAAGCAAGCCTTGTATGAGGCGTGGACCACGGCTCGATCCAATCTGGACCCCAACATATCTGATGCAAAGCGGAAACTTAATGCTGCCTCGAGGCACTGTAAGCGAGCGATTGCCAGGGCGAAATTCGATTTCGTCGGCAGAATTGGTAAGAGACTCGCTAGCTACCCTTCTGGCAGCCGTGCTTTTTGGTCCCTTGCCAAGGCTGCTGAGGGAAACTTTTGCCAGTCGTCCCTACCACCACTCCGTAAGCCGGATGGTAACTTGGCCCACAGTGCCAAAGAGAAAGCGGATCTATTGGGCTCTCTCTTTGCCTCGAACTCGACTATGGATGACGGAGGCGCCACACCGCCCACTATCCTGCGGTGTGAGAACTCTATGCCGGAGATAAGCATAACCCAACGGGAGGTCCGGCGGGAGATGCTGTCTCTGGACGTCCATAAGTCGAGCGGGCCAGACGGTATTCCGGCAGTGGTGCTTAAGCAGTGTGCTCCTGAACTGTGTCCTGTTTTGACGCGCCTATTCGCGCTTTCCTACTCCACCCAAAAAGTCCCAACTTCGTGGAAGACCGCCCACGTGCACCCAGTGCCCAAAAAGGGCGATAGATCAGACCCATCGAATTACAGGCCGATCGCCATCACCTCCCTCCTCTCCAAAATTATGGAGCGAGTGATTAACACGCAACTCCTGCGATATCTAGAGGGTCACGGTTTGTTGAGTGACCAACAGTATGGCTTCCGCCACAGTCGCTCAACGGGTGACCTTCTAGTATATCTCACGCACCGTTGGTCACTCGCCATTGAGAGTCAAGGTGAGGCATTAGCTGTTAGCTTGGATGTGGCGAAAGCGTTCGATCGGGTCTGGCATCGCGGTCTTCTATCGAAGCTTCCATCCTACGGACTGCCAGAGGGATTATGCAAATGGGTCGCCAGCTTTCTGTCCAGCAGATGCATAAGAGCCGTCGTTGACGGTAGCTGCTCCGAAAGCATGGAAATTAATGCTGGCGTCCCGCAAGGCTCTGTGTTGTCCCCGACTCTGTTTCTTCTGCATATTAATGACATGCTTTCTATTGAAGGCATTCATTGCTATGCAGATGACAGCACTGGGGACACTTACTACACGGGCCGTGCTAATCTCCCTCGTTCCACTGTGGAGGAAAGTCGCGAACGACTTGTGTCTGAAATCGAGAGTACACTTCGCAGTGTCTCCGATTGGGGTCGACTAAACCTAGTTCACTTCAACCCCACTAAGACACAAGTTTGCGCGTTCACCGCAAAAAAAACTCCATTCGCTGTGGCTCCACAATTCCAGAACACTCCCCTGAACATCTCGGAGAGCATTAGGATCCTTGGGGTCGATATTTCTAGCGACGTTCAGTTCCGTGGTCATTTAGAGGACAAGGCTAAGCTGGCGTCGAGGAAGCTCGGTGTGCTCAACAGAGCTAAGCAGTACTTCACACCGCAACAAAGGCTGCAACTTTATAAGTCGCAAGTTCGGCCACATATGGAGTACTGCTGCCACCTGTGGGCTGGAGCCCCTGGATACCAGCTTGGGCCTTTTGACGCGGTTCAGAAACGCGCCGCTAGAATTGTCGACGATCCCATGCTCACAAGCGGCTTGGAATCACTAAGTCTGAGGAGAGACTTTGCCTCCCTGTGTGTGTTCTACCGCTTGTATAACGGGGAGTGTTCTGCAGAATTGTTCGATATGATGCCCACTTCCACCTTCTACCACCGCACCTCTCGCCATCGACGGGGAATTCATCCCCATACCTTGGAACCACAAAGGTCTCGCACTGTGCGCTTCCAAAGAAGTTTTCTTCCGCGAACGCTCAGGCTGTGGAATGAGCTCCCCGTTGAGGTTTTCCCTGGAGAGTACAGCATGGAGTTCTTCAAGAAGGGTGTGAAAAGATTCCTGCAGGGTCGGCAACGCGCGAGTGATACCCCTGGTGTTGCAAGCGTCCATAGGCGGCGGTAACCGCTTACCATCAGGCGGACCGCATGCTTGTTTGCCACCCAAGTGGTATAAAAAAAAAAAAAAAAAAAAAAAAAAAAAAAATTACAATTGGACCCGATAGGTGGCGCTGTGATCGTGTCTTAGGGCATTTACTTTTTTCACCCAAGCGAAGCTGGGCGGGACCACTAGTGTTATATATATTTCAGGTCGACTTCTAAATATATCTGGTGAAAAGAGGTGTGTTGTTACATCATTGCCTGCCCCTTCGGAGCCTCTTGTGGACGCGTAAAGCTATTATATTTCACAATAGTATCCCGACTGTACCAATGAGTTTTTCTGAACTTAAGTACCTTCAGTGATTAGTCACACCACGAGCTTTACGGTGAAGAAAAACATCGAGAGGAAACCTGCATACGTCTGAGAAGAAATTCAAAGGCGTATGTATAGTTGTGCTTGAGTAGGTCACGGCGATGGACTCGCCATGACATGATGGACAGTTCATATACGACGGGAAACGGCCCGAGCCGAGCCAGACGCGCTAATTCCGCCCCCAAATAATATTTAAATAAAATGACCAGTCCAGCCCAGCTCCCTTGCTCGCGATCCAGCAACGCCCTACGCCAGCAAAGCCGAGGTTCGTACCCCACAGGGGGTGCCCTTAGCTGTGTTGCTTAGTACTAAAGTGCCTGGCTGGAGGCCTAGGTCTCGCCATTGACCGGTTAAGTAGCAAAAGTTCCCGGAACTCACACTACGCGAGACAATACAAAAAAAAATACGACGGGAATCAGACGAAATTGAGTGTAAGTAATCCTATTTGACGTGTTTTTTTTATTTTATATTATTATCTGTATTCAATGCAGTTCATATAACTCTTTAAATATAATAATGTGCGTATAGTCGTTCTTGAGTAACGGCGATGGACTCGCCAATTCAGGTCACGTTGGTATCTTAAATATATCTCTAGTGCAAAGTAGGTGAGGTGAGTGATATATCCTCACCCCTTCCCACAAGAGTCCCCAAAGGGGAAGGCAGAGGTGCATAGGTAATTCTCACACACTCTCTCTCCGTCCGAGATATATTTCAGCGGCCTAGCGCTAACGTCACTCCCTAATTAACTTACCCTGGTAGTTAGCGCAGAAAAGTCTTGAAACGTCGTTAAGTTATAATTACTATATTAAAACAATATATTTAAGCGCTGCGTACGTCTGTTTCAACGCGTGAAAATATTGTGATTTTGATGATTTGTTTATCGTTAGTTTAATTCCTGTTAGCCTAGTAAATCCTCGTCTTATCTTAGGCCTATGATCAGCTACTACCCACGATTTCCTAATGTTAAATTATTCTATTATAAAGTTTTTCTTTTTTTATAATACAGCACGTGTCTGAATCCGGTGTGGTTTGTGTAATTTTTGCCAATTTGTCATTTTTGTGTTATGTTGGCAGTATGCTGTTAAAGCATACAATTTTACCTCTCATTATTCAGATTATATCTATGATACTAATTGGATCACTTGATCAGTTACAGATACTAGAAAATCGGCCAAGAGCGTGTCAGTCCACGCGCAGTGTAGGGTTCCGTAGGTTCAAGTACATTATTGAACTACTGCTTTAAAATTACTGCTTTAATGCTTAATATTTCGTAAATCGCTATCTAACGATATTGTTTAAGTTCATTATCATAGACATATTTATTATCACTGCTAATATACATGTCTGTATATGTGGGTACCCTTTTTAAGTTCGTTAACGGTAAAACGATGAAACGTTAAAGTAGATCGTGAATACCACGAACGAACGAAAAACAAAAGAGGGCAAAAATGCGAGACGTGGGTATTTCCCTATAATTTTAAAATACATACTTCGAATCATAAAATATTAGAGCCGTGGTGGCCGAGTGGTTCGAGCAGTTGCCTGCGACGCAAAGGTCGCAAGTTCGAATCCCGACTGTACCAATGAGTTTTTCTGAACTTAAGTACAGTGATTAGCCACATCACGAGCTGAACGGTGAAGGAAAAAATCGAGAGGAAACCTGCATACGTCTGAGAATAAATTCAAAGGTGTATGTATAGTCGTGCTGGAGTAACGGCGATGGACTCGCCATCTGTCACGTTGGCCCCTAATATACCTCTGGCGGAAAGTGGGTGTGTGGGTATTACCTATACATCTCTGCCTACCCCTTCGGGGACCCTTGTGGGAAGGCGTGAGGATATATTATTTTATTATTATTACATAAAATATTATCATCATATCATCACGACGAGTCCCTAACGGGATAGGCAGAGAGTATGGAGCGCCAGTTCTCTCTAGACTTGCATACCTCTTTCGCATCGTTCACATTCATAAGTCTCTTCATACATGCTCGTCGGTTTCGAGTAAAATATTATGACCCAAATGGCATGAACCACTACCTATCTAATCAAGAATATATTATTGACAAAGTGTGGACCGCGTCCTTTGACCCCTCGATGCGTTACAATAAATCGATCCAGTGTATATTGCGTATTTAATACAAGGCTAGCCGAAGCCAAACACTACCTAAAGCTATCTAATTTAATTACCACCAGTGACCAACCGTCTATTTTGGCTTTTCATGTAAAAAGTAAAGTAATTACAAAATATAAAAAAAATAAGTCTGTTCCTCTTTCAAGCAATAACGGAACGGAATCTGATTAAATCCCCCAGAGGTAGATTTATTGCCTTGATTAACCTATATTAGATAATAATCTGTTGTATTCACTCGTGATCATAGCGTGGTTATCCGATCGCTTCATCTTTAACATTATTACGAACAAAATGTTTGGATGGTACCGAAAATAATTCACTCTGTGAAGGTACAATTTTGTATCGCCATCAAATAATGTATTTGACCGCTCGATATAATATCATTACCCTGCCCTTGGCCGTTCGTTCTACGACTCTATGGGACACACCGATACAATTTATACAACACTCAAATTTAATATTCCTTCCATTTAAGTGAGGTTATGTCATTCAGCAGAAATAGACTTAAGCTATTTGTTGTTTGTACCTCATATTTATTTTTATTATTTGAATACTAGTATTTTGGTACCTACATATTTCAAATTAATACAATTTACATTTATGTACGTATGTATTTACGTGTTTAATGATTTCGTGAGTTTTAGAAGCTTTTAAGACATAGCTAAGATTAAAATACCATTTCAAATACCTACTAGATAAAATGAGGTGTTTATTTGAATGTCATTAATATGTTAGGTTAGGAACTACACAACGAACACTTCTATGTGACATCAAATTAGTCACTAAATATATTTATGATGCCTTTTTAAAAATAGTTTAACATTGCGATCTAAATCAAACTCTATTGAGCTGTTTTAAGAGTGGTTTCCTCAAACTACCATTCTCGTACATTGAAGTCATATCGATATCACACGGCGCATTGTAACTAACTGAGGAAAATGTTCTTAACATATCTATATCTTCTATATATATCTATCTCTCTATCTAAATAGCCGTGGTGGCCGAGTGGTTCGAGCAGTTGCCTGCGACGCAAAGGTCGCAAGTTCGAATCCCGACTGTACCAATGAGTTTTTCTGAACTTAAGTACAGTGATTAGTCACACCACGAGCTTTACGGTGAAGGAAAACATCGAGAGGAAACCTGCATACGTCTGAGAAGAAATTCAAAGGCGTATGTATAGTCGTGCTGGAGTAACGGCGATGGACTCGCCATCTGTCACGTTGGCACCTAATATACCTCTGGCGGAAAGTGGGTGTGTGGGTATTACCTATACACCTCTGCCTACCCCTTCGGGGACCCTTGTGGGAAGGCGTGAGGATATTATTATTATTATTATTACTATATATATCTTCTGTTTGTGTGGAAGTCTTCAGGTGGATTCGAGAATGGTTTAGATTCACAATTGGACCCAAAAGGTGGCGCTGCGATCGTGTTTCAGGAAATTTATTTTTTCCACCCAAGCAAAGTGGGCGGGACAGCTAGACAAATATATATTTACTATATAAATATTGTGCTTTTCACACTCACTTAACACTCGAATAAAAACACTTAATATCGCGTCGTGTGCCTCAAGGGGTAGGCATATATACACATAAGTTACCTTAGTATTTCCTTCCTTGTAAAAAATGTACAGTCCTGTTGGAACATATAGTTGTCAGTTGATATACTGTATGCTTATTATGCAATAGCCTACACTTTGAAGTTCATTGATAAACATAATTATTTTAACTTAAACTTTAAGTCAAACTCCTTTGCTCTAATGACAATAAATTATGAGATTCGTATAGCTTGCATAACATACAACTGGTAATATACATTGAAATATGCTAATTAACGGTTTCCATTTAATAACAGATAATTAATAATGACTTGGCTTGACTGATCTTGGCTAAAACATAATGAAAAAAATTTTAATGAAATGTATTTACCTGATAATCTTCAAGTTGCTGTTCAGAAAAGGTGACCACTTTGTTCCCCATTACCACTGGCCGGTTAGTATCAAAATTTAATAAAAAATAAACGTCACTCCCATATAATATGTCAAAAGCATTAAAAAACGCGGGCTTTGAAATGTCAGATTAACTCTCAACACTTTAAAAATGGGAATACCAAGAGTTTTGTTTATCTATACAGAGTAAAAATACGATAAGCTGTTAAGGCAGCCTGTTGCCTTAAAGGCCACAAAACTCTGTCTGTTGCCACGTTTTCGTTCGGGGTGTGACGGGACAGAGCACTGATACTCAGAAAGCGACGTGTCAAGGACGTACTTGCGATACATGCCGTTTTGCTAGCCTTGTATTAAATACGCAATATACACTGGATCGATTTATTGTAACGCATCGAGGGGTCAAAGGACGCGGTCCACACTTTGTCAATAATATATTCTTGATTAGATAGGTAGTGGTTCATGCCATTTGGGTCATAATATTTTACTCGAAACCGACGAGCATGTATGAAGATACTTATGAATGTGAACGATGCGAAAGAGGTATGCAAGTCTAGAGAGAACTGGCGCTCCATACTCTCTGCCTATCCCGTTAGGGACTCGTCGTGATGATATGATGATAATATTTTATGTAATAATAATAAAATAATATATCCTCACGCCTTCCCACAAGGGTCCCCGAAGGGGTAGGCAGAGGTGTATAGGTAATACCCACACACCCACTTTCCGCAAGAGGTATATTAAGTGCCAACGTGACAGATGGCAGCACGTCTATACATATACCTTTGAATTTCTTTTCAGACGTATGCAGGTTTCCTCTCGATGTTTTCCTTCACCGTAAAGCTCGTGGAGTGACTAATCACTGTACTTAAGTTCAGAAAAACTCATTGGTACAGTCGGGATTCGAACTTGCGATCTTTGTGTCGCAGGCAACTGCTCGAACCACTCGGCCACCATGGCTAGATTGAATGATTTAGTGAAATCAGTCTCGTACAATTATAATGAGTTCAGGATTATTATTTATATTCAATACTATTCATTTGAAGCTGAAGTTCAGTCACAAGAAAATCTCTAACAAGGAACGACGTTCTTTGAACAATTACTGATTTATGTTTGTTTCTCTAAATACTTTCTACAATTACGCTTGTATTGTTCTAGAATGTAAACAGTTTGAGTGATTTATAAAGATCACATGTTTTATATTTTAAAATTATATTCGATTTAGACTTAGTATTATAATTAGGTTGGTAAATGTTTATTTATGATAAATCAAATTCTCGACGAGATAAATCCAACCTACATTTATTACGCTTTTCAGTTGCAATGTCTATAAAACAACACTGCTCTGTGCCGTAATAAGTTAGGCGGGCGCGACTATTAGCCACCGCACCCTGCCCTACTGCGACTTTTCCACGCTCATTGTGAAGTGAACGTTTGTTTGATTCGTGTTTACCATCTATTTAGTCACATGGCTGTATTTAAACGATCATTTAAGTAATTAATCTCATTATTAAGCTGATTAGTACAAGTGTACCTATTGGCATGTAAGTGGTATGTCGTGCTTGCTAACAAACTAGATGTAAATTTGATTATATGACAAGCTCTGCCACGTATTGAACTGTAATGTATTGGCTAAATAATTCAAATATTCCGTATCTAAGTTCCTATATACTTATTATATGCTGTCACGTCATAAATGGTGGTAAAGCCGTGGTGGCCGAGTGGTTCCAGTGGTTGTCTGCGACACAAAGATCGCAAGTTCGACTCCCAATTGTACCAATGAGTTTTCTGAACTTAAGTACAGTGATTAGTCACACCACGAGCTTTACGGTGAAGGAAAACATCGAGATGACACCTGAATACGTTTGAAAAGAAATTCAGAGGCGTATGTATAGTCGTGCTTGAGTAACGGCACATGATTCGCCATATGTCACGTTAGCACCTTAAATATATCTCTGGCGGAAAGTGCTTGTGTGGGTGCTACCTACACCTCTGCCTACCCCTTCGGGAACCCTTGGGAAGGCGTGAGGATATTTAAATATATATATATATATGATTCTACCTATATCTTTTATAGACTTTGAAATCACATCTCTATTGCGGGATACAAAAGCATTTAAATTCAAGACTGTAATTAAACCAGTATAATTATATTGTATGTTTGCGTGTTTAAGCCCACCCGCCACACTGAAATGCACAATCTTTTTCAGTCTTAAAGTTGTTACTTCCTTCAGTTGGTGGTGGACAGTGATGTGACCATCTTATTTCGAAGCAGGTTCTTGTGTACCAGTTGTACACGTATCTGAAATATTAATATCATACGGTGAAATGTTAAAAAAAATGCATATCGTTCTCTGCTCTGCCTTCTGAGGTCATGGTCATGGTCACGGGCTGTCTCCTTCAGAGCAAGCATTTGTGTATGGGGTATATTTCTTAGGTACTTTGCCCCACGGTTACAGATGCGTATTTTTTAAAAATTAATTATCTGTTTTCTATACCAGACAATAATCTGTTTCTGGTCCAAATTAAATAAATTCTATTCAACCATTTTGGTGTGATTGAGTAACAAACATTTATCTATCCGAAATTATACTATACTAGCTGTACCCTGCCACGCTTCGCTGTGGATATGTGACTGATGCAAAAAATAGATAAAAACAATCCTTCATGCGGATTATATATCATGCTAAAATTTCAGCTCGATCGGTGCAGAACTTTTTGAGTTTTTGAAGCGTACACAAACCAACATAAAATTTATATATATAGATAAATTAAATTAAGTTCCGAGTGGCTGTCATAATTATAATTTTAGAAATAAATAATGTAACAATTTATTTATTTTCACTTATTTTACAAACAACAATTTGTCAGCAACAACCAATCTTCACGTTAAATGGTTTCTATATTTACCTCACCTGATGAGGCCATCTATCACGAACACTATATTCAATTAGACAATGCTTTTCCTTCGGAGTTTCTTCACATTTCTTTGGGTGTACTGTTAGGAATGGAATTTATTAGCACTATATATGACGACCGTCTGGTCTAGTGGTTAGAGCTCCTGACTGAGAAACTTGAGGTCGCGGGTTCGAATCCCGCTGAGGTAAGATATTTGTGTGATGAACACGAATATTTGTACCTTAGTCTTGGATGTCCTATGTATTTAAGTATATATCTATCTATATAGATAGTGTTGTTAGTTTTTAGTCACACCACGAGCTTTACGGTGAAGGAAAACATCGAGAGGAAACCTGCATACGTCTGAGAAGAAATTCAAAGGCGTATGTATAGACGTGCTGGAGTAACGGCGATGGACTCGCCATCTGTCACGTTGGCACCTAATATACCTTTGGCGGAAAGTGGGTGTGTGGGTATTACCTATATACCTCTGCCTACCCCTTCGGGGACCCTTGTGGGAAGGCGTGAGGATATATTATATTATTATTATATATATTATCTATATAAGTAAATATATCGTTGTCTAGTTACCATAACACAAGCTTTGCTTAATTTGGGACTAGGTCAATTTGTGTGGAATTGTCCCAGGTATTTATTATTATTATATTATAACACAAAGCCATCCACCGCGTCTGTCTGTCTGTCTCTTATATATAAGTCACGATAAACTAAACTACCGATCGGATTTCTTGCGATTTTAACCAAAAGACAAAACAATTAATTCAAGGTTAAGAAGAAGTGTAGTAACAAGTGTAGAATTTATTAAGATTTCGTGTAAATTGGATGAAAAATGGTGCTAAATATCTAAATGTGGTAAAGTGGTGTAGAAGCGATGAGCGTACCAATGAGTTTTTTTGAACTGAAGTACAGTGATAAGTCACACCACGAGCTTTACGGTGAAAGAAAACATCGAGAGGAAACCTACATACGTCTGAGAAGACATTCGAAGGCGTATGTATAGTCGTGCTTGAGTAACGGCGATGGACTCGCTATCTGTCACGTTGGCACCTAAAATATATTTCTGGCGGAAAGTGGTTGTGTGGGTACTACCTATACACCTCTGCCTACCCCTTTGGGACCCTTGTGGGAACGCGTGAGGATATATGATTAATAGCGGAAACATATTTCGAGAAAAAGAGAGGAAAATAACAATAAACAATAATTTGGGACGACCATACACTAATGGACCTAGTTCCAAACTAAGCCAATCTTAGCTAAAGTATGGTAAAAACACTCGTGTTCATATCGGACTGAAGCCGACCGTGTCCACTGTGGGGATTTTTAGTCTAGCCAACTAGTAAAATCATTGTGGGAAAAAAACTCGTGTTTATGACCTAAATATTTACCCTACAACGGGAATCTAACCCGCGTAATCCGGCTATAAGATTCGACCTTTGACATCAACAATTCGGTCAGGTAATCCTGTTTACAAATTAGCCCATTAATGAGTTAAGGAGAATACTTACGCGAGTGGCACACAAGCATTGATAAGGCGAAGATAAGGCAAATCTTGAACATTAAAAATAGTTAGTTTATCAATTTTATAATAATAACGTTGAGCAGTACCAGCTGTGATAAACGACGACGATGAATGAAACCCAAAACATAGTTGTCATTTTACTTATTAAACCAGTGATTTTGCAATTATGTCTTTTATACTTAAGCTATTTATTCGAAAACTGCGGGGCCCTGATAGTTTTGTCGGTTCGACTCATTCAAACAGTCGAAAAGTCGTTTGTCGTGAGTCTTGATTGTTTACTCAAATACCTAGTTAAGTACAAGCAAAAAAATCGGTTAGTTGTCATAGCACAAGCATTGCATTGTTTGGGACTAAGTCAATATGGGTATGTGGAATTGTCATAAGGCATTATTTTAAATGAGTTAACATCTTAAAATTCACGAGAGATATATTTAGGCGCTAACGTGATGGCGTGTCCATAGTAGTTTCCCAAGCACAACTATTACCTACGTCTTTTGAATTGCTTGTCAAATGTTGGCTTCCTCTCGATCTCGTAATGAGCTTTACGTGTTTGAGACCCACAATTGATGCCTTTGTTACTGTCAAACTTGTAATTCTTGCGTTGCAGGAAAACTATTCGACCACCAAGGCTCTGGGTAAAACGAGGCTAGGAGGTACCTAATGCCTTATGGAGGCAATTTATTAAGTTTATATCTTCACGTTTTCCCACAAGGGTTTTTGTAGTGTTACCCACATTTTCCAGAGATATATTTTTTAAAAGCCAACTTGACAGACAGAAGCACGACTAAACATCTCTTTAAATTTTCTTCTCAAACGTATGTAGCTTTGCTCTCGATGTTTTCCTTCAAAATCAAAATCGAAATCAAGATATTTTATTCAACGTAAGGGACACAGGGAACACTTATTGAACGTCATATACTTAACAAAGTTCTTCACCGGAAAGCTCGTGACGTTAATACTATATTAGATGAACAACCATTCAGTTACAGTAGGAGTAATAACAATACAGCTATTGGAACTTATAGCACCCCACAGGGAGGAGGGAGACAGTACACTAAGTGGTTGAAAGCCACTTATGTCTCTTGTTTATGTTAGCTAGCATCAACAAGTGAATGGCTACATCTAACAATAGAGATGGTAAACAATAATAATAATATTCTGGGCTCACACAAAGACAACTGAGCCTAAGCTACGCAAAGTGTGTGCTTATTGATGTATATGTTATGATCTAGTTAATGTTATAAAGGCGAACGTTTGCAGGTGTTTGTTCTTGTTTGTTCTTCTTTCACACAACAACTACCGAAAGGAATTGCCTGAAATTTGGCATAGGGATAGATGAGCTGAATTCAAACATGTCAGTCAACAAATGACGTCCGTCTGGTCTAGTGGTTAGAGCTCCTGACTGCGAAACTTGAGGTCGCGGATTCGAATCCCGCTAAGGTCAGATATTTGTGTGATGAACACGAAAATTTTTACCTTAATCTTGGATGTCCTATGTATTTAAGTATATATCTATCTATAATATAATATATCCTCACGCCTTCCCACAAGGGTCCCCGAAGGGGTAGGCAGAGGTGTATAGGTAATACCCACACACCCACTTTCCGCCAGAGGTATATTAGGTGCCAACGTGACAGATGGCGAGTCCATCGCCGTTACTCAAGCACGACTATACATACGCCTTTGAATTTCTTCTCAGACGTATGCAGGTTTCCTCTCGATGTTTTCCTTCACCGTAAAGCTCGTGGTGTGACTAATCACTGTACTTAAGTTCAGAAAAACTCATTGGTACAGTCGGGATTCGAACTGGCGACCTTTGCGTCGCAGGCAATTGCTCGAACCACTCGGCCACCACGGCTCATCTCTATATAAGTAAATTCATATAAGTAAATTTATCATATCTATCTATATAAGTAAATATATCGTTGACTAGTTACCATAACACAAGCTATGCTTAATTTGGGACTAGGTCAATTTGAGTGGAATTGTCCCAGGTATTTATTATTATTATTATAAACATGATACATTTTAATTAAAAAAACCTCCAAGGTGGGTCTAGAGTTCTCGAAACCTGTATGAAATTGTAGAATGACGAAGCGAAAGAGGTATGTAAATCTAGGGAGAACTGGCGCTCTGCTTTCTCTGCCAAATCCATTAGGGACTATATCTATGTATGTATATACATTAAGAGTGGTTGAGGGACTGGAGAAACATTAATCCATAGAAGCAATTGATGTCTGCTTGTTTGTGCACGTAACATTTAGGAGTTACAAACAAAAGCTGAATGTTGTTTGATGAATTAATGTGGATTCTTGATTTAGATCTTGTGGTGACAAAATTTATTCTAGATTAACAATAATAGGGACAAAAGTATAGCTCCGCCGCGACAGTGTATCACTGCCGTGACCAGGATTCGAACCTGGGTTACTACGGCCACAACGTAGGGTCCTAACCACTAGACGATCACGGCTACCGGAGCTGGTGAGAAATTTGACAAAATTCGCGGACATTTGGTTCGAAAGTGAATTGATTACCGAAAAAACTTTCACATTTTTCGTGGTTCGTTGCACGCGACGTGAGGAAATCTTGGAGGTGAAGAATTGAATTAAATGGTAAGGAGACGGTTTTACTAGATGCAATAGTACATTATATGCATTTGGTACTTTTCTAACATCATACATTGTGAAACAGTTAATTGCTTGGGGCTTTTGAGAGATCAATAATTTTCTGGACAAGCTATTTCATTGTTCCGAATTCTCGGAGTGAAAATGTCGGAAAGTGAGTCTGTAGGTACTATCTACACACCTCTGCCTACATACACTACATCGGTGACCCTTGTAAAGATAAAAAAAAACTAAAATCATTTCCAAATGATCAAGCTACAAATACGCTCACGTTCATCCTCGTGTTTGGTTACATACATACATACGGTTAAATACTCTTAATTAGTACTGCCCTATTCCTAGCACTTTCAATCGTGATTATACAATGTCCATTGTTCAACTGATTAGTCCTGTTCTTGCCAGATCCAGCCTTTGAGGGACAATGGGGTATACAATTGTTCGAGATATAGATGGAACTATACCGCATTGAAACTAATTCAATTCAAACGCGTATTGTTCTTATGGAGATAAAAGCCATCAGTAAATTACATACATACGTATCTATACCTTCACAGCTTCCCACAAAAATCACTGAGGAGTTGACAGTGCTGGAAAAACTGCTTTTAGTAGGTAAAAAAAAATTTTTTTTTTGAATTTTTCGTTATTTGGTAATTAAACATATTTTAATAATAGAGTCGTGGTGGTCGATGTTTCATGCTTGCAACGCAAAGATTGCAAGTTCGAATCCCGACTGCACCTCTGCCTACCTCTTCGGGGGCCTTCCTTTTATTGGTAGGCGTGAAAATATGTTTATAAGATTTTTTGTAGTGTGGTCGAAGGAGCACATCTGGTTGCACCGAAATAACGAATCATAACATTTCATTTCAATATTAAGATTTAAGTGGTATCTTAATGTCTCTTGAATAAGCAATTACTTTTAATTTAGTCGAAATACTCACTAAAATGTTAATATACATTTTATTAAGATCGGAATTCCCAATTCGGTTGGCTTATAACTGAGCCACTTCCAATTTGATACCCGCGGCTCGGTAACATGCCGTGAAATTGAAGTAGGTACCAATTATTTTGGTGTGTTGCAGACAAATCATTGTGGCTTGCAATTCGCATATTATCTGGCCACTAATGATATTCAAATATTTTCTTCCATTTTTAAATCGTTATGCCGTCTTACAAGAGTTCCCGAAAGGGTAGGCAGGCTTAACAACAGCCTCTTTTCGCATTTCGAAGATAAATTTCACCACCAACGAAACAGAGCGCGAAACCGTCGCCATTTTTGAAGCACATTTCATTCGTCTTTGAATTTTTATTCATCTTATTTCATAGCATATTTTTCATAATCCTTTTCTGGGACACTGGAATGGACCCTTTAGTTCCGAAAAAAGAAAAATAAAAAGAAGAAATCTTTTCCCGTGGCATCAAAACTATTGCCGCTTAACTGCGGTAACGTCACAGGACGCGGCTACTCGTAGTAGGTAATGTAATAAATGTGATATGAAAGAACTTCTTGATGTACATACTCCTTGATGTTCGTATAATAAGCTTTATCAGCTACGTCAGATATTACAGTTGATGTTTAGAGATAAACCCTTGTCAAGTCAAGTTCTAAATTGTGTATTGCGCTATCTTCGATGTAATCTTTGCATGGAGCCTTTGACGCAAATTGTGCCTACCTCTTTCTGAGTGACAGTGAGAGGGAAATTTAAACGTTGAGCAGAGGTAGGAGATAGGCCTGTATATCCACATCTTATTTCGATTTCGTTCGACCAAGAAGTATCTATGTTAGGTAAAAGAGGTCGATTTTCCAACCCTAATGACCGTGGAGTTATTTTAAGTACGGCTATTAATCACACTTCAAGTTTACGCTTATGGATAACACGAGGAAACAATTGAGTACACGTTTGAGTAGAAACTCATAGACGCGTGTGATCTTGTAACTTGTGATCTGAATCCTGATGATGAGTATGGGATACTTAAGATCCGTCTCATAATTAGCTGATGTTCAAAACCACATTGTCTCCGATGTCGAAACGGTGAATTGCGTGAAACCTTTCGTAATTTCGCGTGCATACAACCGTTAACTTTGAGCAAACCGTTCGCGGGTTCTGTAACTACCGTCACCAGCTCCGACAGCCGTGATCGTCTAGTGGTTAGGACCCTACGTTGTGGCCGTAGTAACCCAGGTTCGAATCCTGGTCACGGCAGTGATTCACTGTCGCGGCGGAGCATTTTTTTTCTGTTTTCCTTCTAATGCTGCTGTGCTTATATGATATTCACCAGCTAGCTAAGATAAAAATGCTATCATTATCATTAATGATATGACAAAAGTAACACGTGTAACAAATTTATTAACAAACATATTCCTTTTAATTTCGTCGACAATTTTGTTTGGAACAAAGCTCATTAAATTCGTATTATTATATCGTAATTCCATTCCAATCTTAAATCGAATTAGCATTGAAAATATCGCGGCTCAAAAATTCCCTGAGAATATATAAATTATTTATCCTCATGCCTGCCCAAAAGTGCCCCCGTGGGGTAGGCAGTGGTGTGTAGATATTACCCAGACACGAACATCCTGCAAGATATAGATTCTACGTGCCAACGTGACAGATGGCGAGTTCATCGCCGTTACTTAGGCTCGACTATACATATGTACGTTTTCTCAGACGTATGCAGGCTTCCTATCGATGTTTTCCTTCAACATAAAGCTCCTGGTGTGACCACGGTACAGGATTCAATCTTGCAGTCTTGTTGCAGGCAACTATTCGATCCACTCGGCCGTCAACGGCTCTATATATGTAAAAAAATAAGATATATAAATTCAATTTCCTATTTGGGTCCAATATTTTATCTATGAGTAGAGTATACAACTGATTTTTGTAAATATTGTTAATGTTGTTATTGTAAATAAAGAATGTATCATATTTTAAATTCAATCATTTTATTTATTATCTTCCCGACTACGATAGACATTAGAGTAACCCTACCCGAATTGATGTTATATTGTGTAACGAAGTACACGTCTAACAAGCAATGTGCAAAAGTTCGTTAAAATATGCGCACATGAGAGAGTTGGGCGAATTCTCACTTAATTTGATATAAACGCGTAATTAAACCCATAACATTGCATGTTACAAAGTATTTAGGACACCTTAATGTGTAGAGTGTGTAATAAATTTTGTTAGTATCTTACTAACAAAATATTTCTTTATTTATAACTACCTAAGGCCCGCGGTTTCACCTGCGTTAAATATGATCAAACATTACTATATAAAAGTAGCTTAAGTCAAATATCTCCCTGTTATCTATCTGCGAAATATTGTCAAAATCGGATCAGCAGTTTTAGAGATTAACCGGAACATACTGACGGACAGACAAAAATGTTATAAATGATGTTTCTGTTATCAATTCCGTATGACAATAGTCACATATGCATTTAGAAGAAAAAAATGATATTACGGACAGACACTTTATTTATAAGTAGACAAATAAATTTATTAGTAGGAAGCTACTGTAAGAATTAAAAGTGGCTTCACGGCACTGTAACTGAACACATTATCGTGTTTTTCACGCCCTCCCACAAGGGTCCCCGAAGGGGTAGGCAGAGCTACATAGGTAATTTCCGCCAGGATTATATTCTAGGTGCCAACGTGACAGATGGCGAGACCATCACACCACAAGCACGACTGTACCTATAATACGCCTTTGTATCTGTACTTAGGTCAGAAAAACTCATTGGTTCAGTCGTGATTCGAACATGTGATCCATCTCTCAGGCAACTCTAACCACTCGGCCACCACGGCTTACTTATCGTGTTTCGTAAATACAGAATACACATTGTGTACACTCTGGGATTACCTTTCAATGCTATTAACACTTTCAGTATAATCCCACATGCAGCTTGCTATCACATCGTGAGCACAGTACAACCACGTGTGAAGGAGCGCACGGCGCGGATTAGTCTTTATACACTGGGAGCTCGATTGCTTTCCAAACTATACTACAGGCTCTTAATGGATATTACACGTAGGTCGATACCTACGGCCTTTTTTGTTTTTCGAGTGGGAGACTTTTTTTGTACCCCATCGTCCTAGGGGGGGATGAACGGGTTATGTGGGATTTCAACTCACTAAGCCCCCTCGGCGGCCGTCCTCTGTGAATAACACAAGGGTACGGGTAGATGAAATTAGTGAAAGACGTGTTTCAAATACTTCTAGTTCCTTCTCAGCTTAACACATGAAAAATCACTATACGAACTTAAAACCTGTAATCTGGATGACAAAATTAGTCACCAGATCTCATTACAACGAGTTAAATGAGAAGTCCCCAGCAGAGACAAGTTTCACACGCGTAATGTTGATTTCATATCAATGGTCTAGTGATTAGAGCTTCTGACTGCGAAGCTTGTAGTCGCGGGTTTGATTCCCGCTGAGCGCAGATATTTGTATGCTGAACACGAGTATATACATATACGCTTTTGAATTTCTTCTCAAACGTATGCAGGTTTCCTCTCGATGTTTTCTTGACCGTAAAGCTCGTGGTGTGACTAATCATCGCCACGTCTTCTAATTCTAGTCTCCTGAATAGCCCTTTGTTAGCTTAACCTTTTGAAACTAGGTCATTTCCGCCGCCTGAGTTACCGCTTTATACGGAAAAGGTATCGCTGTAGTTTAGACAAAAACGTTAACGGTTCAATTAGCCACTGTATATAGCTAAAGACTCCGACTTTATTACGTATTAGCGCTACTCATAAATAAAATAGTACCTAGTTCTGAGATCTGACATTCTACTCTCTCTGCTAACCCCGGGATGTTGTGTATGTATGGATTCGGCGAAACGTTCAGTAAGTTTACGGTTATAGAACTTTATTTCTTTTAATAATTTACAAATTCACCCCCAGAGAAAAATAATATATAAATATATATATAGTTAGGTTAGTGTAGTGGCGGAAAGCATAATAGGTAGGTATATTTGTTTGCTATTATAATAATATGTAGTCAAAGCAAGACATTGGATGGAACCATGACAAAACAGTGCGTACAAATCAATAATTATGTTAAAGTTTAAATACTTAATGCGACTAACTACCAAGTGTTCATCAATGCTCAACAGTGCTCAACAATGCTCAACAGTGCTCAACAATGCATACGATACAGTATATTACTTTATCGTATGCATTATACGATACAGTATATTACTGTATCGAATGCATTGTTGAGCCGTGGTGGCCGAGTACTTCGGGTGGTTGCCTGTGACACAAAGTTCGCAAGTTTGAATCCCGACTGTACCAATGAGTTTTTCTGAACTTAAGTACAGTGATTAAGCACACCTGAAGGAAAACATCGAGAGGAAACCTGCATACGTCTGAGAAGAAATCCAAAGGCGTATGTATAGTCGTGCTTGAGTAACGGCGGTGGACTCGCCATCTGTGATGGAAAGTGGGTGTATGGGTACTACCTATACACCTCTGCCTACCCCCAGGGGACCCTTGTGGGAAGGCGTGAGGATATATTATTTATACATTACGCATTGTTATGTACAGTTACTATACCAATACCTATAGACAACATCGTTAGCGTTGCAATTCGGTCTTAGGAAAAGTTAGGTTGTAAAAAATTCCCACTATTTGAAATAGCTAATAGGTTTTGAACTTATTGAGTGACATATTAATTAAATCGAATATAGTTTATATGTAATTCAATATGAGTAGGCACTTACAAAACTTATTATCCGCGATTTGTGGTGTGCCCAGTCAGACCGTACTCAACCTACTCAACACATGCCTACCCCTCCCTCTATTCTTTTGAAGTCCTACGTAATTCCGCCTTTAATAGATCACGGGTATAATATTCTTACCGTCAAATGTACTGTGTGGCAATTCATCAAATGATATTGAATTCAGTATTCGCTTTTGGGCAAAACAAAGGACATATTGTCTCCCATTTTATTCAGCGTAGGTAATATTTGGGCAATTTTGTGTTACACTTATAGTATGTACAGATATAGAACAATAATATTAACTAGTTAATTTTTGGGGAAAAGTTACGAAAATACTTGAGAACTTTTTGTGTTACGGTGGAGTTTGTTCTCGCCTATTTTCTTAAAAACACCTCGTTGTAAATAAAGAAATACAACCTATAATACATACCATAAAATTTACTAGAAAACCCCGCCGTTATGCCCGCGCCAAATTTCAATCAAAATATTTTTTTATTATTTCACATAGGCCTAGATGGGCCCTTCTAAAACGTCGGTTCGGGTTGGTCGTTTCCATGGAGAAGAATTTCAAAGTGACATTTATTCTGGAAGAAGACATCTGTGTTAATTCAAGAAATAATCCATCACTTTGCCATGTTTCGTCCGATTAGATTTAATGTCTTCGCGTGAAAAAACAACAAATATCATACGCTACCTGAATCTTAAATCCGTAACACTTTCCCATAATTTCCATCCAATTTATTTAAGAAATTCTAAGTGCTTAATATCGGCCCCAATAATAAATCAAGCAATTAAATATTACACTGAAACAATTCAAATTACGAATGACCTACTGCCTAATTCCGCATAGCGAAGTACCCTAATAATATTTCTTGCCTCAAAAGGTGTGTGGATTCTACCTATACACCTCTGCATACCCTTACGAGGCCCTGTGTGGGAAGGCTTGAGGATATTATTATAATTCAAGTTACGAATGACTTACTGCCTATTTCCGCATAGCAAAATACCCTAATATTATTTTATATTTTTTTCTTGCCCCAAAAGACTTCAAGTGTATTAAGCAAATTTTAAATATATCAATAGGATCATAGCGACTACGTTCTAAAGGAACCATCATAACTTTTATCATAAGCGGTTACTGTAGCGTCTAGAGTAACTAGCCTATTGGCACTTGCCAAACTAGTAGTGTCTCGTGTTACCAACCTACCGAGAGGAAGCCATGCTAACAGCATATTAATAGAGGTAGAGCGTAACGGGTTTCGCGTCGAATTTGGAGCTGCCCGACTGGGGCAGGACCTCCACCTTATAGAAGTCCGTAGCCAAATAACAAATTTTTTTGTGTTGTGTTCCTACACGGTGAATAAGGTTTCCAGTAATAAGCTCCTTGGGGAGGGGGAGGATTGTTACATTGTGTTGGAAGCAGAGGGATTAAACACATTATGCTGCCTACACACTATGCCTACAAACTCCCCGAACACAGAGTGGCAACGCGCAAGTGATAATTCGGTATCGTAAACGTAAATAGGCTACGGTAACCGTTTCCCATCAGGTGGGCCGTATGCTTGTTTGCCACTCTTGTTGTATAGAAAAATAAATGATAATAATATGGCAGAAGACCATGATTAATAGGATGCCATGGTCTTCTTCCAGTACAGCCGTTCTTTGTGTAGTTCTGAAAACTTTACTCACTGCTTACTTTGGAACAATGCCATTTGGCTGCAATATTTTATTGCAGAAGGAAGAATTATGTGAAGGTCCCAATGGGAAATCTATTTTCGAATGGGCGATTTCGATTTCCGTCGTGGCTATCTTTAAAGTGGTCATAATTTGAAAGAGGCAAGAATTTTACTTGTCGTTTACTACGTTCAAATTTGGACGCAATGAGCCGTGAAGAAATTGTGAAAGTGTATTTTCGGTACCAAATTCGAGTAAATTGATGGCGTCTTTTGTCAACTCCGTCACCAGCTCCGATAGCCGTGATCGTCTAGTGGTTAGGACCCTACGTTGTGGCCGTAGTAACCCAGGTTCGAATCCTGGTCACGGCAGTGATACACTGTCTCGGCGGAGCAAATTTTTGCATTCATATGAATTAAATGAGATATTTTTAAAAAGGAAGATAATTTATTCAAAATGTTCATGCGTTATCTCCTGTATTTTTTATTTTTATCTATATTTTTTTATTAGAACCTCTGCCTACCTCTTCCTCTTCTCAGACTCTTGTGGTTTAGATAATGATTCAATGCATATATGATATCCTCTGAAAAAAAAAATTATATATATTTTCACACCTTCCTACAAGGATCCCCGAAGGGGTAGGCAGAGGTGTATAGGTAGTAGGTACACACAGCACCCACATGAAATATAAGGCAGTATAAAGATACGAGTGTATTAAAACCCACCGCTCGTTATAAATCTGCTATCTCCCCCCCCTCCCCCCCATACGCTCCCCTGTGAGTGGACGTTAATGCATGTTCATCCTTAAGATAACGAGCTCCGCTCCAGCTAAATTACATTTTGCGAGCGGGTGTGATGAGAACAGAGATTTGGATGTCTTACAAAGCCATACATTATCTGGTTCATTAGCATTCTCATTAGCAACTCTGGTTGCTTTGAGATTTAATGGTGAGCTTAATGAGATTATGTAAGAAACGGGAATTATTCTCATGCCTGTACATTATGTAATTGCGACATCAGATGTGTCCTAAACTGAAGGTATTGTCCAAGTACCTTACCTTTATCAGTGTCATAATAAATGGGAGCCGTGGCTGAGTGGTTCGAGAAATCGCCTACAAAATCAAGATTGTAGGTTCGAACACGAACTGTGCCAATGAGATCATACAGGAAAGATGCTTGCCACCTTTAGCTACATTTAAGATGGACAGACGGATGGTTTATGGACAGACGGACGAAAGGACCCTTTTGAAGTATACCACAATAAAACAATACTTGAAGCCAATTTAAAGCATAGAATTTCGCTCATCTATTTTGGAACAAGCTGTCGTATGTTCTTTAGTACAAATGTCTTCAACACCACCTGTCACGTTGAAGACATGTTCGGTTAAGTATCAAAGGATCCCGGAACTATTCGGTCATAATTTAAAAATCTGTCAATGTAGTATTTGACAAGTAGAATGGAGTGGTTGTCATTTAACCATCGTTGCAGGTATTATCCACATGTAAAATAGTACATAAGAAATATACGATTGAATATCCATGATGAAGCCGAATTACATTGGTATGAATTATCAGAACACTTAAAAGGAAAGGGGTAATTCTTAGTTTAGGTTTAAATGGCTGAATGGTTCCGACTCGATACTTGATTTATAAAATCATATCTTCTCGCCTTTCCACTACGGTCTCCGAAGGGGAAGGCAGACGTGAAATAACAGCCAACAAAAAATAAACAAAATAATCGCTCCGCCGCGACAGTGTATCACTGCCGTGACCAGGATTCGAACCTGGGTTACTACGGCCACAACGTAGGGTCCTAACCACTAGACGATCACGGCTGTCGGAGCTGGTGACGGTATTGACAAAGCTTACCAACAGTTTGGTCCAACTAAGTATCGGAAATTCACTTTCACAATTTCTTCACGGCTCATTGCGTGCGAAGTGAGGAATTCGAATCAAATGGACTTGATTTCACAAAGTACATAATGAACTGCAATTAAAACACAAAAATAATTATATTACCGTTTTCATTTATATCCTGCAGCTGCCGTAGTAAAGAAATAAAGACTGAAAGGAACTGAAAAGACTGAAGTAAAAAGACTGTGTTGTATTTCTTATCTTTGAGCTAGTTTTAGGTTCGAATCTCGCAATATAAGTAAGTAAAAATGTTATTGTGGAAACAGGCATTTTAATTTACTTTACAATTATAGCGCCGTAGTAATAAGCCGTGGTGGCCAAGTGGTTCGAGTAGTTGCCTGAGACACAAAGATTGCAAGTTCGAGTTCTGACTTTACCAATGGGCTTCTCTAAGCTTAAGTACATTGATAAGTCACACCACGAGCTTTACGGGAAGGAAAACCTGCATACGTCTGAGAAGCGATTCAAAAGGCGTATGTATAGTCGTGCTTGCTCGCCTCTCGACTTGCTCGACTCACCACCTATCACGTTGGCATCCAATATATATATATATCTCTGGCGGAAAGTGGGTGTGTGGGGACTACCTATAATCTCTGCCTACCCCTTCGGGGACCCTAGTGGGAAGGCGTGAGGATAAGTATAGTATAGATGTAAGGAACAAATCGTCAAGTTTGATTGCAAGGCGGATATATCTCTAGGAGTTGCCAATTCACAGAAATACTGGTATGATCTGATAGTATTTCCCTTACGATTGAAGAAAACTACCGCATGTACCTATGTCTAAGGATTATATTATACTAGCGACCCGCCCGGCTTCACACGTGTAGCAGAGCATAATATACACACAAAATGAATAATATGAAGTTATTATTCACTATTAAACGACATTTTGATATGTATTCCTAAATATACCTTAACATTTGTCTGATATAATCCTGACAAAACATAAACTTGCTAGGTGTTTCTAGTTTTCTGATGAGAAGTATAGTATACCTAGTTGTTTTTTTCTATCGTAGGGTCGTATTAACTCATTCCAAGCAATTCACACAAGCCTTAGCAAACTATACATATAAATTTTCCTCATAAATCACTCTATCTATTGATGAAAACTACATGGAAATACCTTCGCTAACAGACAGAGGGACAGATACGACAGGGCACTTGGTTTTATAACATACTAGTTGTCCCGCCCAGCTTTACCTGGGTGGTGAAAAATAAAAGCCACGGTCCCAGCGCCGCCACCTATCGGGTCCAATTGTGAACCTAAGCTATTCTCGAATCCACCTGAAGACACATAGAAAATTTCATTAAAATCGGTCCAGCCATTTACGATTCTTTAAAGGATATACACACACTCATTTTTATTTAAATAGATAGTAGCATGCATGAAGTACCTTACTCACGCCTTCACGCACTCTCACACACGAATCAACACGACTCCATTCAAAGAACATTTCCGTTTAGGTACTTCCTTCCCGGCATTGTTTTTCCAGAAAACATTTTTACACTCAATTGCGAGCGTACGTGGCTAGGTTAGTTTTGGTAGTATAACTGATTTGTTTTATATATAATAATATATAAATATAATATATAATAATATATCCTCACGCCTTCCCACAAGGGTACCCGAAGGGGTAGGCAGAGGTGTTTAGGTAATACCCACACACCCACATTCCGCCAGAGGTATATTAGGTGCCAACGTGACGGATGGCGAGTCCATCGCCGTTACTCAAGCACGACTATACATACGCCTTTGAATTTCTTCTCAGACGTATGCAGGTTTCCTCTCGATGTTTTCCTTCACCGTAAAGCTGG
This sequence comes from Drepana falcataria, assembly GCA_945859725.1. Classification (NCBI taxonomy): domain Eukaryota; kingdom Metazoa; phylum Arthropoda; class Insecta; order Lepidoptera; family Drepanidae; genus Drepana; species Drepana falcataria. The sequence goes on from OX243922.1 coordinate 12,571,530, forward strand.
TGGTGTGACTAATCACTGTACATAAGTTCAGAAAAACTCATTGGTACAGTCGGGATTCGAACTTGCGACCTTTGCGTCGCAGGCAACTGCTCGAACCACTCGGCCACCACGGCTCTTGATTTGTTTTATTAATAATTTCACGCCTTCCTCCAAGGGGTAGGCAGAGGTGTGTAGATAGCACCCTCGCATCCATTCTTCACCAGACATGTTTTCGTATTTCAATTTCTTCTCTTGCATATGCAGGATTCATTCCTGTCGATGTTTTCATTCACCGTAAAGCTCATGGTATGACTAATCACTGTACTTAAGTTCAAAAAAACTCATAGGTCCAGCCGGGATTCGAACTTCAGCAATCTTTGTGTCGAAGGCAACTACTCGAACTCCCGGCCACCACGGCTTTTTCATTAACCTTTCGCCATAACATTTCACCATAAACATTCCTGGTCAATTAGCAGGAATGTTTATGGTTGGTAACCAATTATTCATGTCCCAAGCTAAGCTGTTGAAGCCACTAGAGTAGTTTCTATGTAGTTGTGAAATTCCTCAAGAACGAAACTAAAGGCAGTTTTTAAAGTGCACCGTTGATTATAAAGTCCTGAAATGACCCGCTTTTGAGTAAGGATACTAAAGCGATTGGGGAGCTTGGGGTAGCCCCCAATAGTGCAGTACTACTGATCTTCGCGAACGATGATAATATTATAATGCTAAATTGTACACCTAAGGGTACTTGACACTGTAAAATGACTCAAAGTTCAGGAAATGAAACGCTCCTTAGGGACTAGGGTGAATGTTGATGAGCCCCGTGAAAACATTCATTGCTGGTTGGTTTATTTAACGCACCGTGTATTTCCTTATATAATAATCTATAAAAAATTAATAAATTTGGTGTGTCTGTTTGTAATATTAAAATAACCCCTTTTTACTAAATGTATGATAGGATGTATTTACACGGTACATGTACCAAAATGTTTTTTTTTTGTAAAATGTTTGTGTCTGTCTGTCTGTTTGATCCGCCTTATTTCTGAAACGGCTGGCCCGATTTTGACGGGACTTTCACTGGCAGATATCTGATGTTAAAGGGATGTTTATTTTAGAAACTGAACAATATTTACATACATACATATCATCACGCCAAGTCCCTAACGGGGTAGGCAGTATAGAGTGCCAGTTCTCTCTAGACTTACATACCTCTTTCGCTTCGTCCACATTCATCAGTCTCTTCATACATGCTCGTCGGTTTCGAGTACTCTTAACGTTCCCGTCCTTGAGAGTCCGATCGATTTGATCCAGGTAGTTGGAACGTGGCCTTCCTCTGCCTCTTCTTGCACACACTTCTGCTTTGTATATCTGTTTCGTCAATCTTTCTTCACTCATCCTTTCTATGTGTCCAAACCAACGTAACATGCCTTTCTTCATCTTTTCAATCACGCCCTCTTTCACGCCAGTTGATTTGCGAATCTCTTCATTGCGGATTCGATCTAAAATCGTTACTCCGCACATTTTTCGAAGAGATCGCATCTCAACTGCATTCAAGGTATTTTCATACTTCCTCTGACATACCCAGGATTCGCTGCCATACAATAAGGTAGGTACCAATATCGCGTTGTGGACAGCAACTCGAGCATTCTTGCTCAGACTTTTACTGCCCATCAACGCCGACATGGCTCCATTCACCTTATTTCCGGCAGTTATCCTTCTTTCAATATCTTTTTCATACTTTCCATCTCGTGTGAACATGCTTCCAAGATATACAAATTCATTCACTTGCTCTAGAATTTGCCCATTTACCGATATAGCACACTCGGTCACTTGTTCATCTCTTTCGAATACCAGAACCTTAGTCTTGCCAGCGTTTAGGCGCAGCCCCTTCTTTTCACATTCTTCTTTCATTATGGTAACTAGTGACTGCAGTTCGCCCTCTGATGACGCCAGTAAAACCGCATCATCGGCGTAAAGTAGGCAGTTGACCACTAAGTTTCCCATTTTCACTCCACATCCGTTCGTTCTTAGTGCTCTCAGACAGTTATCTAGATATATAATGAACAGCCAGGCAGACATGATACACCCTTGTTTGACCCCCGACTTCACATCAAACCAGGGTGACATCTCACCGTTAACCCTAACGCACGCCTCGCTATCACTATAGAGTGATTGCACGGTATGCAGTAGGGAACTGCTCACTCCATATCCAGGCAAAACGTCCCAGAGTTCCTTTCGTACGACTCTATCGTAATGTAAAATTTCGTAAATGCCTTCTCTAAGTCGACGAAAGCGCAGAAAACCTTTTGGTTAATATCCAAAAACTTTTCCACGAATCCGCGAAGCGAGAAGGTTTGATCCATACATCCTCTTCCTGGTCTAAATCCACCTTGGGATTCCCAGAGAAACCTTTCGGATCGCTCTTGCATTCTTATCGTCAGGATCTTCGTGTACACTTTACTAGCTAAGCTGACCAAGCTGATGGCTCTGTAGTTGGAGCAGTCCAACCGTGATCCCTTTCCTTTATAGAAAGGCACGATGACTGCTCGCCTCCAGTCGTCTGGAACATCACCCTTTTCCCAGCAAAGATTGCATAGCAAATAGATGACGTCCCAGACCGCTGGTCCACCGTACTTGATCATCTCAGCCGTAATCCCATCTATTCCCGCAGCTATTACACATTTCAGACTTCTTATCGCTCTTACAATCTCTCCCATACTTATTTTATCCGCTATAGGATCCTCGACAGATTCTGTTGGAGGCAGCTCTATGAGTAGATCAGCGGCATCATCATCATACATATCTTTGTAGAATTCACTCCATCGCCTGAACAATATTTGATTTGTTAAATTTCACGCGGATGAAGTCTCAGGCACAGCTAGTAAATAATATATCTTCATGGCTTCCCACAAGGGTTCCCGAAGGGGTAGGCAGAGGTGTATAGGTAGAACCCACAAACTTTCCGCCAGAGAAGTATTTATACGTATAAAATCAATGTCTTATGTTTGTGTTCTAGGTAGAAGTTCCGGGACTTGTGATTAGTTAGGCTGTTTTAGGACTTCCTCGAGGGTTCCTGCCTCGAAAGAAGAGAATGACCGATCGCAATGAAATTTGTATGGTATTGCAACTACTATCAAACATAAATACATATCATACACAGGAGGCAGAGATAATGCTCTACTGGATTCTCTCTTAAATGAATAGCTTCGTTTACACTCTTCAGTCTCTTCATCAGTGTCAAGAACTCTTGACGTTCCCGTCCTTGAGCGTCCGATTGATTTGATCCACGTAGTTGGAACGTAGTTTTCCTCTGCCTATTCTTGCACACACTAAATCTATACATATATATAGGAGATCCCATTTTTGAACTCACTCATCACGAAATCTCAGGAACTATAAGGCTAATTGACTTAAAATGTGGTGGAAGTATTCCTTACGCGATGTAAGAACGGATTTTATAAAATCCCATTTTAGCTATAAGAGCCGTGGTGGCCGAGTGGTTCGAGCAGTTGCCTGCGACGCAAAGGTCGCAAGTTCGAATCCCGACTGTACCAATGAGTTTTTCTGAACTTAAGTACAGTGATTAGTCACACCACGAGCTTTACGGTGAAGGAAAACATCGAGAGGAAACCTGCATACGTCCGAGAAGAAATTCAAAGGCGTATGTATAGTCGTGCTGGAGTAACGGCGATGGACTCGCCATCTGTCACGTTGGCACCTAATATACCTCTGGCGGAAAGTGGGTATTTATAAAACTCAACTTTTTTTTTAAATACGTTTTTACCTTTTGCCTCCTAGGGCGAAAAACGATTTTTTTTTATTTTTTCACCCGGGTGAAGCTGGGCGGGACAGCTAGTGATTTATATATAATATGTATTTTTTTAACTAGGGTAGGTGCACCATTTCTCGAAGCAAGGGGCTTAAGAATCTAACTTACCTCATATGTAGAATACACACAATATAATGTAGAAGCTTGCCGTCATACTCCCTTTAATTGGTTCGTTTTATGAACACTCACCACATTCGCGGTATTATTAGTATGCAGACGTGATTTTACAAGAAATAGTTAAAAATCGAAAATGATTATGAAGTTTTTTCATGAAAAAAAAACTCGAGAGGTGTCAAGGGACACCCGGATGGAACGAAGTTCAAGAAGCACACGTCACTCACACGGGGGTTATAAATATACAGCAAATAATAGGTAATCTGTAAGACAACAACCTATTTGTATTAACGCCGCCATTTCTCACCTAACAGACTACGTGACGACAAGAAACAAAAATAAACAAACAAACCTTTACCTAACCCAACCTACGTACCCAACCTACGTACCCAACCTACGCACCCAACCTACGTACCCAGGCAGCTGCACCAAATGAACTATTGCACCCATCACTGAGGAAACCCTATCAATTCCATACAGCCATCACCCAATCAGAAATCGACCAACACTGTTCAGCATCCACAACCCAAATATTTACCGATGGCAGCAAATCAGACGATGGCAAGGTTGGCGCAGCAATAGTGGCTCACACTCCTGATGGCAACAAAACCGTCATGAAGTTCAAACTGCACGGCTCGTGCACAATATTCCAAGCCGAGCTGCTGGCGCTGCTAAAGGCCTGCGAATGGATCACCGATACCAATCAACAAGAAGTTGTAATCTGCAGCGACAGCAAATCCAGCCTAATAGAAATCTCTAACATGAATTCCATCAATCCCTTCGTAAATTCAATCCATGCACTACTCCATAGATACACCGGACTTATCAAATTCATATGGGTCAAGGCCCATATTGGACTCGAAGGAAACGAAGACGCAGATCAAGAAGCAAAAACAGCAGCCGAAACTCAATGCGCCCCCGAGTACACTAAGATCCCACTAAACCTAATTAAAAAAAAAATAAAGGACATAAATAAAATTGAAAGCAATAACATATACAGAACAAGCCAAACTGGAGCCCACACTCGGGAGTGGTGCCCAAACCTTGAAGTTATCGACGAACTCTTCAACAAAATAAAGCCAAGCTTCTCCCTCACACAAGTGCTGACTGGACATGGATATCACAGGGCATACCTGCACCGCTTCAGGATAATAAGCAGCGACTTATGTCCCTGTGACTCCAGCAGCGTGCAGACAATAGACCACCTTCTGCGTTACTGCCCCCGCTTCGAGACCAACCGAATTGACCACGAGACACTATGCAAACACTTAAATATTGACTCCTTCAACCTACACCAATTAATTCAAAGGGAAAACGGTCTAAAATCCTTTCTCAACTTTATAGACCATATCGTTAAAAACCTGAAGTCATTCAATGGAACCTAACAAAAAAAAAAAAAAAAAAAAAAAAAAAAAAAAAAAAAAAAAAACTTATAATAAATAAAAATAAAATAAAAAAAAATCTAATAAATAAATAATAATCAAAAAATATATGTCATAATAACAAGAAACATCATTAAAAACAATTATCATAATTTCCTCTAACTAAGCAGTCAACGCTACTTCAAAATGGCCGAAAATACGTACAACCCAAAATGCTTAATACTTATAAAAAAAATTCAACTTAAAACTCTCTGTGCTAAGGAAGCCTGTACCAAATTGCAGGGTCCTTAGCACCAAATCTGACTGCTTAGTTAAAAAAAAAAAAAAACCCAACCTACGTACCCAACCTACGTACCCAACCTACGTACCCAACCTACGTACCCAACCTACGTACCCAACCTATGCACCCAACCTACGTACCCAACCTACGTACCCAACGGTTGGGTAAGAATGTCGTGACAACTTTTCTTAAGAATGTCGTGACAACTTTTCGTAATATTTAATATAGCGATAAGGAACTTCGTTCCAAAACTCCACAAACAAATCATTAAGGCCACAAAGTATGAATCGCGGATGCCACGAAAATTCTACTTCCTTTTTTAGAACCACTCGGCCATCACGGCTTACTAATAAAATACACGGCTTCAATAAAATCCCTATGAAAATCAGAGAGCAACCATCAAATTTCTTTAAAATTGGTTGAACGCGCGATCACTATGTTACACTTATTAGATATTTTGAACTACGCAACGCATTTCAACGCGATTTCCATCAATAGATAGCGATTAATAGAATGTTTATTATGCGTTCAATAAAGTACTACTCAAGAAAGTAGGTCAGTAATGGTATACATATATGTATGTATATGAGTAATAGGGATAAAGTGTGTGCAAGAAAAGGCAGAGGAAGACCACGTTTCAACTACCTAGTCAAATCAATTGGACACTCAAGGACGGGAAACTCAAGAGTACTCGAAACCCGCGAGCATGTATGTATAAAGAGACTGATGAATGTGGATGAAGCGAAAGAGGTATGTAAGTGTAGAGAGAACTGGTGCTCTACTCTCTCGCCCTACCCAGTTATCACCTCGGTGTGATGATACTTATGAATGTTCAATCTAACGCGAAATAGGACGTAGAACTAGTTTAAAAATATTTACTAACGATTAATGTATATTTCGTATTTCTCATTAATATAGTTATACACGTAAATAATTTATGACAGTTTGTAACCAACAGACCAAAGGTGTTGCTAACAACCCCTGTGAGGCAAAACTTTTGGGACGCAACTTTCGTTATTATTGTCGTAACCAGAAATTATGCAGTGCTCCAACTTACACAATAATTCGTGTTACAACCAATCTGTGGGGAAACGATAATATATTTTTTCACCTAGTATCCAATACTGAACTTGAAAATGAAATTGAAGTAGGTACAATTTATCAAGTAAATATTATTTATAATTTTTGTAAATTAGCACAACGTGGTCATTTACGCTAATTTGGACAATCAATAAAAGTAAAAAAATACATATGAGTAACAATAAATAAGTTTAATTATACATTTATCTGTCTGTCATGTTGGAACCTAAAATATATCTCTAGCGGAAAGTGGGTGTGTGGGCAGTACCTTTACACCTCTGCCTACCCCTTCGGGGACCCTTGAGGCGTGTGTATACCCAAATATAACCAAATTATTTATATAAAACCATTGCGTTAATGAATTTAATTCCCCTCAACTGAACGCATAGCTCGGGCAAATAATTGAATCAGAATATTTTGTGCTTGGTAATTTGGAATTTCCCACAAGTGATCCTACTTCGGAATGGAAGCAATTTAGGGCCTCACGAATCATGATATATATATTTGGGGTTGCAACTGCGTAAACACATTTTTGGATATATTTGCACTCCATGGATTTGCTAAAGCCGAGCTATTTGCTAAATATTTGGTATTGAACTATTATTTCAGAGCTATGTATAGATCTACAAAAGTCATCTACAAAAACGTCCCTTAGTATTATAGTAAGGGACGATTCTTCCTCATAGTTTATAGTGTAAGTTTGCAACCTTCCACTAATGTTTATGTATGATTACCTATGAGTGCACACGCACACAACAATTAATAGAGTCGGGTCGTACTCCCCGCATCCGTCGACCCCTCGACTGGAAATTGGTCGGGCGCTTCTCCGTGGACGGCACACTCAAGCATATCTATACTCAAGCACGTGTCGGATTTGTTCATACTGTGGAAATATTTTTCGTGCAATCGCTTGCATCGCTGCGGAAAATACACATATTTCATGTATACGTTTACTGTCCACGGCTTGAGACATTTTGTAGGAATTTGTCGGCATATGGTAGCGCGTTACCTTACTAAGTTCGGATCTTGGAATTATTATATTTGCTTATCACCGCGCATATCATGCTTGTTTGAACAGACAATTGAATGTGGATGAAGCGAAAGAGGTCTGTAAGTCAAATGTGAACTGGCACTCTACTCTCTTTAGCTACTCCACTCCGTGAGGAACTCTGAAATGGCTCCATCACAAATTTTATATTCTTTAGAGATATTATTGAGAATAATGGGATTTGGTTCCACTCAAATCACACGAGTTGCGTTATTCATACAATAGACAACAATAAAACTTTTACAAGTGTTTCATACACTTTATTGCTTGACAGATATTATTCGCCGTAAAATCTCAAACAATCACATTTATAACGACGAAACGAGCGGCTCCCTGGGCTTCGGGTACGAGTTCTAATAGTGGGTACATAACTATTTACAAAATTAATGTACTATATACTTACATTTACAGCGAGTAATAGAACAAATGTAGTCATAGTTTGCTAAAATGTTTGGTAATATAAATCCCACTGATTAAGACATTAACATACGATTAGGCTCATATAATAAATAATGTGTATTGAAAATATGAAACAAATGCCTATTGCCTATTCTAATGAATGATATATGAAGCATACTTTACATAAATCTCTTAAATGGTACACATATATATATATTGGTCAAGAATAAATAAATACAATTTTGTTAACTATTAAAATTCGTTCCAGACTCCCCGGGCAAGGGGCGCCCGCGAGGCACTGACAGAGAGGAATCACAGATTGACAGAGCTTAGAGAGTAGGGCTTAATAGAGGAAGCTGGAGGGTGGGGGGCGGGGCGAGGGCGCGGGGCGAGCGAGGCGAGGATGGAAGGCGCCGAGGGCCGCTTCGTTTGTGGAAGAGGGCCTCTCCTCGCGCACACGCAGCTGCGGCAGCCGCCACGCAGCACACGCCGCCGTGAGCGCATGTCGATTGAGAACCCAATACGCAACCGCATTCAATGCAGAGTGCGCGTAGCCGAGCAGCAAAGTATACTGCGTCACAAGCCAAGGAATGCGAAGCCCGAGCGCGCTTGATATGACGACTACAGCATGCGGACACCAGCACACAGCGAAAATCCCGGCGATGCACATGAGTACGTTGCCAAGGTGCCGTCGAGATCGCAGCGTCGACGTCTGTGGTTGCGGCCCGAGCAGGCTTGGCTGTAGCTTCTTGCCTCTGACGTCACCAACGTCGACAGCGTCTCGCCTCTCCCGTGGCCCCACTCCGGCGACGATGATGACGTGAGTGGGTCGCCTCATCAGTGGTACTGGCAAGGGTAGCTCTCCGTGCGCCGCTCGCGCAGTGAGTGATAGGGCCGTGAGCTTGACGCGGACTGCCCAGTGGCACCTTGCTACTGCCACCACTGGGAAGCAGTAGGCGACCAGAGCGTGCGCAACTGCCAGCGGCGGGCACCACGTGCATGTCGATGTCAGGGCGGCTGCTCCTGTGGCGTAAACAGAACTAACGTTGCTCAATTTAATCTCTTTTTATTTATAACTGGCTTGATATTTTCTTAAAATAAGAGTAGTACGAGAGTAGAAGAGAAAAAAATATAAGGCACCTTTATGCCTATAGGCCATGCCACCTCTTTAAAGTACATCATACATGAGCCCGATCCAGCCAGATCAGAATATGAGCTAGATCAAAGAGAAGGTGCCTGTAATGACGTATAGGGGAGGTCAAAGTGATTAAACTGGATACTGGAGAACTGGCGCTCTATAATCTCTGCCTACCCCGTTAGAGACTTGGCGTGATGATATGTATGTATGTATGTATGCATCAGAGACGTCGACAAGCGCCCTGCTCTTCAATTTGTAATGATAAATCTGATATCGTGATTAAACTGATGGCAAAGCCATCTGTTACATTGCTCATTGATGAATCTTGTCATATCTTTTAGAAAGTCGTTTAGGAACTTCATTCTAGCAAACGTGTGAATTACCTTTGACGCGCATCCGACTTAATATTATCTATGCGGAAGTTTGTGAGGTTATTTGTTACTTAAACACGTCAGAACGGCTAAGCGGCAAAGAAATTGATTATTAGCTGGATTTAACCAGAATGTACTTAATCCATCAAAAAATCCGATGTGGGTGTTACCGAGGAGCACAGTTGATATAGAACTCTACGGAAATTGTTGTTTACCCAACAATAGCGCCGCGATCCAGACGGCGGCGACTGCGAGCGATGGCCGTGCGCAGATCGATGTCCGCCCCCTGCGTACGGCACCGCACCGGTCCGCTGCTATTGCTACAAGGGACAGCGTGCTGGCCGCTACTGGGAAAGACTGCAAAAAATATATATGTATATATATATGCTCAGAATGCAAGCAAAACGACCCGCCGGAGAAATACTTTATCAGTAAACTAGCTGTGAGCCGCGGTTTCTCCGGCGGCTATAATTTCATGATCTTTTCTAGCAATAAATATTACCTATGTCACTCAGGGTCAATGTAGCTTTCTAATGGTGAAAGATTTTTTTCAATCGGCAAAGTAGTTTTTGGGTTTATTCATTACAAACATACACACCCACAAAAATACTCTTTATAATTTTAAAATGGTCTTTCCTCTTTATAATATTAGTTTAGATAATAAAAATCTTGGGACAATTCGACATAAATTGACATAGTCCCAAATTAAGCAAAGCTTGTGTTATGGTAGCTAGACAACGGACATATTTACTAATATAGATAGATATATACATAAATACATAGGACACCCAAGACTAGGGTACAAATACTCGTGTTCATCACACAAATATCTGCCCTCACCTCAAGTTTCGCAGTCAGGAGCTCTAACAACTAGACCAGACGGGAGAAGTATTGATATATGAACGGGCTTCCTAGAGAACCGTCATGTCACCATCCGGTACAATGACGTCCCAGAAAGACTTTATTTTGAAGCTAAGAGCTAACGAAGGAAGTTGATCTCGGGCTACGGATATAGCTAAGGGCTTGTTATTTACCGTCACAAGATTCGTTGACATTCTTTATACGTACTAAAAATGTGCACTTCTGTATGGCAATTACCATATTGTATGTCTTCGAGACCATTAAATATGTTAGTCCTTTTTAATCATATTTACACATAAATTGGATCTCACCTCAATATAGTATGTAACATGACACGGCAAGTGGTGTATCCTGGCTGCTCGGGTAGCTGCGAGAGGAGCGCTCGCGGCACACACGAGGAAGTCCGCTGCGCATGCGCTTAGCATCTGAGGAGTGCGCAGCCGTGACGCTCCGCCTGAAGCTAGTGCGGCCATCAGGCTCACATTACCTGGGTAAAATAAACTAAATATATAACAGTTGGCCCCGCGGTTTTTGCGGGGTTTCCACGTAAATTATGTTCTCTTAAGCAGATTATTTTCTGTAATAAATATATCCTACACACATACAACACACACACAGATATACGCAAAGTAATTTATAGGTACACAAATATCGTCCAGCCCAGTCCATAACGGGGTAGGCAGATACAATAGAGCGCTAGTTCTCCCTAGACTTGCATACCTCTTTCGCTTCGTCCACATTCATCAGTCTCTTTATACATGTTCGCCGGTTTCGAGTACTCTTGACGTTCCGGTCTTTGAGTGTGTAAAGTAAATTATAATTAAACATATTACTATGTACTTTAATGTAACATTTCTCTATTATTGTGAAGTGCAGGGTCTACTAACACAGGCATTGTTTGCTAATAAATACTTATTATTATTATTAAGCTGGTTGGTTAAAAGATGAGTGAAGAAAGATTGATGAAATAGAAATACAAAGCGAAAGTGTGTGCAAAAAGAGGCAGAGGAAGACCACGTTCCAACCACCTAGATCAAATCGATAGGACACTCAAGGACGGGAACGTCAAGAGTACTCAAAACCGACGAGCATGTGTAAAGAGACTGATGAATGTGGACGAAGCGAAAGAGGTATGTAAGTCAAGAGAGAACTGGCGCTCCTTACTCTCTGCCTACCCCGTTAGGGACTCGGCGTGATGATACGTATGTGTATTAGTATTAATCTGTGTGTTTATTCATTTAACCTTTGGCTTTTGACAGACAGGCTTCTTCAAAATATACCCAAAACTAAAAACATTCCACACAGGAAGATTCCCATAGTCTTATAAAAGCGTCCATATTGACAGTACGTGCAAATAACTTATGGAAATTGAAAAGTTGCTACGTCAAGACTCAAGTTTGGAACAAGTTTGGGACTCTAGACTACGAGTGAGGTCATGAAATGTAATATCAAGAATAACTTTTATTTAAATTATATTCTCGCAATCACAAATTGAATAAGATTGTAGTAATATTTAGGTAATTTGGTTATATTCGGTCGCTATCAAAATGATAACCAGGGTTTGAGTTCTGTAGGAATATTTAGGTCCTGTGACGACCCTGCAAATAACTTGGGACAATTCCACACAAATTGACATCGGCCCAAATTAAGCAAAGCTTATTTTATGGTAACTAAGCAATGAAATATTTAATTACATATATAGATATACATAGGCCATCCAAGATCAAGGTACAAATACATAGTGTTCATCACACAACCTCCCTCCCTCACAGGCCCTCACCGGCTCTAACCACTAGAACAGACGGCCGTCCAACGACATATGTTCCCCGGGTGCTACTTAAATGAGCAGCTAAAGAGGGACTGGGTCCCACATATGAGTAATTCTAAGGTTTAGTTGCCTTAATGGAGCAGTGCAGGAGCACCGTGTGCTTATTATACATATTATATTCCTCTCACCTTTTTCCTTCACCGTAAAACTCATGGTTTGACTAATCACTGTACTTAAGTTCAGAAAAACTCATTTGTCAGTCGGGATTCAAACTTGCGATCTTTATGTCCCAACAACTACTCGAGCCAGTCGCCAACCAAGGCTTTAAATAACTAATATGCTACAAGAATTACCACAATGATAGCAAACAGTCGTTCGTAAGCCTGGTGGTAAGCGGGGTATTAGCGCTGTACTGTATTGGAAGGCATGGTACATGGTACGTCTTAACGGTGTAAGAAATCCTATTTTCCTTACCAAATACTCCAATTAGTGAGACGAGAATATAGAGAGCAAGTAGCATGGCCACCGCATGCGCGCGAGTCTCCTCGCCCGTTCCCTCAGCATCGCTCGCGTTACTGTACATTACGACGCATCTCCGATCACTGCAACATGGAAAAGTATGAAATATTCTTAATAAAAATATGGCATCGTATGTCAGTCACAGGATAGGCTGAGAAAGTAAAGCGCCAGTTCTCTCTAAGCTTACATTTACATATATACAGACAAACAAATTTATTATTTGCAAATATTAAAAGAAGAAAAAGAAGATGCTGAAGAAAGAGGTCAAGAGAGACCTGGTGCTCTACTCTCTGTGCCTACTCTATATGTGTGTATTTGCAAATACGTTTATGGTAGAGTATGTGAATGCGTAATAATTGTGAAATAAAGCGAAATAGTTGTGCTAAGATAGCCTTTAAAATATATATTCCCAAAAGTTCGCAAAAGTTCTTTTGACTGTAGTGAATGTTTTAAATAATTACGTTAAATCCTACTAATATCATAAATGTTTGTGAAGTTTTTCTTGCTTTTTTCGCAAAAACACGTGCAAGTACCACACGGAATTGGATGAAATTTCGCACAAGGATAGACTGTTAACTGGATTAACACATAGGATGCTTTATGCCAGAAAATAATCCAGAACTACAGCATGGAGCTCCTCAAGAAGGGTTTGAAAAGGTTTGTAGGCTAGGTACCATCAGGCGCTCCGCATGCTTGTTGGCCACTAATGTGGTATAAAGAAATCTACCAATTTTAGAAGGACTAATTTTACGCGGGTTAAACCTTGGGGCAAAGTTAGAACTTTATTATCATTTTCAAACCCTGGAATTCCTGTGACAGTTTGACGTTATAACACGAGACACCAGAAGTGATCTTTTATTTGTGTGCTACTGCTAAAAGTTAGTCTTATTGTTTTCTTAAGTGGCGGCGACAGACTGGCCAAGGCACGGAAACTTGGCTCGAAATTGTCTGGAGCTTTTAAGTGCTTCTGCCCGTTGTCAAGTGAAAAACTGCTGCTGGTTTGGTAATAATATAGTCTTTATTTTTTAGTTCTGGAAACATTATAATTGTTGAAAACGTATAAAGCTTAAGCGTATATCAAGAAAAAGCTATAGTGCCGCACAAAGCTTCAAAACCCGTCTGGCGTGTTTGACCTTACAAAACAGTTCTTTCAATGTTTCTATTTTAAGCGAATAATTTCGACTGCTTATAGAATATAGTAACGTGTATTAATAAATAATACATAGATATATCTTTATAAATATATATATTTTTTTGTACGTTTGTGTATCTGAACTCTTCCTGGCTGGATCGATTTTAATGAAATTTTTTGTCTTCAGGTGGATTCGAAAATGGCTTAGATTTACAATGGGATCCGACAGGCTGGGCGGGATAGTTAGTAATCTATATATATAAAAATAAATCACCGAAATGTTTGTACGCGCATTACTTCCGAACGACTGAACCAAATAAGATAAATCTTTCATTAATGTATTCTTTATTGTGAGGAGAAGGTTTGTGTGAAAAAAAATATTTATAAAAAATAATTGTAAATTTTAAAAAATCTCTTAAAAGTGAGTGTGCGAAAGAGACAGAAGATAGTGAGACGTTTTCAATATACTGACAAAACTCTGTCAGAGTGACGTTCAGTTGTTAAGCCAGTGTATCTTCAAAAATATTGACAGTAAAGGTGCGTTCCACTACGCGCGCACAGCGATCAAAATGCTCCTATAACCGTTCCACATAAGGACCGGGGTCGTTGTGGTCGCGGCGAAAACGTCAATTATAACGTCATAACTTACGCTCTCGCGACGCTCACGCGATGCTCACGACAACCCATCTAAAAAGGTGGGTCAAAGTGATCGTTGAGAAAATTTGCGGTATTTTCAAAACTCAAAACATATAAAATGGCGACCGTACCTCTTACCAAATATCCAAGAGCCGCCGCAAGACATTTTAATTTATAAATTATTTTAATTATGTATAAAAAAAGTATTATAATTTTTTTAAATATAAATCGATTTAAAGAATAATTATTCAAGATTTTTTTCAAGGCTTACAGATTATAAAATAATCTTTTAAATCTTTTGCTTTCTTTTTAGTAACTCGCCGTTTGTATTATTTACCTGCAAGCTCAAAACACTCTATAATCCATTCCACTTGAGTTTACGATAGTAACGCTAACAAGCAAATGAAACGGGAAAAACTGCGGTCGTGAGCGTGATCGTTGTGAACGCTTAGTGGAACGCACCCTATGGATAGAGATAGACTGACATTTCATTCAAGTAGTAATTTTAACAAGCAACGAATTACAGTTTATTTCATAACAACAAAAGCGAAAAGATGTTTGTTGTGTTTAAGTGTAAGTTTCATGACTAATCGTCGTATTTATTATAAAAAAAATGCCACCAGTAAGGCGTCAAAATATCGGTTGGCGAACACCAGTTCGATCGCAGTGTAACCCAGTTCAATCTTCGAGCCAATGAGACTGAAGGGCAGCGTAGGCAATGGTATTTGCAATGGTCATTATTTCCTGGGGAATTCTGAAGCTGAAGTAAATGAACGCTGTTCGCAGAGATCATTTAGCAGCTACAACAAATTTTGCATGAACATAATCAGTTGATCCAATTGTTCAAAACTGCCCTAGAAGTGATGCCATCGGACAATCAGAAAATAGTGATCAGAGCAGACAAGCGACCTGCAGGAGACGAGAGAGGCATCAATGCACCAATCACAATGTTAAATGATGTTGCCATAGTCGTGTTTGGGGAGAATATGGAGTCTCGCGATATTGTAACGTAACCAAGAAATGATGCCATCATCCTTCAGCGTATTAGTGAAATTAAGATGCTTTACAATACCCATTACTATTTTTTCGAAGAGAGGACAGGATGGATATAATTTTTTAAATAAGATGATTAATCCAGCAAGTGGTATTGTACATACATACATATCATCACGCCAAGTCCCTAACGTGGTATTGTATCAATGCAAAAATTAAAAAAATTTTTAGATTGTTGGCACAACTGTTTATAGGATAAAAAATATGATAATATAAGTTGTGTAAAGTATTAGCTAATTACGTCCGTGTGTTAATCATTCAACTTCTCCTTAATGCTGGACCGATTTTTACGTTTTTTTTGTGTGTGTTCAAGTGGATTCGAGAACGGCTTAGACTAACAATTAGACCCAATAGATGGCACTGCAATCGTGTTTCATGAAATTTAAATTTTCGCTTCCGAAAGAGATGAACAAGTGACCGAGTGTGTTATATCGGTAAATGGGCAAATTCTAGAGCAAGTGAATGAATTTGTATATCTTGGAAGCATGTTCACACGAGATGGAAAGTATGAAAAAGATATTGAAAGAAGGATAACTGCCGGTAATAAGGCGAATGGGCCATGTCGGTCTTCATGGGCAGCAACGGTTGCTGACCACAGCGCGATATTTGTGCCTACTTTATTGTATGGCAGCGAATCCTGGGTATGTCAGAGGAAGTATAAAAATAGCTTTAATGCAGCTGAGATGCGATCTCTACGAAAAATGTGCGAAGTAACGATCTTAGATCGAATCCGGAATGAAGAGATTCGCAAATCAACTGGCGTGAATCAGGGCGAGATTGTAAAGATCTAGAAAGGCATGTTACGCTGGTTTGGACACATAGAAAGGATGAGTGAAGAAAGGGTGACGAAAGAGATATACAAACCAAAAATGTGTGCAAGAAGAGGCAGAGGAAGGCCACGTTCCAACTACCTGGATCAAATCGATCGGACGCTCAAGGACGGGAACGTCAAGAGTACTCGAAACCGACGAGCATGTATGAAGAGACTGATAAAAGTGGACGAAGCGAAAGAGGTATGTAAGTCTAGAGAGAACTGGCGCTCTATACTCCCTGCCTACCCCGTTAGGGACTTGGCGTGATGATATGTATGTATGTACATTTTCACCCATGCGAAGCTGGGCGGGACAGCTAGTTTTAATATAAATATTAAGATTACGTTATTACATAATGCCAATTATACGTTATAAAATAATGCCAATACTGAATATTGACTCCATCTCAGAATATGAAATACAAATATTACCAGTATCTCTTTGCATGCCTCCGTGTGAGCAAATACCTCATGTTTTAGGCAAATAAAATATTCTTATCTTATATTAGATATTTCTCTGAATCGTTATGCTGAAAATACATTTTATTAAAATAGCATATACATTACTCTTGAGCTTGTAAAACAACCAATACTTCAAAGGCTTAGGTCGAAGTAGGCGATGGAAATTTTGATTATATATTTCTGATAAAAAATTACGAGCTACCGTAAATTTTATCATTTACACGCTCAGATACACGCTCGTGTATCTCGGTGCCAAGTTTCATTCAATTCCGTTCAGCTGTTCAGGCGTGTCAGCTGACGCTCAAGTAAGAAATATCCTCACAATATCAAGACTTCCCACAAGAGTCACACATCCGCTTTCCGGAAGAGATATTCTTAGGTACCATAGTGACAGATGTCGAGTCCATCGCTGTTATCCAAGCTCAACTATTTACGCCTTTGAATTTCTTCTCAAACGTATGCAGGTTTCCCCTCTATGGTTTCCTTCACTGTAAAGCTCGTGGTGTAACTAATCACTGTACTTAACTTCAGAAAAACTCATTGGTACGGTCGGGATTCGAACTTGCAATCATTGTGTTGCAGACAAGTACTTAGACCACCATTGCTTTGATAATTTCCAATCTAACGACATCGCGCCATAGAGTAATGAGATCCACATCCATCCACCCACACTTTTAATTTAGGTAAGGACTTAAGTGCGTTTTCTTCTACAATGAAAATAATAAATCCTTTTAACAAAAGACCATCTCATTAGCGATTAATCTCCAAAAAAATATGAAGATTTAATAAAAAGTACTGTCATATTTAACAATCCCCAAGTGCGCCCCAAATCGTCCACGAACTTGTATAGAATACATTTTATATAATTTCATTTTTCTTTAGCATCATCTGGTTGCGTCTTGTAATTGCACCGATTTTATGAACATAAAAAATACAAAGCTACAAAAATGTTCCACCATTAAGGCAACAAAGTTATAAATTCTTTATAAGGGTTCGGAACTGTACGCCGAAGGCGTCTCGCTCGTCGTTATGGGCTCCCACGAAAGTTGCTTCCCGTTCAGCTTTATGTTCATATACATACTTACAGATCTTTTTTCTTCGTCTTCATTCATCAGTCTCTTCATGATCAGCGGTTCTGAGTACTTTGCCATTCCTATCTGGGATTCCTCCACACACAACAAATGTTGTTGTGTGTGGAGGTTCGGTTTTTGTTCATCATACAAACGCTAGACAACACACAGTAGACGACTAATAGTAGAAGATCCGACCTAAGTCGACCTTCACCGAGCTGATAATAGAACGAAACATATTTTATCATGAATTTAGTATATTAGAAAACATTAAAAATGGGTTGGCTAAAAAAGTCCTGGACAGACTATTTTTAATTATTTTTCAAAATATTATGATTTTTAATTAAATGTTGCATCATCAATATAATTAAAAAAAATTATATCGTCATAAGCGCTGTTTTATTGCGAACACGTTGATATAGGGTTGTCTGCAAAAATTCCGGTCCTATTAGGGGTTTGCGAATTTTAAAGATTTTAATTTCAACGCGCTTGGAAATGTGTGACAGAGAGATCCTCGGTGTGTAAACTATGGAGGGTAGAGGTACCTCTACTACCCTTTATATAGTAAACAAATGTTGCAACATTTAATTAAAAATCATATTTTGAAAAATAATTAAAAATAGTCTGTCCAGGTTTTTTTTAGTCAACCCATTTTTTATGTCTTCTAATATACTAAATTCATGATAAAATATGTTTCGTTCTATTATCAGCTCGGTGAAGGTCGACTTAGGTCGGATCTTAGACTATAGCGCCTTTTGTGTGTTCTCTATAGTGACAGCTGGTCAGGCGATCAGCGGATAGCAAAATCTTTTGCACTAAGCTGTAAGTTGCTTGAGCTAATATCTGCTGCAATATTGCAGCCAACCAACGGAAAAGGAGAAGTGAGGCTAAATTAAATTTCCTACACACTATCCAAACAGTTCGCCTAGATGTTGACTTAGTTGAGGAGCTAGTAGTCAAATCGAGTTACTGTTGCAAAGCGGGTCTTGGATGTTAGTTGTAAAACTATTATAAATTCAGTGATTTTAGTCGTCTAACGATATGATACGATGTTAAAAGTTTGAGGATAAGATAGTTTATGGGTTATATAGGTATGAATTATGATTCCATTAGCGCAATATGGTAAGCCCTTAGTCTAATATATTCCATGATGTAGTAAGATTTTATTTACAATAACACAACACAGCAGTATTTATTAAAGCAATTGTATAACTAACTACTTGTAGATAAAGTATATTATATTTAAATCCATTAGTGACACGTTACTTACTATATCGGCGATAGATGGCACTGTCCTCTTTTGTAAATCGCGCTATGAAAGTTATTTCATGCAAAATCTATAGTGTAGGCAGTTTTATCTCTCTATAAACTCATAAAAAGAGAAGAATTTAATTCAAAATAGCATCTCAGGCCTCTACTAACAGTCCGACAAATGCTCGTATGGAATATCCGATATACTTTGAAGCTACCACAGTTATTTCGTTTCATCCGTAAATCAGATCCTAGTCCTAGCTTATTGAAAAAGGAATACTGATCGGACCGAAATGAAATTGCCTGAGCCCTTAAGATTATAGACACGAACAGAAATATTTATAGCACCTTGCTATGCTCGATACGAGAGCACGGAGACTCTGGAATGAGGCTTCAACGAATAGTATTATGCTTTCGTGTGCGCTGAATGCAAATTATTTCAATAGCTTTGATGTCCTCAGAATTATCGAACGGAAATTTGGGAAAACTTCCAGGTTTTCCGAAACGCTTGCCAGCAGGCGGACTGAATGCGTCACCTTTGTGGTAAGTAAAAAAATCTTACATGAGAATACATTTAAGATAAACATGTGTCAAATGTATTCTTGGAAAACATATCATATATCTTCACGTCATCATAAGGTCAGCGATGGGTGAGACAGAGGTGTGAAATGTGAATTTCCCACACACTTATTCTTCACCGCAGATGTATGTTAGATGCCAACGTGAAAGATGGCGAGTCGATCGCCGTCACCACTCATCACTGAATTTATTTTCAAATGTATGCAGGTCTCGATGTTTTATTTAACCGTAAATTTCGTGGTGTATTTAAGTTCAGAAAAACTCAATGGTACAGTCGGGTTCCAAACTTCTACGACTAACAAGCAAATAAATTAACTTAAGCCCGAGACCCTCGTAAATAAGGTACACAAACACACAGCTGGCCAGCAATGGTGTTACCGATTAACACCGCAAACTACCCCAAGCCTAGGCATTACAAACTGAACTTGGATCGTATCTACAGTAAGGAGCTCTTAACTCAGGAGACTTAAAATGATTTCGGTAGAATTTTGCAAGGATTGAAATATTACCACAGGCAGCTTCTGAGTAGTGGAACACTTATCCAGCATGTATGAGGAGAGTAATTAATGCGGTTGCGTCGAAATAGATCTGTAGGTCTGAAGAGAACTGGCGCTCTATTCGGTCTGCCTATCCCGTGAGAGAAGTAGAAAGGTTTTTTTTTAATGGTTAGTTCTTACCTACAAAGTTACCTACATAATAAATCAAACGTTGCGTACCCACAATTAACAATAATTCTCACTAATAAATGTTTGCTTCGGGAATCAACCCCCAACTATTATCACATATGTCGGGGTCGCTACCAGCAAGCCAACCCGCCATTCTCGCTTTTTTATCTAGATTAATAAAATAGTCACCCTTATCGAGCTGCCACCGCTGTCTAGACAAAGATATTAGTAACGGCCCTCTCTTACGACTAATCAATTTGAATTTTGAACACTTACAATCGAGCTGTATTTTCTTCATAGCTAACATAAAATCAGCTTAACGTTTGAATATCCTACCATTATGAATGTATAAGGTTGTGAGGATGTTCGTTCCATCTTCACTCGAAAACTACTGAACGGTTTTCGATAAAATTTGGCACAAAAGTTGACTCAATACATAAAATATGTTTATATAATAAAATAAAATAATATATCCTCACGTCTTCCCAGAAGGGTCCCCGAAGGGGTATAGGTAGTACCCACACACCCACTTTCCGCCAAAGATATATTTTAGGTGCCAACGTGACAGATGGCGAGTCCATCACCGTTACTCGAGCACGACTTTACATACGCCTTTGAATTGCTTCTCAGACGTATGCAGGTTTAATTATATAAATATGTTTAATTATATAAAAATCTACCAATGAAATGAATAATAGCTAATAGCAATTCTAGGTGAAGCAAAAATAAGTATGAATCTCTCGGTGAAAGACACGCCATCTGTCATCTATAAATATCAGCAAAGAGGATGTTATTTCTCCTCTGCCTACCTTGTGGGAAGGTCTAAAGGCCTAAGCTTCACTTACACTCGCACAGAAAAGGAATATCACTGCAATGCGGCTGGCTTTTAAGACAAGTTTGTATATGCATTGGCTTAGTGTAAGTATGTTATTGGCTTTAACCTGAGCGTACTGTTCAATAAATCCTTCATGCAAATCTTCACGCCTTCTCTTGCTTCAAGGATCTTCGAAGGTGTAGGCTGAGAAATGGATGTTGTTAGAGCGCTGTTTGGCCTGTTTTTTGTTTTTCAAACAAGAACATTTGTGGGCACATTTAAAGCAGCTCACCCAAGTGTCAACACAATCAGATGAATTGAGAAGTACATAGAGGAAAAACATACCCACATAGATTTTTATACATAGATATCCATGCCTTATAAAGTTAAAAGTAAGAGAGGTTGGGCATAACGGATTGTCCGTTCGAATTTGGAGCTGCCCGACTGGGGCAGGACCTCCACCTTATAGAAGTCCGTAGCCAAATAACACATTTTTTTTGTGTTATGTTCCTATGTGGTGAATATGGTTTCCAGTAATGAGCTCCTTGGGGAGGGGGGAGAATTGTTATATTGTGTTGGCAGCCGAGGGATTAGACCTAGTATGTTGCCAACACAGTAGTTATAACTCTCTGAATACAGAGTGGCAACGCGCAAGTGATACTTAGGTATCGTGAGCGTAAATATTCTAGGGTAACCGTTTCCCATCAGGTGGACCGTATGCTAGTTTGCCACTCTTGTTGTATAAAAAAAAATTTAGTTGCTTAGCTAACCTAGTACTCTGTAAATGGGCTGAATAACCTTTCAACCAATGCTTATTAAGCTTTTTACCACGAATCAATACTTGTATGTAGTTTCGCGGCATTATAATGAGGTACGCCGGACGTTAGCGTTGCATTTACGCAAATGTCATGACCGCACTGTTGAACATTAGCAGAACTTGTATCTCTTGTACTATTAGCTACTAATCAATAGGAGTTTGTTGCTAATCTGTAGGAATGTGTGCGTTGATTCCTTAAGGAATTTATGTGGGCGACAGATTTAGGTAACCTATGTGTCAAACCACTATGTGTTACGGAAAAATTATTCGTTGACAATTTTCCGTATCAAGTACAGTACAGCTTTCGCACATCAAACCATCGCACTAAGATCTTCGTAGCAAGGAATAACCTTAATACGTATGAGAAGGAATTTGATGGTCTTGTGGGAAAGGCGACAGACTCGCCATTTATATCATCACCGAGATGTGATGTGAAATGTGGGTGAAGATACACTTGTGCATAGGATGCTGCTAGTCTTGTTGGAACGTTACCTCGGGATACTGATCTGGGACAAATATTTTATCTATAAGTAGTTACGACATACATAAGTATACAAGAGGTTTTTTTTAGATATTGGTAATTGTTGCATATGACAAAAGGAAATTATACATACATACATATCATCACACCGAGTCCTTCGCAGGCAGAGTTTTCACTATACTTACGAACCTTCTTATCGATTTTTTCTCTACTACGAACTTCTACGAACTACTATAACGAACTCTAACTATTTTCTTTCAGGGGCTGCTTATTTCACATCCGTTTCATTAAACATAGATAATATAGTGTTGGTTGGTAGGTGTTGTTAACGACCTGCTTCTCCATAACTAATGCGACTTCAAACGCAAAATTAACCGCAACACAGCATCTGAAGTGAGATGTTCTAACTCCGTGGCCTAACTGCCTGCATTGAACGACTGGATGTATCCCGAGGGAGCTTTGGTAGTTGTAAATGTTTTCTAAAGAGTGTCTTTATAAATGTATATTTTATACGGTTCAGAGGAGTTGCACTGAATAAAAGTAATATCCTTAATAAATACACATTATGGAATTAAATTTATCTCATATGCCTTAGAAGTTATATTTTCACGCCTCCCCACAAGGGTCCCTGATGGGGTAGGCAGAGTTGTGTAGGTAGTACCCACACACTCACTTTTCGCCAAAGATATATTTTAGGTGCTAATGTGACAGATGGCGAGTTCATCCCTGTTACTCAAGCACGGCTATAAACGCCCTTGAATTTCTTCTCAAACGCAGTTTGCTCTCGATATTTTCCTTCACCGAAACCAGCATACGTTGGTTAAGAAATTGAAGGACGTATGTAAAATCGTCTTTGAGGAACAATGGAATCCTCATATCGGCGTTTGATAAAGCAATACTTACCTTCTGACTTTTAAAGTATATCCTTTACCCGCCCGCCGACAACATCCCTCGGTATTAAGTACTCGTGTTAAGTACCTATATACTTTAAAGGCAGGTACTCAACACAGTTACAGGTCGTTTGAAGGGCTTGCCCACAGTAGCTGTATGCACACGTTTTCTCATGTTAGTTGAAATTTATGTCGTAAGAATCGTAAAACGTTTCATTTTAACCCTTGATACGAAAAGGTTCAAACGTTTTAGATCAACACTTTGATACGGTGCAGTATCTTTTGTATTTGGATCGCTCTTTTCACGGACATGATAGTGGTCCAACGAAAGTGGACGATATATTTAAGTTCATAATTCTTTATTTATTTTTCTATTATTTTTATTTATATATAATTCACAGGTAAATAACATAGAATAGGTAATATAGTATCTAGGAAACCACCAGGAGGTTTATGTAAGTGCTATGAAAAGAGAGTGTACAAAGGGATAGTTATAGGCAGGTATATTCTAAGATAGGGTAAGGTTACTCACATATCGATTGCAATATTTATTTATCCATCAAATACCGACTTAAATGTAAATTAAATAAAAATACAGATAAACTACCTATATAACCTACCTACTTAATATAACAAACGTCCCAAATCTATGTCACGCGGAAGGGTGCCAAAAAGACTGTCAGCTTTGCAGCGTATGAAAACATCGATAAAAAATTCAAAGGCAATATGTATAGTCGTGCTTGAGTAACGGTGATGGACGCCACCTGACGTAGGTCCATTTGTGTGGAGTTGTCTTAAGTTTTTATTATTATTCTCATAATATAATAATTGAAGCCCTTGTGTCAAAATGTTACTCATTTCACTCATCAAATATCACTCACTCATTTAATATTTCTTTTTCTACTTCACTTTACCTTAAAATCTAAAACGTGTTTGAGAGGTCACGTCAGAATCGCTATCTGTCACTTAGCTACGTTCTTAATCAGAGGAGAATGTAATACCTCTGCCTGTTTTTGCAGGAACCTTTGTGAGCTAGAGTGATACCTTCACTCTAGCTAACCAAAATATTTATTCACATTATACGAAAAGATTTTAGGTGAGTCTGTACAACGAGAACTCATTACTTATCTAAACAGTGGAAATTAAACAAACATGCCTATCTTCCTAATATATACAAATTACGTGTTACGTTGTTTGTCCGCAATGGGCTCCTAAACTACTTAACCGATTTCAATCAAATTTGCACACCGTGTGCAGTTTGATCCAACTTGAAAGATAGGGTAGCTTACATCTCAATTTATAGTCCCAATATTATTTATGCAAATAATTTGTCTATAATTCTCCAAACTATATTACGCTACGCTCCAAACGATTCTGCGAACGTGTTACGGGCAATTGAACTTTTTCACCCAAGCGAAGCTGGGCGGGACAGCTAGTATTATATAGAATGTGCTAAATCAAATGAAATATACCAGAGGCTTCACACAATAAATATTAGCCAGACATGTTACATGTAATCAAAGTGAGCGCACACTAAAATCGACCCTATCGTCTACCTTTTACTTTCACACAATTTCAGTCATCAATTCTCATTTACGTGGCGCATATTTCAAGGGATTTAAGTTCATTTTCGTGTACTTGTGTTCCTGAAAATGGCACACCGTGTGAGATACAGTATTTTCGTGAATACTTAGGCACAGTGTGTAGAAATGTTTTTATCTCGATATAAATGTTTATACGGGTCTGGTTTTTGTTTACTTCCTTTGTATAAAATGGAGAATAGGTTTGTAATATACCGTGATTGGATTACGCTACCAGCTTCTGCTTGCTCTCGGCGGAACATTGTTATCACATCATTTATCGAATGTGTTTTTTTTTAATATAAAATTAGAGTAATAATATACCAATCCCCTGCTACACAAGGATGGCATGTTTGACTACCGACTGTACTAATGAGTTTTTCAGAATGTAAGTACTTACAGAGATGAGTCATACTACGAGCTTTACGGTGAAGGAAAATATCGAGAAGAAACCAGCATATATAAATATAAAATAACTCTCGTTAAGTTTTCTCTACACGCTGTACGTTTAATGTTTATATATGTAAGCCGTGAAAGGGTCAAATTCACTATATTTCAGTGATTTCTTTCTCAGCCCATTTGTCTTGTGTCACAGCCATCGCTCAAATTCTACACACGCCTCGAAATCCTGATTTCTGAACGGATTACGTCTAAAAAAGGGTGGATGGGTGGGTGGGCAAACTATGGATATTTATTTGAGTGATAAAGGTGGTATTTTGAAATTAAACAATCGATATACCAATAATGCTATGACGACGTCTTCGTGTATGGCACTATCTATACGTAAAAATATTGTTATTGTATATGCCTAATGATTTGAAAAGAGTAACCATGGAGTTTCTTGCCGGTTCTTCTCCATGGAATCGACCAACAAGAACCGTGCACCTTTTTCGACGTTTTATAAGTGCCCACCTAGGCCTATGTGAAATAAAACTATTTTGATTTGATTTTTTTTATACACCCACTTATAATTTGACTTGACTGGTAGATTTTGTCTGGAATAAAACATATCTTATATGCTATAACATATGTTTTCCAGTTAATAATTAATCCCTGTCTCGCGCCGTCTAGTCGAGACCTTTCGTGACAGGCGTGGCGTGACAGGCGTGACAGGCGTGACAGGCGTGGTTTCGTGGCTGGAACATATCTCGGTCAGAGAATCAGCATTCCTATCCAGCGTGGCAATGCTGCTAGTCTTCTTGGCACGTTGCCTCGGGATACCGATTTGGGACAAATATTTTATCTATAAGTAGGTAGTTTCAACTGTTCTTTGTATATTGTTAATTGTTGTTATTGTACATAAATTATTTATCCCTATTCTTAATTTAAACCAATTCCGTTAAGTATTTTTTTGCGTAAATGAGGAACAAATGTCCTCACAAACATTTGCATTTATAATATTAGTAGGTTATCACCTATTTCGTTTTCAAAATGTAGACCCTCAAGAGTGAAACAGATAAGAAATTCTAGCCTTCTGCTTAACGCTGGATTTTCGCGCTTGGTTTTTGTTATCTATGTCGGGAAAATGTCTGTCGGGAAACCTATATTTTAATGCAGTGTAGCAGAATTAAAGAGGTCGTGAAATGGGTTCAGTTCCGGATTTTTCAAAATTTATTGATGATTTATACCGCCGTTCGTTAGCTGTTTCGACAATTTTGCAAGTTTAATTACACGCTACGTTAGCCTGCAGGTAGCCGTGAGTGAAAGTGGTCCAAATTGCTTACTATTCGACGAAATTCAGAGTCGAGCTCAGCCTTTATAAACTCGCTCACAGTAAAGTTATATTAAATTTAATTTCGTTATACTTGCCAGAATAATATCGAGCTTTTGTAATCGATCGTCACCAGCTCCGACAGCCGTGATAGTCTAGTGGTTAGGACCCTACGTTGTGGCCGTAGTAACCCAGGTTCGAATCCTGGTCACGGCAGTGATACACTGTGGCGGCGGAGACATATATTTTTTAAATTCTTTGGTTTTGTTATAATATAATAAAAATATTATTATATTATAACAAAACGCCTTCCCATAAGGGTTCCCGAAGGGGTAGGCAGAGGTTTATAGGTGGTACCCACACAACCACTATCCGCCAGAGATACATATATTTTAGGTGCCAACGTGACAGATGGTGTGTCTACCGCCGTTACTCAAGCAATACATCTTTGAATTTCTTAACTAACGTATGCCAAGTTCCTGTCAATGTTTTCCTTTACCTTGTCTAATCGGTGTACTTATGTTCTGAAAAGCTCATTGGTACAGTATGATGATGTCAATATACAGGACTACCTACATAATTTTTGTTAATCAAAATTTTTTTATGACACATAACAACTTCTCGCCAGAGACGTATTAACGTGGCAATGTGACAGAAAGCCGGTGGCTTAACAAACAAACCTTATCTAACAAAACATAATCCCTGTCCCAAGACCACGTAAATTATAGACCTCTCATCAATAATCCGCATATTTGGTGCCAGCCTGTATAAAGTCTCAATTCTACTCAACCACATTGAGGGAATAATTTTAATGAACCGTGAATGAAAGGCTTTGTAATCTTTCTATTTGATTTAGTCTCGGGTAAAAAACGGGTCGAAATCTTTACTTACTGAGCTTAAATATAGCTGAATCAGGCTTCAATTTTGTTGAAGTTTACTTGGAAACATGCTATTGTTGGGTAGAGATGTAGAACTCTTTTCATTTAAAGATACTTAAGCGGCAATAAGTCGCAAACAAAGAAGTTAGGCATACTTATAGGTATTAGACTGACTGACTGACATAGTGATCTATCAATGCACAGCCCAAACCACTGGACGGATCGGGCTGAACTTTGGCATGCAAGAAGATGTTATGACGTAAGCATCCGCTAAGAAAGGATTTTAATTAATTCTACCCTTAAGGTGATAAAATAGGGGATGAAAGTTTGTATGAAACTTTGTCAATTTTAAACCGATCGGGCTGAGACTTTGAATGCATAAAGCAAAATAAATCAAAAATACTGCGCAAAGTCACTATCCCACGCGGACGAAGTCGCGGGCAGAGCTAGTATACCTATATACTTTAATCGCAGTGGATCGGGAGGAAGAATACTCTTTTAGTTTTTTTTTATTAAATTAATAATTAGCACGATATACAATGACTATTTTTTCGAGGTA
Source organism: Drepana falcataria (assembly GCA_945859725.1). Classification (NCBI taxonomy): domain Eukaryota; kingdom Metazoa; phylum Arthropoda; class Insecta; order Lepidoptera; family Drepanidae; genus Drepana; species Drepana falcataria. The sequence continues at coordinate 12,599,687 of OX243922.1, forward strand.
AGAAGCCTGCAATAGGTTCCCGACAGTCCTGGGAGGGACGGGCGGATTATGTGAGATTCCTACTCATTAAACTAAGGGCTATGTTAGGGCTATGGGATATTATGTGGAACTCAACAGAGCCCTACTGCATTTTGCCTGAGCTCGTCACAGGGGCGGCTGGCTTCACCCCAAGCCAGCACGCTGTCATATCGGCAGCACGAGCCTCATCGCGCTCCCATCTCACACCCACCACCTATGGATATATATTATTGTACCGCCAGAGGTATCGCTCGCGCGTTGCCGACTCAATACAAGCTTTTTTCAAGGGCGACTTTATTTTTCAGACTTATGAAATCCATTTTAGAATAAGCTGCACTGTGTCCGAATAGTCTGGCATTTCAAATGTCTGTAGCACACCCCGATATCGGAAAACCCGTATCTGATAATAGAAATCCGACCCTGCGGGCGATTTTAACAAATTCTCCGGCTAACCCAATAAGTCAGCAATATCGCCCCGGATCTTATCTTCGGGAGATCCGTCTTCAGAGCTGTGATTTGGGATATATATCGCCCATAAATATAAGACGACTATCTCTCAAGCTTGTACATACTCCCTAGAACTTTCAACGTTTCATTTTGTCGCCATATAAATCTAGTCAGGATCAAGAGAAAAGGTTTTTGCCAAAATAAATGGTTGTATCAATGTCAGATTAAAAGCCCTTGTTTGATAAATCAAAGTTCATAAGTTATACACTTATTTCAATTGCCTTGATATAAAAAAAAAGAGCCGTGGTAGCTGAGTGGTGGAGTAGTTGCCTGCGATACAGAGTTTGTAAGTTCGAATCCCGACTGTAGCATTGGATTTTTCTGAGCTTAAGTACAGTGATTAGTCACGGCAAGCTTTACGGTGAAGGTAAACATTGAGAGGAATCCTGCTGAAAAACTCATTGGTACAGTCGGGATTCGAGCTTGCGATCTTTGGGTCGCACGCACGCTACTCAAAATACTCGGCTACAACGGCTCTATGTATTCACGGATATTCTTATTAAATTATATTGGAGTTGCTCTAGATGCATGTCAAGATGTTGCCTCGTAGTTGCCCCTAACGAGATCATATGATACGACACGCAATTAGTTATGAATAAGCGCCATTTTACACAAACTTGTACGCAAACAGGGCTCACGCCAACTTGATTACTGCGAAGATGTAAATAAGCCAAGATGGCTTATTCCATTAGTGCGGCACCAATCCGCACTAATTAATAATTGTAACTGGATTGACTGACTAAACTGCATCCACAATGATCTGATGCTATGGGGTTGGAAATTATATTGTAAGGTTTTAGACAAGACAATCAAAAACTAAATATTTTATTTCACATGATGGGCACTCATAAAACGTCGAAATGTGCACGGTTCGGGTTGGTCGTTTCCATGGAGAAGAACCGGCAAGAAACTCCATGGTTACTCTTTTCAAATCATTAGGTATACAATACTATTATTATGTTACAGCACTAGTACTTAAGTATGGGGGAACAGGGTAGGTCCAACAATAGGGCATTTATTTATTATTTATTATATTATATTATATATTATTTATTTATTTATCAACTTACAACTAACATAACAGGAAATGTATCCTAATGCGTTAGTGCAGCCGTGTACATAATATATGTAAATAAGATAAGATAAGGTATTATAATTTAATTTATAACAAATAATACACAGTGCTACCCTGTTGAATTCACTCAGAGTACTCGTGAATAGGTCTACCTCTTCATGGATACTATTAAGGGTGTGTATCGCTCTAGTCACCAGTGCTTCCTTGACCAGGTTGGTCCTTGCCTTCGGTATTGCTAGTAGCGGTGGGAGACGCCTCCGCTATACGTCTCATATATATATCCTCCGCCTTCCCACAAGGATCCCCAAAGGGGTAGGCATAGGTGTTGCCTGCGACGCAAAGGTCGCAAGTTCGAATCCCGACTGTACCAATGAGTTTTTCTAAACTTAAGTACAGTGATTAGTCACACCACGAGCTGAACGGTGAAAGAAAACATCGAGAGGAAACCTGCATACGTCTGAGAAGAAATTCAAAGGCGTATGTATAGTCGTGCTTGAGTAACGGCGATGGACTCGCCATCTGTCACGTTGGCACCTAATATACCTCTGGCGGAAAGTGGGTGTGTGGGTATTACCTATACATCTCTGCCTACCCCTTCGGGGCCCCTTGTGGGAAGGCGTGAGGATATTATTGTTATTATTATATATAAGAAGATAGAATATAGACGAGAAAGAAAAAAGACATCATAATTCGATATTCCTGAAACTAAATTCTTTCTTTCTTTCTTTTTAGTAGACTGTAAAGATGAAACGTGTGTAATCAGGCTTCGTATACATATCAAAATTGCTTCTTTTATCTCCATACTATATTCCGCTTCACAGCAGTAATCTCTTACCGGCCGGTACACGTAAGGAAAGAATTTTCTCATCCTATTTTCCATCTTTGAATTTTCACATCACATTTCCAACTTGCTCTAGAAATTTAGTCTTGCATTTCGGTTTAGTTAATATAATGATATACAATGTTTTATTGTTTAAATAGTAGCGAAGGTTTTTATAGAAATATATTTAAGACTATTTAATATCAAATATTTTAATCTCATTAGTTCGTAAGGTTAGCGCTTTCAAAACTAAAAACAGAAAATCTTTACAGTAGTGGATCTTCTATACAAATCACATAATAGCTTTCTCACCTCATGTATTTAAACATAAAGGAATGTAATAACTATTTTACTGCCTTAGGAATAAGGCTTAAGTTGGACATCTTATTAATCTCATGGTGTTTGACAGTTTTACCAAAGCTTAATTCGGAAATCGTACGCCTCACTCCATTGAATCGCACCCTCGTAATTGAGCCAATTTATTAAAGGGAAGAAAGCTCTTTTGGTTGGGGACTCATCTCGTTTAATCCATTTAGATCTTGGACTCATTCATCTTGTTCTTAATCAAAAAGATGTGTAGTACTAAACGAAAGGAGATTTCTAGGAGTAGGGTAAGTAGTGAGATATTATGATATTCTTAAATATTTTTATGCACGCATCTGGCCCACCTGATGGGCAGCGGTTACCGCATTGATGTAAAAAAGAATAGATACGTCTTACCGCGCTCGGCTTGGCTAACTCAACACAAGCTAATTGGCTTGAGTCAACTTAGTCGCCGCTTGACTGGCAACGACGTAGCACTTACTCAGCATTTAGGAAAAATGCCTTCTTAGGTGCTTAGAAACTGCAGAACATATACTGGACGAGTGTAAAAAAACAAGAAGGATGTGTCTTTTCATTTGTAAGTAATGTAAATGTGTTTTATCTATCAAAAATACGAAAATTTAACATTAAATTTTAATCTGAATTAACTCCTGCGACGATGCCACTGCGCCACTCGCGCGAACGAGACAAGTAGCGCGTTACGTTTAAGAGCGAAAGAGAGAACGTTTAGAGCTCGACATATTGGCACGTGGCTGTGCTGTTATCCCTTTCTGACAACTAGGATTCATATACTTCGTGTTCTTTTAATGTCATCAGTGTGCTTAATGCCGTTGTGTGAGTTGTGTATTGTAGCTATATGTAGGTATAGCATAAAATGCCATAAATTGCCATGTTTATACTTCATATTCAAGGAGTATAACGTCACTATAGATAAAACCTCATTGGGTTACCGTAGCTAATTTACGCTCACGATACCGAAGTATAACTTGCGCGTTGCCACTCTGTGTTCGGAGAGTTATACTGTGTTGGGAGCAAAATGAGACTAATCCCTCTGCTGCCAAAACAATATAACAATCCTCCCCCTCCCCAATGAGCTCATTATTGGAAACCTTAATCATCGTGCAGGAACACAACACAAACAATAATATATAACAAATATGTTTTCCTCTCAATATTCGTATAATGTTTTAGTAATGACGTCAAAACTTTCTATTTTCCGAAAACAAAATCCTCAAGCTCAAAATATATCAAGTCGCCATTTAGAAATGTGCCAAATACAGAAGGTTACATTAAAAGCAATGTCAAAGTTACAACAGCATTAAATAGATATCAGAATATCCGGCAGTATTCATTACGGCGACGCACCGCGAGCCGATCAGCGCGGAGATTATCTGGTGCACGTTGATTAAACGACAACCCACAACCGATACGGTTTAGTGAGATAACGTTCAAGATATTTAACAACAAACCTTGTATAACAAACCTACCGTTTAAAACGAGCTAATAATAGTGCTTTGGGACAAATCTATACGAATCTAAGTTCTCTCAAGACTTACACATCACAATTCCACACGAATCTAAGTAGAGATCTTAGAAGACTTACAAATTTTTTTCTTCATCCACATTCATCAGTCTCTTCCTACATGCTCGCCGGGTTCGAGTACTCTTTAACGATATATGTATATCACTCACTCACGCCTTCCCACAAGGGAAAAATGGTTGAAATTTTGCAGGTTTTTTTATGCCACATGAATGGTTACCACCGCATATGGACGCTTGCAATACCAAGGGTATCGCTCGCGCGCAGTACTCTCGAGAGAAAACCTCAACGGGGAGCTCATTCCACAGCCTGAGCGTTCGCGGAAGGAAACTCCTTTCGAATCAGGCATTATGAGATCGGTAAATTATTCACTGAATTTTACGCTTAGGATAAGCTTTATTATAGCAAACAAAACTACCAAAGATTGAAACCGCAGTATACATATATACATGTACATATAATCACGCCTCTTTCCCGTAGGGGTAGGCAGAGACCACTCCTTTCCACTTCATCCACTTTCATTATTCCCTTCAAGACATACAGACCTTTACGTAAGTACGTACAACTTGTCATGTGTACTGATAGCGTTATAGGAAGCAGTAAAGTTTTATAGTCCCCTTTATAGTCCAATATGGTGAAGAGGTACTTTAAAAGTGAAGATACATACATACGTACATATAATTACGCCAAGTCCCTAACGGGGTAGGCAGAGAGTATAGAACGCCAGTTCTCTCTAGACTAACATACCTCTTTCGCTTCGTCCACATTCATCAGTCTCTTCATACATGCTCGTGGGTTTCGAGTACTCTTAACGTTCCCGTCCTTGAGAGTCCGATCGATTTGATCCAGGTAGTTGGAACGTGGCCTTCCTCTGCCTCTTCTTGCACACACTTTTGCTTTGTATATCTGTTTCGTCAATCTTTCTTCACTCATCCTTTCTATGTGTCCAAACCAACGTAACATGCCTTTCTTCATCTTTACAATCACGCCCTCATTCACGCCAGATGATTTGCGAATCTCTTCATTGCGGATTCGATCTAATATCGTTCTCTGCACATTTTTCGAAGAGATCGCATCACAACTGCAAAGTGAAGATTCATTTTGTTATACAATTTGGACGAACATCTTGAAACATCCTGATCAATTGGCGAATCGGCTGCCGTAGACCTTCGATAGACGTGATTCAGGATTGTCACGCTTTGCTTACCTTTACACCATAAGGTAAGCAGCAACTTAAAATAATTTTGGACACTGTAGTTTAAGGAGTAGAAAAGTACCCAATGTTTTATTTTCTTCTTTGGTTACAACGTAGCATTTTAACTAAGTGTATGCATAATAAACAGGTTATTACTTATGCATATACTTATAATATGTATTGATATATTGTTAAAGTAGGTATCGTGCTGTGCGACCAATAGTCGTAAACTGTTACTCATGAAGCGCACTTTGGGGCCAAAAGAGTGTGGGTTGGGTAAAATAAGGAAAGCAAAAATTTTATTATCTTCACGCCTTCCAATAACGGCCCTACGAAGGGGTAGGCAAAGGTGTATAGGTATTAGTCACACACGTTATTTCCGCCACAGATATATTTAAAATGCCAATGTGACAGATAGTCTGCTTAATCTGAAAGAACAAGTTTAGGATTTTCGGTATCAATTGATGTCTTTATCGTAAAAAAAACGATGTGGACATTTATAAAGATGGTGACATTTATAATATCGTCACGTCTGATACACAGACAGATGGCGAGTCCATCGCCATTTCCCAGCACAACTAATCCCTACGTCTTTGAATTTCTTCTCAGACGTATGCAGGTTTGCTCTCGATGTTTTCCTTCACCGTAAAGCTCGTCGACTAATCGCTGTACTTCAGTTCAAACGAACTCATTGGTACAGTCGGGACGCGAACTTGCAATCTTTGTGTTGCAACACATGTTGCAACACGTTGCTTCAATAAATTGTAACAGTTCTAAACGAAATGGGGTTCTAAATGACAGGGTATATCACCCTGCTCACACCACAAATCTCACTCAAGAATTACAATCGAAAATGAGATTATCCATCATTTATCATCAGCTTCCTTATGAATTACAAGTTGGGATTGCACGGAGATGGAGTTAGTATGTAGTTTTTATACGTACTTTGCGTGAAAAAAAATGATATAACACATGTTCACACACAATGTCCACAAGCCATCATTTATTTTTTAACATTTATCATTAACATGATATTATTGTAAAACTAGCTGTTTCACCTGCAAAAAATAATATTTAAATGTTAGGTTTTTTTTGGAATAAACATACATACATATCATCACGCCGAGTCCTTAACGGAGTAGGCAGAGAGTAAACAGCACCAGTTCTATCTAGACTTCCATTCCTCTTCCGCTTCGTCCACATTCATGAGTCTCTTCATACATGCTCGTCGGTTTCGAGTATATAAAACATGAAATACAAAACATATCCTATCTATTATTATACGAATTTTATTTCAATTCCGTTCACTCGTTCTGGTGTGATTGACTTACAGCCATCATTAGTAATTTTCACATTTATAATAATAGTAGAACGATTTATGATACCAATATGATGAACAATTATTACGTAACTAATCGTAAATCGAAAATAGTACGTAAAGTACTTTTTGGATTAGCCAGCATCTTCAAGCAAACTGCCTCTTTATAATAAACTGACAAGTAATATTAATTTAAGTACAGGGCATTTTTAATATGTTTTGAACAAAGCAATTATTTTCTAATACCTATCAAAAGTTTATCTGTCTAAGATACTTATGATTCGTTGTACTAAGCTTCGTATTATAATGTTTTTTGAAAACCAATCTTTAATGCGTCCCTGCTTTGAGCTGAGTTGTGTCTCATCTCAGGTTAATGTATATTGAACGGTAACGTCAGCAGTATAACCAATCACGGCGATATTGAGCTCTATTCCAATCTAATCAAAGTCCATATTGCGTTTAGTAAATTACACTATAATAGTGAGAGACGGTGTCCTATCACCAGTGGAATTATGGGTAGCTCTTAACTTCCTACTGTAGACAATCAGATTAAAAATTTTGAATTTAGGACACTGGTACCAATAGTTTATAATAAAACGAACTGGCAGAGCTGTAATTACACCCAAATTTCAATTATCTCGATTATTTCTTTATTTAACACATAAAATTTACTTTTAAAAGACGTGTCGCACGTAGGGTAGCTGTCTGCAACACAAAAATGCAAGTTTGAATCCCGACTGTAGTAATGAGCTTTTCTCAACTTCGGTACGGTGATTAGTCACACCACGAGCTTTACTGTGAAGGAAAAGATCGAGAGGAAACCTGCTAAATTGGAGAATAAATTCAAAGATGTATGTATAGTGCTTTAGTAACGGCGATGTACTCGCCATATGTCACGTTGGAACCTAAAAATATATCTCTGGTGGAAAGTGGGTGTGTTGGTGCCTACATAACTCCTACGAACTACTACTCCTACTTACATAACGCCTACCCCTTCGAGGTACCCTTGTGGGAAGGCGTGTGGATATAACTATGTTAGTGTAGTAGCAGTGAGATGTTCAGACGGAGCTCGAACTTGCAATCTTTGCGTTGCGGGTGACTACTCTAACCACTAGTGATGAGCGTTGAATCAACGAACTAGTTGAATCAACCGTTGATCTCCTGTCAACGTATTAACGTTAACTGTTTATGAATCAACTAGTTGAATTCGTCAACGACGTTTATGAATGTAACTCGTGCGTCTCATTCAATAAACGAGAACGCAAACGCAACGAGCTGAGCAATTTAAAAAACTTACGTTGAAAATAACGTCATAGATTGCGAGTGACGGTCATATCATACAATTTGAACTCTTAAGTAACGGATGAAAGAGCTGATTTTCAAAATATTTATTTTAAGAATAATACAAGATATTGGTGGAACGAATGGCGCGGCGGGGTACGTTTTCCAATACATAAATTGAACCAAATTGTTTCTAAAATTTATCGCGCAATCGTTGAATAAAAACCGTTCAATGAATCAACGGTTTACGTTGCAAGTTGACATTAGTAGCACGTTAACTCGTTGACGAATTGAACTAGTTGATTAATTAGTTGACAAACGTAAATCAACGTTAACGGAAAAACCGTCAACGACCCATCACTACAAACCACATGACCATCACGGCTCAATTATGTATACCTACCTAGATAATAAATTATGTACAAAAACATTTTATTAAATTATTAAAATTCAGCTACCCTACACTGTTCCGACGTTTATCGCAGCAAGGATCCGCGAGAGAATGTAATTATCATCACATAATAGCTGGGATAATGATACGCAGTTTGATTAATTACCACTGTACTGAAGTACTGAATAGTAGAGAAGGAACGAGTAATTTTTCTGCCAGTCATTCGTTTTGTTACTCCGCAAATCTTACCGCAGGAGCGCTACTTCCCGATTACCATCTGGCTACGATATTATTCAGGGGATGTGCCTTAGTAGACCAGGTCGAACTTTGAATGGGGAGTTTACGGAACCGTATCATCCGGGTTTTACTTTCATAGCGAGATGTTCAGACTTTCAATCTGTCACGTTGGTACCTAAAATATATTTCTGGTGGAAAGTGGAGCGTTGGGTACTACCTATACACTTCTGCCTACCCCTTCGGGTATCCTGAAGGGTGGGAAGGCGTGAGGATACACTGGTAAAGTTATTTTATCTCTGCTGTGCACTGTGTATTCGCCCAATAAGCTGTTACAGTAAAACAACTAAAATATAAACTTTAAATTAAATTCTTCAAATCGTTTATTCGCAGCTTCGTCTTCGCAATTTCTCATCAAAATATTATTAAAGTTGAATGAAGTTTTTTGACGTTTAAATGTCAATGATAGAATAAAAGAAAATTAGTTGCATTCAAGTAGCACGTAGAGTGACAGGAGATCTAACGTTACTTTGTTTTATTAAAGTTTTATCTGCGCCGTCCCCCAAAGGGGTAGGCAGAGATGTATGGTACGTACACAGCCCCTTCGCCAGAAATATATTTTAAGTGCAAACGTCACAGATGTAGAGTCCATTGCCGTTTCTCCAGCACGAGTATAGCAATTTCTCTGAATTTCTTATCAAACGCATGCAGATTATCGCTTTCACTAGATATTTTCCTACACCGTAAAGTTCGTGATGTGACTAATCACGGCAGTACTTAAGCAAGTAAACTCGTTGCTACAGTATAATGTTTTTACACGTGTCTTCATATATTATTTTGATTTCTGAAAAGTATACCTCATGAATACTTTCTTCACCGTATAGCGGTGATAAATCATTATAATTCAGTACACAAGAATATATTTTAACACAATACCAGCCTAAACCAGCCCTAAAAATCTTTGCAGAGAGTTAGCTACCCGGCTCTTAAAATTGCCAGGTTAAAATCAGTCAGTAAAGCTCGTTTAGGAAGAAATTAAAAGACGTAATTCGTGCTGGAGTGTTTTGTTCCAGGAACTATTGCTACTTAACCGGGAAATGGCACTTTAGTGCCAAGCAACACGGCTAATGGCAACCCCTGTGGGGTACGGACTTCGGCTTAGTGCGTTGCAGAATCGCGAGCAAGGGAGCTGGACTAAACTGGTAATTTTATTGAAATATTTGGGGACGGGACTTGCTGGCGCGGGCCGGCGTTTGCGGGGGTCGGGGGGGAACATTACAGCTTATTGGCGTCGAGCCTCGCCAGCGAGGAAGGAACAGTGGTCGGATATGTGTGCGACCGACCGACCGGCCTTCTGTCACGTGTATATATATATCCTAGGCGGGAACCTTATGGGAATCCGTGAAGAAATATAAATTTAAATGAAAAATCTGTAAATCTACTACACAAACAACAAATAGCAATCATAAAGTAAATGTTCAATTAATCCGCCAATACAACCTTTCATAAGGTTTTATTATGGTCATTAATCGTTGTTCCGCGCCCAATACCAACAAATCCTCTACAGTCATAACGACTAAGTACACGAGCTATTTGGGTGCTCGTAAACATGTGAATCTGTCTGAACATTACAATTTTTTTTATGTAATACATCGCCTTCCTATAAAGGGTACCTTTAGAGGTAGACAGAGGTGTGTAAGTACTACCCACACACCCACTTTCCACCAGAGTAATATTTATGTGCCCATGTGACAGATGGCGAGTTCGTTAATCAAGCACGACTTTATATTACCTTTGAATTTCTTCTCAAACGTATGCTTTCCTCTCGATGTTTTCCTTCACTGTAGTGTGTATTATGAATTATGTACATATATTGTCTGGTCTAGTGGTTAGAGCTCCAGACTGCGAAACTTGAGGTCGCGGGTTCGAATCCTGCTGAGGGCAGATATTTGTGTGATGAACACGGATATTTGTACCTTAGTCTTGGATGTCCTATCTATATAAGTAAATATATCGTTGTCTAGTTACCATAACACAAGCTTTGCTTAATTTGGGACTAGGTCAATTTGTGTGGAATTGTCCCAGGTATTTATTATTATTATTATTTTTATTATTATTGTCTTATTGTGAATTACTTTTATTGAGATACTGGCCGTTATGATATTCATGACCGTCATGATTATGAGTTATGACCTGACTAGTAGGACTAATACTCGCAGCCGAGCATGTAAGAACAAACTAATTCATGTGAATTTTACGAAAGAGGTGTGTAAGTCTAGAGAGCCGTGGTGGCCGGATGGTTCAGTAGTTAGTTGCTTACAATGCAAAGTTCAAATCCCGAATTCAATGAGTTTTTTTTTTTTACTTAAGTACAGTGATTTGTCACACGAGCCTTGCGGTGATGGAAAACATCGTTGAAGTCGCTTGAGTAGTAGCGCTATACGTTATCTGCCTACCCCCATTACGAGATTAATTTAAAAGCAAACGCTGTTCGTTACTCATAAGGTTGTTGACCGCACACAACCCGTCATGCACATTAGTAGGGATTTCTAAAGTACCTCCATTAGGATTTGCACCGAATATTAACTATTTACTATACGAGTAATAGAACCACAAACCTCGGCTCGTGAATATTTAAACACACGCCTGGTTAGTTTTAGGTTTTGATCATAAATTTACGTTAAAAGCCGTGGTGGCCAAGTGGTTCGAGTAGTTGCCTTGCACACAACGGTTGCAAGTTCGAATCCCGACTGTACCAATGAGTTTTTTTGAACTTAAGTACAGTGATTAGTCACACCACGAGGTGAAGGAAAACATCGAGAGGAAACCATAAAAAAACCTGTCACGTTTGCACCTAAAATATATCTCTGGCGGAATGCGGAAGGCGGAAATTCTATTCTGGTGGAATTCACACGTGCTAACATGACAGATACACTATATACGGATATCAACATTTGGGAAGATACAGAACTTGTTAGTGTTTAAGCACCGAAGCACAATTTTACCTTGAAAAATGGCCGTAATAGAAAAAGTCAACCTAAATACTAAAGTGTACAAAATGTTACAACAAACCGGCCAGAAGTGGGTTGATACTGGCCTCATAAAAACTGAGTTTCATGTAGCATTTGTCCTCTTTCTGTATATTAGGTCTATTCATATTCGCTTATTTGTTCTTATTCAGGTCACTGGCAACGACCTGAGCGTTCACAAAGTAGGCTTTACTTCGAACGTATTTAATTGTAGCTAGTTGTTTATGGTCAATGTGTTTAGGTAGAGAGTCGTCTATATTTGCATTTTCAATGTTAATTAAAATCCAAATCAAATCAAAATATTTTTATTTCACATAGGCCTAGGTGGGCACTTATATAACGTCGAAAAAAAATAAAAAAGTAAATTATGAATTAAGTAAGATATCTGTGAGTAAGCTATCTATAAGTCTAGAGAACTTGCGGTCCACTTGCCCTGCCTACCCCGCGAGGAACTCAGCGTGATGAGACGTATGTATGTAATATTAAAGTATGTATTCAAAAATTTAATGGATAGAAATAGTTTAGTCTCTGGCGGACAGTGGGTGTGTGGATATTACCTATACACCTCTGCCTACCCCTTCGGGGACCCTTATGAGAAGGCGTGAGGATATTTAGATACTCAGTCGATTAATTAATATTTAGGCCTAATTACAGGATTTTTGCGACAGGTATCGACAGGTATTCGTTTAAATTAAATGTGAATGAATGTGGAAGGAAAGAAAAAGCTATGTAAACCTAGAGATAACTAGGAGCCCCCTCTTTCAGCCCATCCCGTGAGAGACGTCGTGATGATATATGTCCATATGTTCATTAATTAAAAAAAGTTGCCATCTTTCAAATGTAAAACACAGCCCAAGAATTATTAACAACCTTTAATACATAAGCAAAATTCAATAAAAAATATTGCTCCGCCGAGACAGTGTATCACTGCCGTGACCAGGATTCGAACCTGGGTTACTACGGCCACAACGTAGGGTCCTAACCACTAGACGATCACGGCTACCTGAGCTTGTGAACGTAATGTCGAATTTATCGTTGAATATGCACGCGAATCGAGTTCTTTGTGCAAAGTGCTGTTGTAATCGCCACAGTCCAATGACTCCAATTTCACGCCCAAATAATGCAGATTCGAATTAAAATAACATTAAATTTGTTGACATTTTATAACAGCATTTTACTGTCTCGTAAATTATTAACACTGATGAGATTAACTTAAATTACAGATAAGCAAAAAAGCTGTTAACGGCGTGAATTTTTATGGATAATTAAATATACATTTTACTGCAACTAAGATAATGTTTTAATACAGTGTTTGAAGAATTTGCGATAACATAAAACTTTAAATATTCGTACTTGCTTTGGTATTTGCGAGTATAATCACCCACCGAGGTTTACGATGAAAGAAACCTGCATACGCTTAAGAAGAAAGTCAAATATAATATATATTCGTCGTTTCTCGAATCGCTTTTAGAACTCACGATTTAACATGCTAATACTTTAATATATACATATACATATTATCATCACGCCGAGTCCCTAACGGGGTAGGTACAGAGAATACAGCGCCAGTCCTCTCTAGCTTTACATACCTCTTTCGCTTCGTCCACATTAATCAGTCTCTTCATACATGCTCGCCGGTTTCGAGTACTCTTGACGTTTCTGTCCTTGAGTGTCCGGTCGATTTGTTTTAGGTAGTTGGAACGTGGTCTTCCTCTGCCTCTTCTTACACACACTTTTGCTTTGTACATCTGTACCGTCAATCTTTCCTCACTCATCATTCTATATGTCTAAATCAATGTAACATGCCTTTCTTCATCTTTACAATCACACTCTCGTCACGCCAGCCATTTTACGAATCTCTTCATAACGAATTCCATCTTAGATCGTTACTTCGCACATTTTTCTTTTGCACTTTAATATATCTCCAGCGAAAACACACACTTATTCGGGTATAAGAGTGTACAGCTCTTAAAAACATTTTCGTTCATATCAAAATAAATTATCGTCCCTAGTTGGGTTTGCTTGGGGTGTAATTCAATTCCACACGCTAGTCAAAAGTCGCTCGCTGGACGTAATGTGACTTGAATTGAATTTAAAACTCTTCAGAGATGTTATATTTGGATCGGTTTCTCTACTTCCGAAAGGCACTCAACCAATCTTCAAAGGTCAACTTGACAAAACGTGACTATTTTCCTTTTATTTCTTGTTACCAACAAATTAAAAGTCAACAAAATGTACCGACATTCGCATTTCATAACAAACGCCAAGATTACATGAAAACAATTTCAAAAGACATCGAACGATGAAAAACTCCTTAGATTATAACAACGCCTCTTCATCAATTCCATTCAAATACCATTTATTATGCTTAAAAAATATCCTTCGAAGCAACAATTTTTGATAAAATCCGCAATGAAGGGATTTGCAAAGCAACCTGTGTAAATGAGGTTGTGGTTTTATGGATGCATGTTACACGTTTAAAATAAGATTCACGCTACATGATAGATCAGTAATGTATTGATAGTAAGGCGAAAAAAGACGTTTCAGGTACCTTGGTCAAATTGATAGAAAAGTCATAAATATGACGTCATAATATCAAGAGTAGATACTCTAAACCGTGTTAAAGAGATTAAACCTCCTAATTGGACATTTATTTGTAGTTAATAGCATACAATACTAATATGCAAAAATTTTCACATTGTAGACTTCATATTGCATACCGTTTATTTTTTTCTAGCGCGACTCAACGAGTAAAATACTTGTTACTATCGAATGAAATCATTTACAGCTGAATATAACGCTCGTAGTTGTTCCGATAAAATAAAATATTTTTATTTTACATTCCGCAGAGTTGTGGAAACAGTTCGGTTAAAACTTTTTAATTGGTACGAGTTAAGGCAACTTTGCTGTGTGTACTTTGTTTACTTCTTTTGTTTGTATCCTATTCTATAATTAAAATATGTGGTTACACCTTAAATAGCTCCATTGTGAATAATTCGAACGAATTTAAAATAATGTTTGTCAAATTATGACGAACGCACAGAATAGATACCAATAATAGAAGATATCAAGTACGGATACACTGTAAAATGTAGTTTTTTAAAATTACAAGTTTCTGAAATAAGCACCAATATCTTTTTTTTTTATTTCTCGCAATTTGGTTATTTCAATCATATTTTCCTCTGTTTTCTGATTCAAACCATAATATTTAACGGCCAGGTATTATTACAAAGGAGGCTAGCTGCTCGTTCAGCCTCCTTTGTAATGGAGTTTGCAGCTATCGGTAACAGGTAGTGCTAGCGACACTATAGAGAATAGCAAAACGTAAAAACGTAGTTTTCCAGACAAAGGTCTGTTAGACATTTTTAAAATCCAAGGATTGTTTGGTCGTGCTTAAAAACGGCTATTGACACGTCATCCGTAGCTTTGGCACCTAAATATATTAAGGACTAAGGTCACGATATGTTCCTTCACCGTTAAGGTTGTGGTGTGATTCACACTCAATATATGCATTCATCTCAAATTAAGCTGACCTCGTCTTAACATCTAAACATGGCGCCAAAGGGAAATTAATAATATACAGGATGCCTTAGCAAATAATGAATAGAGGCAATAAAAAAATGATGTTCTTATTATTCCAATTGTATATGACAATATTTTCGATTTTATATTCGCATAAAAACCTGCTGTAAAAATGATAAAGTTATTATGACAATGTAGAATCGAACTACGTTTTTATTTTCTTTTTTGTGTTTAATTAAAGATTTTATTTTTATAATTAATGTATGTAATCAAAGAGCCGTGGCGCACACAAAACAAAATGATTGCAAGTTCGAGTCTCGACTGTACCAATGAGTTTTTCTGAACTTAGGTACAGTGATTAGTCACACCGCGGGTTCTACGGTGAAGGAAACCTGCATACGTTTGAAAAGAAATTCAATGGCGTATGTACATATAGTCGTTCTTGAGTAACGGTAACGGACTCGCCATCTGTCACGTTAGCACCTAAAACATAACTCTGGCGGAAAGTGGGTGTGTGGGCTCTACCTATACACCTCTGCCTACCATTTCGGTGATCCTTCTGAGAAGGCATGAGGATGTTATTAATATAGTTTCCTAAAAAAAACTGGAAACCACGTTTTGGAGTGAATATAATAAAAATGTATATACATACATAATATAAAATGTTATGTTACTCCCTTTAATAATGTTGACATTTCGTTATCTTTGATACTATTTAATTTAAAGTAATTATAGTTTAAATCATCATGACGAATCATGATGATTTATACCTAACACCCTATGGCTTCAGGAATATAACCGTTCTATTTCCAAAGACACGCTGTGTATACCTAGTCTGGATCTACCTTACTACCTATCTGGAGTACCTTAACCGGGCTTGAGTGAAGATCATCCCAAAAATCAATTACGTACGTTAACACGCCTCCGGACCTTTACCTTGTCGGGAGGGTCTCATCCCGCGTGAGAGGGCGCCTGAGATAACACTCATCTCTATGCGAAGGTACTATTTAAATTGACTTGGAGGTACATTGATTAATTGTTCCTTCGATATTATATATAGGTAATATATACGAAAAGGCTTTTTTTGGGGTGGCAACGCGTCCATAAAATCAAAATATTTTATTCCAATTGACTTTGACTCTCGGCTAAAGGACTCAATAGCTGAGTCAATATTATAGTGATGCATACATTGTAATTGTTTAGAGGTCTGTTAGACGTTTTCAATTGTCTTTGTTGGCCTCGAAACCCTTAGGCTGTGTGGACTTAGGCATGTTATTCATAGATTACAAGTCAAAGAAATACTTTACTCTTGTTTTTTTGGTATGTAGGTAACTGATTTATCTTTGAATGTTTGTTGTCATTGCCCGTAGATAAAATGTGATCAGGAAATAATGACATACTTTTTATAAAAGGAGGGTTAACCTCCTTTTATAATTTTAAGGTGAGGGAACACATTGAGAGGAAACCCGTACACGTTTGATGGACTCACCATCTGTCAAATTGGCAGCAACAATTTTTCAAAAGTGGGTGTCACTTTTAAATGTGGGTGTGTGGATACTCTGCACACCTCTGCTTGCCCCTTCGGTGCTTTTGTGGGAAAGCGTGAAGATAACTAATTGTAACACTTTAATTTCTTAGTGTGCAGAAAAATTTAACACGACTAAAACACGGTCATTGTTCCGCTGTTCATTGTTTGCAACACAAGAGTTTTTCTCAAACAATAGACGAGCAGCCGGCTTTCGTGACAAGGTGAATGAGTAGTCCCTTTTTAACTTCTACTCGAGGAAGCTCCCTGGAATAGCTTTAACTTCAACAGAATACTAGGCTTAAAACTCTCTTCCATAGAATCCGATTAATAAAGGAAGTAAGTACTTGTTGAATAACGCTTGTACACCCTCTGCTGCCAAAACAATATAACAATCCTCCCCCTCCCCAAGGAGCTCATAATTGGAAACCTCATTTATCAAGCAGGATCATAACACAAAAAAATTACTTATTTGACTACGAACTTCTGTAAGGTGGAGATCCTTCCCCAGTCGGGCAGCTTCAAATTCTAACACAAAACCCGTTATGCACTGCCTCCCTAAAAATTAATCTTTTATTTATAAAAATTGGTGTATGTAACCTATTTTTAAAATTTTATTAGTATCAACAAAAGTTGTTACAATAATTCATACATAAATGATCGTATTTAGTAACAAGATCGATATATAGATGTTAAACTAAATGTACAATTACTTATAGGTACCACAGGCATAATAATTATTATTTACCCATCGAACTTCATACTGGATAGTGTAACTGCTATTATATTCCAGTCCAGCTCACTCAACAATTAGTAATATAATAAATTCTAATAACTAAATTCGTCCATTAACAACGTGGAGCCAGCGAACAAAATATGTAAATATATGTACTCGCACCCAAACTGTGAAGGCATTCAACTGCGAACTGGAGGCTCGTTAGAAAAGTTATAAATTTTAACTGAAAAAACTCACAGCGAACAATTACCTACGAATAATTTGCATATTTTCACTGTCATTCATGGTGGTACGAAACGTAGAAAAAGTTAGAAAATATATTTTCAGATTATCCTGAAAGCCTGAAGAGTCTAGACATATCGATTCAAGGTAACAAATAAGGTGCAAATAAGGTAAAAATGGGTGCAAATAAGGTAAAAATAGGTGAAAATTAGTTTCTCCTACTTCCAGTATCTACAATGATGTAAAGCTCATGATGTGACATATGACTTCATGAGCTTTACAATGTGTTTTTTTTCTTTTTTATATAACAAGAGTGGCAAACAAGCATATAAGGCCTACCTGTAATGGTTACCGTAGCCTATTTACGCTCCCGATACCGTTCTGTCCCGATACAAGTTCCCTTGCGCGTTGCCACTAAATGTTCGGAGAATTATACTGTGTTGGCAGCATCAGTAAGCATCATGAAGAAACCATATTGTAAAATCTTGCTTTAGATATATTTTAGGTGCCAACTTGACAGATGGTGAGTACATCACGGTTACACATGCACGACTATACATACCTACGCCTTTTGAATTTCTTCATAAACGCATGCAGATTTCCTATGGATGTTTTTTGTATAGCTCTTGGTGTGACTAATCACTTATTAATAATGTGCAAGTAACTATAAACTTTAATCTACGTTTATAAGAAGTATAATCGTGTACAGAATACCTGACTGATATTTCTGCGCTTAAAGCTACAAGCCAGTAATGGAATGGTAAAACAAACAGCATTGTGGTTCACATTACGGGACCGTAAGCTACAAAACGTGCGAGCGAACCGTGGTGCCGCTGTGTCGCAGTAACTCAAGGCAATTTATTAGATATGCAACCGGATACTTTAAATTTTTATCGAAGAACTTTCTACATGAACATTTATGCCATTGAGACAACTGGGGACCAACCCATGACGTGATAATGTGCAAGAGCGTATTATATCTCCATGCTTCCGCACATGAGTCACCGTGAGGGAAAGCAGAGGTGTGCAAATACTACGAATCCACTTTTTCCCCTGAGATAAATTTTAGGTGCCAACGCGACAGATGGCAATCACGACTACACATCATCATCATACATTTAAGAGCTGGGCTCTTGTCGGCGTCTCTGATGCAGTCCCTTCGATTTGCTTCTGTCCAGGGCATGTCTTTCTCTCTTTTGTGGTTCCAAGTATGGGGAATAATTAATAAATAAAAATAATAATAATGTCCGCACGCCTTCCCACAAGGGTCCCCGAAGGGGTAGGCAGAGGTGTATGGGTAATAACCACACAAGCACTTTCCGCCGAGGTATATTAAGTGCCAACGTAACAGATGGCGAGTCCATCGCCGTTACTCAAGCACGACTATACATACGCCTTTGAATTTCTTCTCAGACGTATGCAGGTTTCCTCACGATGTTTTCCTTCACCGTAAAGCTCGTGGTGTGACTAATCACTGTACTTAAGTTCAGAAAAACTCATTGGTACAGTCGGGATTTGAACTTGCGATCTTTGTGTCGCAGGCAACTGCTCGAACCACTCGGCCACCACGGCTCGGATTTTATAAAATTAATATTATAGGTCATTATTATTGATTAAACCAATTTAAAATTGTAACTTATGCAATTTATTAAAACTTCATTATCTTAAGATCTTACGCGACTGACATATTGCTACGAAATTAAATTAATAGAGGTAGAGGTTCAAAGCATTTTTTTAATTGTATCAAAACACGCTCAACACTGTAATATCCTTCTCAAAGGCTGTCATAACATTGTTGCAGAATAAATAAAGCCTTTTTAATAATAATAAACAATTGCTTTATGAAAATATTTCCGCGCGGGAGAATTCTGTTTGCATCAACAAATAATCCTAAGCAAATTTCAGAAATGCTGAAATTTGCTCGTCACATACTGTCGTATAAAGGTTACATTTGGTCTCATTATGAAATCAAGGGCATTGCTCATAATCATCACTTAATTTTAGGCTTATAGTGGTTTGCGGCTATACTGATATAAATATTTATATGTCAATATTTAAATATATTTATTAATAATATAAAATTTACTCAGTACCTAGTAAATATATAAAAAAAATAATTGTCGTTTTGTTTGTTGCCGTTTCTTCTCCTGGCAGGTATTTTTTCTTGGAAACGGTGGTAACTTTAGTTTATATTAAACTAGCTGTCCCGCCCAGCTTGGGTGAGAAAGTAAAATTTCCTGAAATACGAACGCAGCGCCACCTAAGAACTTCGAATCTATATACCTAAAGATATGCAGAAAAATTAATTAAAATCAGTCTGGCCGTTTAGGAGGAATTCAGCGACATACACACGCACAGAAAAAAAAATATATAATTTTTTTTCATACAAACCTTCTTTTGACAATAAAGGATACATAAAAGAAAGATTTATCCAATTTGGTGCAGTCGTTTGGAAGTTATGCGCGTACAAACATTTCGGTGATTCATTTTTATATATATACATAGATATGTGACGTTCAATAAGTGTTCCCTGTGTCCCTTACGTTGAATAAATTTTTTGATTTAATTTGATTTGAATATTTGTCTGTATGTCCTTTATAGAATCGTTAACGGCTGGACCGATTTTAATGAAGTTTTCTGTTTCAACAGGTGGATTCAAGAATGGTTTAGATTGACAATCGGACCCGATAGGTGGTGCGGTGCCATTGGGTTCTTGGCTTTTATTTTTTTTTCACCCAAGCGAAGCTGGGCGGGACAACTAGTAATAATATAAAATGTTGTACAATGTCAGCATTGCAGCAGCAAGAGAGATCTCTTAGTATACACCCTATCGCATACCAATGAGTTAAGAGCTTAAATGCAGTGAATTGTTACACCACGAGCTTTAAGGTGAAGGCAAACATCTAGAAGAGACCTGTATATATTTGAGAAGAAATTCAAAGACGAATTTATGTACGCTTGAGAAACGGCGATGGATTCGCTATCTATACGTTAGCACGTACAATATAACTAAGGAGACAATGGGTGCGTGGGTACTACACCCACTTACCCTTTCGGGGACTCTTGTGGATAGGGAGGTATGAAGTTAACAACAATGTAAAATGTGTCTGAAAGACCTACCTACCATCCTCTTGTATAGCGTTGACGTAGACATTTACAAGGCAACTGCAAAAGTAAACTGGAATTTGACATGAATTTATATAAAAACTAGCTGTCCCGTCCAGCTTCACCCGGGTAAAAAAGTTAAACTTCCTTAAACACGATTGCAGGACCACCTATCGGGTCAAATTGAGATGTAAGCTATCCTATCTTTTAAGTTGGATCAAACTGCACACGGTGTGCAAATTTGCTTGAAATTGGTTAAGTAGTTTAGGAGCCCATCGCGGACAAACAACGTGACGCGTAATTTATATATATTAAGATATACAATTCTCATCAGAAAAATCGAACCACCTTGCAAGTTTATGTTTTGTAAGGATTATCAGAAAAATGTGTATATTTAGGAATTTATATCAAATGTTAGGTTAGGTTTATTTACAATGAGATACAAACGTAATAAATTATTATAAGTACATTATAGTTGTTTCTGGGCTGTTACACTGTATACATATAATTCTTAAGTTTACTTTTAAACATAAATACGTTGTCACACTCTTTTATATTATTAGGCAATTCATTGTATAACTGTACTCCTGATACTTGTTTATGCATAATACCTCATACTATTCTGATAAACCTTACAAAACATAAACTTGCAAGGTGTTTCGGTTTTTCTGTGTGGCCGACACTGCAGGAATCTTTTCACACCCTTCTTGAAGACCTCCATGCTGTACTCTTCAGGGAAAGTGATTTGAAAAGAGTAACCATGGAGTTTCTTGCCGGTTCTTCTCCATGGAAGCGACCAACCCGAACCGTGCTTCTTTTTCGACGTTTTATAAGTGCCCATCTGGGCCTATGTGAAATAAAAAGATTTTGATTTGATTTGATTTGAAAACCTCAACGAGGAGCTCATTCCACAGCCTGAGCGTTCGCGGAAGGAAACTCCTTTAGAACCGCACAGTGCAAGACCTTTGTGGGTCCAAGACATGGGGATGAATTCCCCGTCGATTAATTTTCAAATATAACGAACACCTATTTACGTATAGGATTTGTGAACTTTAAATTGCGAGTGAAGTTCTATTGGTTCACACTGATTTGGAACAATAGATAAAATCACAATGTTACTACACAATCATCCGAATTCCTAAATGTTTTCGTTTATTCTTGCTATCTTTGGATCGCTAATTAGATAAAAGAAAGATAATTACTTTGTTGTCTTCCCTTGTATCCCCTCGGGAGTTCCACCTTGTTTATAGTTGATGTGAAAAAGTGAATATTACCGAGAAAGTACTTTGCTAAAAGCGAGGGATCTTCTTGCCCACAAGCGCATTTTTTTTTAATCACGTGAATTTTAAATGTTGGATTATCTCCCTTGTCGTGAAAAGACAACACTTTACTATGTAGACATTATATGGTTCTATGGTCTTATCTATTGGTCAATCTATTTGAATTGTGTTCTAACTCCGTATTTTTTAGTAAAAAGTTAATGGTGTATTCGGTAAATTTGATATTTGAAAAATGCTATATTGTGGCGCGTTCACGATTTAAGAATAGATAAAAAAATACTCAGAGGTCGCAAGAGATATTACATAGATAAGAAAATATACAATAATTTACTTCCTGGTGGCCCTATCCTGAATACAGGTCATGTTACACAAAATGTGCATTACTGCGATCCGAAAACACTGACTACGTAAATCGGCTGATACTTTTAAGCGATTACATGACACAGCTCGAGACTGAAATAACAAAGATTAGGGTATACGTTCCAGGATTTTTGAATTTCGAAAAGGAGGATAAATTGTGGCCAGCATTTTTTTTCAATACCGTTAGCACACATCACGTACGATATCTTTGATTTAGAAATGCTTAGGTCCAGCTTATCCATGACCCTTTAATTTCTAGAGCATTTAGGTCCTCCATGTTACGTAAGATCCAATGGCTAAGCAAAACAAAATGCCATATTCATAAATAGAACACACGTAAATCATAAAATTAAAAACATTTAAATATTTGAATTCAGAATTACTAAATACATTAATAAATGTAGTACATATATTTCATCACGCTGAATTCCTTTCGTGCTAGGTAGAGGATTATATGCCTTTCTCGTCGTTTTTCCCTTCAAATTATTGCAGAAGTTTATACATTACTAGTTGTCCCGCCCAGCTTCGCTCGGGTGGAAGAAAAAAGATGGTGGCGCCACCTATCGGGTCCAATTGTGAATCTAAACCATTCCCAGATCCCCTTGAACACACACAAAAATTTCATTAAAATCGGTCCAGGCGTTTAGGAGGAGTTCAGTGACATACACACTCACAGAAGAATTATATATATAAAGATTTGTACTTAACTAACTGAGCCCTACGGTATTGCCAGCATTTAAGCGGCAATAGTCTAAAACACAGAACCAGTAGGTATATAAAAAAATACTAGGTCGTTTTTTGTTTTTACATGTATACATACATGTAAGTATTAGTAAGTATAACAACACGATGTCTTATACCAATATTATTGTCTTTCATGTTCGATGCTATGCTCAGAGCGATAAGTGAAATACTTTGTAGAGGAAATCCTTTTGAAGTACCAGCATAGCTTAACAAAATGGCGACCGCATATTTATTGTTTTGCTTCGGTCAAAGAGGAAAACGAATTATTAATTACGCAAACTAAATGAACGTTTAAGACTATAATATTACAATGACTAAAATATTTGTCCCCTGTACATTGAATTATCTGGCATTTTACCGATTTATTTAAAGCATCAGATATGATGTAAGAGTTGACAGTGGACGCGATCGCATTAAACTGTGCGAGTATTGCTAAAAATAAAAATCTTTAGGAAGTATAGTGAGTGGCCTTTATCGATCAGGGAAACTGCACAAGGTAATAAAGATAAGAAAAAATAACTATTTATATTATTATATACATACATACACATAATCACGCCCAATTCCTAACGGGGTAGGCAGAGAGCAGGGTACTTAGGAATTATACCTCTTTTGCTTCGTCCACATTCATCAGTCTCTTCATACAAGCTCGCCGGTTTCGAGTACTCTTGACGTTCCCGTCCTTAAGTGACCGATCGATTATGATACTCAGTACTAATCCTTGGGATAATTCCACATAAATCTACTTAGTCCCAAATTAAGCAAAGCTTGTAACATGGTAACTAGACAACGATATATTTACTTATAATAAAATATTTACATCAAAGACTAAGGTACAAATACTCGTGATCATCATACAAATATCTGCCTTCGGCGAACCCGCGACCTCAAGTTTCGCAGGAAACCTCAAAAACAGGAGGATATAAGTTGAAAAAGGAGATTTTTTAAATCAATCCGGAATAAATTACGTCCGTTCAAATGTTGTTTTTGAAATAATATCAAGTATAATATGAAATATCGCCGCCGGCAAAAGGCCAAATATGAAAGTAATATTGTTTGTTGTAAGGAGTTCGTTTAGCCTTCATTTCTATTCGTAGAGAATGGACTTGTCATTCACAAAATCATAATACATATTCAATCCTATAGATAATGCCATCCACGAAGACGCGTCCCACTATTCTTCCTTATAGTTGATGGTGTAAGGTTGCAACGTTCCACTAATGTTTGAGTAATCGTTACCCACTGATTGCCTATGAGTGCACACGCACACTACAATTAATAGACTCGGATCATACTCGCCGCATCCCGTAAGCCCTTCGACTAGAAATTGGTGGGAAAAATATATATATGTATATTTATAGATGTTATATCAATTTGTATATTGGTATAGCATGATAGTGTTTCACACGTATTGAAAATGTTGTTCTACCAACAACACAGATTGATGTGAAGTTTTGTACAGTATTTCTATTTACCTGAAGCCAATATCCAACCAGAGTAACCGCAACCTCGGTCGTAGTTCTATCGGACCCTAAAACTTGGCCAAAATGAAAATAAGTTTTCGCGTCAAAGGCAAACCGTATTTACTTCTATCTCTATTACTCGGCAGTTATTTGGAATTTCTTACAATAGAAAGATATTATCCGATCAGACACTCAAGGATGGAAACGTCAGGAGTGTAGGTATGTACGATTAGACTGATTAAGGATAATGCCTGCAGGATGTCTAGAGAAAACTGGCGCTCTACTGTCTCTACCCACTCCACGAAGGACTAAAACGCCTACCTTCTACCACCGCAATGAATTGAATGAAATTTGGCACAGATATAGATTATTTGCTGGATTAACATATACGATATATTACAGAAAAAAAATGCCATAGAAATTCAATTGTGGGCGAGTGATATTGCGCGGCTATCTTATATTATCCCTATTAGCAATATGTTCGCATATAATTACAATAAAACCCATAAAAAATGCAATGTACATACATAGTTGGAAGAACGATAACGTACTTACGAGCGGTGGAAATGTAGCCACCCCTATTTGGCTCCGATTGATTAGATTTCCCACTTCACTGAGGGAAGAGATAGGTCAATCAAGTACTTCGCAACTATCACGTGACTGACTGCCGGGAACAAATTGACAAATTAAGTTACATCGCAGCCTACAGGCGAGATAGGACTTCAATAAAGTTAAGTCTAGAACTTAATATAAGCTCATCGTTTCTATGTTGTACTCCTATCTCTGTATGAATAGAATGTTATGTTATTGTGTCCACTAGCTCGCGCTTAGCTTTCGCTGACTTGAAAAGTTCTGCACTGATTGAGCTCGAACTTCGATACAATGGGCTTTGAGGATTGTTGTATATATTTTTCATATGAGTTAAAGTTTTTCAGCGCTCAAGCTTTACATTTAAGGTTAAGGACTGCTATATTTAGTTGACAAGCGCTCTGCTCTCTCTGTCTACTACATAAGAGACTGGGCGTGATGTCAGGCTAAATACTTGCAACTATTTCTTTTTATTCCCACTTATTCTTGCCATGAGTCCGTAGCCGTTACTCAAGCACGACTATACACACGCATATAAGTTTCGTCTCAAAGGTATGCAGGTTTCTCCTATATGTTTTCCTACACCGTAAAACTCGTGGAGTCCATGATCCAGTCAATCAGTAGTAATAGTGTTTAACTCCTTCGTTGGTCCAAAGTAACAATTTTTTTTTTCTGTTGGAAGTAAAATAAACAGAAAATGTATACCGTTATGTTATATCGTTTCATACTTACTTTAAAACTTTGAAATAATAAAAAAATATTGTGACCAAGTAAGTACCTCGTTTTAAACAACTATGGTTGTGTTATTTCCTGACTTCAAACTCCCACGAATATGTGGTAAAATGTACTAATGTCCATTAATAGGTGGCTGGGTTATTTATTACGCTAGTACTAATTAAACGCTTGATAGATATTGGGCTATTATCGCCAGTGGATCAGCCATGTGTAATTACAATGTTAATTGCTAATTTGATTCGCCTCAGTGGTATATATGTATGTGGTATATAATACATGTAATTATATATATATATATATATATCCTCACGCCTTCCCACAAGAAACCCTGAAGGGGTAGGCACAGCTGTATAGGTAGTACCCACACACCTACTTTCCGCCAGAAATATAGTCTCCGTTACTCAAGCTTGCATGATTGGCTTTTATATATGTACATGGAATTTTGTGGATTTTCCTCTGCCTCTTCTTTCGCACACTTTCGCATTAAATATGTATTAAATCAATATTTTACAATATGCAAGTTATGTTTCTACGATTGCATTAAAATTCACATTCACACACACACGCGTTCAAAACATAATATTCTCTTAAACGTAAAAGAGGACTTATGTACGCCAAAAATATTTTAATATGATAATGTTTATATTCACTGATTGCTTAGCTCGTAAAATCTTTGAAATCTGAACCAACCTTAAGGCTATATAATATTCAAATAACCTTACTTCAAAGGTCTTAATGAAGTCTCTCAGACCTTTCGTGACCTCAATGGTCTATGCAAAAAGTGCTTATCGTTCGAGAAACTTAAAATTTTTGCAGTAAAGGGAAATACCTGCAATCGTACTTGCTACTCTGCTATGCTGATTACTTTATTCTGAATTATTTTTTTTTCTGTTATATTCACCTGGCAGTTATCGCCGCATTTGCAGCTCCAATGATATCGCTCGCGCATTGCCGTACATGGAAGAAGCTTGTACACCATTCTCGAAGAACTTCATGCTGAAATCTCCAACAAAAACTTCAACGTACAATGTTTGATACAGTACTATGTTTTGTTCTTATACTATGTTATTGTTGTACGGATTTAAATACTCATGGACTGTTTTAGGGCAAAATTAAACCGTAAATTTTTTTTTATGTAACGGGTTGACATCGGCTTTATTAAATATCCGTTTCCAAAAGCTGTTTTGAATAAACCTGTTTACCACAGGCGTCCTAAGCGTACTGCTTTTGTTCCCACACAATTCACGAAGTAAAATTCAGTGAACAATTTACAGCCATCACACTAAGGCGTATTTACCTATCCAGATTTCTCGTCGTTTATCCTGACTCGGCGATAAGACGTGGCAACAAAGGCCATTCCGCCGGAGACATCCGAGATTATTACACAGTGAGGGCTGCGTTGTTTCCGTTGAAAATTCCGTGCCATTGGATATAATAACCAACAATTACTGAAGCTGTTGTCACAATAATCACAACACGTAAATGTTACATCTTAAAGACACATTTTGTAGAAAATGTATGTTTATTATGGAATGTGAATAATTTAACTGAGATTCTTTTGGAATATTGGTTAGTCACACCACGAGCGATTAGGAAAATAATCGAGAGGAAACCTGCATACGTTAAAAAAATCATAAGCGTGCTTGATTAATGGCGATGGACTCGCCATCTGTCACGTTGGCACCTTAAATATATCTCTGGCGGAAAGTGGGTGTGTAGGTATTACCTATACACCTCTGCCTACCCCTTCGGGGACCCTTAACCCCCTTCCCGCTAAGGGCAGATAATTGGGTATTTGTACCTTATTCTTAATTGTCCAATGCATTTACGTATATATCAAATTTTCTATCTATATAAGTAAACACATCGTTGTCTAGTGACCCTAAAACAAGCTTTGCTTAATTTGGGGCTAGGTCAATTGGTGTGGAATTGTCCCAAAGTTTTTATTTTAAGTTATTTATTCAATGATAACGTGATCATTCAAGTGACAGACAGTGAGATCGTTGCTGTTTCTCAAATATGACTTTCAATTCTCAGACATGTGAAGGTTTCCATTCTTCTTCATCGTAAGCATCGTGGTGTGAAGAATCTCCGTTGAGAATAAACTCTTAGTAGATATCGGTTACTCTTGGTAGATACCGACGAGATTCGAACCTGCAACCTTTCACGGTTGACTACTCAAACCAACATAGTCACCACAGCTGGAGTGGTATTATTCTGATGTCGGTAAGACCACTATTCTTGATCTCCAGTCTTCCTAAATATATATTGCACTAGCAACATTATTATTTGAGAATTGTACTCGTAAAAAATTAAGCTTGCGTACAAAACATGCCAAATGAAACAAACTCAATTAACCTAAATACACCTCTCCAACCAGCTTAAGGCCATACGTACACGTTTGTGTGGCATGTACGCCATGAATTATTTCTCTCTCTAGACTCGGCCAATATATAAGTCTGAACAGAACTGGCGCTCTACGTTCTCTGCCTACTCTAGCCTCGGTTGTTTACCTATAGATTGTTAACTGTGCCACGGATTCCTCAAAATGAACTGATAAACTACAACATATTAATTGAATTTTAAATTTAAGCAATTTGAATTTGTATTGATATCCAGGGTGGCAATGCTGCTAGTCTTCTTGGCACGTTGCCTCAGGATACCGATTTGGGATTTTCAAATATTTTATCTATGTATGTGTTTTGTAACTATTGTTATCTGTTGTTTTTGGAAATAAAGATCAATTTGGCATCAACGTATATTCCGATTTATATTACATGCCTTTGAATTTCTTCTCAAACGTATGAAGGTTTCCTCTTGATGTTTTCCTTCGCCGTAATGCTCGTGGTGTGGCACTCACTGTACTTAAGTTTAGAGAAACTATTTGGCATAGTCCGGGATTCGAACTTGCAATCTTTGTGGCAGGCTACTAATAATCCGTCCACCCAGCCGCCACGGATCTTATTATAAATTAAACTTACATGAATTCATTTTAAGTAGATAATAAATATTGAAGCTGGTCAAATCAAATAAATCTCTGTTATGTGTATGAATTTCTGTGCCGTGTAAATATAATTAGTAGGATTTTACTTATTAAAAATATTTTCTACAACAAAGCTAAAACTAGTCTCTACAATACTTGAAGATGCAAGATTAATATATAGATTAATCAGATTACAAGCAAAATCTTTTATTCTAATGCAAAATTGTGATTTTTATATTCAAATGTTATCAAGTAGCATCTCTAAATTCATTGAAAAAAGTAACTTATATAAATAACTTATCAAACAGATTAACTTTACTTAGAAGCGAACTGAGCGTTGTAATAACAAAATGGGTAGGGCGCCCAAGCTAGTTTGAATCATTACCAGAAACAACCCTCTTCAAACTGGCGTATATGTATGAAGAAAATAGATGAAATGACGCCTTTTCGTACTAAGAAAGGAAGGAACGAAAGAAAGGTATCATTACGTCAATGAGTAAGACCCTTCCAAAATATTTTCTTAAAATCTTGACTAATTCTTGTCAACGCGTAACTTAAATAAATTATTTAGCGAAAAAAGACTACGAAACATATTTTTTTAAATAAACATTGATATGTTAAAGACACGGTGAATCTTGTATACTTCTGTTTTGATTCTAAAGCGACACACTGCAATGATCCGACGTTATTACCGTCTCGTTCATTTCGAGGTTTATTTGAATATCTAATTACCATTTGATTAGGTTCCGAAAATCTTGTTTTATAAAAAGCTGTCATACCTGACTGGTTTGAGTAATTGCCTGCGATATATAGATTGCAAGTTTTGTACTTAAGTACAATGATGATGAGAGGTAGGCCATAACGGGTTTCCCGTTCGAATTTGGAGCTGCCCGACTGGGGCAGGACCTCCACCTTATAGAAGTCTGTAGCCAAATAACAAATTTTTTGTGTTGTGTTCCTACGCGGTGAATAAGGTTTCCAGTAACGAGCTCCTTGGGGAGGGGGAGGATTGCTATATTGTGTTGGCAGCAGAGGATTAGTCCCATTATGCTGGCAACATAGTATAACGCTCCGAACACAGAGTGGCAACGCGCAAGTGATACTTCGGTATTGTAAGCATAAATAGGCTGCGGTAACCGTTTTCCATCGGGTGGGCCGTATGCTTGTTTGCCACTCTTGTTGTATAATAAAATAAAATAATAGTCACGCCACTAGCTTGTTGCAGCAGGTTTACTCGCGATGTTTTCCTTTACCGCAAAGCTCGTGATGTGACTTATCATTGTACTACAGTATATTCAGTGTACAACTATTCGTTCAGAAAAAACTCATTGGTACAGTCATTATTATTATAGGTATTATTATTATTGTAATATCCCTGAAAACCTTCCAATGGAGAGAATCCGCTCCGACACAAGTTGCATGTAGGCGTTGGAGGCGACCTACGGTTTATAGTCGCAGACATAATAAATGTATCCACCGGTCTCCCATGACGCAATAAAAGGAAGAAAGAGCGCTATAAATATTTGTCAATATCGCGAAAAAGGTCAAAATGGCGGTATTTTTATCGATGTTAAGCTGTGATTTGGTGGAAACTAATATATGTAGCTGTAGAATGGAATCGTGTTCTGTGCAACAATATTATTTATAATAATAATATCCTCACGCCTTCCCACAAGGGTCCTTGAAGGGATAGGCAGAGGTGTATAGGTAATACCAACACACCCACTTTCCTTTAGAGGTATATTAGGTGCCAGCGTGACAGATGGCGAGTCCATCGCCGTTACTCAAGCACGACTATACATACGCCTTTGAATTTCTTCTCAGACGTAAGCAGGTTTCCTCTTGCTGTTTTCCTTCACCGTAAAGCTCGTGGTGTGACTAATCACTGTACTAAAGTTCAGAAAAACTCATTGGTACAGTCGGGATTCGAACTTGCGACCTTTGCGTCGCAGGCAACTACTAGAACCACTCGGTCAACAACACTCAATCTCTTGTATACCCACCCGAATACAAGTTTCTTGCTAAAGGAAGGCAAGTGACCTCTGTACAAAGTTATGAACAACATAGATAAAGAAAATACGGGAAGCCACAACAGGCCGCGGTCTGCAAATAATGGCACAATTATTGTTGGTCTAACTTTTTCGTAATAACAAACTTGTATTATTTATAAGAGGTCTTTGCAAGTTAGTGGTAGGTAATAAAACGCCTTCTGTCCGTTTAAAATTTTACTTTATTACTTTTAGCTATAAGCATATTCAAAACTAAAATCGTATACTCGGCGTTCGGCTGATTTCCCTTCTTGAGCTTGTATTTCAACAAAGACTTCTTGCGTTCTACTCTTTGGTTCTATTTCAAGTAGTTTCAATAGGTTTCTACACTAGTGATCGTGTAAAAAAACTTACATACATACATACATATCATCACGCCAAGTCCCTAACGGGGTAGGCAGAGAGTATAGAGCGCCAGTTCTCTCTAGACTTACATACCTCTTTCGCTTCGTCCACATTCATCAGTCTCTTCATACATGCTCGTCGGTTTCGAGTACTCTTAACGTTCCCGTCCTTGAGAGTCCGATCTATTTGATCCGAAAAAAAAAACTTACTGCGATATATACATAGCATAACTTTCAGTTCTATTTAATGATGTTAAATACTTCGCGTACAGTATTGTACGAAAAAAAATATATATCTTCACGCCTTCCCACAAGGGTCCCCGAAGGATAGGCAGTGGTAGGTGAACTCGGCCACCACGGCTTTTCCACGAAAGAAATACTTTCACATAAAAGTGGATGTGTAATATATTAAACATGACACCTCTGTCTGGGGTCTTCGGGAATATATACTTAGTCTGAATATTATTACTTTAATCTTAAATGTGTGGTTGAGCGCTGTATAAAACCTTTTAACTTTGGGCTATGAGAGATTTCTGCTCAGCCAGACCAAGGTGGCTATATGAGTTCGTTTAGGAGGGCTTCGCAATCACCAGAATGCACCGCTACTCTTCTGAACTTTGCAACACGACCGTCGTAGACACATAACATCGAATGAAAAGGCTCTACCTTTCGTGAGATAAAATGTTTATTGCATGTCGCAGGACCTTAAAGCATGCCTAACAATTGGCTTTAGATTATATATATATATATATACTACGTTTTTGCATCTATTGCTTTACTGCCTTGTTTTATTATTTATTTACTAGAAATGATCTCTGACGTTTCATTTTAAATCAAAAATAGCTTATGTTACTCCTGAACAATGAAACTTTCCATAGGTGAAAGAATTTTCCATAAGTAGTTTTTGTGTTTAATAATCATACTTTGCTCTTTATAATATAAGTTCAATTTATATATAATAATAATATATAGTATAAATAATATATCCTCACGCCTTCCCACAAGGGTCC
The DNA here is from genome assembly GCA_945859725.1 of Drepana falcataria. Classification (NCBI taxonomy): domain Eukaryota; kingdom Metazoa; phylum Arthropoda; class Insecta; order Lepidoptera; family Drepanidae; genus Drepana; species Drepana falcataria. The sequence continues at coordinate 12,632,084 of OX243922.1, forward strand.
CCGAAGGGGTAGGCAGAGGTGTATAGGTAATACCCACACACCCACTTTCCGCCAGAGGTATATTAGGTGCCAACGTGACAGATGGCGAGTCCATCGCCGTTACTCAAGCACGACATACGCCTTTGAATTTCTTCTCAGACGTATGCAGGTTTCCTCTCGATGTTTTCCTTCACCGTTTTCAAGTTCAAGTTCAATTTAATATTTTTAATAATAAAGTAAACCTTACAATACACATATAAACGCACACTAACAAAGAAATATAAGGAATTCGTGTTTTTCTTTGCCATAATATTTATCATACATACAAAATCAATAAGAAATTCTGAAAGTAGATGTGATGAAAAATTTTAATTCACGTATCTTCAAACCTTCCTACAAAGGTCCCCGTAGGGGTAGGCAAAGGTGAAGCACAGCAATGCTCTTTTGCCTGAAATATATTTAGGTGCCAACGTGACAGATGGCGAGTTCGTCCCTGTTTTTCAATCTCTATATATGTATACGACTATGTATGTATATTTTGACGACCGTCTGGTCTAGTGGTTAGAGCTCCTGACTGCGAAACTTGAGGTAACGAGTTCGTATCCCGCTGAGGGCAGATATATGTGTGATGAACACGAGTATTTTTACCTTAGTCTTGGATGTTCTATGTATTTATGTATATATCTATCTATATAAGTAAATATATCGTTGTCTGGTTACCATAACACAAGCTTTGCTTACTTTGGGACTATGGCAATTTGTGTGCAATTGTATCAGGTATTTATTTATTGTCCCAGGTATTTATTGTATACGTACTTGCAATCTGCATAAACAAATTAAACCTTTAAAATTCAAACCCTATTCATTGCATCTTATCTTGAAGATTACAGAAAAGCTGGAAAAACCTTAAAGCGGAAAATCCAGCTCGCAGGCGCAATCTTTCCATTGTATCCGGTCGGATGGAAGCGAAACTGCATTACTAACAGAAAAGGTTTTGTATTTGTAGGCGATTGCTCGATGGTCAATGCAATTTACTCGAGATAACCTAACAGTGACATCTTCCTCGTGATTCTAAAGATATCTACAATCTTATGTATAATACGTGGTGGCTGAGTGGTTTGAATTGCCTGCAACACAAAGATTGCAAGTTTGAATCCTTACCGTACCAACGAGTTTTTTGAACTTAAGTACAGTGATTAGTCACACCACGAGCTTTACGGTGCAGGAACACATCGAGAGGAAACCTTATGCAGGTATCCTCTTGATGTTTGTCTTAGCCGTATAGCTCGTGGCGTGACTAGGAATAAAGTTTTTTTAATAATAATGTATTAAATTGATAGCTGTGTTGCTTAGTACTAAAGTGCCTGGCTGGAGGCCTAGGTCTCGCCATTGACCGGTTAAGTAGCAAAAGTTCCCGGAACTCACGCTACGAGAGCCAATACAAAAAAAAAACACCCGCTCCCTTAAGGTATATTATAGAGAGTATTAAATGTCATATTAGTTACAACAGGTAATTGGCGTCATAAAATGTTTTGTTATTTTTAACTGTCTTGTAATTATGTGTATTCGATTCTCGACTTTCTACGGTTGCAATACAACACAGAAGTAAACAAACAATAAAGTATGGTTTGTTTGTTTATGTTAGTCACGTGATACGCTCGACTGAAACAAACATGATTAACATCATTGATTAGTTGTGTCAATCCGCTGGTAATTAATTCAATTAATAACGCATGGATGCCGCTGGTTCATGCGGACTATGGGATTTTGTATATATTTGGAATATCGGTTTCGGCTTAGAGAAATATTTGTTGTCTGAAGAAATTACAAAATTTCACTTACAAGACCAATTATTTTTTCATTATAAAAATAGTACATAGCAGTGAGCATGCGAGTTTAAAATTTATACAAAATTTTATGATTTTTGTATGAGTGTGTGTCTGTGCGTGTGTGTGGTCGTGAGAGAGGGAGAGTATGTGTGTGTGCGTATTCGTCTGTATACACGTGTGCGGGTGAAAGCGAGGGAGAGAAGAAGAGTATTTATATTACTTTATATGTTTAAGTATGAATATGACAATGCTACCAAATATTCAACTCTATGCCTACTGAAACATTATGCAATGCTCTTTGGTCACATCTCATAGCAAAATCCCCAAACAACTCAAAGGGTACCTCACCCGTCAAAGGTGGATGACCTCTTGACAAATGACACGTCGGACCCTATATTTTTGCCATTTATTCATACGACTGACATATGTCACATCTGAATATAAATACAATACAATATCATAACACGCTGGCTAGGGCGCGGGCAGAGTTAGTATGATATTTCCCGCTGCCCGTTCAGTGTTCTTTATCTATACTAATATAATATAATATAATAATATATCCTCACGCCTTCCCACAAGGATCCCCGAAGGGGTAGGCAGAGGCGTATAGGTAATACCCAAACACCCACTTTCCTCCAGAGGTATATTAGGTGCCAACGTGACAGATGGCGAGTCCATCGCCGTTACTCCAGCACGACTATACATACGCCTTTGAATTTCTTCTCAGACGTATGCAGGTTTCCTCTCGATGTTTTCCTAAACCGTTCTGCTCGTGGTGTGACTAATCACTGTACTTAAGTTCAGAAAAACTCATTGGTACAGTCGGGATTCGAACTTGCGACCTTTGCGTCGCTGGCAACTGCTCGAACCACTCGGCCACCACGGCTACTATAATATAATAAATAAATATAATATAATATAATTAAGCCTTCCTATAAGGGTCCCCGAAGTGGTAGGCAGAGTGTGTAGTTAGGGCCCAGACACCCACTTTCCACCAGATATTTACCAGATATATTTAAAGGTGCTAAGGTCACAGATAGCGAGGCTTGGTTTGATTGAACTTCAATTCTTTGTGTTGCAGGCCTTATGATGTATATCAGTCGTACCTAAATCTTTCAGGGATCCGTTCAACAAGAAAAACACCCAAATCGTAAATCGTAAGTACCTCTAGGTCTTCCTGACGCCTTCCCACAAGGGTCCCCGAAGGGGTAGGCAGAGGGCTATAGGTAGTAGATATATTTTAGGTGCCAACGTTACAGATGGCTAGTCCATCTTCCGAGGTTAATAAACAGCGACTGTTTTTTATATATAAGGTGAAGCAAATTAAAAGCGGCTCATGTTAAAGAACAGACTAGCACAGTACATGAATATGCACAATCCGCAAAAACCCTACATATTAGTGATTGTGATAAAATTAAAGCATAAAACTTCACCTCTCGCAACCCTCACGGGATTTACTCATAACTTTCACTGTACAAGAGAAAATTAGTTATACAAATCTTCCCAAGCCATCAAGTAAGGAAATGAATAATGCTTATTATCCTTCTATACGACAGAGCCGGCGTCGACGCGCTCGTTCTCTGACTGACAGTAATCGTTATAAGTGCTTTTTCGGCTTCCACTAACAAATGGGATATTCTATTTCGCATTTACATTTACGTAGATTCATACTTTTTATAGTCGCATGCTTCTGAATACTCTAAGCCCTTCACGTTGTCGCTGAGTAAAGCTAGCAACAGATTAAATGAACAACGAAAATCTCTCGTTAAAAATTGGACTTGGACAACAGGCGTTTTTAAAGATCGCTCCCTAATGGTATTTACTTGTTTTTGATGTGATCACTAAAGTGCCCAGAACGTCACAATTAATGGTAATGCTCTTTGGAAGGAGGTCCGTTCGTATTTCGTACATTTCTTTAATCTTTGTTAGAATCATAATAATATTATAACAATATACCTATTATTGATTTGAGCTTTAGCGAACAGTCTGAAAAAAATTTTTGAAGCTTTCACGATTGATATAAATGATTGATAGCTGATTTTTTTCTCTCGAATCTATGGTCAATAGCTAGAGTTAGATAAAAAAAAATCTATAGATTGTTCTTATATGTATATCGCAAGATATACATATAAGAACTACAGATAGAATATTTGTACCAAATCGATATCCCGCGGCAACGTGCCAAGAAGACTAGCAGCATTGCCACGCTGGATAGCAATGCTGATTCTGTGAATGAGGTATGCTTCAACTCACATGTCTTGAGAGGCTTCGATTAGACGACGCGAGACCTCTTAGACGTTAAAACCTTAAAACATATCTTCGGAGGAAAGAGGCTGTCGCTACACTTAGACGACCGTCTGGTCTAGTGGTTAGAGCTCCTGACTGCGAAACTTGAGGTCGTAGGTTCGAATCCCGCTGAGGGCAGATATTTGTGTGACCAATGTGTGTGTGTGTGTGTCAATTTGTGTGGAATTGTCGCAGGTATTTATTTATTTATGTATTTATGTAACCGGCCTTATAGGTAGAAGGTATGCAGGAAAGACCTTTATGGGAAGGATGAAGGTATGTATTCTTATATACAGTTCAAATATTTACATAGGTAGCTATTAAGAGTAGGGAAGGAGCGAATGAGGTCTGGTTAGCTTAGAGAGAACTGGCGCTCTAACACCACTGACTACCCAATTAGGGGTGTTGATATGTTTGTATGTATTTACGCAAGTATACCAAAAAATTATATCAATTTCAACGGTATATGAAACTTAACAAAACCCAACACAAAATCGATGCGAAACGTAATCTAATCTACCGTTTGCTAATTTATTTTGATAAGTATACTTGGGTAAAGTTTCGATAAAATAAATAATGTATTACGCCGGTACAAGAAAGTGTTCGGATCGACTTACCGCAAACAAAAGCTGGATCCCTGTCGTGCCGTAATGCAAATCCGACTTTATTTCCAATCCCATTCATAATCCATTACACTACATTTACTTTTTTAATCGCGCATATAATTTTATGTGTATAACATAGTCGTGTTTACACAAAATTTCAACAGTTTTTTTTTCAAATCATGAAATAGTATGTTACTGAGATGAATACTTTTTACTTATAAGGATTTTACAAAGGCTTTTTTCAGATAAAAATTTATAAGTAAATCACCGCGCGGTGTAAATGTGGAAATTCGCGAGTTTTATACTTCGACGTGATCAGGGCGGGCGGCGTGCTCTCGTCCCGAAAGGCGGGAGTTAACTGAAACGGCCATAGTTTGCAGGATCTTTACGAATAACGTACGCGTACTATGAGTTCATTTGTATTCGCCGGTCATGGGAAAGTGAGTAAGAAGACATTCTACGTTGCCTAGGTACTTAATACATACATACATATCATCACGCCAAGTCCCTAACGGGGTAGGCAGAGAGTATAGAGCGTCAGTTCTCTCTAGACTTACATACCTCTTTCGCTTCGTCCACATTCATCAGTCTCTTCATACATGCTCGTCGGTTTCGAGTACTCTTAACGTTCCCGTCCTTGAGAGTCCGATCGATTTGATCCAGGTAGTTGGAACGTGGCCTTCCTCTGCCTCTTCTTGCACACACTTTTGCTTTGTATATCTGTTTCGTCAATCTTTCTTCACTCATCCTAAGGTACTTAATTCTGAAAGTTATTAATAAAAAAGTACGTTCATTGGATTTAAATATTTTTTACGTCTTCCAGAAAAGTCTTTTAAAGCAGGTAATTGCATTAATAATTCTGCAATTTAATTACGTATACGAATGAATTCTCTTTGTTTAATTGAATTTGGATCTTTTCATTTCTACTAATTAATCAAACTGGAGCCTCTCTTCTCAAATTTTAATGAAAATCTTGAAGTAGACTCCTATATTAATAACTGTTTCTTTAGATCGGAATGGCTGTCCATATTATTGAAAGGTATTGAACTTAGTGAACTGAGTTTAAAGAATATCTTTCTGGTGGTCTCAATCACTATGTATGGTCTGCATTTATGAATAACCCGAAATTTAAATACAATAATTTTACATTATACGATATTTTCGGATATAAGCGCAAAAGGGAATTTTCGGATATAATCGCAAAAGGGAATTTTCGGATATAAGCGCAAGAGGGAATTTTCGGATATAAGCGCAAAAGCGAATTTTCGGATATAAGTGCAAAAGGGAATTTTCGGATATAAGCGCAGTATTAGTACCAGATGAGAAGTCAAATGTCTTATAACCTCCACTTTTTTCCGTGTATGTAAGTGTGGTTGTGACAGATGGCGATCTTTTTCTTTCTTTCCGTACCTTATTTGCAGTTAGTCCTAACAGTACCAACACATTTTTGGTTAAGGCGACGAATACTTTAATTTATTAGTCAACCGCGTTATCGCATAAGTGATAAATTATCCTCACTGATAAGAAAATCCTTTAAACATGAAGCGCTACACTTAACTTAATAAAAATGAAGTAAATCAGAACCAGTTAAGAATCGGCACCTAAACGTTTAATATATATACGTAAATCACGTAGCTAGTACACTATGTAAATGTCATTTAATACTTTGATGAAGTTCGTCTGTAGTAACATTCATGCATACACACACAGCCTTGAGTGACGTATTTGCGCCATGACTACGGCTCGGCGTAAGAAAATGGTCGTGGTGGTGAAATACTATTTATCCAACAGATTAGGGCCACATTTGTCTTTAAACATTATCACCATTAACTATCATACATACAAATATATTATGCCGCCGTTCCTCTCAAGGCAAACAGAGAAAGTAGAGCCCCAGTTCTCTCTAGACTCACAGAGCTGTTTCGCTTCATCCACATTCATCTGTTTTTCATTCGCTGGCTGTTGACGTTTGCATCTTAGAGTATTCGATTGATTTGATCTGTATTATATAAATGGAGTAACAACACCTTGTCGCTAATGATATTTATATATAGGTACCACTATACATACGCCATTTAATTTATTCTTTAAAGTATGCAGTTTTCCCCTCGATGTTCCTTCACCGTAAAGCTCATGGAGTGACTGATCACTGTACTTAAGTTTAGAAAGCTTATTGGTACAGTCGGGATTCGAACTTGCAATCTTTGTGTTGTAGACAACTGCTTAAACCCCTCGGCCACCACGGCTTTTATTTAGATAGTGCCCGATAATCAAAATTGAATAATGGATTCTCTTAAAGGGCTATGTCATCAGTCAGTGATTACAACTAAGATCATACTCTGAATATTTGCATTTCAAAAGCCCTTGTATACGAATGACGTCATCAAAACATGCCTTGTCGTCATCCAGGGAGGTGATCTGCTACCGTATTATGACATTTAATTGCCGTTACAATTGCAATTAGCGGAAGGGACAGCTTTATGTGCATTGTATTGTTCTCTTTCATTTATTAGTGGGTAATGGATATGCCCGAATCGAAAGCAAGGTCTCACAGATATCAGGAACTTTTCACTCGCCAATTAAGTAACAAAACATTTGAAGAAAGCGGAAAAGGGACCCTAACTTTTTGTAAGCTTGTCCATCGAGCATAGACCACAGATGTATAACAGTAATAATATAATATAATATATCCTCACGCCTTCCCACAAGGGTCCTCGAAGGGGTAGACAGATGTGTATAGGTAATACCCACACACCCACTTTCCGCCAGAGGTATATTAGGTGCCAACGTGACAGATGGCGAGTCCATCGCCGTTACTCAAGCACGACTATACATACGCCTTTGAATTTCTTCTTAGACGTATGCAGGTTTCCTCTCGATGTTTATCTTCACCGTAAAGCTCGTGGTGTGACTAATCACTGTACTTAAGTTCAGAAAAACTCATTGGTACAGTCGGGATTCGAACTTGCGACCTTTGCGTCGCAGGCAACTGCTCGAACCACTCGGCCACCACGGCTATGTACATATGTATGGGAAAGAGGTTTTAGAGAGAATTGTCGCTCTACCTACGCTTTTTTTTTGTATTGTCTCTCATAGCGTGAGTTCCGGGAACTTTTGCTACTTAACCGGTCAATGGGGAGATCTAGGCCTCCAGCCAGGCACTTTAGTGCTAAGCAACACAGCTAAGGGCACCCCTTGTGGGGTACGGACCTCGGCTTAGGGCGTGTTCTACCTACCCTGTGACCCGGCGTTATTATATGTGTGTGTTAATGCTATTTAGTTAAACATGAAATTTATGCTATCCTATGAAAAATATTTGTGCCAAATCTATATGTCATGCCAAGATTATCAGAAGCATTGCTAAATTAGTTGTTTGTAAATTTTTTAATTGTTCATAAATGCCTATTAACTAAGATCTAGTTCGTCACGACAAATGGAAACGAAATAGGTAGCAATAACAGACTAAGACAAATCCCTATTTCTCAACAGTAACAGAATTCTCTATTGAGCCGTGGAGTTAACCCTCAACTTTCGCCCAGTTTCCGTCAAATCTGTTTAATATATCATATAATATCGCACCCGTTTCTCCAAGACCAGCTGGCAATACTTGCACGGAAGGCAATTTGTGGCAATATTTACGTTTCTATTCGTGCCCGACCCTTTTTAATGCTTTGAGATCGATCTAAGACCTATCGTTATAGTATCGTTATCGTTAGATGTTACGATTGTTGGGTATTCTATACTTACAATAAGAACAATTAACAACATTAACAGAAACGGTTGTAATCCTTCGTTACATATAGAATATTTATAATAGAATTTACTTTGTGACCAAATGTACAACAATCTGTAAGAACTTCATAAGATCTTACATGAAGTCAATATATATATATATATATATATATATGTATATATGTGTATATATGTGTATATATATGTATATATATACTGTATATATATACTATTATTATTATTTCATTCTGACCCACTAAACATACCTAAATGGAATCTACTACTACCATGAGTAATGGGGATTATGAAGGGACAAGTAATTTGATTGATATTACATTTTGAAGGGAAATTTGATCAAATCAATTTGCAGTTTCCTCAAGTGACCGCAGGGGCGTCAATCTGCAAGGGCGTTTAGGGACTTCGTGACTTAAGAGGGTACACATAAAGCATATTTTCTATACACATACTCATAATCACATATGTAAGTCTAGAGAAAACTACAATATCTACCCGAGATATTCCCTCAAACCAAAGGTAAATCCATAATCAATAACAGGTAGAGATACCTAAGCCGTGGGAAACTCAGCGTGACGATATATACTCGTATATAAGATGAAATGAGAAAGGTATGCTGAGATGGTTTGGCCATGTCGAGAGAATGAATGAAGACGATTGACGAAAAAAGTGTATAAGGCGAGTGTGAATGAAAGTGTTGGAAGGGGTAGACCTAGACGGACGTTTCTAGACCAAATTAGGGACGTCTTGAAAAAAGGTCAGGTCAAGAACCCTAAACCGAAGAGCATGTATGAAGAGAATAATGAAAGTGGACGAAGCGAAAGAAGTATGTAAGAATCGTAGCAAGTGGAAAGAAGTGGTCTCTGCCTACCCCTACGGGAAAGAGGCGTGATTATATGTATGTATGTATATAAGATGAAATAAAATACATGAGAGGAGGGCTGGCACAGATAATCAGCATCGCTATCTAGTCTGCTTGCTAGTCTTCTTGGCACGTTGCCGCGGGATACCGATTTGGGACAAATATTTTATCTGTAATAATATCTGTCTTTTTTAAATACTGTTAATTGGTGTTATTGTAAATTAAATAGAAAATACAAAATTAATTCAAATATTGTATTTATATGTGATACTCAGACTATCTCCAAGTTTATCTAGGCTGTTAATATGATGAAGAGAAAATATATAATTATTTGTAAGTTTTGTAAAATTGATTATAATTAATGGCCAATCTCAAAAATTACTTCACCATTTTTTAAGTTCCTTTCTCCTATGGAAGCAACATTATTCAGTAATGACATGAGCATTTTTTTATAAAATAAATAATAATCCCTAAGTACAGTAATGTCATGAAAAAATTTAATGCGAGTGAAACCAAAGGTCATCTCGTCCCAAGTACTTTTGTTTGGTCTGACACCAAAATCATCCCTTTAGAAGGTGGATACGGGACACAATATTAGAATAAAAAAAAAATTTACCACTTTAAGACCAGGCGAAACTTCATGCCGAAAGTAGTTCACCATAAGACGGGACCCGATATCAAGGACGCATTATTAAATTATTTTAAGGACACTCAAGGAGAACTCAATTTTCACAAGTAATTGAAAATAAATCCTGGTTCCACTCCATCGTCGTTTGATTGGCGTGTGTCCTAAATTATCCTGGTGTTTTTCAAAGTCACAAAAAACACTTTACCAGCTCGTGTTTAGTACTCAAAATCCTGTGGCAAAATTGAAGTGCTCCATTTGTGAATTACTCAGTCAAAGCTTATACTTCTTTCAACATAATTAGTTGTCGTATAATGGTTACACAATATAATAACGGAGATTGTTATGTAACATATCAAAAATTTTTAAGGTTCCGTAGTAAACTACAAACCCTTATTGATTCGCTATGCTCGTCTGTCTGTCTGTCTATCCATCCGTACGTCCGTGGGTTATCTCAGAGACGCTTGACATTTAGCTTTAATTTAATATGGTAGTACAGTTTATATCTCTGCCGGAAAGTGCGTGTTTGGGTACTGCCTATACACCTCTGCCTACCCCTTCGGGGACGCTTATTGGAAGGCGTGAGGATATATATATTATATGGTAGTACGTTATAAAAGTAACAGCTATTACACATAACAGCAATATTTGTGTCACTTGTTTAATTTGTGAATATGTGAATATTGTAGGCCGAGATCCGAGATCTTGCTAACTTATCCTGTTTACTTTACTTACTTGCCCCTCCCCCTTGTTCCCTCCCCCCCCCCATACCTTAGTATTAATGCCGTAACATAATAATATGGTTATTGTATACCTAATGATTTGAAAAGAGTAACCATGGAGTTTCTTGCCGGTTCTTCTCCATGGAAACGGCCAACCTTGCAACCTTTTCGACGTTTTATAAGCCATTAAAAATATTTTGTTTTGATTTGATTTCACAGCGTCGACAAAGTTGTAAAATAAAATCTTAAAATGAACTTTATTTGGGTTCCTTCGATTTAGGATTCCATTATCGTAATATCAAGCTACGCGGCTAACTACGCTACCTACCTACGCTAGGAGTTGGAGCTACGATGGATGCCTACGCATTTTATATGAGCATGTATGTTTGTGAGTAAAGGATTATTTACTGCAGTGGTTTAAGTAGCCTGCAAATTCAATATTTCACATTCATGTCCTGATCTGCACCAGTTACTTTGTTCTGAACTTTACTACAGTAATTTTCTACATCGTGAACTTTACGATGAAATGTAAGGATATCTGCATACATTTGAGGAGAAATTCACACGAATTACGTAAATTTCCGAGAAATCGCTATACAGCTCTTATTTCATGTTGGCGTCTGCATACATTTATTGCTAAAAGGTAATTTCAATACACTTATTCCTACCCCTCTGGAGACCTTTATGGAGGTACGCCGGGATATTGACATGTCAACATTTAAAGAGTATGTTTGAAATATGCTTGTCCCTTTTTAATGCAATTTCTCTTTATCTGTGTTTTGGCATATTACACCAACAATATTTTTTTGTAAATTAGCATGACATATAATGTATTAATAGAATAAAAAATATATCTAAGCAATGCTATACCAGATACTAATACATTTTAATTTCATTTCCCAAAATGAACAAATACGTCAGCATTAAATGTTCTGACAGAGTTTTGTATAAAGGGGTTTTGGTATGAGCTGGTTCGTGAGCCATCTTGGAAGACTAGGAAATTCGATAGCCTTGAACAATCGACCTTACGCGTATTTTCAATCCCCGCCTTTAATCGAAGGGGGTACATAAGGTGAGTTTGCATATCGTGATCCTGTCGTTTCCTTTCGTACATCATTAACTGACGTCGTGACTCGAATAAGTACGAACGGATTATTTCCGTAACTGGTAACTTTTAATGTAATGCAATTAAGGATAACGTTAATCCTAGAATCTTTAATTGTCGAAGGTTTTCTAAGAGTGCAATTGCCCAGAGAGTTGTCATGATCTCTATGCCGATATTATTGGATGTGAATATTGTTACGTAAAATGAATTTCATTATTTTTATAAAATATTATAACGTCATTGAATTTCTTCTCAAACGCATTTTTCCTCCCTCCCCTCCCCTTCCGGAAACGCAGGTTTGCTCCCTATGTTTTCCTTCTACGTAAAGCTCGTGGTGTGACTAATCACTGTACTTAAGTTCAGAAAAACTCAATGGCCACCACGGCTTCGAGTAAAAAATTCGTTCAAGGTTGTAAGCTTATTCTCCTATGTTAGGTAAGTAAGGTCTTCTAACTTCGAGCCTGCCTTGATCTAATGATCTCTGTGATCAATCAATTCAATCTATGTCTGTTCTATCAATCTTTCTTCACTCATCATTTGAAATATCCAAACCAGCGTAAATTTCAACGCCAACCTCATCTACCTCAAATAATAGAGTAGTCCTAATAGAAGGTGAATGACCAGTGTCATGGAAACAACGAAACATAGCTAGTTATAATATTTGGTTAAGTAAATGAGAATCATATTCAAGTGAATCAGATGATTGTCTTTTGTTTGTAATTGTATCGATGTCTGTGTATACATACATGGATAGGGAAGTAGAAACAAGGCGAGATTGTGGAGTCATGTCTGGTGGATGCGAGCCAACTTCATGGCGCGTGCTAATTAGCGTGAGGATTAAATCTCCTTAAATATTTACAACTATCGACGATCTGCGGTTGCACCCGCTACCACTCTTGTCACCCCATGTCTTGAGGATATATTCACAATACCCGACAACTTTAGATGACCTTTTAGTCTAACAGCTAGAGCTTTCGATTCTAGCGGCTAGCGGTTCGATTCCCGACTGCAGGCAGGTAATTGTTTGATGAACACGAGTATTTGTACCTCAGTATTGGATGTCCTATGTATTTACGTATATTATATATAGTAAATATATCGTTGTCTAGTTACCATAACACAAGCTTTGCTTAATTTGGGACTAGGTTAATTTGTGTGGAATGATCCTACGGTATTTATTTACTTCTACAGACAGCTGTTTTATTTTCTGAGACACCTTGTATGAGTAAGGATAGTATTGAGCAAATTCAATCACGCTCATTATGTGCATAATGTGTATTGTAGTTCGCTATTAACTTTTTACCGACTCTTGCGCCGACTGTGACCAATTACATTGTGAAAGTACTCCAGTTTACCAGAAACGAGTCGTGTCTTTCGTCAAGACATTCACCAGCGCCGATAGCCGTGATCGTCTAGTGGTTAGGACCCTACGTTGTGGCCGTAGTAACCCAGGTTCGAATCCTGGTCACGGCAGTGATACACTGTCGCGGCGGAGCAGTTTTTTTTACTTTTAGGAATTTGACCTAATATAAGCTCCATTGTCTTCGCTTTCATTTTGTTTTCTTTACGTCGTTAATAATTATCCTCACGCTTTCCCACGAGGTTCCCCGTAGGTTTGGCAAACTTGTATTAGTGATTCCCACACACCCACTTTCCGTAGCAGATATATTCTAGGTGCCAACATGACGGATTGCAAGTCCATTTCTGCATACGTTTGAGAATTTCTTCTCAAACATATTATATATAACTTTCCTCTTCATGATTTGTTTCACCGTAAAGTTGGTGGTGTGCCTTAGCACTGTACTTAAGATCGCTCACAAGAAAAGGTCTCGGTACTGTCGGGATTCAAACTTGCAATATTTGTGTTGCATGCAACCACTAGAACCACTCGGCAACCATGGATCCGTAGGGTCTACCTTTTACATAGTTGTTAGAATATGTCAGATATTAACCCACGCTTATTATTTACAAGTATGAATGTATGTATGTATATACCATCTCGCAGAGAAGGCAGAGAGAGTAGATCCTCAGTTCTCTATAAGAAGCCTCGGTTTTAAGGGTCGGGTCGGCGACGCGCGATTTAAACCTCTAATATTGCAATCAATAGCCGGCGGTAACCGCTTACCCTCAGGCAGGTCGCGTGTTTATTTGTCACGCCAGTGGTATAATAATAAAAGCTTTCAGAGATTTTTTATTATTTGCGATTGTATTTATTGGCGCTATATAATCGGATTTCCTGGTTCCATTCTGTTACATTTAAATAATCCACAAATCGATACTCCCTCCGATTGAAGGTAGCTGAAAACAATTGACAAAACTTCGGCAAAGTAATTTAAATGTTTCCTATATTTGACCCAAATGTTACTTAAGCAATGCAAATTGTAGTCAGTCAGTCCCTCATTTCAGATGAGTTTTGGATTAAATAGTTGGCTGTTGGTGGGTCTTGGGTGTGTTGGGTGTGGGCCACAAATGAATGATATTCAGGAAAATTCAAACAAGATCCAGTTTTAAGTATAGAACCCTAAATAGATATGGAATTGCTTGATGAAACAAATTATTCCACCGCGAAGTAAACGATGTGCAGAGAATTTTCCGTGGTTGACCAGCAGAGGAGACTGATTGAACCATGAGTGTAATAAGTGTAGTAGATAAGTGCATTCAGTAATATGATCAAAAAATAAGTATGGAACAGAACGACAGGGTAGTAATTAACTTTAAAAAAGTCTTATTAGGTACACTGCGAACGGCGAAGGCGTAAAACAAATCGTTAACTGGACTTCGCTGACCAATCGTAAAGGATATCATTTCCTACCATAAAGCTACTGCTCGTAAACCAGCATTAGTTTTATGCATACCTCGTGACCAGAGCTGACATGAGGTACCATTAAAGTAATTATCATATTTATGGGACAGATGTATACGACTCTAATAATTTGTCTAATTTTTTATACCATTCAAGGTGACAGTCAAGCATATAGTCCGCCCGCTTTAGATGTTTGCAAAACCAAGGGTGACCTGCGCGCTGCCGTCCCTGCAGAAATCTTTTCGCACTCTTCTTAACGAAATCCATGCCATAGCTGCTCTCTAGAGAAAACCACAATGGGAGCTTATTCCACAGCCTGGGCGTTGGCAGATATTTTAATGATTTTTCTCGACTTTGAACGGCGATGACAATAGCAGTCCATGATACGGCCCTGTTAGCTGTTTTAAAGTCCGTCTAGTGCAGTGTTTCTCAAGCTTTTTTAGACCTTTTTTTAATTTCTAAAATGCTGATGCCACCCATACATATATTTTTAAAAATAACCCAAAGCGAAAGGGTTAAAGTGGTGTCGAGTCCATTTTTCAAAATACATCAAATTGCCCCCTGTGGGGCGTAGGCCCCACGTTGGGAAACACTGATCTAGTACCTAAATGGATAGAAACCATTGGAGCAATCATATCAAGTTTTAAATAGCCTATAATTTACTAGTGTTTAGCGAAACCGATGCAAACCTGGGAACTTTCGAGCAGAGTACGTATCGGCCTGAGAGAGAGACTGTCCGTCTCTGCATTTAACGAAGCATGTATGAAGAGACTGATGAATGTGGACGAAGCGAAAGAAGTATGTAAGTTTAGAGAGAACTGGCGCTCTATACTCTGCCTACCCCGTTAGGGACTCGGCGTGATGATATGATGATGATTTTGCGGATTATAATTTGTATTGTTTTTTTACGACGCAGGCGCTGAATAAATCATTGGCTGCACGAAGCGATCCACGACATGTGGATTATTTTAGTATTTAATTAGATACTTTCGATAAATTTCAAATAAAAATGAATGCGATTCAGAATTTGGTAGTCTACTAGACTTCTTTTTTCAATGCATTCTTGACCAGAGGCTGCTCCTTTGGACTGGATAGTGTAGCAGACTTCACCGTAGCTACTTACTTTATATCAGTGGCAATTGCTCATATCAAGATAATCACCGTAAAGATTGTGAAAGTGCTCTCGTTTCGACGTCACTCGGCAAAAGTGACCGTTTACTTTGTCACTACCGTCACCAGCTCCGATAGCCGTGATCGTCTAGTGGTTAGGACCCTACGTTGTGGCCGTAGTAACCCAGGTTCGAATCCTGGTCACGGCAGTGATACACTGTCGCGGCGGAGCGATTATTTTGGTAGATTTTTAGACGTTTCCTTCAGGAAGGGCTTACAGAGATGTGTGCATGGTCGGCACCCGTAGTGCCGTTGTCTATAGTCTTACTATTAAGAAGGAAGGATTGTATATGTGTTTGCTACCTTAATTTTGAGTTTTTTTTAAACAATACTTTTATATGTTCCGTGCTGATGGTAGCATATGCGCATTATGCACTTCTTTTCATGATGTCTCTCCTAAGAAATAGAGAGAGATGCATCAACACCTACCTTTCATCAAAACTCTATTTAGGTACCAACGTGACAGATGTCAATCTGTCATCAACATTTCAATCGTCTTTGATCTTATTCTCAAACGCACGTTTCCACACGATGTATTTCACCACAAAGACCAATATTTTGGGGACACCACCTGTCAGGTCCCCTGTTAGGTTCCAGAAGGATATGCTACGAAACTTTATTGTATATAGCATTGCAAATAATATAACATGGTGATACAATTGGGGGCTACGCCTCAGCTACAACTCATTGATATCAATTGCATCACGATTCACGAGACGTTACGAGTCCAAAGATTATGAAAGTGCTCTCGTTTCGACGTCACTCGGCCAAAGTGACCGTTTACTTTGTTAAAACCGTCACCAGCTCCGATAGCCGTGATCGTCTAGTGGTTAGGACCCTACGTTGTGGCCGTAGTAACCCAGGTTCGAATCCTGGTCACGGCAGTGATACACTGTCGCGGCGGAGCAATGATTTTTGCTTTAAGTACTGGCAAATTTATATATCCTCACGCCTTCCCACAAGGGTCCTCGAAGGGGTAGGCAGAGGTGTATAGGTAATACCCACACACCTACTTTCCGCCAGAGGTATATTAGGTGCCAACGTGACAGATGGCGAGTCCATCGCCGTAAATTTTCGAAATGATAATATGTCAAATTATGATTAACTAGTACTGATAAGTGGTAAACGGTGTCCTAACTAACAAGACTGGCTTTTGAACACGGTATGGACCATTAACCTATCAGTCACATTGGAACCTACATATATCTCAGGTGAAGTGAAGGTATTGTTACGCCTTAACCTACGCTTATAATTCAATTGCGGAGATCAGGCGCCTAAAATATATCTCGGGCGGAAAGTGGGTGAGTGGGTACTACTACTTATACACCTCTGGCTCCCCCTTCGGGGAGACTTTTGGTAAGACGTGAAGATATACATGTAACTAAGAGTAAGAGCCGGTGGCCGAGTGGTTCGATCAGTTGCCTGCGACGCAAAGGTCGCAAGTTCGAATCCCACTGTACCAATTAGTTTTTCTGAAGTTAAGTACAGTGATTAGTCACACCACGAGCTGGACGGTGAAGGAAAACATCGAGAGGAAACCTGCATACGTCTGAGAAGAAATTCAAAGGCGTATGTATAGTCGTGCTGGAGTAACGGCGATGGACTCGCCATCTATCACGTTGGGACCTAATATACCTCTGGCGGAAAGTGGGAAGGCGTGAAGATATATATATATTGTAACTTTCACATTTTAAAATATCACTGCAGATGTAATGTGATTTATAACAATTTTCTGTGTAATATTTTTTATATTTCATACATACATATTATCACGCCGAGTCCCTAACGGGGTAGACAGAAGAATAGGGCGCCAGTTCTCTCTAGACTTGCATACCTCTTTTGCTTCGTCTACATTTATCAGTCTCTTCATACATGTTCACAGGTTTCGAGTACTTAGTAATTTTTGTGTTCAACTATATTTATATATTATTATTATTAAATTCATTCCCCAAATCCGTCTTCACTTTGTCATCTCATACGTTACGTCTCATACGTCGACAAAATAAGCTCTCGAATCCCCTCGAACACGCCCTTCAGAGCTACTGAAAAGCTCCTGGAACCCTCATTAAATCTCGAGTGTCACACGTGTGGTGAGAATACCGTGAATTTAATATAGGTACATTTATTTCTTTTAGCTTGTAGATTGAAATTGAAATTGTTTTTTTTATATTTTCAAGAGTACGTTGCAAAATTACTGGTTGAAATAATAGAATAAAATATCAGTTTCGGTTTTCGAATTAGAGTGAATATTTACTGTCATTGGAAATTACAAAAAGTTCACTAACAAGACAGATTAATTTTGAGATTATAGTACATAGCAGTGAGCATGCGAGTTTAGAATTTATAAAACTCATACAACAATTATAAAAATATTTTATCATTGTTGTATGAGTGTGCGTGTGTGTGTGAGAGAGAGTATGTGTGTGTGCGTGTGCATGCACGTGTTTGGTGAGTGAAAGAGGATATAACATTAAAAGTAATTTTGATACCTAAAATATATCTCAGGTGAAATGTGGGCTTGTGGGGTGGGGTTACTATACATCTCTGTCATACCCGTGTACACAGTGTACGTGTACACCTAAAAAAAAATCCTGATTTTATTATCCAACGTTGTCGGCGCAGTTAATACATACTACCATATCAAATTACAGCTCTTAGCTAATCCGCGGACAGACGGACAAACAGACAAACATGCCTAACTGTAAGGGTTCGTAGGAACCATAAGTAACAGTTGAAATATTTTTTGTAATAAAGCTAAAATAAATTATGTGAAATTATTCTAACAACATTATTCTGACCTTTTGAATCTGAGTCAGTTTTATATTTCAAATTTCAACATCGCCGTTCCATTTTTGAAAAACGTATGTACTTTCTTTTTCATTTCTAACTTGTCTTTTAATCGGAGGACACAGAGCCCGATCGATTTTTTACGAGAAGACATTTCCACAAGTTAAATTTCTCAAAACTCATCTATCTTTCGTTTCAAGTTAAATGGTGTTTCCTGGGATGTAAAGTTTTTGTTTAAGCCCTACAGGCTAGTATCGGCTTTAAAATAATTGCTTTCCATAAAATAAACTGGACTCTTACCGTGTAGTGCTGCCATAATTATGAAAGCACGCTTGAGGGAGAAAGGTATATGACGTCTAGACACATATCTCTTTCGCACACTTGAATAGTTATACCAATAGCACGTCGAGGTACGGTCCTTGGTATTTATTAGACATGATTATATTTGACATTTCGTGATAAATTTGAATGTTGAAAAGTAAACAGCTCTTAATCGCTTGTCTTCGAATTCCTGAACTATGTTATGTTACTATAATGTTTTTTTTTTTTATAATTCATACCTGTCAACAACGCGCGAATTATACGTCTGGTGGTACAAGCGTTCATAGGTTGCGGTAACCGAATAGTTTCAAGCGATCACTTTAAGTCCCTCATTGGTACAGATCATCAGGATTTGAACTTAAAATATTCCCTTTATACAGGACTACATAAATACAATATTATTTATTATATACGTATCTACCTATATGTACGTATATAATAAACTCGACTCGACGAATGTCTGAAAATGAGGCAGACAAAGAATTCTAGTTCCAAATGGCTAGTTCCAAATGGCTAGTTCAAATCGATTGGGCACTCAGGAATGGCAACGACATAAGTACCCGAAACCGCAAGCATGTATGTGGATCAAGTAAAAGAGGTCTGAGTAAATCTGGAGAAACCTGGCACTACTCTTTGCCTACCCCATGAGGAACTCTACGTGATGATATGTAAGTATGTTTTTAAAGATAAAACGAAATCCCAGATGATATTTACAGACGAAATATAGATAAACATTTATATGTAAACTAGCTGTCCCTCCCGGCTTCGCTTGGGTGAAAAAATATAGAATAAAAGCTCCTGAAACACAATCGCAGCGCCATCTTCCGGGTAAAACTGTATTTTCAAACTATCTAGGCGCTCACACAAAATTACATCCCAATCGATCTAGCCGATAGGAGGCGTAAGGTGACAAACACACGTACAGAAGAATTATATATATATTATTGAACATATTTTAGATGTTGATGTAGTTATAATTTTTAACATCTCCTGTTGCATTCTGAAGAGCAACCTTGGTAATTTTTATTTGCATACACTAATTTACAGGCGCTTGATTTATTGGAAAACTTTGGAATGAGGATTACTGATAACAATTAAACTTTGTTTTGAAGACTTAGATAACGGCTTAGAGGACGGTTTTAGAATATTTAGAACATTAAGGTACATACAAAGTGGGCTGGAGTGGGATCGAGTAGGGCACTAGTTCTCTCTAGTCTCATCTTTTATTAGATCTTTTTCGATCTTAGATCTCTTTCGCTTCATCCACATTCAGCAGTCTCTCCATACATGCTCGAAGTTTTCGGGTATTTATTGTAAATTAAAATTAATATGTGATTGAACCATTTATTTAAAAAGCTATGTAACTACGGATATAGAGTAGCTTAGTAATAAAAGGTTATTAGCTCTCAATGTAAAGATTTCATCAAAATCCGTTAAGCTAATTAGTACGTGTTGATTAACAGGCATTCCTCCATAGTTACAATCTTTCGAACTTTCAAAAGCAGTAAGATACCAATTTTGATTACTGCAGAAGGTAACCTTTCTATTCAATTTTCTTCTGTATTTATATTTAAAACATCACGAGGCAGGCAGAGAAAAAATGGCATCAATTCACTCTGGTCTTAGAGGCCTCTCTCGCTTCATCTATTCAACATAAATGCAATATTTTCATACGGTTTCAATTCGAGATTGGACTGGAATTCATCCCCATTAAAATATAAATCAGAATACCATACAATTTATATAGGTACTTATGCCACAAAGTTTTAATCGAAAGATGTAAATCAATGCGGAATTAAACGAAACTGGGCGTGATTGTTATCTCAATATTTCAGGGTTCTATTTTAAACATTTTCTTATGATCATCCGGCCTTCGGATTCCGGATCCCATTAGACAAAAGTCGGTTCAACGAGACCCTATATCCGTCGGTCCCCAATTAGTTTCCTTTGGCGGACTAAAGTTGCCCAATCCTTCTTAGCTGCACAAATCGTTTGAATTCATCCCCATTTATTTGGACCGTTGATCGCAACAAGTGAAGGGTGCGTCTCGTTACTCACATGTTACCGACTTGGAGAGAGCTGGAAGGAGGTATTGTCTTTTATAAAATGTATATTTACAATGCACATTAAGACAGAAATAAAATTGAATATAATCTAATATGCATATCACGCCTTCCTACACGGTTCCCGTAAGGTAAGGTGCCCAAAAATACCCAAAATCCTTAATCGTCAAAATATATTTATATGCCAACGTGACAGATTTTTACTTCTGCGGATGTCATCGTTACGTTTAGTTTCTGTGCCAAAACAATGTAACCAAATAAAAAAAAAAAGAGATGACAAGTCCATTGCAGTTGTTCAAGCACGATATACACTATCTATATACATACTTAAATTCTTTTTATAATTAAATGTCTTTGTATTTCTTCTTAAAGGCATGCAGGTTTCCTTCGCCGTAAAGCTCGTGGTGTAGTTAATCACTGTAATTAACATCCGAAAACTGCCCTAGTTTGTTTTTTCTGTTGTAATAGAATAAGTATTTTGTTATTTTCGGAAATAATGAACTTAACCAAAAGATTTAATATTCTACATCATTTAATGAATTGTAAATACAATCATTATAGTGTGTTGTTATGAAAAATATACTTTCCCAGTAGTGCAACTCCAATTTTGAACCGGGGAACCGTTGTCAACTTCAGGAGCTCGTTAAGCTACACCGAAAATCACGTGCAGGGCCAAAGACTATGCCATAGCATGCTAATAACGTATTTTTAAAAGTCTTTTTAAGCGCGTTCTTGTGAAAATGTTAACAGAATTCCAGCACCGGGCACACGTTGTGCAAATTCGCTGAGAGCCTTTGGAAATTGCATTCCCTCGACGTAGTTCCATTATTGTGTCGTTTCAGGCGCACAACAAGCACTTACATAATAACATACGGACATACATTTTGTATTTCACTACTTTTACGAGTAAATAACGCAATTCCCAAAGCACAGAAGCGAGAGTGTAGAACGAGTGAAATATACATTCGTCTATTGAAGGCGAGCGATACTAGAAAATCGTCATCATAAATTCAAGAGCTAGGCTCTTGTCGGCGTCTCTGATGCAATTCCTTCCATTTACTTCAGTCCGGTGCAATCTCTTTGACCTTCTGACCCTATATGTCATGATATCGTGATCGTCATCTATACAAAAAAATAAAATTGTAGTGTCTGTTCGTTATATTAAAATAACAGCTTTTTACTGAATGCAAATGGATGTATAATTTTTTGTCTGTCTGTCTGTTTGTTCCGGCTAATCTCTGAAACGGCTGGACCGATTTTAACGGGACTTTCACTGGCAGATAGCTGATGCTAAAAGGTAGGTAGGTAAAACTTATGCTACTAGAACTTATTTTAGAAATTAAACAATAACTCCTTTGTTTAATTCGACGCGGACGAAGTCGCGGGCAAAGCTAGTTGGTAATAAATTTTCGAAATTGGCGAACATGTATGAATAAACTGATGAATGTGGATGAAGTGAGATGTCTGAAAGTGTGGAAAGTTCTACTCATACTGTCTACCAGTAAGTATAGTGATGATAAGATCGTAAGTGATGTAAATGTAGAAGAGTATTTTGCTATTCTTTTTTCTCCTTCTTCCCCTTCTTATCTTAAAGATCGTTTCGGGTTTCTTTATGAGTCTCATTCCCGACTGTTGAGATCATCGGAAAACTTAAAGCTGAGTACGCCGATCCACACGACACGCTATATGGACCAATCCTTCGCCGTTCAAGCAGTGCGCCTGTGGAACGCGCTGCCATTGACCATAAGGCAAGCAAAGACATCTCATTCCTTTAAACTACTTGTGAAGGAACATTACCTAAATTCTCTGCAATAATTATAAATAAATATATTTGTATCGACATGTATATATGTATATATATATATATATATATATATATATATAAATTTTATGTATTTAATTTCTTTTAATAAGATGCCGTACACCTCCAACTACCAAATTAATGATCTAGATATTAATGTATTCCATCCAATGGTTGTCTGAAAGAGATCGCCGAGTGCGATAAGACCGCCAATTGTACTTTTTGCCTATGATGTACTATCTAAATTAAATATAGTGTACAATAAAGCATATATAAATAAATATAAATAAAAAAGAGTATGTACTTCTAGATCTTTGGCTTCATCAACATTCATCAGGCTCTCCATACATACTTGCCAGCTTCGAGTAATATGGAAATAAAACCAATAACGTCTAAGAAGAGCTTCAAAGTTCCATCCGCTATTTCACTCCCATCAAATTTAATTTTAGTGATCAAAAAGTACCTTGAGCATGTATTCGAAGTTCCCATATATATACCAACCTACACACACACACACTACACACACACACTGACACACACAAGCTCAACTTTTTTTGTATTCAGTTTTATTATTATTGTACAAAACTATGTAAAACCAATCGGCTGGAAGAGCGTTGGCAACCTGCTACAGGTCTTACTTACTTACTAGGATTGTCATCACTAAATGATTGCTATGTAACATTTGTTAATGAAAATAAAAAAAAAATATTTATTTATTTTTTTTACCTGCACAACCTGCTATACCAACCTGCACATATCGCTACACCAATATTTATCAAAATTGCTCTAAACGTTAACAAGTGTTAAACATAGACGATCTTTCGCTTATTTAGTACTAGCTGTGCCCGCGACTTCGTCCGCGCGGAAAAGTGATATTAAGCAGCATTTAATTTTTTTTTTTTTTTTTTTAATACCACATGTGTGACAAACAAGCATACGGTCCGCCTGATGGTAAGCGGTTACCGCCGCCTTTGGACGCTTGCAACACCAGGGGTATCACTCGCGCGCTGCCGACCCTGCAGGAATCTTTTCACACCCTTCTTGAAGAACTCCATGCTGTACTCTCCAGGGAAAATCTCAACGGGGAGCTCATTTCACAGCCTGAGCGTTCGCGGAAGGAAACTCCTTTGGAACCGCGCAGTGCGAGACCTTTGTTGTTACCCCCATTAAGGGTAAAATTTTTACTTTTTAATGTAATATTAATTTATATGTAATCAAGAGCCTAAATAATTCGTTTCAAGTATCTAGCTTCAAAAATGACAAAACTACCATACAAACTTTCATCCCCATTTAAACCCCTTACAACCCTTTTTCGCATTAAAAAGTAGGCTATGTCCTTCCTCAAGCTCCAGGCTATATCTGTACCAAATTTCATTTAAATCGGTTCAGTAGTTTAGGCGTGAGAAGGTAACAGACAGACAGAGTTACTTTCGCATTTATAATATTACTAGTAGGGAAATAGGGATAGGGTTTAGTATCATCAGGCCTTCCCTCAAGGGTCACTGAGAAGGTAGGCAGGGGTGTAATGTAGCACCCTGTATTCGCCTGAGAGATATTTCGGTAATATAAGAATGGATTTCTAATCTTATAGCGGGCGCTTAGATTGCGTAACTTTCACGCCTCTTCTATTTCCGTAACAAGGAAAATATTTATTCAGGATAATTTTCATCAAACGGGATTGTTTTCACATTTACCTTTCAAATATAATACTTCTTTGCTACTTATAATATTTGTGGAAACCTATACGTTTTATACAAAGCGCTTATTTATCGAGGGACCAATTGTGACTCCCTCCCAACTATCCCTTCGAGGAGCCATGGAAGGAAAAACATAAGCGATTGTGCTATCAACACTACTCGTGTTTAGGTATTGTTTTCAAAACACAATTACATTATGGTGGCAAACATGCATCTGATACGGCCCTCTTGGTATATATAGTGCCATCCACGAAGACGCGCCCCACTATTCTTCCCTATAGTTTATAGTGTATGTGTGCAACCTTCATCACTAATGTTTGAGTATTATCGGTACACACTGATTACCTATGACTGCACACGAACCCTACAATTATTAATGTCGGGTCATACTGCCCGCATCCCGCGACCCAATCAACTAGAAATTGGGGGGGCGTGTCTTCATGGATGGCCCTCTTGGTAAGCGGTTACCGCAGCTTATGGGCAGCGGCACTACAGCTGCCAACCATATATCCCTTCTCACCCATCTTGAAGAATAATAATAATAATAATATATCCTCACGCCTTCCCACAAGGATCCCCGAAGGGGTAGGCAGAGGTGTATAGGTAATACCCACACACCCACTTGAAGAAAACATCGGAAAATCTACCAAAATATAGCTCCGCCGAGACAGTGTATCACTGCCGTGACCAGGATTCGAACCTGGGTTACTACGGCCACAACGTAGGGTCCTAACCACTAGACGATCAGGCTATCGGAGCTGGTGACGGTAGTGACAAAGTTATCGGTCACTTTGGCCGAGTGACGTCGAAACGAGAGCACTTTCACAATCTTTGGGCTTGTAATCTCTCGTGATGCAATTGATCTCAAGTTTTAACAATTGGGACCAAATTCTCACTGTAAAACCACGTGATTTTACTTGTTTAACTATTTTCAATGATAAATATAATAAAGATTCGTAACATATCCTAACTACCACAATCTGGCATGAGGGTGATCCCAATAGATCGAACTATATGGGGATGAAAAAACCGTGAGGAAAACTGCGTTCGCGAAGAAATTCTAACACGTATGTACCGCCGTCTTTTAGCACCAAGCTAAAAGACGGGGATAGACTCGCCATCTGTCATGTTAGAATCCGAATATATCCAATAGGCCAAGGTGATAGGCGCCAGCGTAATGGCGATTCCATCGCCGTTACTCAAGTACAACTATACATACGCCATTGAATTTCTTCTCAGACGAATGAAGGTTTCCTCTCGATGTTTTCGTTCACCGTAAAGCTTGTGGTGTAACTAAAATAAAAAATAAAAATAAATATCCTCACGCCTTCCCACAAGGGTCCCCGAAAGGGTAGGCAGAGGTGTATGGGTAATACCCACACACCCACTTTCCGCCAGAGGTATATTAGGTGCCAACGTGACAGATGGCGAGTCCATCGCCGTTACTCAA
Source organism: Drepana falcataria (assembly GCA_945859725.1). NCBI lineage: Eukaryota > Metazoa > Arthropoda > Insecta > Lepidoptera > Drepanidae > Drepana > Drepana falcataria. The sequence goes on from OX243922.1 coordinate 12,657,936, forward strand.
GCACGACTATACATACGCCTTTTGAATTTTAATTTTAATTCTTCGCAAACGTATGCATCCTCCCTCTGGATGTTTTCCTTCACCGTAAAGCGCGTGGTGTGACTTACACGGTACTTAAGTTCAAAAGACTTTTATTATACTGGCAACCTTGTGTTACAGGCAACTTCTGAAAAATCTGAGTAAAAGAGAAATAGGAAATCAGAGTAATATATTCCATCTTTTAGTACGGCAGTTACAATCTAGGTCAATATTAGTATAGACGTGCTTGAGACACGGCAATTGACTCGCAATCTGTCACGTTGGTAACTAAATATAATTTCGACGAAACGAAGCTACATATGTAACTGAAGAACACCAGATCTCCACGTCCATTCTTATGCAAGAACGAAGAGCTGATAAACTAGAATATCCCATCACTTCCAACAAAAAGGAACTGATAAATGATCCCACAGATCATAGTGCATTTTTCAAATTCAATTCATCTGATATCCACATAATACCGCCTATTGTGCTGCTGCAATGAACTGTAAGGATGTACTTATATCTCAAATTCAGAATCAGTAATAAATATAGATCATTTCTATAGGAACCTATTTGATCTGTTGCCGATAATATTTCATGACCGCATTATGTTGGTTCCGCCGATTGGTTCGAGTAGTCGTCTGCAATGCAAAGGTTGCAAGTTCGAATCTTGACTACACCAATGAGTTTCTGAACATATGTAAGTACAGTGATTAGTCCCACCACGAGCTTTACGGTGAAGGAAAACATCGAGAGGAAACGAGCATTTGAAGCTAAGAAGAAAAAAAAGAATTGAGCAGAAGAGGAAACATTTGTTAAGAACTTCAAAAGAGTATGTGTTGCTTGAGTAACGTCGATGGACTCACCATCTGTCACGTTGGTACCTGAAATATATATTCGGTGGAATTTGTAATGTTGGGTTCAGTGTGTGGGTACTACACACACCTCTGCCCACCCCCTTCGGGGACCCTTGTGAAAAGGTGTGGAGATAAGATTACAATCAAACGTATATTTTTCAACGAGATACCTTTAGTTAAGTTTACTCAAACAAATTGAAATAGCTACTAACCGATGCGGTTTCGACGTATTTACGTGTGTTTTTCTTTGATTTCCCGCCGCTAGAGTAATGAGAAAATTCACAATATTACATTACACTGAGCTCGCTCCCCGGGGCTTAAGGGCAAATAATGTTATCCTCGTACGTGTAGAGCTAAACAAACATTTTATGTTTGAATTAACAAGTTGTTGATTTTATATAATAATAATATATAATATATATTTTGTTGTTGATTTTGATCCTTAATATATTAAGATAAGATTCCCTCGTAGGTCTAAATAATATAACCTATATATTATTATTTTCCAAGAATAAATACTCTTTGTGACGCATGTCTACATGTTTTATATTTTCTTTCATTATTGTCTTTTTTGATGCTTTTTTGTTCTGTCAGTGTAATATAATTTTCTTTCAAATCCGACTAAAGAGAAAAACGTGATCGTTTATCACGTTTTTCTCTTTAGTCGTATATAAGTGGTGTTGTATTTTTTAAACCACAAAGTTGGCAATATAGCATGCCGTCCGCCTGCTGGTAAGCGGCTACTCTCTATGGACGCTTGCCACGGGGTATGACGGGGGTGTCACACGCGCTTCACTGTCAGAAACGTTTGCCACCTAACCAAATAATAGAAAGACAAAAGGCGAGGCACTTCTCAGATGCTAAACAAACTTAGCTAAGGATAATCTCAATGGGGTTAGATTATTTGGGACATTGTTGATTTGCAAGCCATGGACGACGGCATAGCGGAGTCTAGAGACATAGATGTTATTAAAATAATCCAAAGGTTTAAATTAATCAACAGTAAGGAAGAGGCGATATTTATGTCTTTTCACACACCACTGAAATTTGACTGACACCTATCCATAAGGGGGTGAGTAAGTGTGTATCGGTGACCTCTTTGCTTTTTTATTTAAGGCGTAGTTTGTAGATATATTCCAAGTAAATCATGTATAAGAGATACCGCACACATTCTCATGTTTATTTCAGCATTCCCACAATTATGGAAGAAATAAAACTCCAATTTACTAATGGAGGCGGGATGTCTCATAAATCTATATCGGTGTCACTAACAAAGTACCACTATTCATTGGATAAATTACAACTAAATTATATGTATAATATCAGCCGTGGTGGCCGAGTGGTTCGAGCAGTTGCCTGCGACGCAAAGGTCGCAAGATCAAATCCCGACTGTACCAATGACTTTTTCTGAACTTAAGTACAGTGATTAGTCACACCACGAGCTTTACGGTGACGGAAAATATCGAGAGGAAACCTGCATACGTCTGAGAAGAAATTCAAAAGGCGTATGTAATAGTCGTGCTTGAGTAACGACGATGGACTCGCCATCGGTCACGTTAGCACCTAATATACCTCTGGCGGAAAGTGGGTGTGTGGGGACCCTTGTGGGAAGGCGTGAGGATATAAATTATATGTATGTCCAGTCCGATAATAAGTTACGGATTCCGTACAAGCATTTGCTATATTGTAAGCAAAGTTGAACAGGTTTACAAATGAATACTCGGGTTCTCGAAACCGGCGAACATGTATAATATAATGTATAGATGAAATATAAAGATATCCCTTCACGAATTCCTACAAGGGTCCCCGAAGAGGTAGGTATATTTTAGTTTACGCAAGCACGGCTATACATACTCCTTTGAATTTATTTTCAAATAGTATGCCGATTATGAAGAGACTGATGAATTTAGACGAAGCGAAAGAGATATGTAAGTCTTGAGAGAACTGGCGCTCTATGCTCTCTGCCTACCCCGTTAGGGACTCGGCGTGATGATATGTATATACGTATGTAGTATGCAGATTTGTATTTGATGTTTTCCTTTATCGTGGTGTGTTGGTATGAATGTATGTAATTCATGCAGAAAAACGTAGTAGAAAATAGAAAACCCAATGTGATCATAATAAATAATGAAACCTTATTTTTTCATTGGTGTATGATGATAAGTATATCGGCTGGCTTGGTCTAGTTATAATAATAGCCAATAGATGGCGCAAGAGTCACCGTGGATATCCAATGGAATACAAAGTATATCTTTAAGAACTGTGCAAAGTATATTTTTAAGCATAAATAGATCAATCCAGGGCTAGTTTTTAGCAAAGATATTCGGAAGCAGGTAAGCAGTTTAACTATACCAACCTCGGCTTTAAATATTATTAGGTGCCTCATGGAGAGTCTATCACCGTCTCTCAGATACAAATAACATGCGTATTACTCGTATGTATGAACTGAAATGCTCGAATCACACGGCTACCGCGGCTCTTAATATCTTATTTCCCAAATAAGAAATTCCAGACGTATTTAGTCCGGAAATGCTCCTAGAAAGAAATTAAAGACAGAAATAGAAAGTATGTATGTTTGGGAAACGACTATGGAATCGCCATCTGCCACATTGGCATCTAAATATATCTTGTATCTAAGTAAAAACAAAGCTTTTATTACCTCTGCGTACCCCTCGGAGACACTTGTGGAAAGGCGTGAAGACATTATAATTTAATTAAGAAAGAGTGTCAATTTTATTTTATTTCAATGTTAGCGTCTCCAATAGTAATGTGTAGAATAACTAAGGGGAAGCAGTGGGGTGAGTGAAATTATTAAATTGCTCGAATGCCTGGAGGCTTTAGCGAAATTTTGTCACAACAACAAATAAAGTTTCGTCCTGAGCGGAGACGGTGGTAATTAAATTGGTGTTTACAATAATAGCGCGTTTTATGTTGTACACTTTCTTGTATCACTTGACTAGCGTGGAGCTAATGTATTAACTTAGTTATTGTAAATTAGAACTAGAATTAGAAGGTGAAGGAAAACATCGAGAGGACACCTGCGTATAGTCGTGTTTGAGTAACGGCGATGGACTCGCCATCTGTCACGTAGGCACCAAAAATATATCTCTGGCGGAAAATGGATGTATGGGTACTGTCTACACACCTCGGCCTACCCCTTCGGGGACCCATGTGGGAAGGCGTGAAGATATATTATAATCTCTGATACAATCCTCTCTCTTTCTCTCAAGCACAATCATATAAGACGATCGTTTCGTTAAAGGAACTAAATCCTTAATTAATTATTGACAAGTTAATCCTTCATTCAAGATTCACGCTTGTTCGTGTTGATAACGTGTCGATTTCGACGATTTATTTATTTTGGGACATATTATTTGGGATATTTAGGAGACCGTGCAGTGAATTAAGTACTTTTAATATATTGTCTTACATACATAATTATACAAACCTAATAGTTACATACATACACACATATCATCACGCTAAGTCCCTAATGGGGTAGGCAGAGAGTATAGAGCGCCAGTTCTCTTTAGACTTACATACCTCTTTCGCTTCGTCCACATTCATCAGTCTCTTCGTACATGCTCGTCGGTTTCGAGTACTCTTAAAGTTCCCGTCCTTGAGAGTCCGATCGATTTACCTAATAAGTATCCACATAAATACATATGACAGTGGATGTGTGGGTACTTTTGACACACTTCTGTCTACCCCTATGGGGGGACATGTGTGAAGGCGTACATACTTAAAATATATGTCACAGATTATATGAAAAACAAGCTAATAAGCATGCAAAACATGCAAACCTTTTTATTATTATTATTGACTACTGCCAAATAGTTCCAAATCTCTCTTAGACTTACAAATAGACACTTTTAAGACATAAGTACAATCATAGAACTCGCTTGGTTAAACACTTGTGCTGAGTATAGTACACAATATTTAACATAAGTTTGTATTTTGTAACCTTAAACAAAAAACATATATAAAGAACAATAGAATAGTAAGTTTTCGTATTCATTTACTAATAAATAAGCAATTATAATTCAAAACTCATCGAAATAAATACAATTAGATTAGGTAGGTAAGCGACTAAAGACAGAAAATGTACTTTTTTCATCTTGTTTTTCTTCACATTGGTTTCCCAGTCTTTTCCCTCGTAGTTGTTGTTACAGACGGCACTTAACTCCGGTAACCTAGCTTTATGATGTATCAAAACTCATACAGCTAGATAACCAAAGATAATTGACCAATCTGTGTCTTCTCATCTTCAATTATTTTCGGCTACTAAATTTGTTGATTCTTCAAAGTTGTTTGGTAATGACGAATGCAAATTAACGCTCATTAATTCGCTCATCTTCCAATCGTGTAGAAGTCCAGTGTTGTCGAGTCCACTCCACCTGAAACGTAAAAAGTGTTGGTAAAATAATTGTATAAGAGAATGTAAGTGCCGCAGTGGCAGTAAACCACTATTGAAATAGTCTCCTGCAATGTTAAGTTTGATAGTAGAATTACCAGACAAATTAATGAGTTTTTCTCAAATTCTGTGATTTTGCAGTTTATCGTGAGCGAAGCTTGAGGTTCAATTCCTAAAGTGGACTAAAACATAACCTATGTATTATTCCAGCTAATAATGTATCAATGTGCCAAATTTAATTCAATTCCGTTCAGCCGTGACGTGATTAAGTAAATACGTTCATACATCCTCACTTTTGCATTTATAATTTCAGTAGGATTAATACATAGAGCCGTGGTGGCCGAGTGGTTCGAGCAGTTGCCTGCGACGCAAAGATCGCAAGGTCGAATCCCGACTGTACCAATGAGTTTTTCTGAACTTAAGTACAGTGATTAGTCATACCACGAGCTTTACGGTGAAGGAAAACATCGTGAAGAAACCTGCATACGTCTGAGAAGAAATTCAAAGGCGTATGTATAGTCGTGCTTGAGTAACGGCGATGGACTCGCCATCTGTCACGTTGGCACTTAATATACCTCTGGCGGAAAGTGGATGTGTGGATATCACCCATACACCTCTGCCTACCCCTTTGGGGACCCTTGTGGGAAGGCGTGAGGATATTATTTATTATTTATTCATTATTAATACATTTATCTTGTATCTATTGATACGTTAATATAATTATTAACCTTTCATCTATAATTCCGTTCTCTCTTTTTACGAGTAAATAGAACATAATTTAACTAATTGGTATCCCTGTAAAGAACAAAAAACCCTGAAGCCATCGCCGTCAAGAGTCAAGCTTACACAAAGCGAATTCCTTTGATTACCTTAGAAACACAATCACCAAACTAAAGGGAGTGTAGATAATTACAGATTAGCTCTGTGTTTTTATCTACATTTTTTGTTTGAATAAACGCTTTGACGGTTACAAAACCGCGGTGACAATCGAATTCATAGCTGCAGGTTTGAATTCCGACCCCGACCCGACCACTCCTCCTCATGTCCACTAAGTGTTATTCGGAATTGTTTGAAATTTAATTTCCACTCTACGAGCTTAATGATGGAGGACAACAACGTGAAAAAATCTGAATGTGAACCAAAATTACATGATGGCGATAGCATTCCTGTCATGTAACACCACAAAAGAGGATTATATGACATTTCTGTCAAAGATAGTCAAAGAGAGAAAGATAGTCAAAATGGGCAATTAGTGATTATCAGTAGGCTAACTTTGAACGAACAATCTGGTTCGCAATCTCTTCAAAGCAAATTTGAATTAATTAATTTTCTACTGAAATATTTATAATGAACCAATAACATATATTTTCATTAGAAGCCTGCGAGGGTAGCGGAATACTGAGAATATTTTATGTTTTTTTTTATAAAACCTCGTGTTTTTTCATTCTCGTTTCGTTTTTCGCGTTCGAGGTCTGTCAGCCGACGAACCTAGCGACTTGAATAAAGCAATTCGAATTCGTTTGTATATAAGTCGTGCTTGAACGACGGCATTACGGCATCGTAACGACGATGGACTCGCCATCTGTCAGATTGCCATCTAAAATATATCTCTGTCGGAAAATGGGTGTGTGGGTACTACCTATACACCTCTGCCTACCCCTTCGGGGAACATTGTGGGAAGTCTTTGGGATATATATTATTATAATCTTCACGCAAGGAAATAAGTTCTTAAATACAACCAGTCTCTTGTGTTTAACTCTCCTGACAGGGTTTTCTTGGAATCGATTTATTTCCGAATTTAATACATATATGTTTCCGAAGCCATCTAACGATGTTTTTACCAATCTTGGACCTTGTTACAAACATTTGCAACGCTTATTAAGGACCCTACAAACTTGTTTAATAAGCATTTAAGTGAAAAAACCCACACTCCCAAACATGTATCCGCCCACCCTGACAATTACCAAAACCACGCAGCCTCACTAATTGGCTATTGTAAGTGATTCAGCTCCCACAATCGACAATACCCATTGTTTCAAGCGCTGTTTTAGACGATACTCGCATTAGGCACGCCAAAATATAGATATTTGGCCAATATGTCTTCTCGTGTTTAACAAACTACAGTTTATTAACCTGACATACGTCAACATTGTTGTTAGATGTTATTGTATGTGAATACGTCGAGTATGACGTTGGACAGTCAATTAGAGTTATAATGTATGTTTGTTAGAAGGTTTTAAAGCCGTAATGTTCGAGTTGTTTAAGTAATCAACTTCATGACTGATTTGATTGCAGTGATGATTTGTTTAATTTCATTATGGTGAAGGACACTCAAGGAGAAATAAGGAATTCAAGGCCGTTTATACAATACTATTTGTCATGCCCAGCTTCGCTTGGGTGGGCAAATTTCCCGTAGCACTATTGCAGCGCCCCCTATCGGATCCAATTATGAATCTAAACCATTCATCCAAAGACACACAGAAGTTCATTAAAATCGGTCCAGTCGTTTACGATTCTATAAAGGGCATACAGACAAACATTCATTTATATAGATTGCTTGAAGGACGACGACCATAAGCCAAGTTGTCACAAAAATATATTTCCGACGAAAAGAGAGTTGATTTAAACACTTAAGTCTTAAAAATTATAATCGTAGTATTTTAACGTGTCTCAAAACGAGCTACTAAGTCGACACTAAGTACATCGCTGTCTTAAGTGTCCTCCAACTCGTAAGTTACACACAAAAGGGAGCAAAAAGTTTGTATAATAAATTAAAGTGGGTGTGTGGGTATTACCTATACACCTCTGCCTACCCCTTCGGGGACCCTTGTGGGAAGGCGTGAGGATATATTATATATTATATTTATTATTATATAATTCGTAACAAACGGGTGTGCGGTTGTTTGCAGTTCTAAACTTGACTCAAAAAATATTCGATACACAGAAATATACTTCCTTAAAAGAATAAAGGACGATTTTTCTATACCAGCCCGCCATCGTTGCTTATACGCAAATGACTTGAACAAAGACATACAAATGTTCGCGGATTTGTTTGAATAGTCATACAACAACCAACCCACAAAGATCCTCCGTTTCGCAATATAACCAAGAACTAAAGGCCACTGTTTGGCAATAAGATACCATCTTGAAATGGTCAGGAACACGTGACCATGGCAGCAAATACGTGGAGGAAATAGCGTCCTAGAAACTATTGTCTGACATTGGTAAATTTTCCTTCACTTAGTACACAAGTATTTCTGAATACGGAACACGGTAAGTGTAAGGTAAGTAGGTAAAGTAGGTAAGGCCTATGTCTAGTTAATTTCAGTAGACTTTTTGTGTGAAGACTAAAGTCAAGAATACTTTACTATTATGACGTCATTCACCAAATCTAGAGGCGCTGATCTTCAAAAAGCCAACCTAAGCAATATTAATGCTCTGCCGTATTCGCTCAACGTTATAAAGAGAAGCGCAAACGTTAAGTAGGACCACTTTGATTGACGGGACTTTTTGTGCTTCCAAAAATAGCATGGTTCCAATGACATAACGCTTAGAAAAAGGTAAAAGTCGTCGATCACGAAGTGGCTGAGAGGAACGACCACTCGCGGCCTTGGCCACTATTTACCGTAAATATTGTTTGTGAAGCAATCCTAATATTATGTTGAATATTTAATAGTTTCGTTAGTGCCGACAGCGTAATAAGTACGTCAGCCGTGGTGTATGGCCATCATTCATTATATTCTGATTTGCGGTCGCGAAGTGACATTTATATTTAAAACTAGGCTTCATTCATATTCCACAATTCCTATATGCGATTTTACCAGTCCACGTTCGGATTACCTAGATCAACTCGACCTAGCACTCAAGTATGGAAACGCCAAGAGTAGTGATGTCTGTAAGTCTCCAGAGAACGAGTGATCTACTTTCCGTGCGAATGAAAGAATGATAAGGAATGAACAGACTTTTATTCCTTTTTCAAAATTAGGCAGATTATACGCGCCATTAATGACTAAAAAATTGTAGTTAAAAAAAACTAAAAAACACGCTTTTTATAGAAAACCGAACTAAAAAATAGAAAATAAATTTCGATAATATCTTAAAAAGCGTGGGGTGCATGGTGTCAATAGTTCTAAATATTTTATTGACAGATATTAGTAGAGTGATTATCATTTCGGTAATATCTTAAAAAGCACCCCACGCTTTTTAAGATATTATCGAAATTTATTTTCTATTTTTTAGTTCGGTTTTCTATAAAAAGCGTGTTTTTTAGTTTTTTTTAACTACTATTTATTTTCTACTTTTTAGTTATTAGTGTATTGTCATCGGTCCTCGATAAGTCTACAAAGTTTGAACGAAATCTGGCCGTTTAAAGTGGGTCAAAATCGAGCTCAAAGAAGTCGGTTACATACATACATACATACATACATACAGGTGAAGCTAATATAAAGCGTGTAAAAAGACTACGCCAAGATTGTTGTATCAAAGTTGGACGTCTTCTAGTGTTCTATATACACGAAGCACCGCTAAAGGTACAAAGGCCATGTATCGTTAGCGGACGTCACGCATTGATTGGACGCTACGCATGTAATGTGTTTTAAAAACGTTCGATTTGAATTCGATTGCGTCGTCTCATTTTATTTGTATTCACGCGCGTACAGCTTTGGAATAAAGGTGTTTTTGTCGTTCCTTGTCGGAATTACCTCGAGGGGACGTGATGTGAACGAACGCAGTTTAGTCTACAGACCTGACTCATGTACTAAGCGCTTTGTTCTGCATACAACCTGTTACTCATAAATTGTATTGTTATTCGGAGACTGTTGCAACGGTTATTGCAAACATTGTACCAAAAATTAAAGTTCACACAATATTATTTCAGGAAGGATTGTTTTTCACTTGTTTTGACGTCAGTAAGTTTCTGTATTTAGTTGTTACCTTAATAGATTGAAAATATCACAGCTTTTTGATCACGTGACAGAGCAGACTGTGGTACTACAAAAACTACACTTATTATTTATTTATTTATTTTATTTATACCAACAGGTAATAAAACAAATAAATAAATAAATAAAGATAATCACCAAAAGGTATTAAGGTTAGGTTAGTAGTAATTGCTTGAAATTGTTTTACGTTCGTTATTTACACTTAAACTACTTTTAAGATGCCAGCAGTCAGATGTATACTTAATATCGTTTCTTGTTCGGTTCGAGTCTGGTTTGGCTATCTAGATCGCAGCCGGTCACGAATATCGTCGAGGTCGGGATTAGTAGCCTCGTGACTCGACCAGACTGTAGCCGTACTACGTAAATTATAAGTGCTCAAATTACGTAAGTAGTTGTAGAATATACACTGTATCGTTTCAAACTATTTCTTTTAAGAATAGTCAAACTCAGAATAGGTTCTAATGACGTGAATATAAATATATCGAGGAGATAGGTATTATCATAAATTTTAAAGATATTAATAAACATCCGCTATTCTATGCCTTAACAGATTATATTTGCTTGAGAGAGAGATAAGAAATGTGCAGTAGTAGAGTTTACGTGACGATATTTGTCTAACCATCCTTTCTGCATAATGTTAAGAAGCGTGCATACCTACGCAACCAAATATAAAAGAGTTAATAATTTAACGCTATCTTTTGCCATTAGAATAAAACGATTAACCACTAATCATAACCATAGTGGTAAAGAAACTGCTTCAAAACTGGAATATAATACCAATAAAAAGTTTAGTTTAATACCTTAATCACTTGAGTAAGCTCCGCCAATTTGGGCCGAACATCTGTGCAATATAATTTTAATGCGACCGGACTTGCCATTTAAGGATATTCATAATGGCCAGGGAAACTAGTAATGGCTTATTTACTATGAGGAGTGAGCTGACGGGTTTCTCCATTCGCAAACTATGTAGCCTGACAACTAAAGTATCCATTGAGAAACACGATGTTTCTGTACTGTTTACTTTGGCGTATATTCGCATTGGTTTTTCTAAAGGACCAATTTTCAACAAGTCCGACCGTTGTGTAATTAATGTTCATACTTATGCTTTGCAGTTTAGGTGTGTTCGATCAGTTATTGAAGTCGCAATGAGCTTTTTTTTTTATACCACATGGGTGGCAAATAAGTTTGCGGTCCGCCTGATAGTAAGCGGTTATCGCCGCCTATGGACGCTTGCAACACCAGGGGTATCTTTCGCGCGTTGCCGAGTGATACCGTGTGAGTTTGTGAGCTTCAAATAATGACGGGTGGTGGATCAAGAATGTTCCGGTGGCCTAGAGGAGCGCCTCCAATCCAGGATAGATTACTACACCGATGGTCAGTCGATATCTAGCAGTGGCTGGAGGCAATGGTGCAATCGGAAAAGGACTGGAAAGCATCACGTTTGAACCGAGACTTATACTCTGTAGTGCGTTGATAAAAGCCTTTTTTATTTACTAATGTTTCGTTTGAAATTTTATTTCTCACTTAATTCTCGTGTAAAACTCGTTTCAATAATATCAAACCACTTCTTTCACAAGCAGGTACATTACTTAAAACCGATCACGGTAACATAGTGATAAAAACCAGTTCCATCAATTGATCGGCTATTGGTTGTTTTATTGCCAACGACGAACAGCTTTATATTTTAAAGTGGTGATATAAATCACTATTCGTATCTCGCATGGATTAATAACTTAGTTCACACCGGTATTACGTACTAAGAAGTCAAATCAACCTGAAATGCCGCAAACTTGGACATCTGCATTGTCTTTGGATATGCGACACATGGGAACATCAAGAGTAGAGTTTGTTTCGCCGTTTCTTCTCCTGGCAGGCATTTTCTTGGAAACGGTGGTAACTTTAGTTTTTTTTAAGTATATGACGTTGAATAAGTTCCCTGTGTCCCTTACGATGAATAATTTTTTTTTTTTTTATTTTGACTCGAAATCGGTGAGCATGTATGAAAAGACAGATGAGTGTAGACAAAGCTCTACCCCTTGGAATGTAGGTCTAAAGAGCTGGCGCTCTACTCTCTCTGCGTACCCTGAGAGATATCGTCTCTTAGCGTGTGGATATGTATGTATGTAATTAAACAAAATAGACACTTATATCGATGACAATATAAATCTAGCTCAAAGCGGCTTTTTGCAAAGGAGCGGGGACAAAATTAAATAATTATAAATCCTACTTCATCACAATATCCCTGTCACAGCGCGCGATGGTTTTCACATAGACCCGGCTCCTTTGTCTTGTTAGCTGCTAACTCAATTTGGAATCTCTTAGCTTACACCACTGGTTCTCAAACTTTGGAGACCATTTTATCTGAATACAAATAAGTAGGAACTTGTCAAAGACGATGTTTTGTTTGTAATTTATAATAAGATAATATATCCTCACGCCTTCCCGAAGGGGTAGGCAGAGGTGTATAGGTAATACCCACACACCCACTTTCTTTCACTAACCATAGTTATATACAAATAATGCGGATTTGACGTCATATAATTTTGTGAAATGTTAAAATATCCAAGTAAGGTCCTATGGAAGTCAGTTTAGAAACCGCAGGCCAGATCAAGGCTCGACCCTTGATACGAAAACAATTTCACTCCCAGGAAAGAAAATTCATTAGACCTTAACTACAACTCTTAGAGAAGATATTCGTTTGAAGCCAAGAATGTCGAGATTTTTTACACTTTTTGAGCGTTTGAATATTAAACGAATTTCTTGGAAGCAAAAAGAATAAGAGGTTAAAGATGCATCAAATTATTCAAAAACAATTGGAATTGAAATACAAGTTATTCTCGTGCTGTATCTTTGAAATGTCTTTGTATATAGCTTACAGGCATACATCCTGATGGTAAGCGGTCACCACAGCCTATAGGTACTAACAATACAAAAGGTATCACTCACACTGTTACAGAGGATATGTTGAGTATTCACTTCACGGGTAACACAATACGCAGAATTACATTATGATTGCGGTCTTCTAAAGATAAAATTTCAAGTTGAGATTTCTCTAGTCCCTAAAGGGAGAATTCGTTTTACCGTTCCTCTGTTAATTAAATTTTTAAAAATGTTTAAGCGAAAAGAAAGCGATCTATTTTTCACGCAAAAATGTTTTCCATTACATTTCTGATAATGAAGATAAATGGAAAAGTGTCCAGCACGGCAATTTGATTATACTTTTCAGGGATTTCTTTAAAGCAATTTAAATTGGATGAAAGTTTTCGTAGAACTATAAAGACGTGGTAAATGCTTTTCAGCTCATTTAATTTTAATTGCCGGATTTTCAGATTACAGATAACTAATGGAAAAAAAATCAATTATATTTATGGTCTTTGTCTCATTCAAGTTCAAGTTTAAAAATCATTTTTGAAAGACACGAGGAACACTTATTCCGAATTATATATTATCGAATAGTTTAAGTGCCTCCGTTTTTAAGAAAACTTTCAGAAATGTTAAGAGAAAGGACGGCGAAATAAACTCACCGTTTTTTTTAATAAAGATACGACGGTATAGATATTATTCTATGGCAAATAAATTATTACTATAATTATTATTCGTTGGAGAAACCATACATACATATCACTACGCAGCGTCCCTCATGAGGCAAGCAGCAAGAGTAGAGTGCCATCTCCCTAGACTTACAGGCCCTTTCTCTTCATTCACAACATCACTCTCAGACAAATCATTCATTCGTTTTTGTCCAATTGATATTCTTTTGTTTTCCAAATTGGCTAACTAAATTAAGTGAACGGAAAATACAGCGAATTATTTAAAGCAATTTATTTTACCCACGAGCCAAGATTGTGTTCAACCGTGTGTTTACGAATTTCGATCAAGATTTCTCTTCTCCTGCGATTTCGCCAAAAAGTTCTCGTGAACAATCAAAGCAACTTTAGCAGTGAATTTGCCGTGTGTGCTGTTCTTATAAATCAAGTGTCTTTTCTCTCCAGAGGTTTAACATGTTAGGAAAGTTTGGGCGACACGACGACAGTCTGTTAAGTTCGTAATGATTGTCAGTAAAGTTTTTTCCGTGCTTGCTTTCGTGAAATTACGAACATAAAAACTGTTACTGCCATTATTTCACCATTTTAATAGGAGTGTCGAGTGAAGCTTTACATCCAATAACTTTAATGTCAATAAAAGAGCTCTAAATTACGTGAAATAATGGATGTTTTAGTTGATCGTAAAATGTTGTTTTATTTCAATCTTTAATAAGCAATGCTAATCATTAAAAACAAATGATCGTCTACTTTACGTTTCTTCTTTTCCATTTTACTTAGTAGGTAATTAATGATATAAACTTAGATTTCAAAGAATATGGCTTCCCGTTTCATGGTTTTTTGCTTATCTTTACGTACCTTTACGCACGAAAAGATATTAAAAATTAGGGTCCAATTTATATGAGTTTGTAAATTGTATTCAATAAAAACTCAAAACTAAAACCTTTGAAATTCCTGGCAAATAAGTAAAGGCAAGCCTCTCTACCTGCTATCACTTTACAAGCATATCACGTATGTATTTTAACATTACAATAACGCACGCGTTTTGTATTCTTCGTCGAAAAATTCGTAGTAGCCGGACACTGGCTGTGTTATTGAATGAATAAATAGATACTTCTAGCTGTTGCCTTGCTAGGAATAAATTTATACTATAGTGTACTTTTATCATATGCACTTACGTATAACTATATATATTACAGTTACTGATGAACGTGGAAATAGTGAAAGTTTTGTAAATCAAGAAAAATTGGTTCACTACTCCCCCCCCTGTACACGGGGTAGCCGTGAGAAGCTCAGCGTGATGTGATATGTATTATAGTATATATATATATAAGCATTTACACAAAGACGGGAATGTTACGAGTACTCGAAACCGGCGAGCATGTATGAAGAGATTGTGGACCAAGCGAAGTTTGCAAGTCTAGAGAGAACTGGCGCTCTATTCTCTCTCTCTCTCTCTGCCTACCCCGTTAGGGACTCGGCGTAATGATATGTATGTATATATGCATTTAAACAAGTCACACAAAAATAAATTAAACTATAAATACCCATAAAAAAAAAACTTTGAATGTTATGTTTTACCATCCCATTCAGATGTAATAAGAAATATTTCATCACTACGATCACTGCTGCAGCTCCATTAAAGGAAGCGGTTATAATGATTCTGTCAATGCGTTAAGATTGAAACTTCCGCCAAACTGGCATAACACTTATTAAATGTAGATTTCTCTTGAGAAGATTAGAAACCCCGTTTGATTAATACCAGTTCGTTGGGAAACAAAACAAGACTCTTTTGACGAGAGCTATGGAGGCACTACTTTAAAGATTAGCCGTTCATATATGTACATGTTTATATAAATCTTCACACCTTCCCACAAGGGTCCTCGAAGTGGTAAATAGAGATAGGATGTAGATAAATAGCCACACACCAAATTTTATAATAATAATAATATCCTCACGCCTTCCCACAAGGGTCCCCGAAGGGGTAGGCAGAGGTGTATAGGTAATACCCACACACCCACTTTCCGCCAGAGGTATATTAGGTGCCAACGTGACAGATGGCGAGTCCATCGCCGTTACTCAAGCACGTCTATACATACGCCTTTGAATTTCTTCTCAGACGTATGCAGGTTTCCTCTCGATGTTTTCCTTCACCGTAAAGCTCGTGGTGTGACTAAAATATATTTTAGGTTTTTATTTTATACCGCACGGGTTTCAAAAAAGCATGCGGTACGCCTTTACGCGTACGCGTTGCCGACCATGCAGGAATATTTTCACACCCTTCTTGACGAACTCCATGCTGTACTCTGTACTGTACTGTACAGGGAAAACCTCAAGGGGGAAAAAATCTCAAGCTCGCTTAGGTGCCAACCTGACGGCGTATAAATGTAAATTTCTTTATATTCCGTACGTTTCGTTAACAGTTGGCAACGTCCTCAACGCATCGCAAATATTACTAATCGTTTTCATTCATTGTCCCCACTATAAGCGACTTACTCATTAACTCGCCACTCGATTCAAGCGATATGATCATAACGAAGTTCCCGTGCGGTCTCGCGGCGTGAACCTCGTAATTACTAACACAATTACAAATTCATATTATGATAATTTTGCTTTTTGTTCGAACCAACTACAGATAATGCTTCTGTGTGGGGCTCCTTCAAAGTATACGCTTATTATGATTGATCAGCTTAAGTTTCATGAAGATTTTTACGCAAGGTTTTTTTAAAGGAAGATTTTCCGCCTTCGGTATATCATATAAGGCAGATAAGGCAGCATGCCAGATTGGTAGAACAGAAATGGATGAAAGATTAGCACAGAGATAGTTTATAGTCCGGAATAAGAACGAAATAGGATAACTGCTAAGAACATTTGTAATATTAGTTTGATAAAATTTAATGCGGATGGAGGCGAGGTGTAGTACCACCCCATGAATATGGGTGACCATATTAAGAAGCCGTAGTGGCCGAGTGGTTTGAGTAGTTGCCTTCAATACAAAGATTGCAAGATCGAATCCTGACTGAACTAAGGAGTTTTATGAACTTAACTACAGTGATTAGTCACACGAGCTTTACGTTGAAGAAAAACATTGAGAAGAAACCTGCATACGTTTCAGAAGAATTTCAAAGACGTATAGTCGTGCTTAGGTAACAGCGATGGACTTGACATCTGTCACGTTGGCACTGAAATATATCTCCTGCGGAAAGTGGGTGTGTAAGTGAAAGGCGCAAAGATATAAAAATACACTCGCCAATTGAAACCTATGACAGCTCAGGGTCGCAGAAATCTTAAAGAAATATCAACCATTGTTATTACTAAATTTATTGGCATGAGGCCGACGCCTGTCACTTTAAGTTATAGAACACCTGCTGGTAAACAACAATAGCTATCCCACGGGAAATATATTATGCGAGATAAAAGGTAGCCATATTTATTTTACAAGAAAGTAACTTGACAAACTGTATGCAAAATGTACAAGGTGAGATTGAGTAGAAGATGTGAAATTTAACAAACTTACAATCTCATTTAAATCAGTAATTATTAGGATTACTAGTTATAGATATTAAAGATATATGTGAACACATTGTCAAATGGTACCTGGAGCGACGCTCTATCAACCCGAGGAGTAAATCTATACTAATTCTGCAGAGACGCAGATTGGTTGTTTGACGGCGCTAAACTCAAGATTACGTTTTTACTACCAATTTTAATTAATATTTTATACTGAAATAGCCCATTTATTGAGAAAGACTAGGCTTCTAGGCATATGCATTATATTATCATGACAATACTCAAGGGAGAGCATACTATAATTATAAGCCAAGCCAATCGAACCGCGAGGCAGAGTAAGTAAGTTACATATAGCATAAGTTAACCTTGGACAAACCGAATTTTGAATAAGGATTCGAATCGACAGCCTTAAGGATAAATTCAATTACATTCATTGATATTCCCGCATCAGTGAGAAGTGAGATACGACTTTATTAGAATAAAGAGCAGCGAAGTCACATCTGCTTACCTGACTCCATCGGATATATTATTCCATATTGATTCGATGCATTATTTGGGTGAGTGAATAATATTGGTATACTTTGTCTTGTTAATATCCGAAGTAAGTAAGTAAGTTCTTTATTGTAATAACTGTGTACATTCTGGTGGTTAGGTTTGTGAAGTAATTTCTTACAAATGATATTATCGACCTGATTATACGACATTCTTGAGTGCCGTGTAAAAACAGAAGTTATTAAAACTTTCACAAAAAAAATACATATAAATATTTTTATTTCTTTCGGTCGGTCGGTATTTAAAAGTAACGGTTTACAAAATCATACTTATTATTACTAGCTATGCAATTTCACCTGCGTAAAACTTAATTAACAAGTACCTCTTTCGGGCACAATAATGAACTATAGCGATATAACACAATGAACGGACTAGTATAATAAATGCAAATTAAAATAATCCAACGGATACTTAAGGACGGGAACGTCAAGAGTACTCGAAACCGACGAGGATGTATGAAGAGACTGATGAATGTGGACGAAGCGAAACAGTCTGCAAGTCTAGAGAGGACTGGTGCTCTATTCACTCTGCCTACCCCGTTACGATCTCAGCGTGATGATATTATGTATATATAACTAATTTTACAAATCGGATTTATAATTCGTAAGATCACAACAAAATCTGTATATAACATATTGGTACAGATACAATGTCAACTGTCAATCTTGACAATAATAATCAACCTGACTATTATTATTTTAATAAAAGTACGGACAATAAAAAACTATAGCTTTAAAAAGCTTAAAACACCTGCAAAATTATCTTCTTACAAATTAAATACAAATATTACCTGATATCGACACACGACGCTTCAAAGCCGTTCAAGTCCCGCAGGTGGTCAGACCAGACTGACTGCCATTACAAGAGCTCCCCTGCCCCCCGACTCTGTTACCCTCGCAGGAAGCCGAGGGGCAGAAAACAACCACAAAAGCAGACAGGTGGATCTACCTGCAGGGAAAATACCTGCGATCCGGTTCTGTATTAATTGGTCGGCTTTGAAATGCGTGTGCGCCTACCTACCTAGGTACCACTTTACTTTGAGAAGTGGACGCTTTAAATTGTGTTTGGTTTGTTAATGAGTCTTGTTAAATATCGTCAGGTATTGACAAGTGACGATCGTCCGGCGTCGTTGACAGAGCTGACTGTGGAGCGTGAGATCGTGGGTTCCATCTTTGCGTGTGTGATCGCTGATTATATGTATTTGGGTCATGAATGATCTATAAATTTAGGAATGTATTAAAAAAAACACATTTCTCGTACCAGAAATTATCCCACAAGATTTGCTAGGTTTGGAACTAGTTTAATTTATCTAGTACAAGCTTTGCTTAGTTTAAGACTACTTTGCTACAAAGCATAATTAACATTATTTTCATCGTGAAACCAGCATGGTAAGGTAAATTCGATTCACATTTATTAATCTGTTTATAATATTAAAAAAAATTCAAGCGTGTTTCATGAAGCAGAGTTGTCTAAAAATACATATAGATAGTAGACGTTGTCGAATATACAAGGTATTGGTATTGCTTTTATTGCACCAATTAACCGTATAAGTATAAACATATAAGTACGTTAAGAAGCTACCATTTCAATCCACAGCATTTCAATTCCATTGCAATGAAGTTAATTGGACATAATTTTGGCAAATCGAATTGTTCCCACATGTGTACTACGCCTACGAATACAATTCATAATAATAATAATAAATCTTTATTACCAAAAACACATTTTTTACATCGTAAACATTTCCAATGGTCCCCACACTAGGAAACTCCTGTATCGTGGGAACCGGTTCACAGAACGATTTAACAAACTAATATAGTAACTTGTAGTGGCAGGCTATAACAAAAACTTGTACATTATAGAAAGTGTCTAATGTTAATTAAAGCAAGTAAAGGTACATAGGAAAAGTTTTAAATTACTTAAGGATTACGCATTATTATAATTTACTTTAGAGCAGTAAATAGTTCTTCTGTCTCGTGATATGAAAGGGATTTTATTTTATTTTTGGGAATTACCTTATTATTTGTCATTACGGGCAAAGGTATGAGGTGAAATTGAGCGTAACGCCATATTAACTCGCAGGTGTGCACGTCATTTACGGAATTAAATACATATATATATATATATATCATGACGCCTTCCCACAAGCGTCCCCGAAGAGGTAGGCAGACGCGCGTAGGTGACGTATCAACGTGACAGATGGCAAGTCCATTGCAAGTCCATTGCCGTTACCCATGCTATAGGACTATACATATGAATTACTTTTCTAACGTATGGTTAGTAAACGTTGATATATGGTAGGTTTCCTCTCGATGTTTCTCTTCGCCGTAGAAACACTAGAGGTATCATTTGCGTATTGTCGGATCGGCGTATCGTTGTAGGTGTTAAATATTTTTTTGATCAAAATAAAGTTATTAATAAAGACAGTCATATTATAACTTAAAAGATAAATGTTTCGATAACGTTCGATTTAAGATCGCATGGAATAAAGATAATTATAATAAAATTCATAGTCAATGGATTTAGTTTGAAACTATTTTGTTTGCAACAATGGAAAAAATACTTAAAGCTTTTTTTACCGGCTTCGCTTATCATGTCCGCGTTAAACTCGAGAATCACTGCAAAGCATAATAAGTGTGTCCATTGTTTAGTTAGCTTTAAAGCCACAATGAAGCATCGAGAGACTTAAAAACGAAAAAGCTTCGGACAAAAGCCGTACACTCAAAGCTCGTCCAGGTAGGTAGACGTGTTTCTCGGAACCGAGATGGCCGCAAAATTTTTATAGCACTCCGGACCACTCTGCCATTATTGGTTTCGAAAAACACCACGCAATTAAATGGTACATTACGATTTATTGCTTTGTATATTGTTTTACAGAATATGTCTTTAAAGAAAGATAAATGAATGAGTGTTGGAAACGCAGCTACTCAAAAAAAATTATTTATTGAAAGCTAGGAAAAATTGCTACCTTAAGTATAAATCTCCCTTTAATTTAGCTTAACCATCGATGTATACAAGGCTAAAACAAACTTAATATACAAACACTTGTTAAATAGGGATGGAAGACGTTATCGAGACTCCTTTAAGAATTAACTGTACGTGTTAGGAAGCCTCTCAATTAAAAATACCTATGTGAAAAATGTCCATTAATAATAACAGCTTGTGTATAAAATCGTGCGAGCGTCCGATCGCGCAGATACGGCTATGTACGGACTCGTCGCTCGTGACTATACTTTTAATGCGCATCATTATACAGTATTGACTCCATGCCTTAAGAAACTTCAGGACACACTATTAAACT
Organism: Drepana falcataria; assembly: GCA_945859725.1. Taxonomy (NCBI): domain Eukaryota; kingdom Metazoa; phylum Arthropoda; class Insecta; order Lepidoptera; family Drepanidae; genus Drepana; species Drepana falcataria. Next base: position 12,679,073 of record OX243922.1, read on the forward strand.
TTAAGGAGATATCCAGAACTGCTCACACCAGGAGATCAATGCACTATGAAAGGCTATTGCTACTCAGTAAATTTGCATACGGTCTTCTTGATGGTAAGCTATCATAATACTGCTCAAGGTTTGTAGTAAGTTTTTTACTTACTTTGATAAGACCCGTTACTTAGAGGATGTTGAGGTTTTTGCTAAGATAATTATCTGAAGAGACTTATCACCACGCCAATTTTACAGAGGTTAGCCGAAGAGAGTAAAGCGCCTGCGCTTTTCTCTACCCTATACATAATATAAACACTCACCAATTCATCGTAGTCTTGTCCAGTATACATAAGCTTACTTCTTAACAAATTATATTACCTCGTCGCGATTGTTGCAATCAACTTTGTCACTATTTGATAAAAATCGCCTGTAAGCCGGTAAAAAAACGGTATGTTTTCAATTCAATTTGGACGTTAGTAATAAAACAAAATGATACACGGACATGCGTTCCAAGGCGGTGTTCACACGAGAATTTACGGTCACTGACTATGTAAATGCAGATAGTGACTAATTCTCGAGAGCCGCAGACGAAATACAGTTAGCACTAATGGAGAGAACAAAGGAAACAAATACGTAGCGAATGAATTGAGACTGTGTCGATGGCTTGAGGCCGACATTAGCGAGCCGCTATAAGCAATTGCGGTGTGGATGTACGCGATTTCATTCATCTCGTGGCCACATATAAAGTATCTGTGGCTCTAGACAAAGTCCTTCTGTATTGCATTCACGCTAGCCGATGTCTATATTATATATGGCAAACTGCGGGGAACTGTTTCCGCAGCTTATTGTGTAAAGTACAGATTTTTTTAATGTCGCAGCATACATTGAGTAGTATGTATACCGTCTGCGATTCAGGATGCTTTCGTCCATTCTTTTACTTGCAGAGCGACATATAACTTTGTACAGATTGAGATTTAAACTCTGCTGATGGCGAATTTAATCAGTCATTCACGACAGCTTCTAAACTTAATAAAATATTAGCATTGCTATCCAGGGTGGCAATGCTTCTTGGCACCTTGCCTCGGGATACCGATTTAATCATATATTTTTTTCTGTAAGTAGTTAGTTTCAACTGTTGTTTGTACATAGTGTTAATTGTTTTGACTGTAAATAAGTGTTTAGGCTTATAAAACAATTGGATCTTATTAAAAAAAATCTATAATGCTGTAAAATCCATGTCTCGAGCCACAAACTAGAACAGAGTGCGTTACAAACCCAATATCATGGCCACCTCACAAATGGTTAGATTTTTCTGAGCACATTCTTAGGCAGTGGATTCACACGGCTGTGGCCCGTGAATGATACCTCTACATTCACGGTCGGTGGCTATGTAAATAGGTGCGAGTATTTGAATTCAAGCCGTGTCTAACACCGACCGACCCACACACTACCACAATAGTCGGCACTGCTTCTACCACTTATTTGTGTGATTAAATGAAAAAACGCCGTATCGAGGGAGATTTCCGAAATGATAAGCTTATTGTTATGTTCAAGAAACGGGACACGGTGCGGAACTTCTCAAATTAAATGCTATCTATTCCGGTGTAGGATTACATTAGCATTTTTATTTTTTTTAATTTCATATAACTTATTAAATGTCTCAGTTTTCTGTGTACAAGTTCTATAATACAAGAATTTATGAAAGAAATGTACATTACGTATGAACATTTAACATTCTAAGGAATGAATACACTTCTAAGCTTGTCTGTGGTCTATTTTGTGTCATGTTGATTCCATAGGACGAAAATCGGGCACAGAAAAATGTACCCAAAAACCTTTAAAATAACGGCGAATGTTCAACTACTCGCCAATAATAAAGCAATAAGAAAAGAAACAGGACATCAATATCCTTATTAAAATTGAGAAACTCACATGAAGCGTTTCATATAAATACATTCGAAGTTTCACAAGACTCGTGCAATTACGAACAATTAGGTACGAATATGTCCCAGTTTTGTGCCATTACGGGTCATAAGTGGAAATCTGATGGCAGTAAATGCCGTTGCACAACCCAGTTCTGGGTTTAAATGCACTTTATATGGACTCCTTCTAATCTGAATCTTAGACATTTAACTTCTCGATCACATTTTCAGTTTCAGCTGCAGTTCACATTCGCTTGTTTTAGAAATGGCGATCGTTTGATCATAATGGTCCAAACTCTTGACTGCTAAACTTGAGGTTTTGAGTTCGATTTCCTCTGGATATATTTTAAAAGTCCCATATATTTTAGTAAATATATTAATATTCAAAGGTGAATGCATATCATTGTCTAGTTCCCATAGTTAATTTTTTTCTTAGATTAGGGCTAGGTCAATTTGGGATTGTCCCAAGACGTTTCTATTATAAATAAAAAAATAAATCTTGAATAGATATGTTGATGTCTGGACATTTATTTACGGGTAAATATCACTCTGGGTATCTCCGGGATTGGAAGAGAGATTACAGCGCTAGTACTCTCTAGACTCGCTGACTATTTAGCCTCATCCTATCCTATCCTATGTCTTACATACAATGCTCTCCAGTTTTGAGTACTTTAATTTGATTTAAATTCGACTTTAACATGAAACATTTACCAGTAATATGTAAATTAAGCTTTATTTAAATACTTGAATCACTTGGTTTAAAAAGACAGACTTTTTTTGTGATTTTCCTCGATACATTAGTGTCCATATATATCCGCCTTAATGGTTATTGGTAGGTTAGATACTATGTCGCCATGTATAAACCTCATCAGAATCACATTAACCACAACATATGAAATGTTAGGACACTGGTATATTATGTATTGCGTGAATGAAGTGAAGTCGTTAGGAATGCGAATGTTGTCTCGTATTTCAATAAAAGGTTGCCGGCTCTTTGATCTTGCCAACGTATTAAGCTGGCTTTAGAACGTTTTGTCGCTTCATTTACATATTCTAGAACTTGGATTTAAAATTTTAAGATGGCGTCAAAGGCATAAATAGTATTTTTTAAATATTTCGTCAAAAAATGTATATGTAGATTCATTTAAATGCATAGATATATTACTGAATTGCAGGTTTTGTTTTTTACCGATTGTAGGTATGTAAAGATAAAGATATTTATTTTTCATTTAAAAAAACATTATTACGATTTGATGACTGACTAAAAGACTAGGTCGTATTTCAATAATGATTAAAAAAAAGAAATATATCTATATTCGATTTTTAAATGTTCATTAATACAACTGTAGAAATAATCCTTAACATTGTCATAACCATTGTAATCACATTTCTACGAAATCGTTATCTAATTGTGTTAATTTTCACTTTTTGTTCATGCTTCACCTATTTCTCAATATTCTGTACTATGAATGGTTTCAAATAAATGACTAAAATCATAATACCTAGTACATTCGAAACGGAGTATTATTAATAGTAGACATAATAGGATAGGTATGCTAATGCCGCCCCACCCAATGCTAAAGACATCAACGCGCTCCGACCCACAATTTATTTGCTATAAAATTGTGAGCATATCGACCGGGTATTAACAAGATCAACATTTTGACAACCACGTTTTAATATTGCAGGCACTTATCGACCCACGCTCGAGTTTGTGGAAGTTTGTGGATTTAGTAACTGAAGATTTTTCCAACCTACTTTAGTGGAAATGTAACGAAAAGCATAACTAAGGTAGCACTCCCCTGCCTGATAACCTGAGCTAAAACATATATTTATATGGTCACTGATCCGCCCAAGATACTAAGACCTTCCTCAATAAACATCAGATGCAAAAATTACTTTTCAAATAGCAGTACTTGCTGAGATTAGCGCGATTCAACAAACTGACTGTTCATTATAATAAGAATAGATCGTGTATGAAATTTAACCACCAAAAAGGTTAGATTAGCTATGTGACTCATAAAAATTTCCACTACCCACACAAATGTCTATGATCATACACAATAATCGAAATACGACTGCGTCATAAGTCGTGAGCTATCCGCAACGTGGTCGTCTCGCTGTCGTAGGATCGCGCGGCCGAGTTCGCGTCGGTCAAGGCCTGCCTAACCGTGGGCGCAGACGAACAGACAACGAACCCGGATGCTCATACACTTGCCCCCACAAAAAACCACATGTGCTTTGTACTAAGTTTTGTAAAGAACCAAATATACCCTCTTTTATTTAGCCCCATAAATCAAGAGGTCGCAGTCTTTTAAAAGCTTTTTATACCACTCAATTTATACATTTATATGTTCCTATATAAATATACCCTCTTTTATTTAGCTCCATAAATCAAGAGATCGCAGTCTTATAAACGTTTTTTATGCAACCCAATTTAAATATTTGCATATGCAAGTAATAATATTTTCGTATATAATTATACCCTCTTTTATTTAGCCTCGTAAATTTTTAGACCGATTGCAGTAATTCAAAACTTTTTACATGTACCCAATTTCTACAATTAAAAGCAAGTTGAGTGTCTTTATACATATGTTTATGTATAGATGAATATATATGTATCTGTTACCAGACAAAGAGAAAGGCAATAGCCATGAAGTTGTCTTAAATTGTAGACATTTACTTCTCGTTTGGACTTGATACGATACTATGTGAAAGGTGCGGTAGATTGAGAATTTCTTTAAATATAAAAAACCGTTAAAACACCAAATAGCTTAAAAAACATATCTCACGCTTTTAGTGGTTAGCAATTAATAAAAGAATAAATAGTGAAAAAAATAACTCACCTGCGCGTCCGCAGCAACTGGAGGGCGGTGCATCCGGGCTCGATCCCAGACGCAAACGAACTGCCTAACCGCACGATTCAAACTTGGCGGTCGAACAACCAACGAAACTTCACCTTTTGGAGGCGGGAGTTCCCAAAGTTACTAGCCAAGTAAAGAATTGCTTGGCAGGTAAATTTGGGAATCGGTCGAAATACAACGAAAAAAGTCGGGCCCATAACCACGGTGAGCGGCTGCGCGTTTTTTTACTTAGTCTTAAAACACCTGTATTCAACCACAGGGGGTAGACGGATAAATTTAGCCACAGGACCGAGAGGACATCGTCTCGATCCGCACTAAAATTGCCCGTATTATTCCCCGTGGTATGAAACCAGAGACTTAATGGAAAGTACACCGGTTCTGTGCAATGGCGCAGGAGTTGTGACCACGCCGGTACACCTGTGGGCATGGGCCTGAGTGGCGAGCCGCGACCGCCAAGTCGGAGCAATCGTGCGGCAGCGCCGAGCGGCGGAGGGCCGCGACTGGCCGCGCAGGCGCCGCGCCGCCGACCTGCGCCCGCCCGCGCCCGCCCCCTGCCGCCACCCGAGCCACAGGCGGCCCGCGGGACGATACCTGCTGCACTATTGCACCCGACCACCTCACACAGACACGGAACTAGCGCCGAGTGTCGTGAAGTTGCCTAGAACTTGAAACGTACAAAAAATTGCAATTAAAGGCCCGCCACAGAATATGAATGATTTGCCTTGAGCGTGACGTCACCGTCGACATTTATTCCGGCTATAAATGTATGCCCAAGTTTTAATTATGCGCAGCACAATTCAACCTCGTATCGTGATTAATCAGTTGAATATTGGCAAATATCAATGTCACTAGATTGCCTTGCACACGCAGAGTGTGACGCACACGCATGTTCTGACTTTAAATGTATTTAATAAGTGTCTGAAGAAGTACACGTACAGTATAAATAAGTACAAAATGTAGGTGTGCCTCGCTTTTAAAAGCAGTTCATGTTTGCTATTTAAGCCAAAGGTTATTATTAAGTTCCTTAACATGACGTCTGTATTAGCAACCATAATCTAAGTATTTCTCGTGATGTCTGTGGTGAACACCGTGTAATTAAGTTGTTAGCTAAACCCGCTTCAGCCTGTGACTGGAAGCCGCATTCATACATCACGACCGCAGCCGAACGATCCCGAATCATATGAAATTATATGAAGTTCAAATTTGAATTCAAAATTCGACACGCCAACGTTTCTTAGTTCGACTAGACAAGACAAGACACCAAACGTCACTTTTGCCGCCTTTTTGCGTGGTGAAACAAACATGGCCGAATTTTCGTAATGGCGGCGGCCGTACATGGCGGCTTTCTTCGAACCCGCCGCGACCGGTTTAGCGGGAGGCACTGCGCGGATTTCGCGAACGGTTCGATTCGAATACAAAAATTTCATGTGCTAATTTCGACAAAATTACGTCCTGCCTCTTCAGGTGAGCTCACGGCACTGAAATAACCGGTTTCCTAAACAGCCAGTAATGTAATTTCTACGGCCACAAGTTCACGCTTGTTGGCACTCAAACTCAAGGTTAGTTTGAATTTTACGTCAAGTTTACTATTTCACTTGGTAGATCGCTTGCATACCTGCCATTCACTACGACACGAGTGGTAATTTATTCTCGACTTAAAAATATCAGAAGGGTTAGGATAACCTGTTTCGAAATGGATTATATGTATCTCGAAACGTCCTCTCGCAACTCGCAACATGAGAAGCGAGGGAGTGACCCAGGCAGCGTTAGTGAGATAACACCTACATAGTCTGCCAACGAGTATTGACGCTTAATAGCGTCTGTCATGGGAAATATATCGTGATTGAAAAATATAAAAATATCTATCTAAAACTCTTATAAGACATAACTGGCCGTAAAAGAGGGAATATTTAAAAAAAGTTTTTTCAGGAGACATTCTACATCATACATACATATTGTATGTACATATCAATACGCCTAGTCATTCACGGGGACAGGGAGTCTGTTTCGTCAGTTCTCTTTAGCCTGACACTCTTATCACACAAAGCTCGTGTTATTCAAAAACTCTTGTTCCTTTTCTGTCAGTGTTCGATCGATTTGATTCGATCTTATCGACAACCATTCTCTACTCATCCTTTCTGTTTTTATGGGTATATAATTAACGTGATCAGTTATTGATACATACATATCATCACGCCAAGTCCCCAACGGGTAGGCAGAGAGTATAGAGCGCCAGTTCTCTCTAGACTTACATACCTCTTTCGCTTCGTCCACATAAATCAGTATCTTCATACATGCTCGTCGGTTTCGAGTATTAATATTATTATATTTTAGATTAAATGTAAATGCATCATATGATGATATCTTAATTGCCAACCCTATGGATTCTATTGCATACCTAACACCTCGACGGATGTAAATGTATCTGAATTAAATTTACCCTATTCGTTTAGTTTTCTAATCATTGCCAATTAGTGAATAGCCAGTAAAGGCGATTAACGCGAATTCCTCCTGTAGGGAGCATGCGTTAACCGTTTTAAGATAAACATAGGAATGCGATGCTTCAGCGTCTACCCAAACCCCAACTAGGGTTGCTACTTACTAAAATGGATTATATTTATTTATCGATATAGATTACCAACAAGAAGTAGATACTTTATAATTTAATCCATAACCTGTTACCTCAGTTTTAGCTTGAGTTATGGGTACATAATAAGAATTCGCTAAAGTAAGGTAATTAAAAAAGAGAAAATGAAATCTTTTATTCTACGTAAGGGATAAATGGAGCCCTTCTTGAACGTCGCATCACTACATAACATCAAACGAAGTCCCCGCCTCGTCTGTCTATCTATTCGCGATAAACTCCTTAACCACTGAAAAGATTTCCAGATGGTATTCACCAAAAGACAATATAATTTACGAGGAACCTTCCTCAACGGAACCTCATAAATTATATATTAGGCGTATAATTTTTAAATAAGATAAGTTAAGATTGTATGTGAATTGGTGGAAAAATTATGATAATCATTGAAAATATAGGAAAAAGACAAGTCGTCTGGGAGCTTACATCGAAAATGCTACTTTAATCCATTTGAGATAAAACAATACAATGTTTGCTCCCCAGCGAAGTCAGGGCGGATCGCTAGTATTAGGTATAAATTTAGTACCGTTAGTACCGTTTCCCTGAAAATGTCTGCTAGAAGAAACTTATATACATGTACATAACATGTCAAGCAGAGTCCCTCGCAATGGGAGCAGAACGTCGTCCCTTTATCTTTGTGAACAAAGTCTTATATGAAGACATAAACTTGAAGCGGACAACCCTAATGGCACAAAGAGATTAGCAGAACAATATTTTCTAATCTCAACACGGCGCACAGACAACGAACACATCGGTCAAGTACCCACAACTTAGATTGGCTACACCGTCCACTATTGTACCGCTTACTATCAATACACCGATCGCAGACAACGCATACGCTTTACACGAGATGTGTATGGACTGCATACATTGCTAAGACTGACATTAAATTAACGAATCTACACTGATGGTATAAACAGCAAAGTTTTGATCGTTTCTAAATCGAAATGAATATAATAAATTCAGGTTATTTACTTCATTCATAACTTAAGAATGGTAGACTGATTCTGATGATCTCTGATATATTGGATTCGTCTAAGCAGAATAACTATTAAAATTAAGGAATGATTGACGTAAACAAAACCATATTTATAAACTTTGGCAGTACGCTGTTTGCCGGTCAGTTAGTTTGTAATAAATTCAAAAACCACTTTATCTATTTAAACATTCGTTCATTGAAATTATGTATTTTATATAGTTTAAAACTTCCGTGGTGGCCGAGTGGTGAGTCCAGTAGTCGTACACCTGAAATATAAAGGTTGCAAGTTCGAATCGACCGTACTTTGAGTTTTTTTTAACTTAAGTACAGTGATTATCGATCGAGAGGGAGCTTGTATAATTACGACTGATCCAATGTTAATTAAAAATAAAAATAAAAAAAAACTCCATTCGCTCTGGCTCCACAATTCCAGAACACTCCCCTGAACATCTCGGAGAGCATTAGGATCCTTGGGGTCGATATTTCTAGCGACGTTCAGTTCCGTTGTCATTTAGAGGACAAGGCTAAGCTGGCGTCCAGGAAGCTCGGTGTGCTCAACAGAGCTAAGCAGTACTTCACACCGCAACAAAGGCTGCAACTTTATAAGTCGCAAGTTCAGCCACATATGGAGTACTGCTGCCACCTGTGGGCTGGAGCTCCTGGATACCAGCCAGGGCCTTTTGACGCGGTTCAGAAACGCGCCGCTAGAATTGTCGAAGATCCCATGCTCACAAGCGGCTTGGAATCACTAAGTCTGAGGAGAGACTTTGCCTCCCTGTGTGTGTTCTACCGCTTGTATAACGGGGAGTGTTCTGCAGAATTGTTCGACATGATGCCCACTTCCACCATCTACCACAGCACTCTCGCCATCGACGGGGAATTCATCCCCATACCTGGGAACCACAAAGGTCTCGCGTTTTCTTCCGCGAACGCTCAGGCTGTGGAATGAACTCCCCGTGGAGGTTTTCCCTGGAGAGTACAGCATGGAGTTCTTCAAGAAGGGTGTGAAAAGAGGTCAGGGTCGGTAACGCGCGAGTGATGCCCCTGGTGTTTCAAGCGTCCATAGGCGGCAGTAACCGCTTACCATCAGGCAGACCGCATGCTTGTTTGCCACCCAAGTCGTATATAAAAAAAAATATATATATATTGAAATAAAAATACATTTATCAATTCATTATACGCTTAAAAGGATATTCAAAGTCATATGAAGAGGTTCATATAACTTTGAATATCCTCTATTTAAAAAGAGGGTTTTATAAGAAGCATGAACATATTTAAATTATCGCTATCTGTTACGTTGGCACCTAAATATATATCTTCGGAGAAAAGTAGGTGCCATACAAATACCACCACGACTCCCGACTGCGATTCCCGATATGTATTTTATCAATCAACTCACGATCATTCAATACCTATCGCATACGTCCGTAATCTCAAGTTATATATAGGCATTCGTCATAAGGACACTTCTAGACGCGGTCATATTTACGGCTTGACGTGGTCATATTTACGGCTTGACGTGGTCATATTTACGGCTTGACGTGGTCATATTTACGGCTTGACGTGAATAAATGGATATTACTTTAAGGTATTCTAGTGCTTTGCATATTGATAAACCGTAATGGGGCGGGGCTTAAGGCTGAAGTATTACCACGTGAGGGCGTAAATGTCACTGGTGAAGGAGACTAGGCCCAGCATGAGATCTCGTTACTTTTTACGAATATTCGCATCGTATAGAAGCGAACAGGGTTGTGCCCTCTTAAATAATAGTCCACGTTCGAATATTCTCAATTAAATATCTATAAGGATCAATGACATTACTCTCAAAAACACTCATAAAAGACAATAAAAAATACGTGTTGGGTATCTGGAAGAAAATAATACGTACATAATTATTGGTATAGATAGTGCCATCCGCGAAGACGCGCCCCACCAATTTCTAGTCGAGGGAGTCGCGGGACGCAGGGAGTATGACCCGAAAGACGTTTATTCGAATATTAATATTATGTGCTAGATACTCAAAAGAGAATTTTCTAAAACACATTGTGATTTCCCATCATATGAGAAGGCATCAAGATATAAATAAATACATACCTACATTATAACACATTGTATAAATTAAAGTCGGAATAAGGAAATAGATAACATTTTAAATTAATTATAAAATCAGGATGTATTTAGTTGTGTGGCAACACTTAATATTTATTGATTTTATTATAATTCTGCCAACTCTATAATGACCCGTCCATTTTGGGGCAACACGTGCACAATTAGCAACTATACGCTGGCTAATTCAAGATGACGACATCGGAGTATTTGTGAATAACAAACACTCCAAGATACAAAACAAGGCTCGACTTCACAGAGGCGTAATTAAGTTCGCGTACTCTCTGGCATTATATCATTGAGCAAACGTCATAACTGACTTATCCATAATGTTATGGGACAAGAACAAATCATATTGAGCCGTGACGGAGAGTGGTACAAGTAGCCGCCTTCAAAATCAAGATACCTACATATCCTATATACATCACTCCGAGTCCCTAACGGGGTAGGCAGAGAGAATAGATCGCCAGTTCTCAAGACTTGCATACCTCTTCCGCTTCGTCCACATTCATCAGTATCTCCAGGCATGCTCACCGGTTTCGAGTTCTCTTAACGTTCCCGTCCGAGTGTTCGATCGATTTGATCTAGGTATTTGGAAAGTGGAAAATCAAGATTGATTTTGTATAATTTCATTGATTCATCTTTGATTAATTAATCACACCACGATCTTTAAGGTGAAGGAAAACATTGATAGGAAACCTTCACACCACTTCAACATGGATGTATATTTGTATCGTTAGGTTCGTATAAACAGCGAGGGACTCGCCATCTGTCACGTCAGCACCGGATATAGATATAATGGAAATAAATAAAATGGAAGTGTAGTTACACCGCCTACGAATTCGGGATATTGTTATTTAATAGCTAGATCAAATTGGTGGAATTGGTGGATTTAAGGTTGAGAACGGCAAGAGTACTCATACATACATATCATCACGCCGAGCCCCTAACGGGGTAGGCAGAGAGTATAGAGCGCCAGTTCTCTATAGACGTACATACCTCTTTCGCTTCGTCCACACAAGAGGACTCGAAACCGAAATATATCTATACTAATATTATAAAGAGGAAATATTTGTTTGTTTGTTTGTTTGTTTGTTTGTTTGTTTGTAATGAATAGGCTCCGAAACTACTGGACCGATTTCAAAAATTCTTTCACCTTTGGAAAGCTACATTATCCCCGAGTAACATAGGCTATATTAAATTGGACCCGATAGGTGGCGCTGCGATCGAGTTTCAAGAATTTTACCTTTTTACCCGGGCGAAGCTTTCTGTGTGTCTTAAGCTAGATTCGAGAATGGTTTACATTTACAATTGGACCCAATAGGTGGCGCTGCGATCGTGTTACGGGCAATTTAACTTTTTCACCCGAGCGAAGCTGGGCGGGGCAGCTAGTATGGTTATATAACGAAGAGACTGATGAATGTGGAAGAAACAAAAGACATCTGTGCTTACAGATCTAGCACTCCCGGCTACATCATTATAAAGGGACGATTATTACTGGCAAGCTGGCCTCCTTCTTAATTAAAAATAAATTTTCGCCGGTAACCCCAATCTATGATAGATATTATATACGACAAATGACTAGCTGAGGTTGAGAGGAAGTGAACTGAATCACAAGCAGTTACAATGTTGTACTTAACGAGTTCTCGGCTAGGTTCTATGAAACATAGGTCGTTGAACTTTAATCGATGGTTATAATAGTCGATCATATCGCGTTTTGGGACCGTTTAATAGTCGACTTAACTGATGGTATGTCGGTAGTTAATTTCCAACAGTCATTTTAATTGGAAAATTACTTTATACCTACATACTGCGGAGTTTTTGGACCAAAGCTTTGTATTAAAAATATTTTGCCTTCTACTTCTCTTCTTAGAAGTAGATGAGAAGTATGAAACGTATGAATAAACGTGGGAAACACTGTGCTTCCTTCTCCTCCGTCTTTTATATATCTTCACCATCCCACAAGAGTCTGCGAAAAGGTACGCAGACGGTGTATACACCGTCTGCGTACCTTTTCGGTAAGTTTCACACACTCACTTTCCGCCAGTGATATTTAATGTGCCACTCAGCCACAACGCCTTATTATCTTAGAAGATTATTATTTAAAATAAATAAGGTCAGGTTTTAATCCTGCCTCTTCCTGCCATTTCAACTGAAATGGTAGGTAGCTGTCAAATAAAGCAGCAACAACCCAAGCATATAGTTATACATACATATGTACCCCCGCTGTCTGTCTGTCGGTTCGCAATTAATTTGAATGCGGATTTTGATATGGTTATCACCAATAGACAGATCATTTATTCATTCAGTCATTAAAAAGGTTTAGGCGCTTAATTTATTAAGTAGGGACCTTGGGGTCCTCAGGCTCAAGATCTTTTTAAGGAGGTCTCACGCCGTCTAATCGAGACCTCTCGTGACAGGCGGGCTGGAACATATCTCGCCCAGAGAATCAGCATTGCTATCCAGCGTGGCAATGCTGCTAGCCTTCATCGCACGTTACCGATTTGGGACAAATATTTTAACTGTAAGTAGTTAGTAATAACAGTCTTTTGTAAATACTGTTAAGTGTTGTTACTGTAAATAAAGTTTTAAGTTTAGTATAAATTTGTTACAATGTGTTGATGCGACCTCCAACCAAAATAACATGTAGGCATAATATTATCCTGCCGTACGAAACCGGGCGGGTCGCTAGATTAGCATCAAAAACAACAAATGAGGGTACATTTATAATCCCCATTATGTTTGGACGTGTCGACTAAGAATTAAAGTCTTCTTTTACCAAAACGATGGTGTAACGTTATCGAAAAGTTGAAGATAATTAGTTTGTAGATAATTTATTATATATCCTCACACCTCATGAGCCCCAAAGGGGTTGGCAGAGGTGTATAGGTAGTACCCACTCACCACTTTCTGCCAGAGATTTATTTTAGGTGCCAACGTGACTGATGGCGAGCTCGTCGCGGTTACTCAAGCACGTCTATACATACGCCTTTGAATTACTTCTCAGACGTATGCAGGTTTCCTCTAGATGTTTTCCTTCGCCGTAAAGCTCGTGGTGTGACGTACTTAAATTCAGAAAAACTCAATGGTACAGTCGGGATTCGAACTTGTGATCTTTGTGTTGTAGGTAACTCGAACCAATCGGCCACCACGGTAGATAATTACTTTGTATTTATTTTCAAGTAAAGTAGTCCAAGAGGTGGCGTGCTGAGCTGGCCAGAGCTGGCAAGCCCCGGTATTTACCAGCCAGTTCTGCAGTTCCGCATTGAGGTTTAATAGGAAAGGTATGTGACAAGTTCTCAGCTTGCCTCAAATACCTACCCGAAAATTGGTGTCAGCTCTCGTACTAAAGTGTCATTTTCAAATCAGGAAAACTTTGACAGCCCCATGTAATCTATCAATAGCTTTTACATAGATTAACTATAAAGCAGAAAGAAGCGTTGATTTATAGCAAACATTAAACCGTACGTCCATCCGAAGCTAGCAACGGTTTCTGATAAAGTTTATTAACTCGTAAAACAAGATTTTTATACTTGAATATTCATTTTTATTTTTTGTTCAAGGCGCTAACCTGTTTCACGGGCACTTCTTATAAGTGCTTCAATAAAAATCAAAATTGAAATGTATATTGACGTTCGAAACAACACCGATTTGATTTATAATTTAAATTTATTAACGCTATACCTTGCTGGGTGATTGTTTAGAAAATGTGCAAAATTGATAATTTAAGATGCGAATATTCACTTCGGTGGTCTGATCATGAATATACTTTTATGTAGAGTAACTTTAAAAAACCGTAACTTAAAATATAATTAAAAAAAATTTGGCTACGGACTTCTATAAGGTGGGGTTCCTACTCAAGTTGGGCAGCTCCAAATTCGAACGGGAAATCCGTATGAAGTATGAAGAACGTGGATGAAGGAAAAGAGTCTGTCTAAAGAGGACTAGCGTATATATAATATTTATCCAACATGCTGACAATTCCACAGCGGTTTCAGAAATCATATATTTTGGTAATTGGTTTTTATTTTATATCATCTTTGCAAGAGTCCTAACTCATATCTATACTAACAAAAATGTCTGTTTCTCTGCCAAAATTAATTTACAAATCTATACTGTATCTAAAACCATAGAAACCCAAATATATAACTTAAATGTTTGTCTGTCTGGTGCTTGAAATTGTTCCATGTGTTCCGGCTTATTTTCGAAACGTCTGGAAAGACACGACTTTCATTGACAGATGCTATTATTAAGGAATAGGTAAATTTAGGGCTACATTTAATTTTTAATCAAATTCGCAACGAGCGAGACGCCAGGACTCAGCTAGTTAATAAATACAATTTGTCGAAATTGATAAACGTCGTAATTAAAGTTTAATTAATTTCCCGAGGAATTAATTTGACATTATGGCCCTGACACTTTAGTGGAAGTTCTAACGGAAATTGTTAACTCATCATTAAATTGATTAATTGTTAACACAACCCGCGGCTTTGCCCGCAATAAAATCTTTCAAGATATGAAAATGTATTTATACATACACTGAAATTAATTAGTATTCTTAAGTTCGGACAAAAACTCATTGGCAAAGTCAGGAATCGAACTTGCCTTGCCTTTTCTGATGGCACCCCGCATTTTAAACTTTAAACTAAATACTTCTCGTCTGAACGCTTAGATCTTTTAGACCTTGCTTCGGATTTTAATGCGACTTTCATCAAGTGATAGAGTGATTCAAGAAGAAGGTACAACATATAAAGTTTGATGCACTGCCCAAGGGAAAGTGGAGCGACAAACTGCCTGCTAATATTATAAATGCGATAGTTTGAGAGGCTGAATTTTGGATAAAATTTGATGAAATTTGGCACAGAGATAGATTAGTAGATGCATTACATACATATCATCACGCCGAGTCCCTAACGAGGTAAGTAGAGAGAATAGAGTGCCAGTTCTCTCTAAGCTTCCATACCTCTTTCGCTTCGTCCACATTCATCAGTCTCTTCATCCATTAGGTATATTAACACATAGAGTGCCTCACGGCGGGAAGTGGAGTGTGGAGTGTAGGATGGGTGTATGGAATGTAAGAGGAGGTATGGCTGATAAGATGAACGAATTGATCGATGTTATGACAGAGAGCGAGTTAGATGTTGTGTGCTTGTCTGAAACCAAGCGGAAGGGTAGTGGAGTAGACGAGCTCCCGGGCGGGAGTTTAGTGCTGTGGTCAGGAGTGGCAAACACCGAGCACGCCTGCCAGGGAGTGGGAATTCTACTATCCAGCCGCTTGGCAGAATGTATGATAAGTTATGATGCGGTGAGCCCCTTATTTGGGCTCGCTTTAAAATAGGCCTTACCCGACTATTTTTAGTCGCGGTGTATGCTCCGGTGGCCTCAGCGGACACTTGCGACCTGAATAAGTTCTGGGAATGTGTGAGTAATGTTCTAGAGACGAAAGAAGGGAATGAAAAGCTGATTATTTGTGGTGATCTGAATGGATGGGTCGGGACAGCCCGTAAGGATTACGAGGCAGTACTCGGCAAGTATGGTGATAAGAGAGTGAACGAGGCAGGCAAGCTGATATTAGATGTATGCATGGAGAGAGACCTTTTTGTGGCGAACACCATGTTCGACCACAAGAGGATTCATCAGTATACATGGGAACGGAAAAATGAGCGAAGCATGATAGATCTGTTTCTAATAGATCAGCGACTCAGAACACAGGTGATGGACACCAGGGTGTATAGGGGAGCCGACCTGGGAACGGACCACTTTCTGGTTATAACTAGAATAAGAGGTCTGTTCGCGGGCTGGCGATCCCGTGCTGGGGGTCCCTGTTCTGCAGTCGCAGACCGCATCAAAAGCTGGAGGCTTCAAGATGCGGCTATTAGAGACAGATATCAAGAAAGGGTATCTGAACAGCTAGCCTGTCCCCCGAAAGATGTGTTTGAGAGTGTCGATGTTTGTTGGCAGTTCCTTAAGTCCAGCATTTTATGCGCCGCGAAAGAGGTTTGTGGCATTTCGAAAGGGCGGACAACCAAAAATGGCGATGGTTGGTGGGATGATGAAGTGAAAGAAGAAGTTAAAAAGAAGAAGAATGCAAGGCAAGACATTTTGGCTATGTCCAGCTCAAGTGAAAGTATGAAAGAAAAGATGAAAGAAAAATATCGCCTGCAAAAAAATCGTACGAAAGAGATAATAGCTCAGAAGCGTGAGAGGTTCCAAATGACTGTAGACGAAAAACTGTCGCATAATTTCAAGGACAATGCAAAACTTTTTTGGAGAGAAGTTAAGAAGTCCAGAAATTGTGTTACAGCCAGTAGTAGGATGAATGTGATTATTTCGAAGGACAATGACATACTTACTGACAAAACTGACGTCCTCAGGCGATGGAGTGAATTCTACAAAGATATGTATGATGATGATGCCGCTGATCTACTCATAGAGCTGCCTCCAACAGAATCTGTCGAGGATCCTATAGCGGATAAAATAAGTATGGGAGAGATTGTAAGTGCGATAAGAAGTCTGAAATGTGGAAAAGCTGCGGGAATAGATGGGATTACGGCTGAGATGATCAAGTACGGTGGACCAGCGGTCTGGGACGTCATCTATTTGCTATGCAATCTTTGCTGGGAAAGGGGTGATGTTCCGGACGGCTGGAGGCGAGCAGTCATCGTGCCTTTCTATAAAGGAAAGGGATCACGATTGGACTGCTCCAACTACAGAGCCATCAGCTTGGTCAGCTTAGCTAGTAAAGTGTACACGAAGATCCTGACGATAAGAATGCAAGAACGATCCGAAAGGTTTCTCTGGGAATCCCAAGGTGGATTTAGACCAGGAAGAGGATGTATGGATCAAACCTTCTCGCTTCGCGGAATCGCGGAAAAGTTTTTGGATATTAACCAAAGGGTTTTCTGCGCTTTCGTCGACTTAGAGAAGGCATTTGATAGAGTCGTACGAAAGGAACTCTGGGACGTGTTGCCTGGATATGGAGTGAGCAGTTCCCTACTGCATGCCGTGAAATCACTCTATAGTGATAGCGAGGCGTGCGTTAGGGTTAACGGTGAGATGTCACCCTGGTTTGATGTGAAGTCGGGGGTCAAACAAGGGTGTATCATGTCTGCCTGGCTGTTCATTATATATCTAGATAACTGTCTGAGAGCACTAAGAACGAACGGATGTGGAGTGAAAATGGGAAACTTAGTGGTCAACTGCCTACTATACGCCGATGACGCGGTTTTACTGGCGTCATCAGAGGGCGAACTGCAGTCACTAGTTACCATAATGAAAGAAGAATGTGAAAAGAAGGGGCTGCGCCTAAACGCTGGCAAGACTAAGGTTCTGGTATTCGAAAGAGATGAACAAGTGACCGAGTGTGCAATATCGGTAAATGGGCAAATTCTAGAGCAAGTGAATGAATTTGTATATCTTGGAAGCATGTTCACACGAGATGGAAAGTATGAAAAAGATATTGAAAGAAGGATAACTGCCGGAAATAAGGTGAATGGAGCCATGTCGGCGTTGATGGGCAGTAAAAGTCTGAGCAAGAATGCTCGAGTTGCTGTCCACAACGCGATATTGGTACCTACCTTATTGTATGGCAGCGAATCCTGGGTATGTCAGAGGAAGTATGAAAATAGCTTGAATGCAGTCGAGATGCGATCTCTTCGAAAAATGTGCGGCGTAACGATATTAGATCGAATCCGCAATGAAGAGATTCGCAAATCAACTGGCGTGAATGAGGGCGTGATTGTAAAGATGAAGAAAGGCATGTTACGTTGGTTTGGACACATAGAAAGGATGAGTGAAGAAAGATTGACGAAACAGATATACAAAGCAAAAGTGTGTGCAAGAAGAGGCAGAGGAAGGCCACGTTCCAACTACCTGGATCAAATAGATCGGACTCTCAAGGACGGGAACGTTAAGAGTACTCGAAACCGACGAGCATGTATGAAGAGACTGATGAATGTGGACGAAGCGAAAGAGGTATGTAAGTCTAGAGAGAACTGGCGCTCTATACTCTCTGCCTACCCCGTTAGGGACTTGGCGTGATGATATGTATGTATGTAACACATAGAGTATCTTTAAATACTCTAAAACTACCAATGAAAGCGGGTGAACCCGAGGGGTACAGTTAGTTTTATAGAAATAAATATTTAGTATAGAAAGGAGATGTTGTTAGCTCGCAAGATGGTTACAATGTCGAACGTTGCCAAATGCTTGAATTTACTAGTACTTTCCATCCGATACAATGGAGGGCGGGATCGACTCGTGATCGTGACTACGTGCTTACACATAGAACAAAGAACTTACAGACTCGCCACTTACAATATTATTACTGCAGTTACGTTTGAAGATTTATGTAAATCTACAAGATAATTTAAAAAGGATGAGTCATGAAAGAAACTCGTGAAAAAGAGTACTCGAAACCGACGAGCATGTATGAAGAGAAAGCGAAGCGAAGACGAAGCGAAAGAGGTATGTAAGTCTAGAGAGAACTGGCGCTCTATACTCTTTGCCTACCCCGTTAGGGACTTGGCGTGATGATATGTATGTATGTATGTATGGGTCATGAAAGACGTACGAAACAGGTATAGGTATGTATAATGCGAAAATGCCCAGACGGAGGAAGGACACGTGGTTTCACTTACATACAATTTGACTTCATTAGTAGACTTGCCATCTGTCACGTGGGCACCTCCAATATATTTCTGGCGGAAAGTGGTGTGCAGGTACTACCTATACACTTCTGCCTACCCCTTCGGAACCGTTGTGGGAAGGCGTGAAGATATCTTATTAATGATTATTAGTACACTTTTTGTTCAATAAAACATATCATATAGAGCCGTACTGGCTGAGTGGTTCGAGTAGTTGCCTGATACACATAGATTGAAAGTACGAGGCCCGCCTGAAACAATGAGTCTTAGTTACTACAGCCACTCAATGAGATTTAGGGTGAAGGAAATCATGGAGGGGAACCTGCATACGTTTGAGACGAAATTCAAAAGCGTATGTATTATAATGCTTGAGTGACGGCGATCTGTCACGTTGGCACCTTAGATATATCCCTAGCGGAAATTGGGTGCGCGGGTACTACCTACCCCTTTAGGGACCATTGTGGGAAGTCGTTAAGATATTAAACATATCCTTTGTGTTAATCCAGCTAATATTCTACATATAAGCAGAGCATAACGGGGTTCCGTTCGAATTTGGAGCTGTCCGACTGGGGCAGGACCTCCACCTTATAGAAGTCAGTAGCCAAATAACACAATTTATTGTGTTGTGTTCCTACGTGGTGAATAAGGTTTCCAGTAATGAGCTCCTTGGGGAGGGGGGAGATTGTTATATTATGCTGCCAACACAGTATATCTCTCCGAACACAGACTGGCAACGCGCAAGTGATATTCGGTATTGCAAGCGTATGCTTGTGTGCCACTCGGTTGTATGAAAAAAAAAGGTGTCAATTTTCATCCAATTCCTACTTCTTACGTTAAAGACGGAGGAAAAGTCCTCAAAAACATTCGCATTTACAGTATAGGATGCTCAAATGCTTTAACTACCTAGGTACCCATTTCCCATGACACTTTACCGGCAAAGAGCCACGGGTTGAGATACGTGACTCATCTATCCGATGTTATTGGCACGAGCTCAGTCTGTTTGCTTAGCACTTTCTCGTGAATCCAACTTACGTGTTTGTACACTGACGTATATTCCCCCTATTTCGTACCGTCACAAACTGTTTCAATAACCTATGAGATATACTAAGGAGGAAGCTATTCATTGTTCAAAAGATACATTAACAAAACGATACCGCTGGTGGCAGCAGTAAACGCTTACCAGCAGGCACACCGTATTTTCTTTGCCACCTTTAAACATGTCGACAAATAACCATACTGGCCGTCTAAACCGATTACCTAAGACAGAACAGACGTATCTAAGTTAATACAAACAATGACTGTTAAGTAAAGTACCTTAATTAAGGCATTTGTAACGATTTTTTTTATATATTTAGGTTCACCAACAATGTGTAACATTATTACATACATTAGTTCCATTTGAAATTTTTTAAACATAATGTACAAATTTTTTACACAGCCTGCTTAATATTTATTGTGTACATCTTGTAAGTACTATTGCTGTAACATAAAAATATTATTATTGTATAACTAATGATTTGAAAAGAGTAACCATGGAGTTTCCTGCCGGTTCTTTCTTCATGGAAACGACCAACCCGAACCGTGCACTTTTTTCGACGTTTTATATGTGCCCACCTAGGCCTATGTGGAATAAAAATATTTTGATTTGATTTATAATAATAAATATAAAAAAACGTTGAAGGAAAACATCGAGAGGAAACCTGCATACGTCTGAGAAGAAATTCAAAGGCGTATGTATAGTCGTGCTTGAGTAACGGCGATGGATTCGCCATCTGTCACGTTGGCACCAAATATACCTCTGGCGGAAAGTGGGTGTGTGGGTATTTATTACCTATACACCTCTGCCTACCCCTTCGGGGACCCTTGTGGGAAGGCGTGAGGATATATTATTATTATTATATATAAAAAAAAAATATTTGATTTTTTTATTACCAAAAAATATGTGTGTATTTGTGCTTATTTGTGTGTGATAGTATGAGTGTGAGTGAGTAACTGTAACGTTGGTAATCACGTCTAAACTAACAAATAACTCGTCTCTTTATAAATGGCAAATGGGGCAAATGGCCAAGTTGAAACAAAGCAATGTTAGTGCAAAACAATCCAATTTCGTGGCCAATTCCCATGGGCGCGTGTTCTGGGTTCGGCCCACTCGACCGTTCTATTTACACTGGTCTGTAACTATTCGCTCCTATTGTTATTACGACATTAACAGTATGTTAGGCCTCCAATTCATTGTGCGAAAATAAATATATGGATATGTTCTCACGCCTTCCCATAAGCATGTCTATAACAAGGAAGGCACGCAGCAACACTTTTTTGATGAGGAGATTTTAAGTGCCAACGAGAGATGGTGAAGTGAACTTTACGGTGAAGGAAAACATCGTGAAGAAACCTGCATACGTTTGATGAGTCGTTCAAAGGCGTATGTATAGTCATGCTTGAGTAACGACTAGGGACGTTATCAAGTTAGCACCTAAAATATACCTCCGAAGAATAGTGGGTGTGTGGGTAGTATACACCTTTGCCTACTCTTTCGAAAGCCTTTCTAGAATAGAAAAGAGCCGTGGTGGTCGAGTGGTTCAAGCAGTAGCCTGCGTCACAAAGATCGCAAGTTCGAATCCCGACTGTACCAATGAGTTTTTCTGAACTTAAGTACAGTGATTAGTCACACCATGAGCTTTACGGTGAAGGAAAACATCGAGAGGAAACCTGCATTTTTTATTTTTTTTTTTTGTATTGTCTCTCGTAGCGTGAGTTCCGGGAACTTTTGCTACTTAACCGGTCAATGGCGAGACCTAGGCCTCCAGCCAGGCACTTTATTTCTAAGCAACACAGCTAAGGGCACCCCCTGTGGGGTACGAACCTCGGCTTAGGGCGTTGCTGGATCGCGAGCAAGGGAGCTGGGCTGGACTGGTAATTTTATTTAAATATTATTTGGGGGCGGGATTTACGCGTCAGGCTCGGCGCGGGCCGGCGTTTGCGGCGGGGGTCGGGGGGGAACATTACGGCTTATTCGCGTCGAGCCTCGTCGGCGAGGACGGAACAGTGGTCGGTTTTGTGTAGTGTTGGTATGTTTTTGTCGGGCGTCCTGGAGGACCGTTATGTCGTCATCCGGTTCGATGACGGCGTGTCTTGGACGCCTTATCTTCGAGATAAGGGAAGGAGTGTATCGGGCGGCCGATACGACGAGAGGAAACCTGCATACGTCTGAGAAGCAATTTAAAGGCGTATGTATAGTCGTGTTTGAGTAACGGCGATGGACTTGCCATCTATCACGTTGGCACCTAATGTATCTCTGGCGGAAAGTGGGTGTGTGGGTATTACCATTAACACAATGCAAAATTTCCATACGTACATGCATACGTATACACGAAGAATGCTCATCTTTATATATATAATTCTTCTGTGAGTGTGTTTGTCACTGAACTCCTCCTAAACGCCTGGACCGATTTTAATGTTTTTTTTTGTGTGTGTTCAAGGGGATCTGGGAATGGTTTAGATTCACAATTGGACCCGATAGGTGGCGCCACCATCTTTTTTTTTCCACCCGAGCGAAGCTGGGCGGGACAACTAGTATATATACAAAATTGTAAGGTTAAACCGCAGTCGGCGAGCCCATTGGGACTCGTAACGAGCCACCCAATTTAAATACCAACAAAAAGTGTTCAAATCACTTCGGATTTAGTTCGAGAGCTTCTCGAGAGTGTAGGCGGACTGCGGCCCGCGGCCGGCTTAAGTCAAAGGCGGGAGCAATCGTGTTATTCGATTAATGTATATATCCTCACGCCCTCCCATAATGGTACCCATAAGGGTAGACAGGGGTAGGCAGAGGTGCATAGGTAGCACGCACTTTCCGCCAGAGATATATTTCAGGTGCTAACATGACAGATGGCAAGTCCATTGCCGTTACTCAAACACGACTATACATACGCCTTTGAATTACTTCTCAGACGTATGCAGGTTTCCTCTTGACGTTTTCCTTCACCGTAAAGCTCGTGGTGTGACTAATCACTATGCTTAAGTTCAGAAAAACTCATTGGTACAGTCGGGATTCGAACTTGCGATCTTTGTGTCGCAGGCAACTACTCGAACCACACGGCCACCACGGCTCTCGATTAATGGTTATTCTTATTCGATTAATGGTTGCGGCAAATGTTGTTAATAAAAATATTTTATTCAACGTAAGGGACACACGGAACATTAATTGAACGCGATATACTTAACAAAAACTAAAGTTACCACCGTTTACAAGAAAAAAAAACCGGCCAGGAGAGGAAACTGCGTCACAATAATGTTATGTACGTTATCATACTTCCAATACTGTGAATACAGGCCTAAAACTTGCCGCTTTTTTAATACAAAAAAATCCTGTATACGCCAAAATTATAAACAACTAGCTGAGCCCGCGACTTCGTCCGCGCGGAAAAGTGATAAGCAGCATTTTTTTTTACCCCCTTAAGGGTAACATTTTTACAAACTTTGAATGTAATATTAATTTATATGTAATCAAGAGCCTATAAAATAAGTTTCAACTTCTAGCTTCAAAAATGAAGAAAATTCCATACAAACTTGAATCCCTTATTTCCACCCCTTACAACAATTTTTCGCATTAAAAAGTAGCCTATGTCCTTCCTCAAGCTCTAGGCTATATCTGTACCAAATTTCATTTAAGTTCCAGTTCAGTAGTTTAGGCGTGAAAAGGTGACAGACAGACAGACAGACAGAGTTACTTTCGCATTTATAATATTAGTAGGAATAAAACTAAGAAGCTATACATACATAGGTATAACAAAGACTGATTATCCGCTACATAATCTGTTTCATCCAAAATTATCAACAAACCTAAGACTATTAATGTTAAAATGTTGTCACATAAATCTTCATTTATAACATGTTCATGGTGTTCATGGCTTTTTTATATACCACAAGGGTGACAAGCATACAGTCCGCCTGATGGTAAGCGGTTACCGCCGTCTACGCTTGCAACACCAGGGGTATCGCTCGCGTTGCTGAACCTAAAGGCTAGGTAGTCCGTACCACAGGGCATGTCATCCATGTTAGTAGTCATATATAGGTTTTATATCATACTAGCTGTTCCGCCCAGCTTCGCCCGGGTGAAAAAGTTAAGATCCTGAAGCACGATCGCAGCGGCACCTATCGGGTCCAATTGTCATATAAGCTATCCTATCTTTTAAGTTGGATCAAACTGCACACGGTGTGCAAATTTGATTGAAATCGGTTAAGTAGTTTAGGAGCCCATCGCGGACCAACAACGTGACACGTAATTTATATATATTAACATTTATGTCATATTCTAGCTGGCAGCAAACAATTTTGTGAATACAATTCCTTTTCTAGATTTGAAATAAAAATACGTAAGTCCGTTGGCCGCCGCCTCTTCCAACTTAATGTGTTCACGTGGGAGGTTGTAGCGCTACATGTGAACGTCGGACAACGCATCTGCATCGGTCATCGACCCCAGCGTTTGTTAGCCAACGTGCGAGAAGGTCATGAGTTTCGGCAAGTGCTAATACTCTGGGACGTTTGAATTTGGAGGCTTCACTTTTTATTCAACACTTGTACAATTACAAGTGAAGCCGTAACTCGTGTATTAATAGAAGTGAAGTCAGCCGCAAGTGTGGAAGTAGGTATTATTATTCAATATAAATCAAAAACGTCTTCAATAACGCACTTACTGAACGTCACATATTAAATAACTTAATAACCGCAACTTCGTCCGCGTGGAATTTAACAAAAAAAAGTTATTATTCAGTTTCTAAAATAAAAGTAATCTTAGTTATTCCTTATTACATCAGCTATCTGTCAGTGAAAGTCTCGTCAAAATCGGTCCACCCATTTCAGAGATTAGGCGGAACAAACAGACAGACAGATAATTTTTTTTGAGTTTATGTGCCGAATGTACTTCCATGTGCATTTAGTAAAAAGCGTTTATTTTAATTTTACAAAGAGACACTCCAATTTTATTTATTTATATAGATAAAAGCACCGTTACCACCGTTTCGAACGACGAAACGAACTCCTATAGAAATGTGTACCATGATTTCATCCAACAAAACTCCAAACAATCAAACGGCTCACTTGATGCCATCTCGTTACTGTAGTTCAACGTACGTAACTAACACCAAACGTAAAATTAACATTTTGCTAAGTTCATCTTACTTCAAAATTTGTGCTAGCAACATTTAGTCTGATGATCTAGTATTATCTCTGTACAGTTGATTTATGGTTCCTCATTAAGCTTTAGAAGCCTGACGGAAGCAGTACTGTTGAAACAGACATAAAGAGTTAGAAAGTCTGACGCAGTTTCTTAGATATTGCTTTACGGATGTCTTTTTAATAACTTATGAAACGTAAGCAGGTGTCAACTTAGAGCTCATAGTAGGATGAATCATCGATTCACAGTTAAGAAAAACTCATTTTGACAGACTCTCAAGCTCCAGAATAGTCTCATTAACATCTACATAGTGTCAATAAAAATATTAGAGTAGACAAGTCTGTAAAAAAAATAAAATCGCGTCAAAGAAATAAATAAAGTAAAAATGGTGTTCAGAAATAAAATATGGCTATTACTGAGGTGTATCTGCCTTTAATGGCGGGCACACGTGAGGCGTGCAGTGTCGATACACACTCATTATACCGCTCAGGACGTGATTTCAAAGACTAACATAAAATAGCTGCATTATATTGAAGTATGCAAGGATATGAAGTTATTTTCATATCCTTGCATACTCTAAACGAATATTTTTAATGCTAAACCTCTAGTTCTTACATAAATCGACTTTGAACTTATAGAAAAACTCTTATGTGATCGTTTGGCTTAAAACTTGCCCTTTAGGATAGATGAATATGTATGCTGAGTATGAATACAAAAAAGAGACCTGCCTTAAGATAGCCCGCATGAAAATTTTATATTCTGAAAAAACGACCGACGCTGAAGAAACTACGGACACTCTTCTACAATGGTAATGCCAGATATTACTTGTAATTTTTTTATGGACAAAAGTTTAGAATTGTTGTTATTTTTAATAATATTTTGTTCGTCCATAAAATTAATTTGCTTAAAAATATCGCTAACTATAAATATGTAAATCAATTTACATAAATGTATACATATTATCACAAATAATTCATGGTTTTTAAATATCTAAGTATCTACTCTCTCTGCTTACGCCGTGATGCCAACCAAAGCAAATTTCTGTCTCTGTATTCTTTAAATTGTGCATTAAACATGCTATCCGCATACGACAAGAGCTGAATCCTCAGGAAGTTGCGTTGTATATGAATTCTGAAGTATTTTAGGAAAATTACGTAACTTTTTGTGTGGGACGACCACTGACATTTATTTATGGCTGGATTATCTCAAGGCGATCTAACAGCATTCTAACTTATTTGATCCAAACGACACTTTTAAAAAGAAAATACTTTAATTGTACTTGTAAAACACTATTTATAACAACTACGACGTTCCAACTACCTAGATCGGATCGACACACAACGGGCACGTCAAGAGTACTCGATACCAACGAGCATGTATAAAGAGACTGATGCATCTGAATGACGCGAAAAAGTAAGTCTTTTGAGGGAGAGAGGAAGAGAGGACTTTTGAGGGACTCTGCGTACAATAATATAAAATAATATATCTTCACGCCTTCCCACAAGGGTTCGCGAAGGGGTAAGCAAAGGTGTAAGTAATACCCTCGAGTCTGATTGAACTCGACAGACGTGGGTATTACCTACTTGAGCTTTATAAAGCTTGAGCTTTTCTTTTTTGGCTATTTTTAGGGATAAAATAACAAGTCGTGACAATTTTACAATATTTTTCTACGTAAATCAACAAATTTAAAAATAGATATATCTATAAATAACCGACTGATACTTATTATAAACTACTACTTTGTTAACTGTTCAGGCGAGCTGAAATGTGTAGCGAGACAAAACTATTTTTTTGTGCTGGAAACCATTTTACCAGCTTATCTTACAATTTTCCAACTTACGTCTAACTGACGTCCTTTTTTCGCCAACTGACAGTTTTTTTACTTGTTTGCCACTGTCAAAGTTTAGTTTTAAGGTTTTACCTTTGACAGTGGCAAACAAGTACAAACTACTTCGTCGTGTCGCCAACACTTATTAATATTTATTTTAAAATAATAACTAGTTATTCTTCTTAATTTATTGAATGATGCTGTAATGAAGTAAGCTCTTGGTTCGTCTTTCAAGGCTTCAGTTAAAATTAAGTGGTTTAAAAAGCGAAAAGTTTTCAAACAGTTGGCGACACTACTGTTCACACATAATTGCATTAACCAGGCTTATATCAGCCTCCAAAAGTCAACGCCCCCGTAGGCATCCTTCCGCTTCGACGCCTCTGCACTTGAACCATCTCCCTGTAGCTGGATATGCAAAACAAGAGCTGCAACGAAAGGCTTATCTCATTGGGCGCGGCCGCGATTTCTCCACGACATTTCTCGAGGTGCGTGCATACCACGGTACAGTTGAGCCCGAATAATTCGATAGTTATTTTTAGTATTAAACTGGGACGGTATTTAGTTACTAAGGTTCGTTAGTCACGTATGGTACAGCATTCTTTTCATTTGGTCAACGTATTTTTGCCTTTACTTTTCGATTCAAATATAGCAAGTTCAAGTTGAGGGGTCACAGGATGCGGGGAGTACGACCAGTCTATTAATTGTAGTGTGCGTGTGCACACATAGGTAATCAGTGTGTACCGACAATACTCAAACATTCATGAAAGGTGCACACTTATACTATAAACTATAGAGAATAGTTAGGCGCGTCTTCGTGCATGGCACCAATTGTATATTTGGCCAATATTTTGTTCGATGTGATGGTGCTTCTCTATCAAATATAAGTTATAACTGACATTAATAAATAAAAATAATGCAGCACAAGGAATACAAAGGAAAAGTAACCAATGATTACCGGGATAAAAATCTAAAATTCCTAAACTTCGACGTTACTGCAGTTACCTTCCCTCAGCTTCGACGATATCCCCAAACAACGGCACAACTAGCTTCTTTGAAACAGTAAAACGGTTAGAATAAAGTTTCCTTTTGCTAACACTCAGGAATCATGAAACGCAGAAAATAATCAAGAAAGGCTAAAAAAAAGCTTAGCAACACGCGAACTGGCCGGTATCAAAATCGCTTATTCGCCATCTTAGCGTATAAGGAAAGATATTGCGATGGTTAAGTGTAATTTTCGCCTGATAATAGTTAATTTGTAAGCTCAAACACTTTAAAAACTAACGTCTGAATCATAATCTATTTGTTATCAAATTATTCGAATGAAAGCTTTAAATAAATATAATATATAATAATAATAATATATCCTCACGCCTTCCCGCAAGGGTCCCCGAAGGGGTAGGCAGAGGTGTATAGGTAATACCCACACACCCACTTTCCGCCAGAGGTATATTAGGATACGATAAATATAATACGCACGCAAATAATTGTAGTTGCACTGTACATTGCAGAATATCGTTATTGAGATCTAGAGAGGCCAAGTAAGGAGAGGTATTCTTAATTGTCTTCAATATGGCGAAGTTATGCAGACCTTGTGTGAATGGAAGTCCATACTTTGCACTGCGCTTTGACTCATCTTTATGTCTTTCTACCTCTCTTTCTCTCACTCTCTTTCTAATTGAACTTCAAACGCTTTTTTCCTTCACAAGGGTCTCACACGAGATAACTTTACCATACGATACTTTTACGATACGAGGCAATATTAAATACACTAGTATTTAATATTGCCGTTCTAGACAAGAGATATTTAAAATAAAATAAATACCGGGGACAATTCAACACAAATTAACCTAGTCCCAAATTAAGCAAAGCTTATGGTAACTAGTCAACGATATATTTAATTATAAAGATAGATATATACTTAAATACATAGAACATCTAAGAATAAGGTACAAATATTCGTGTTCATCACACAAATATCTGCCCTCAGCGGGATTCGAACCCGCGACCTCAAGTTTCGCAGTCAGGAGCTCTAACCACTAGACAAGACGGCCGTCGAAGAGATATATTCCTAGAGTGTAGCACGAAGTTCTTCGAAGGTCTCCTTACCTACCAACCTATTTATAAACCTATATATACGTCTTTAAATTTCTTCTGAAAAGCCTAAAGGTTTTCTGTTTGTGGGGGGTCGTTATGTAATCACGGTGCAAGTTCAGAAAAAACATATTAGTACAATCGGGGTTGGAATTAGGGATGGAGTTATATCTATGCGTTGAACCACTCGATCACCACAATCATTCTGCAAACATTACAAATACTTAAGTTTGAAAGGATGTTCGTTCCTCGTTCACACAAAAATACTCAACGGAATTGGATTTAATTGGCGCAGAGATAGCCTACCTGGATTAACGCATAGGCTGATTTAATAGAAAAAAAATCTATTTCGAAGCGGAAGAAACCACAGGGACATCTAGTTAGCAATAACATCCAATCCGCCGCCATTATCGATGTATTATTTCGCCAGACAGAGCGAACCAGTTTGCCAATAAAATTCTGTATCGCCAGTAAATGCATTAAGCTCTTGCACAACACTATTCATGGCCGGCCGGCACGCGAGATCGGTACCGCATTAATTATATGCTACCGAACCAGTCTTCTGTTCAGACAATTTAAAGGTATTTTATAAAATAACTGGCTGGGTCCCTCGGTCTTATCCACGTTCAATTTGATTATTCGCTCCCTTGGGTACTGGCGTAAGGATATATATCCCTCCCATACATTTCCTCAATAAACGAGTAGTAATGAGCCGAACTGTAGTGGCCGAAGGGTTTAACTATTTGCCTCCGACACAAAGATCGCAAGTTCGAAATCCGACTGAGTTTTTCTGAACTTACAGTTATTAGTCACACCACGAGCTTTACGGAGAAATAAAACATCGAGAGGATACCTGCATACATCCGAGAAGCAATTCAAAGGCGTATGTATAGTCGTGCTTGAGTAACTGCCATCGACTCGCCATCTGTCACGTTGACACCTAAAATATATCTCAGGCGGAAAATGGGTGTGTGGGTATTTACCTATACACCTCTGCCTACCCTGTCGGGGACCTTTGTAGGAAGGCGTGACGATTTATATAAACGAGAAGAAATATTTCAGATCGGATTTGTTGTTGCTGATATTAGCACGGTCAAAGAAACTTTCTGCCTCATAGTTTAGTTTGAGCCTGCCATTAAACCTGCTTTTAGGCTAGAAGATTGAAGAACCAGATAATAATGCAAAGGTGTCTTAGAAGAGAAATGAATCAAAAGAAATATATTACACGATCTGAATCAAAACTTGCACTTACTATGCAGATATTTACCACTGAGCGTCTTAGAATTTACTACAGTGCACAGTTTAGTGCTTTGCTTGCTCTCAAAGTAATTGTTTTGCGAACTCTACTTTAATTAAACTAATTTTGTTTTACGACCTTGGCTCTCGTATCGTAAATTAATTAATTTATTCAATATGCCCTTAAAATGCGTCACAAGATTTATGGAAACTATATTTATACAAATATTTTGAATGCAAAAGTATTTGTCTATGTGTATGTATTTCTGTCAGTCTGTTACGTTTTTACTCTCAAATAAGCCTTTTAAGTGCATCTTGTCGATTTTTAACTGTCTTCAAAAAAGTTAACCAACTTCTCCGCTATTTGTAGACCCATTCACATTTTTTTTATAAAGAAAGTAGTGACCTTTGATAGGAAGTTTTGCGCATTTACAATATTATTAGGATAAGTAGGTCTTACAGAGACAATTCCGAAAAGACAAGAATCCAAAGCAAATTTTAAAATAAAATAATCAGTAGCGTCTTAAGTAAATAAACTTACCTTATTTTGTTTTGAAAAGTATTGAGAACGCCACACATTCATAATTCTATTAGTGAGGGCTTCAAATTTCGACGGCGAGCGACGCCAATCGTTATCCGTGCTAAATCCTATAACAAAGCGCTCGGTGCCCGATAAATGTTTGCTACAATTTTTAACTGAACAAATTTGATTCTTTTTAAGCTATTGCATAGCTTCTATCGCGGGCCTTGAGCGTGGAGATCGAATCCAGAAATTCCGTAACGAATATAACCTAACCTTCTAAATTTAAACACATTCGAATATAGAACAGTTCCAAATTCAAAATTGCCTGGAAATATGGAAACAGAACTTAAAAGGCATGCCTAGTACGTAAGCAACTGTTTGTGAGAAAGTATATAGGTGTATTGCATAAGTTGATAAAAATGCTATGCAATAGCTTTACCGCGGCAGTCCCCGAGTGCCACACGTTTTTTTGTTACCCACGCAATGGCATATAATATTTATTACGGCTAACGGTGGCACAAGAATGCAGACAGCATTAAACCTATCATCCTCTCCAACAGGTGTACCAAAAACCTTCCCACAAGGGTGTAAGGGTCGCCATCATTATACAAGTGTGTGTAAGCGACACCATACCACGAGCTTTACAATGAAGGAAAACATCGAGAGGAAATACGTTAGAGAAGAAATTCAAAGGCGTATATATAGTCGCGCTTGAGTAATGGCGACGGACTCGCCATCTGTCACGTTAGCACCTAAAATATATCTCCGGCGGAAAGTGGGTGTGTGGGTTTTACCTATATACCTCTGCCCTACGGGAACCCTTATGGGAAGGCGTGAGATTATATTAGTATCTGTCCCTTAAACATTCTTGAACTAAGATTGCAATAGCATGTCTTGGTAAGGCCCGAAATCGCATTCTTAAGTACAGTGGTTTATTAATCTGCAACAATATTGTTAAATAACATACATACATATCATCACGCCAAATCCCCAGCGGTGTAGGCAGAGAGTATAGAGCGCCAGTTCTCTCTAGACTTACATACCTCTTTCGCTTCGTCCACATTCATCAGTCTTTTCATACATGCTCGTCGGTTTCGAGTACTGTTAAGGTTCCCGTCCTTGAGAGTCCGATCGATTTGATCCAGGTAGTTGGAACGTGGCCTTCCTCTGCCTCTTCTTGCAGCCTTCTTCTTTGTTAAATAAAAAGTACAAAAATGCAATATGATCTTGGTTTGGACACATAGAAAGGATGAGTGAAGAGAGATTGACGAAACAGATATACAAAGCAAAAGTGTGTGCAAGAAGAGGCAGAGGAAGGCCACGTTCCAACTACCTAGATCAAATCGATCGGACGCTCAAGGACGGGAACGTTAAGAGTACTCGAAACCGACGAGCATGTATGAGGAGACTGATGAGTGTGGACGAAGCGAAAGAGGTATGTAAGTCTAGAGAGAACTGGCGCTCTACACTCTCTGCCTACCCCGTTAGGGACCTGGCGTGATGATATGTATGTATGTACAAAAATGCAATATGATCTTGTTGAGTTAATATTACTTCAAGCAATATGCATTTCATAGATACAAACGTATATTTTGCCTCGAACTGACAGTTTTATGTCCCTTACGACCATAAAGTCTTGTTATGTTTATAATTTGACGGTTTTTGTCTGATGACGTACTCTAAGCTGAGCTAAGTTGTCTATGGTTTTATGTTTCGGAATGTTTCGGATTGTTGACCTATAGTGCACAAAGAGTATTTAGAGAGAGGATATATGTACACCAATATTATTATAGATAATATTATATGTCTAAGATAAGGAAGTGAAATATCAACGAGATGGGTTTGAATACAGGCAAATGAAGGGAGATCATCAGTTACAAAAGTTTCTCTAATTTCATCATCATATCATCACGCTGAGTCCTTAACGGGGTAGGCAGAGAGTTTAGAGCGTCAGTTGTCTCTAGACTTACATACCTCTTTCGCTTCGTCCACATTCATCAGTCTCTTCATACATGCTCGTCGGTTTCGAGTACTCTTGACGTTTCTCTAATTTAAGAAGAAGAATGTGTAGTGTTCCTTTTGGTTTTACCTAAGAGTTAGCTTTATTGGACAGTTAGATAAACGAAATTAAATATGAAAAACTATATTTTGAAAGTCAACGCAAAATAGTACAATTGCAACAGTCACAGTAGCTAGTGTCAGCGAAGCAACTCCAGAGTTAGACAATTTTATGATTAGCGAATCGCTCGCGACAAATGTATATAATGTTCATATCATGAAGGTATTTTCTGAAATGACTTATCTTCACTAAAGATTTCACAAATCGGAAATATCCTTCGAGGATTGTGTACTCTTGTCGGCGTCACTGATGCAACTCCTTCTATCCTTCCTCCCTATATGTTATGACAGACACAGGTTTTTATCTGACTTGCTTTGGGCTTTTTCTTACATCTTAATATATATAAATTACGTGTCACGTTGTTTGTCCGCTATAGACTCCTAAACAACTTAACCGATTTCAATCAAATTTGCACACCGTGTGCAGTTTGATCCAACTTAAAAGATAGGATAGCTTATATCACAATTGGACCCGATAGGTGCGCTGCGATCGTGTTTCAGGAAGTTTCACTTTGTCACCCTGGTGAAGCTGGGCGGGACAGCTAGTTTAATATATTTTTTAAAAGCGATATGTGAATCTTCCCTGGTACCTACTTGAATAAATAAAATAAAAGTGTGGGCTTTTGTTTGTTTCTTGCTTCCTTTCTTTAAGCTTAAGTTTAAGTTTCTCGCCGGTTCTTCTCCATGGAAACGACCAACCCGAAACGTGCACCCTTTTCGTGGTTTCGTTTTATATGTGCCCATCCATGTGAAGTAAAAAAAAATCCTTTGGTAAAAACGTTACTTAACATATTTTAATACATTTTTTAATTAACTATAATACGAAACACAATTCGCACAATTGTAAGGATCAAAGGCTTATTGCAATATAAATATGGCGCCGCTTTTGGAAGCATAACGTTTTCTAATATTGCACTTATAAAGCTTTATTGACATTCGCATCAAAATCTGTCCAATTCCGGAAGCGTGTAAAGGATAACATATAAAAAAAAAACAAAGTCTTAAAAGGTCTGCTTTATTTTTTGACTTTGGCAAAATAATTGTACGCCATTTTTTACTCTGTAAATACATAGTATAAATTTTAGTTAATATTACAATGATTTATGATTGATTATTTTATAGGCAAAGATGTGTAGATGAGTTACACAATGTTGCCTACCCATTCGTGGACCCTTTTTGGAAGGTGTGAAGATAGGGATTACTTTAAGATATGCAAATTTCGTCCTTGCATACCTACATTTCTTTGAAATGTAATTCTCATCTCTATTCTCATCAATATTGTTTAATATAATGGTAATATAAAGGTAAATGTTTAATCCTTTAGTATTAATAATGTATAATACGTAAAGTTACTTCTCAAAAATATACAAAATAAAAAGATTGTTTCAATTTATCTGGTATTTCCAGAGATCATTTTATGCTCGTATATGCCCGGATTAATGAACAAAGTTCGAAATAGCTTTTCTAACTCTTCCGTAGGCATGAACTGGAATTGAATCTAATGTCGCATCTGTATCAATTATTCTTTGACCTCGCTGCATAACGTGAGACTGTGAAATGCGCCGTCCGACGCGGAGTCACGGACGCACAAGGCCACCTCGGCCGTTACACAAAGGCGCCGATATCAGCTTCCTAAAAACATTCGCCATAATAACCAAGTCTAGATTAACTCAGAACCGAAAATGTTATATGTTAATTTTCTAAAGTTTATCCATTACAAACAATCCAGACCGACCAAACCAGAACCGTAGTGGCTGTGTAATTCGAGTGGTTGCCTGCAATACAAAGATTTTGAGGTCGAATCCCGACTGGTCCAATTACATACATATCATCACGCCAAGTCCCTAACGGGGTAGGCAGAGAGTATAGAGCGCCAGTTCTCTCTAGACTTACATACCTCTTTCGCTTCGTCCACATTCATCAGTCTCTTCATACATGCTCGTCGGTTTCGAGTACTCTTAACGTTCCCATCCTTGAGAGTCCGATCTATTTGATCAAGGTAATTGGAACGTGGTCTTCCTCTGCCTCTTCTTGCACACACTTTTGCTTTGTATATCTGTTTCGTCAATCTTTCTTCACTCATCCTTTCTGTGTCCAAACCAACGTAACATGCCTTTCTTCATCTTTACAATCACGCCCTCATTCACGCCAGTTGATTTGCGATGTCCAATTAGTTTATCTAAGCTTAATAACAGTGTTTAGTCACTCCGCGAGATTTATGGTGAAGGTAAACATCGACAGGAAACCATTTTCGAATTTAAAGACTATATTGTATGTCTACATTTGAGTATGCTTGAGTAACGGCGATGGACTCGCTGGTCGGACTCGTTGGTGTCTGGGTAGTACACCTCTGTACTACCCAGACACCAACGTGATGGCGAGTCCATCGCCGTTACTCAACTTCGAGGACCCCTGTGGGAAGGCATCTTCTATCTTTATAATGTTGGTGTGGAAGTATAGATTCGTATCAATTCATCAACATTTAAGGGAATAGAACAATCAACTATCAACTAGTTACGATGTGTGGCCAATGTTTGTGTTACAACACATCTGTTAGGTTAGACGATGTTGGTTTAAGAAGCAAATATTTGGACACTGTTAGGGAAGATTTACACTACTAGTATCTAAGAGTCGTTTTCGTTCAAATCTTCATTATATGTATTACTAGCTTATGCCCGCGTCGTCGCCCGCGTGGAGTTGGAAAAAGTAGATTATTAAATTTTCGGGATAAAAAAATAAATAAAAAAGTAGCCTATGTCCTATTCCGAGGTAAGAGCTATCACCATTTCAACTTTCAGAAAAATCGATTCAGCCATTTTGCCGTGAAAAAACCTTCACATTTGTAATATTAGTAAGATTATTATGTGAGTGGAAGTAAATGGGGCCGAGTGGATTACAACTTCAAGACTGCAGGTTCAAGTCCCACTTGTGTCACCACGAGGCACACAGTGAAGGAAAGCAATGCGAAGAACTTAAATACGTCTGAGAATAATTACAAAGCTATATGTGAAGATAATAAAATCGCCTTCTAGCCTCATTGAAAGCGAGCAGAACTCGACGCTCAAGTGAAGAAACTACAGCATATATGTGGATTACTCCACCCTAGTTCAGCAACCGGCTAGGGATACCCCTGGTGTTGCGAGCATCCATAGATCGGCAATAGTATGCCATCCGTCTGTTGTTACTACCTTAGTGGTTCCAACGTTAAAAAAGAGTTTTTCGTCCTTACTTCTCCAGACTGATTTTGTTTCCTGGAAACGGTGGTAACTGTAGTTTTATATTTAGTATGTGACGTTCAATAAATGTTTCCTGTGTCCCTTAAATGGAATAATTAATGTTTGATTTGATTTGATTTAGTATAAAAAGAAAAGCCGTGGTGGCCGAGTGGTTCGAGCAGTTGCCTGCGACACAAAGATCGCAAGTTCGAATCCCGACTGTACCAATGAGTTTTTCTGAACTTAAGTACAGTGATTAGTCACACCACGAGCTTTACGGTGAAGGAAAACATCGAGAGGAAACCTGCATACGTCTGAGAAGAAATTCAAAGGCGTATGTATAGTCGTGCTTGAGTAACGGCGATGGACTCGCCATCTGTCACGTTGGCACCAAATATATGTGTGGGTATTTATTACCTATACACCTCTGCCTACCCCTTCGGGGACCCTTGTGGGAAGGCGTGAGGATCTATTATATAAAAAGAAAAAAAATTGATCAGAATGTCAATTGTGAGTTCATTCTCTAGGACCATTCCGGCATCACAACGCTTCTTGGGCTTGCCACAGGAATTTGGACCTTAAGGATTAAATAAGAACACATTCTATATGTGCCTTATTGACATCCTGCAGTGCGAATTATCTCATACAAAAACAAATGACGGTGTATATAAATTCCCATCCAACGAATAAAACAACTCAATGTTTCTACACGCGAGCACGTGTAACTCAACTAATGTTATAACTTATTTCCCCAAAAACTCTATTACTTATGTAATATTCATAGGCAGTGATTATATCGTAAGTACCTACATAGTTGCTACAAGTTTTTTCATTATCATAACACTCGAACATTTGAAATCCAATCTTAACCTTGAATCCTAAAGCTCGTATTAGCTTGAACATGACGAGGTTGTATGCTGAACCAACATCATGAAAATTATCCAACTACTACAATCGAATTTGATTCTTAACCTTCTTGCAATTGTGTTTATAATTGTGAGTAGCGATGAGGCGTGGTACTTCGTGGTGAATCTTTGGCCGTCACGGGAGCCGGTCTTGGCGTTACGTCCGACGCGGTACACTTGCCACTGTTTTGGATGGTGGCCACCAACCTAAGGTGCTGCGGACTTCTTAATCTAACTGCCTATTAAGAATGCTATTGTATAAAGTAAGTTTTTGTGATGCCTATATATCCTACTTCATCCAATATCTTATTAATGCGATAAGCTATAGTAAGGAGGCAGAACACAAGTATCAAAAACATATACATACATATCATCACGCCGAGTTTCTAACGGGGTAGGTATAGAGTATAGAGCGCCAGTTCTCTAGACTTACATACCTCTTTCGCTTCGTTCATATTCATCAGTCTCTTCATACATGCTCGTCGGTTTCGAGTACTCTTGACGTTCCCTTCCTTGAGCGTCCGATCGAATTGGAACGTGGTCTTCCTCTGCCTCTTTTTGCTCACACTTATACTTTGTTTATATATCTGTTTCGTCAATCTTTCTTAACTCATCCTTTATGTATATCCAAAAAGACGTAACATGCCTTTCTTCATCTTTACAAAGTATATATGACTGTAAATCGCAACATACTCGATCAAAATTAAATATACTCAACTTGTTGAAAATGGTTTTGGAGGTCGGTTAAGTATTCAAAAGTTCAAGATTACCGTATCAATGTTTTCACAGCGGCCATCGGGCGTGCTTCGAACAATGCACAGAAATTCGAGATCAAATCACCTGAACTCGTGAGACAGACGACAGCAATAACGAAACGTTACAAACAATGAACCCAGCAACTGTACCGTAACGTATTACATTACGTTGTGTGTTATGTTATTGAGATCCTAATACAGGCTCTAATTAAGGATATGTATGGAAACTTTCTAAATTTACCCGACTGGGGGGGGGACGAACGGGCTATGTGAGATTTCTACTCACTAAAACCCCCTCGGTGGCCATCCTCTGTGAATATAGGGGGGCTCTGGGATCTTCTGAGGAACGCACCAGTGGCCTCCTGCACTTTGCCTATGCACATCCCGTGGGCGCCCAACTTTGCCCCTAGTACCCTCGCTGTGCTGTGCCGTCAACCCCCATTTTTTAGGGTCTTAGTAAGTAGAAATCTCGCATAATTCGCTCGTCTCCCTCCAAGACGTATGGTTTCCCACCCAAACAAAGGTTCTAACTAAGAACAATAAAAAAAAATGTGAGCCGTCACGGGACGCCTGGCATATGTGAAACATCGACATTATTTTGTAAAAATAATATGCAGAAAAGAACAGATTGTGATAGGAACTAAATATGTCATAATGATAAAATAAAATATTAAGTTTTTTTTCTAGATAACGATGACTATTTATTGAATAAACATTTATTTTCATTAAATACAAAAATTTACGAATTTATTTCAAATCGTAACTACTTAATTCGTAACGTCGTCGACTTCGGTAATAGTTATATTCGATGTTTCCTCTGAGGACGGCATTACTGTGATAATTGGTCGATGGTAACTGAAGTATGGCGACGCGTCGCCACGGCAAGCGTCGCCACGCCAGAAATCGATTTTACGTGCGGCTATAAATGTTTCACATCAAAAACTGACCGTCGGCTCTAAACACAGTCCTTTCCTTTAAGCGTTCACGCTATCCAATATCTATTATTTACATGGCAATGACAAGCTTCAGAAAAAGTTATCAGCAGATAATGTCATTATCATATAAATTATAGCTGTAAGATAGCGTGAACGCTGACAGAAAAGTATCTTATCTTAAACCGTTGTACCCTCAAAGCACGCGATACGAAAAGAAATATATAGATATCTTGGCATACTTCACTCTCTCTCAACTCTAATTGACCTAATCCCAAATTAACCGCTTTTAGTATGGCAACTAAATAACAGGTGTATGTAAGTCGAGAGTAATTAATGTGACTAGCGCACTACTCTCTGCCCATGATGATATACATATTATATATGTATATATATATGTACTAGATAAAGATTTATAGCCAAAATAACACTGTGTACGAGTATCAAAGCTTTGTTACGCCATATCAACTTATGCCTATATAAGGAACCATTAAAAACTTATATAGACATAAATCTGCAGCAAATGTACTTAAGTTAGAGAATACTTGGCATTCAAAGCGAGGCATCACAAAATAAACAGCAATTCTGCATACAATAGCCACATCCTAGTGCGTAGGAGGCCTAAGTCTTAGTGAGTCAGCTTCAAGACCTAGGCCAAACACAGGACATGTATTCATAACACGCAATGCCGGCCCACGCTTCCAAAGTTCTGTGGCTCATAGAACAGAATCTACTTACACTGATGATAGCTCGAAGTATGTATCCTACTTACATATGTACATGTGTAACAATTTTATTGTAATATCTTCAAACCTTTGCACAAGCGTCCCGAAGGAGGTAGGCAGAGCTGTTTAAGTGGTACCCACAACAGATGAATTTCTTTTCGAATTTGAACTTTTTTCAAACGCATGCAGGTTTCCTGTCGATGTTTTCCTTCACCGTATTGCTCGTAGTGTAATCACTATACTTAAGTTCAGAAAAACTCATATTCATAACTCGTAACAATTTTTCAAGTAAATAGTATTATTATTATTGAATGCGTATGATAATATGTTTAATAATAATGTGTTTCCCACTTAAGTCGGTCGCGCAGACACCGTGTTTTAGTGGCGCGGACCGCCGTAGGAGTACCTTTCTAATTGACCTGAGCCTAGAAAGCAGCCCACGATAGTCTCCAGAGAACGTTCCATTATATCTAATTTTATTGTCACACTACTCCTCGGAAAAGTCAGCCATGTTTTATTTTTCCGTCCGCGTGGGTTTCACTAAACAGACCTCATAAACTGCCTTTATAATCCAATCACGAGATTTATTAGATATTAATTTTAAATTGACTATGTTGATTCTGGAATTCTTATTTTATTGGTAGAATAGAATAGCAGTTGAATTATATGTGCCGAGTAGAGCGCCAGTTCTCTCTAGGCATACAAACCACATTCGCCTAGTTTACGTGTCTGTCTACTGTCTCTACATACATGCTTACCAACCTTGATTGTTCGATCAATTTGGTCCAGATATTACTACCTATAAACTCTGCCTACCCTTTCGGGGACCTTTGTGGGATGACGTAAGGATATAAAAATGAATATTTGCATGTTGTTCTTTATTTTTGTCATCCTATTTGTTTTGTATGTGTGTGTACAGTCTTAATATATATAAATTACGTGTCACGTTGTTTGTCCGCGATGGGCTCCTAAACTACTTAACCGATTTCAATCATCTTTGCACACTGTGTGTAGTTTGATGCAATTTAAAAGATAGGATAGCTTACATCACAATTGGACCCGATAGGTAGCGCTGCGATCGTATTTCAGGAACTTTACTTTTCCACCCGGGCAAAGCTGGGCGGCAAAGCTATTAATTAATTATTAGTAAATAATATATTATTAATAATATTTGGATGGATGAATATTTAATATTGAATCACGCCAGAACATCTGAACAGGATTTGCTGAACTTTGGCACAAATATGTATATGTTATTAGCTTATTTTCTAGAATTATACATACGATATGGATTATTCTAGAAGATAATGACTACGAATGAAATCAAAAGTTTCGCCGGTCAGCCGGTGAAACCGCGGGACACAGTCAGTCATAAAATAAAAGAACTCAGTTCCAATAAACATGTACATTTACACTTCTGCGAAATGATGAGGTCAGTGCCATCATTTTTGCCATTTATTCGTTTGTCCTAAACAAAGCGAAGTAACCGACCGTTCGAACTTTATCGCTTTATCGAAGAAATGCGAGACTTTCAAATTATAGCAAGACATACGTCTATATGTATGTCTTGCAGATAATCACGCATACATTAAGGAATTTTAAAATATATTCTTCGTATATCAAGCTGGCAAATGAACATGCCCTCCAGTTCGTAAGCGGTTACCGCCGTTTATGGATGTACATGAAATTCGTGAGATTTATTTATTTATTTTTAAGGTACACCAACAATACACATATTAAACATTAACGTACACTTACGTACGTAAAAATAAAGTCCTAGTATCAATGACACACAATATTCACTTTAAATAGCAATTTAGTTAGTTAAATAGTTTGATAACTATAAAAGAAATATAAAGAATAATGACAATATGTTTTCAGTTTTAATTAATATAAATCAGTGATATACAAATTTAAAGATGTATTCACATGTAGTCCAATTCAGAACTACCTTAGTATTTGCTAATATTATAAATGTGAAAGTTTGTAAGTTTGGATGTTTGCGGTTCTTTCACGGCAAAACGCCTGAACCGATTTGTCTGAAAGTTGAAATCGTGATGGCTTATACCTAGGAAAAGGATCTCTTTGACCACCCTATTGAGACATAGCGTCATGACAGACGCTTTTTCTTTAAGCTGAATCTTGTATGTTAATCTTTTTTCTTTCTCTTCCAATCTACCCTTTCCTTATAAGATATTTATCGGAAGCTGCCATGTCGTATAGGGTGACCTATCACCTTTCTTCTTCTCTTCTAGACATACAGCCACATTACAGGTGATTCAACGTTTGTTTCCAAATGCAACTATTGGGAACTGGCGATGTACCAAGCAAGTTCCAACCACCTACCCCAGACATCTTGGCTCGTGTGTCCTGGCTGCTTTCCAGAAAATTAACAGACAGTTTTATTGCTCTCTTGGTCCACTGTTTATGTGCATATAGAATGGAAATAAGTGTTAGTGTTTTACGTCGGCTAGTGGCTCCCATTTTGGGACGAACTAAGAGCTCCTTATAAATACTATACTTGAAAGTCTTGGACCTTATCTTTTTAATTGTAATGTTTGCTTACTCCGTTGGTTCAGTGACTCAAACTAAACGTAATACATTAAAGTGTGTGTGTGAAGTGCTATATATAAAAATAAATATTTAAAATGTCTATAACAACGAAACAATAGCCGTGGTGGCCGAGTGGTTAAAGTAGTTTCCTGCAACACGAAGGTCGCAAGTTCGAATCCCGAATGTACCAATGACTTTTTCTGAACTTAAGTATAGTGGTCACACCTTGAGCTTGAGCTTGAACATCAGGAGGAAACCTGCATAAGTCTGAGAAGCAATTCGAAGATGTATGTATAGTCGCGCGACTCGCCATCTGTCACGTTGGCACCTAAAATATATCTCTAGCGGAAAGTGGATGTGCGGTTACTACCTATACACCTCTGCCTACCCCTTCGGGAACCCTATATATCTTTAAATCCCTGTCTTAGAATTTTTTATTGACTTACTCTGTACCTATGATTTGATTTATCTTTATTATATATATTATATAATAAAAATATATCCTCACGCCTTCCCACAAGGGTCCCCGAAGGGGTAGGCAGAGGTGTATAGGTAATACCCACACACCCACTTTCCGCCAGAGGTATATTAGCCGTGGTGGCCGAGTGGTTCGAGCAGTTGCCTGCGACGCAAAGGTCGCAAGTTCGAATCCCGACTGTACCAATGAGTTTTTCTGAACTTAAGTACAGTGATTAGTCACACCACGAGCTTTACGGTGAAGGAAAACATCGAGAGGAAACCTGCATACGTCTGAGAAGAAATTCAAAGGCGTATGTATAGTCGTGCTTGAGTAACGGCGATGGACTCGCCATCTGTCACGTTGGCACCTAATATACCTCTGGCGGAAAGTGGGTGTGGTATATATATATATATATTATATTGTATGTATACCACTAAACTGAACAACAAGCATGCAGTTCGCTTGATATTACGGCTTTCTGAAGACTTTACCATTAATAAGGTTTAAAAGAAGATTGTGCTTAAACACAATATGTGTCAATATTGAGAGCCACTCGAAGCCGTACTCGACCAACGAATAGACAAAGCTACGCTACTTTTTATATGTATATTGATCTCGTATAAACCGGCCGCCGTGTCAGTGACCTCCATAGAGTTAGATAAGATATAATAAATTATATGATATATAGCACTGGCCAGAATGTTCCATGATTGATTCGCTACGGACCGGTTGAAGTACACCAAAATTTCACCTTTACGCCTTCGAAATAGGCACATTAAACTTTCATGATTCAATTACTGTTACTCGTTGCGGTAAATTGAGACGAAATTGCTTCAAGGGTATAAGTTGAACATATTAAATATCGCTCACAGTCTCTCTGGAGTTACACACCTTTTTCGCTTCGAAACATTCATCAGTATTTCATACATTCATACATAACGTATGTATGAAATAAATGTAATTAA
Source organism: Drepana falcataria (assembly GCA_945859725.1). Taxonomy (NCBI): domain Eukaryota; kingdom Metazoa; phylum Arthropoda; class Insecta; order Lepidoptera; family Drepanidae; genus Drepana; species Drepana falcataria. The sequence continues at coordinate 12,722,684 of OX243922.1, forward strand.
CCCGTCTTGGTTTTGAGTACCTCATTCCTTAATACAATTATAAAATACTAGCTGTAACCTGCCACGCTTCGTTGTGGATATGTGACTGATGCAAAAAATAGATAAAAACAATACTTGATGCGGATTATATATCATGCTAAAATTTCAGCTCGATCGGTGCAGAACTTTTTGAGTTTTTGAAGCGTACACAAACCAACATAACATTTTTATATATATATATATATATTATACGTTCGTTGAGTATACTCAAAAGCTGCTTCGACTTCTTGTATCGATAGGATAGCCCTGGTGCCTGCAAAACTATGATCGCAGGTTTGAGTTTCAACTGTACCAATGAGTTTTTCGAACTTTTAGTACATGATTCATCACCTCGAAACCTTTGGTGAGATCCTCACGGCATAGACAGAAAGACTATAGCGCCAGTTTTCTCTAGATTTCATACATGCTCGCCAATCTCGAGTTCTCTGGGAAGAGTTCTTTCTTAGAAGAGTTCTACTTGAGTTGGATTAATTTGATTTTGGTAGTTGGAATATTTTCTATAATCCTATTATGATGACCAGTTTAAACGATCTTGGGGCACCAAAATATCCTGATTCCCGCGTCAATTACCGCCATTTTTAGGCTATTCATCAGCTTCTGGATCGTGCTAATCGCGCTAATCATTGAACTATTACCATTCACAGCTTGCAAGTTTTGGGCTGAGAACCATATCAAAACAGAACCATATCATAAAAAAACAATATGATTTAAATGATATTAATTTAGTTTAACTAGAAAAAATACTGTTTAGGCACCTTTAAAGCTGTACTAGCCGAATAGTTGAGTGCCTGCAAAATAAAGATTGCAGTCCCACTCTTGTGGGATGGCTAGATTATATAGTTGTGTTGTGAATTTTATCGGTAAATAAAAATACACAACGCGTGATTACTCCGATTGAAACATGAAGTTTAATCCGTTTCCTTTGAACAACATGACATGATCACGAAACACGATATTATTTTTTATTATTATATGCTGACGTACCAGGGAGGTCAGTGACACGCGAATTTGCCAAAGCGCCTTTATCGTGCGATTAGAATCGAGTAAAAAATATATATGAAACCGGTCCGCATACCTTAAGTTCGTTAGTGTTAATATTTAGCTATAAACTGTACGTTTATGTACTAAGGTACATGTGTTTAGACTGTGTACTTGCAGGTCTTAGTCTTACAGGTCTCTAGTCTTACGCAAGGGAAAGGCTAACTTTTTGTTATAATAGCTGTGACCCGCGGTATAATGACATGTTGAATTAATTATATATATCATATTATATATATAGTTTTACGGTGACACGCTTACATCGAGAGGAAACCTACAAACGTCTGAGAAGAAATTCAAACGCGTATGTATAGTTGTGCTTGAGTAACGGCGATGGACTCGCCATCTATCACGTTGGCACCTAATATACCTCTGGCGGAAAGTGGGTGTGTGGGTATTACCTATACACTTCTGCCTACCCCTTCGGGGACCCTTGTGGAAGGCGTGAGGATATATTATTATAATTATGTATTGTCGCGCCCGCGAAGGGGTAGAGGTGTAAAGGTAGTTACCACATTAGATATATTTTAGGTGCCAACGTAACAGATGGGGAGTCTATGGTTGGTCCTTCTCACTAATCACAACCATATTTTTTTTTTATACAACTAGTGTGGCAAACGAGCATACGGGCCCACCTGATGGAAAACGGTTACCGCAGCCTATTTACGCTTGCAATACCGAAGTATCACTTGCGCGTTGCCACTCTGTGTTCGGAGAGTTATACTGTGTTGGCCGCACAATGGGACCAATCCCTCTGCTACAATATAACAATCCTCCCCCCTCCCCAAGGAGCTCATTACTGGAAACCTTATTCACCGCGTAGGAACACAACACAAAAAATTTAGTTATTTGGATACGGACTTCTATAAGGTCCGTAGGAGGTCCTGCCCCAGTCGGGCAGCTCCAAATTCGAACGGGAAACCCGTTATGCCCTACCTCTCTAAATGTAATACGACTTTTTGAATTTCTTCACCAACCTATGCAGGTTCTTCATGATGTTCTCCTTCACCATAAAGCTGGTGGTTCAGAAAAACTTAATGGCACAGTCGGGATTCGAGCTTGCAAATTTCGTTTTGAAGGCAACTACTCGAACCCGTGAGTGCATATGAAATAAACATCGTGAGAGCACGATGAAAGAAGGATTATAAGTAACAACCTCCCGCAAATGTTCAAATGCCAATTTATTGCGTCGGGACTATACTTGCCATAATTCAAGTCTATTCGACAATACGCGTCATGATTATAATCTTGAATACCTGGTCCACAGATTTCTGTAATATAAGTGTACCTGTGACCATAAATAGTAAGTATAGTCGCATGAAATTGCTTATTACAGGCAACAGCTATTTCTTTAACCACTTGATAAAATATCACTTGATACGATTTTGAAAGATAAATTATATATATATATCCCCACGCCTTCCCACAAGGATCCCCAAAGAGCTAGCCAGAGGTAATACCCAAACACCCACTTTCCGCCAGATATATGTGCCAACGTCACGACAGATGGCGAATCCATCGCCGTTACTCAAGCACGACTATTCATACGCCTTGGAATTTCTCCTCAAAAGTATGCACGTGGTTCAAAAAATCTCATTGGCACAGTCGGTTTTCGAACTTGCAACACAAAGGTTGCAGGCAACTACTCAAACCACTCGGCCACAAAGGCTCTTTGTAAAATATATTAATTTACAGACAGTAAACTAATAACCCTGTATATTTTTACAATTAAAATAATATTCAAACTTTCCTCCGCTGTTTTTTCAAGCAGAAAAATCGTGACATGATCCTGTTCAAAGTACTAGTTTGTATAACTTATCGCAATAATGTTAGCCATACTTCGAAGCTGTCTTTTAACAAGTCTAGCGCCGTTTTGTATCTATGAGATAGAGTATCTGCCATCAGGCTGCCCCCGTTAGACGGTTATCTCGAAGTTCTCGATACAAAGCAAATTCGCAGGCTTGACTAACGTCGCTTGAACTATCCCGTATAAAGTTACCTCGACTGAACAGTTTTACTAAGTAGACGAGATAATTTTCTTAAGATTAAAATAAGCTAGGCGAAGTGTTTATCGGTAATGGCTTTGAAATGTTTTAAAGGCAAGCCGAAGCTAGCTATACAAATTTATTATTTCGTAAAGAAAGTGTTTGTTGTGTTATTGAGCAGCTGACAATGTAAACATTGTGACACGTTTACACCATGGAGTTCTTCAAGAAGGGTGTGAAAAGATTTCTGCAGGGTCGGCAACGCGCGAGTGATACCCCTGGTGTTGCAAGCATCCATAGGCGGCGGTAACCGCTTACCATCAGGCGGACCGCATGCTTGTTTGCCACCCATGTGGTATAAAAAAAAAACACTGAATAATTGTAAATTACTTCATATGTGCTATATGAAGTGACCTACAAATGTCTTTATACAAACAAACAAAATTATAAGAGGCTTTCGAATGAAAGAAAACATTCTTATATTTGTCTTGTATTACGCTTTTCTTTTCTTTACGGGCCTACGTTGCTCCCCCATACTTAAGTATTAATGCTGTAACATAATAATATTGTATACCAAATGATTTGAAAAGAGTAACCATGGAGTTTCTTGCCGGTTCTTCTACACGACCAACCCGAACCGTGCACCTTTTTCGGAGTTTTATAAGTGCCCATCTAGGCCTAAGTGAAATAAAATATTTTGATACTGATTGTTATTACTTGTCAAAGGCGTATGCTGAAGTATGACAGGGCCTTCAGGGCCAGGGCCATGGACAGGACATATTTATGTTCCAGCGTGACAGATACTGAGTCTGGCGCCAAAATGGATGCTTTACATGACATCAAGCACATACATACGCACGTACGACTTTGAATTTCTTCCCAAATGAAAGCAAGATTTCTCCCGATAATATCCTTCACCGTAAAGCTTAGTTTGCCCAGCAATATCAATCCAAACTTTACTTTACCGTGGTCTACTGTGTCGTGATAAACTGTTTTGTAGAGGTTTCTAAGGTCGATATTCTGGATCCCTTGAAGGTAGATTTATCTCTATGCCGTATATAACATGATCTATTCAACGCATCCAAGACAAAATAAAGCGTCTTCACGGCTATTATATTTAGCGATTGGTCTCGCTATTCAGCCAAAGGTTCCACGTTCCGACCCCAACAGACATTACATTCTTAGCTTAAAAAGTCAAGTTAAAATGCAGTTCTATTTGCATAGAGAATTGTCATACAACGTGGTAATGCTGCTAGCCTTTTTGGCACGCCCAGCTTCCTTAGGGTGAACAAATAATGTACAAAGACAATAGCAGCGCAATTTTTTTTCAAAATCAAAATATTTTATTTCACGTTGACCTAGTTTGAGTTGGCAACCGGAAAGATACTCCACTTACTCGAGTTGCTCTTTTCAAATTATTTGGTATACAATTAAGTGAGGGTGAATAGCTTAGGCCCGACAATAGATAAGTATGTGAAGCAAATAGTGAAGAAAATATCTAGGGATCTATAAACAAAAACAATACATAATCGGTAGGGCGCTTTTTTTTTTTTTTTTTTATACCACATGGGTGACAAACAAGCATGCGGTCCGCCTGATGGTAAGCGCTTCTTGAGTTTTAGCGAGACTAAACAACCGCGATTGATTTATACAAATGTAATATATATATCCTCACGCGTGCCCACTAAGGTCCCCAAAGGGTTAGGCAGAGGTGTACAGGTAATACCCATACACCCACTCTCCGCCAGAGTATAAATATAGATAGAATATATATACCGTGTGTTAAGCTTAGTCGTTGAGTGTTTTTCAATCTTGTTGTTAATCGAAATAAATATAGCTCTCGGTTGGGTACGGAAATTCAAAGGCTTAAAGCTTTTGTCGAATTATGAGCTCGTTAGAGTGTGAAGAGTAAAAAAAGACAGATTTGCGTACAAAAGAATGTCCATATTAGTATTTAGCATGCGAACATTAAATATAGTTCGAATAGGCATATGGGCTAGCAATATATTTCAGTGTGTCCTTTAAAACTGTCATTATGTGCCTGTATATAATGCAACAGTGCTAGAAAGAGGAAGAGTCAGAGGAAGACCACGTTTCAACTAGCTAGATCAAATCTTTCGGACACTCAAAGGTGTGAACGTCAAAGTACTCGAATTCGGCGAACATGTACTTCTTGTAGATGCTCATAGACTGATAAATGTGGATGAAGCGTAAGAGATCTGTAAGTCTAAAAGAAACTGGCACTTGACTCTCTTCCTACACTAAGCGAGATTTGGCGTGATAATATGTAATAATAATATATCCTCACGCCTTCCTGTGTGGGTATTACCTATACGGCAGAGGTATATAGGTAATACCCACACACCCACTTTCCGCCAGAGGTATATTAGGTGTCAACGTGACAGATGGCGAGTCCATCGCCGTTACTCAAACACGACTATACATACGCCTTTGAATTTCTTCTCAGACGTATGCAGGTTTCCTCTCGATGTTTTCCTTCACCGTAAAGCTCGTGGTGTGACTAATCACTGTACTTAAGTTCAGAAAAAACTCATTGGTACAGTCGGGATTCGAACTTGCGACCTTTGCGTCGCAGGCAACTGCTCGAACCACTCGGCCACCACGGCTCCTATAATAATATGTATTTATATATAAATACAGTCTCGTACTATTTAGAACACCGTAGAAGAGTTTTTTATATGATAAAGAAACGCTTAATATCGTATCAAATATGCATAGCTATGCTTATTGCATAGATGTATGTATCTCACAATAAAATGAATGAGGCCAGGCGCAGATATAAGCGCAGTTGCGAGTGTTAACGGTACTGGCTTTGAGCATGTCTGCTTGGACAAGACGCGACTAATCTCTTTACGGTATAGGTCAAAGATCAATGACATTTTGAACTCATTTGTTGAGACCATTAATTATACCAAAGAAAGACATTATATATGTCGTCATTCTTCTGTGCGCCGAAAATATATTTAGGTGCCGTTTCTAAAGTAAGCCGTGCTTGAGACATACATGCATATCATCACACCGAGTACCTAGCGGTGTAGGTAGAGAGTATAGAGCGCCAGTCTCTCTAGACTTGCATACCTCTTTCGCTTCGTCCACATTCATCAGTCTCTTCATACATGCTCGTCGGTTTCGAGTCTATACCTGTAGAGTATACTATACATACGTATTTGGTTTCCTCTCGATCAGTTCCCTCACCATAAAGCTCGTGGTGTGACTAATCACTGTACTTAAGTTCAGAAAAACTCATTGGTACAGTCGGGATTCGAACTTGCGACCTTTGCGTCGCAGGCAACTGCTCGAACCACTCGGCCACCACGGCTTAAACTAAAATAAACTAAGGCCCCAACTAAAGTATTTAAAATCGTTTGTTCCGTATTCATCGGTTTTCGAATTCGACGTACTCCAGATTCGTCTTACTCTAGATTCGTCGTAAAAACCAAATACAAATAGTAACTAATTTCAATCAACTAATTGCCATTATTAAAGTCACATGGTGTCTGGTTTCTTTATATTCCGAATATGGGAGAAATTTTCACTAGTTCAATTTATAGTTTGTAAGGCAGAGTACGAGGGGCCCCGGAGCACCGCCCCGTCTAGTAACCCCCTCCCCCCTCCGGTAGCTACGCCACTGCTCGTGTATCACTATGTGATTTTAATGATCTTAACATATACATCCTGGGCCAACTAAAATACAGATGGAAAACTAGTAGCCCTCAAATTCTATTCTAATACTTCCTCACGTAGGCAGAGGTGTATAGGTAATACCCACACACCCACTCTCAGCTAGAGATATATTAGTTACTAACGTGACAGATGGCGAGTCCGTCGCCGTTACTCCAGCACGACTATACATACGCCTTTGAATTGCTTCTCAGACGTATGTTCAAACTCACACACACTCACACACACACACACACACACACACACACACACACACACACACACACACACACACACACACACACACACACACACACACACACACACACAAACACACACACACACGCACGCACACACACACACACACACACACACAAACACACACACACACACACGCACACAAACACATGCGATCACACTTTAAAATAATGAACTTAGTTTTACGTACTTTGTCCAACTCATTTTAAATTTTAAAACTTTGTTCAACGAATTTTTTATATACTTTAAACTAATTTTTAAGATCTTAGACGTTCTAACTAACTACATATTTGCATTACAAGTGGCATTATAAGACCCGGTAAAGAGGGGACTCTTCTAATACAGGTTATTATAACTTAAAAGAAGAGATCCCAAACCATGTCACATATAACTTGTAACTCAATAAAGAATTTATTATTATTAGTATGTAGGTTTCCTTTCGATGTTTTCCTTCATCGTAAAGCTCGTGGTGTGACTAATCACTGTACTTAAGTTCAGAAAAACTCATTGGTACAGTCGGGATTCGAACTTGCGACCTTTGCGTCGCAGGCAACTACTCGAACCACTCTTTCTACAAATTCAATTCTACAAATTTAAATTGAAAAGCTCAAACAATTATAAAACGAGTACAAACACAGCAACCTTTTTTTAAATCGGTTAGTTATTAAAACAGACCATTATAACATATATAATATATATGTATGATAACATACATGATATACTTGACGAAAAGTTTCTAGAATCTCGCCATAAAGTGATTGATTACAATGATTAAGTAAGATACAATATTGATGAGCAAGAACTCTGATCTCGTTCTTTACACACCGAGTGGAAAGTTTTGATTAATTTAGCAGGTGGTGATCTTGAAGCCACACGGGCCCATATTTATTTAGTTCTACTAACGTATGCATACAATAATACTTAAAAACTATTACATTTTGAAAACTTTAAACTAAAAGTAGCATACAATTATAGGCAATAAACACGACTTGCTTGAGACTTGAGACTGCTTGAACCCCTCGTTCACCACGGTTCTTCATTTAGCCGAAAGATTATTCGTATTTCAATACTAGTTAACATACTTAGTACAAAACACCTGGTACTCACCAAGCCTCCTTACGATTTTAGTATCTGAAACAAAGCAACTTCTTTAGTAAATAAAGTTAGATGCAGGTAAATTTCTCGTCACATTTTCTAGTTAAAGAAGAAGTTACGACAAACTTCACGAAAACTATACAAATTAGTTTTGTGAATCATTTATATATGAGGATACGCGACTGAAATATAGCGGAGGGAAGTTGGTATCAAGGGCATTCACTGATTCTAGGAACCCGCCTGGGAACGGAATGAATCATTAGAATTTTCCTGCAAGGCAGCATATTTAGTTATTACAAACATGTTGCTTTTCATGTAAAAGCTAATTAATGACTCCATTTTTATGGAACTTAACTATCAACTCCGCATCTAGAAGATATAAAAAACAAGTACTTTATACAGACTCAAAGTACCTAGACTTACTCTCTGAATATGAGTTATTGAACTATTTCACAGCGAAATCGTTTAAATATAAATGGTAAAATAAATCTTTAAATTATTCGAAGCTCTGAATAGAAGTTGGATGGTATCAAAATGATTATTTATCGATATCGCAACACTGCCTTGAAATACATCATGGCCTGCGATAACCCTAGCGAGATCGTGACTTGGACCCAGATACGCCGGACGAACAGATGAACAAACTGACTCTTTGGATAAAAGTTTATATATTATCTTTTTGGTTTGTTTTATTTTATAGGTACTAGCTGTGCCTCGCGGTTTCTGCCGCGTGAATATTAATTTCACCTGGAATTGTGTCCAGTACAGCTACTTATTACAGCTAATTACATACAGCTAATAATTTATCTCTGTGCCAAATCTCATCCAATAAATTTTAGCGGTAAGGACGTACAAACTTTTGTATTTATACAATTTATAAGATATTCAATAAGCAAAAGAGGCTAAAGGCTAAGAGAAATGGCATAATATACATTCTCAAGACTTTCTATTTGAAAGTTGGTATTTTTATTAACAACCTTTTTGTCTTCTTTTACAGGCGCCATTTTACAGGAGTCTGCAGTAGCTTTATAAAAATCATAAGGTGTGAACGGTACTTTATTCGAAGTGCTATATTGTGGTATGAAAACGCTTTCTTTCAAATTCCAAACTGGATAAGCAATTTAATTTACTTAACAATGACTGATGTACCTTGATCGAGGCTTCGCGTGCCCACTAACACCACGCTCAAACACAAAATCACCGCCTTCTTTTTTTGCGTACTACAAATTACTGAGTTACTATAAACTAGAGTATTGTGAACTGAATTGCTCACCGCAGAAGCCTTACTATGTAAGGTGGTGATAAGTATTTGCGGTCATCACTAATGTACCGCTTCACTGGACTCCAAATTGGAGCAGAGTAAGTCCCAACCACTAAGAAACGGACCAGCGGTTTAAAATTTCGTAAAAAATTATTGCATTGACTCCTCGTAGTACGTATGTATGTACATACATACATATCATCACGCCGAGTCCCTAACGGGGTAGGCAGAGAGTATAGAGCGCCAGTTCTCTCTAGACTTACATAGCTCTTTTGCTTCGTCATTTGTACATTTAGTCTGAGAAAAATATATCCTATGTGTTAATCCAGCTAGTAAACTATCTCTGAGCTCATTTTCAACCAATTCTGTTCAGCCGTTTCGGCATGATTGAGTATCAAACGAGAAATCAAATTAAATATAGCAATCCCGTTAGTACTTAAGTACATCTCTAGCGCAAAGCAGTTTGTACTCAACCTTGACTCACTCCTTCGGAGACCTTGGTGGGGCTTCTTTCTTTAGCACGATACGTGTATATACGAGTACTACACGTATGAATTTCTTCTCAAATGAATGCAAGTTTCCTCACGATCTTTTCCTTCATCGGAATGCTCGTAGTGTAATTAATCGATTAAATATTACGTTTATTGTCTCTCGTAGTTCTTTAGTACTGGGAACTTGGCAACTTAACTGGGCAAATCTGAGGCCTCCAACTTATACTAAAATCATATCTATACTAATATTATTTATTTTATATATATATTATAAAGAGGAACGATTTGTTTGTTTGTTTGTTTGTAATGAATAGGCTCCGAAACTACTGGACCGATTTCAAAAATTCTTTCACCTTTGGAAAGCTACATTATCTCCGAGTAACATAGGCTATATTAAATTGGACCCGATAGGTGGCGCTGCGATCGAGTTTCAAGAATTTTACCTTTTTACCGGGGCGAAGCTTTCTGTGTGTTTCTGTGTGTCTTAAGCTAGATTCGAGAATGGTTTAGATTTACAATTGGACCCAATAAGTGGCGCTGCGATCGTGTTACGGGCAATTTAACTTTTTCACCCGAGTGAAGCTGAGCGGGACAGCTAGTTGTTAATATTTTTTTTCGTTCTCTCGAAGCTAAAATACAATAGTCACAAAACAATAGCGACCAAAAAACAGAGCTATCACTTCATAACGAATATCTATCAATAACAGCTCCGGTCCATCGGCTGTTTCTCAGAGCGAGATGAATAAAAAACCGAACAAAAAACTTACATGTAAAAAACCTGATTCCGCGCGCCGTACTCACATATTTTGTAGCAAGGCTACGTTTTCGCGAGCCGGCTGATATGAGAAAAAATGCGGTCTGCTTTTTGCACATACATTCTTCTTTTAGTATACGTATACATGTGTATTAACTCATCTAGTTAAAGTTGTATATATATCCTCACGCCTTTCCCGAAGAGGTAGGCAGAGGTGTATGGGTAGTACCGACGCAGCCACATTCCACCAGAGATATATTTAAGGGTCAACGTGACAGATATTTTTTTCAAACCACTTGGGTGGCAAACAAGCATGCGGCCCGCCTGATGGTAAGCGGTTACTGTCGCCTATGGACGCTTGCAACACCTGGGGTAGGTTCACTCGTTGGTGTGACTCGTTGGTGTGACGACTATACATATAAACGTATTGAATTACCTCGATGTTTTCCTTCACCGCAAAGCTCGCGGTGTGACTAATCACATAACTTACATACATACATATCATCACGCCAAGTCCCTAACGGGGTAGGCAGAGAGTTTAGAGCGCCAGTTCTGTCTAGAGTAACAAACCTCTTTCGCTTCGTCCACATTCATCAGTCTCTTCATACATACTCGTCGGTTTCGAGTACTCTTAACGTTCCCGTCCTTGAGCGTCCGATCGATTTGATCCAGGTAGTTGGAACGTGGCCTTACCCTGCCTCTTCTTGCACACATTTTTGCTTTGTATATCTGTTTCATCAATCTTTCTTCACTCATCCTTTCTATATGTCCAAACCAACGTAACATGCCTTTCTTCATCTTTACAATCACGCCCTCATTCACGCCTGCATTCAAGCTATTTTCATACTTCCTCTGACATACCCAGGATTCATCATATAACTTAACCACGTATAATAGAACCGGAAACTTCCGGTACATAAAGGTTTCCCTTCTGACTTATTTAATTGAAAGTACAATCGCGCTCTCAATAATATTCGCAATAATATCGATTACTACATTCTTAATATTCAATGATGATATTAGCATGAATTATTTTAATTGCTCAATTTATATCTCGTTGTGTTTATTTCGTTTTCAGTCAGAGATACTTTTATTGTATCTATAAATATTATTGTGACATTCGGAGCATGAGAGAAACTTGACCTTTAATGCTGTATTTGTAAAAGGCTTTATCACTCAATCTCACCTCGGACAATGAGGCTGTATTACAGCCTCATTGTCCGAGGCACTCTGTTACTCGTTCCATTTATAAAGACATTTTTCATACGCTCTACAATACTATTAATTTTCGGTTCTCTAAAAACATAAGATCTGCGTAGATTATGGACATACAAACTTCTGACATATTAAGAAAATAGAATAAAAGTAGTTTAGCATAAACATAACTGGTGGCTGAGTGGTTGGAGTTGGTTGCAACACAAAGGTTGCAAGTCCGAATCCAGTCTGTACCAGAGTTATTCAGAACTTAAGTACAGTGATTAGTCACTTACTACACTTAGTAGCTTTACGGTGAAGGAAAACATCGAGAAAACAAAAAAAGCATCAAAATCGCTTCAGCTATTTGGGAGTTCAGTTACAAACATTATATAATGACCACAGATGAATTATTTTTATAATGGTGATATTTTGCATATAAACTGATACAGGTACTGTTTTTTATATTATACTCAGTCCTTGTTTGCAAGACTGTGTACTTAGCCAGCAAGTAGTGAAACAATTTTGCGAACGAATAGCATGAACATAATAAAACTAGCGGCCCGGCCCGGCTTCGCACGGGGCATTTATTTTTTAAACATTTCGGCATAAAAGTTTTACTTGCAAATAAAATAGCCTATAATAATCAGTGATCATGTATCTTCAAATTTTTTTTTGAGCCAATTCCTTACAAACTTACTTACATACAAATCTTTCCTCTTTATAATATTAGTATTGACATGGATAAGCTCCATGTGCGTTGATGTCTTTTGTATAAAGCAAAGGATCGTCATCACATTTCCTCAAAACGATTAGTGACTACAGATTTTTTTGTAAACATTGGTGTACAAGAAACTCGCAAACTTTTTGAATAAACCTTTCCGTATCGTTGTTGAGACCTCTCAAACGAGTTGGCATATATCTCCCTGCTCTAGGAATCAGCATTATAGCCATGTGTAATGCCAGTCTTCTTGGCACGTTTCTCTGCAATACCTATTGTGTAATTTTCTTCCTTCTTCTTCAGTCCATATTTCTTGTAACTATTACTATGTCAATAAGCATTGTATATAGGTACATACATACATAATAATAATAATAATAAAATTTATTGAGCATAAAATTGGTTACATGTTTTGCACATATATCACCTGTTCCGCGCACCCTCTCCGCACTCAATGCTCTTCTGGAGGAATATCCTGAATGTGATTTGTTTGCGGATGACTGGAAGGATATCTTGTTAGTATGTCTGGAGTACTGTGAGAAGACAGTATGAGAGCGTGTACATATTAGTGTAAGTGGCATTGGCCGTTCTAATATGAAATATAATATAATATATAATATAAAAAAAAATAACAGGCACAGAAATTATATTAGAGATACATATAGAGATATTTTAAATTTATACACTCAACTTAGTAGACAGAGTAGGTAGTTGGTAAATTGTATAAACATAACAAGCATCGTTAAGTAGCAACTGGCACCTAAGCTAGGATACCCTGTGTTATAGGCACCAGTTCCTTCCCTTTAATTTGGCTCACGAGGGATAGAATCAGTTGTCTTTGCATAATAGTAATAACATAAAGTAATTAATTTAAGCAGTATCGATACATTTCTTCGTATAGGTTATTTAAGACAAGATAATATGTGAGTAAGAGATGAGAAATTTTAACGATGTAGTGTGACATTTATGTGTGTGGGAAATATTATGGTTCCTGCTAGGCTCGAAGCAGATTACAGGAAATATTCTATGAAGTACTGTCACGCTGAGTCCCTAACGGAGTGCCAGTTCTCTCTAGACTAAAATCCCCCTTGCGCTTCGTCCACATTCGTCAGTCTCTTCATACATGCTCGTCGGTTTCGAGAACTCTTGACGTTCCCGTCTTTAAGTGTCCGATCGATTTGAACCAGGTAGTTGGCACGTGATCTAAATAATATATACTAATAAATATTATATTTGTTATTATATATTATCCCCCAAGTCCTTCACGGGTTAGGTACAGAGAGTAGATCACCAGTTCTCTCTAGACTATTGTTTTATTATTGTAATGTAATATCAAGAATGTAAATGTGATTAGTATAACATGATAAAATACCGAAGACATAAAAACGCGATGAAATGTACTAAAGTATACGTGGTATAAAGGAGTGCTACGTAAATATACTGCATTCGAACGCAGTCGTAAACCAATAATAGCCGACTGCGGATAACCGCTAGCCATCACTGGCGGCAGACATAGATATACCTACAACCAAGTATATAATATTATATACAGTGCCTGCGAGTTTGACGGTCGATACTCAATGACGAGAATAAACGTATCACCAAATACACTGTACTAAAAAAATATATATATGTATGTAAGTTAAAGATTCAAATATATATATTTACAAAGAACAGTTGAAACTAACTACTTACAAATAAAATATTTGACACAAATCGGTATCCCGAGGCAACGTGCCAAGAAGACTAGCAGCATTGCCACGCTGGATAGCAATGCTGATTCTCTGAGCGAGATATGTTTCAGCCCGCCTGTCACGAGAGGCCTCGACTAGACGGCGCGAGACCTCTTTAAAAAGATGGTGAGCCTCAGGACCCCAAGGTTCCAGAGTTTCAACCGCAAACGCCGCAAATACTTTAGCATTTTCTTAGAGATCCAGCATATAAAACGTCCGTTGCAGTTTGTGCTGTAAAACCTTCATCCAACAACAGTTTTATTATACAGGCAATTTACTGTCGTAATAAAAATGAGATTAATTAGGCAACGTAGTTTTCGTGGCCTCTCTATTTATGACATGGGCTCAGCTCCCATGAGTGGTAACTTTTTCATTCTTATTATTTCTTTTTCATCCTTCTTCAATAATTTTACTACTTGCTTGACCTCCGGCCGAGTATATAAGGTGAAAATAATGAAAGGGTTTCGCGTACGGCGACTGGCTCGTAACACGATGCGAAGCGCATTCTATGCCCAATGGGCGGGATTCTTTTGTCAGTCTTGCAGAGGCATAATTGTAGATGGAGAGGAATAATTTCGTTAATAGCTTCAGCATTCTTGGTCGTACACGTAGTAGATATTCTGTATTGACTACTTTGAATTAACCCCTTTTGAATATAAACGTCACGCGCACAGTAAAAGTTACAATGTGGTACGTTGAAACAATGAAGTTTCTTAAATCCTACCAAGATCATAAATGCAAGTTTGTGAGGTTGTTTATTCCACTTTCAAACAAAAACTATGGCTACATATTGCGCTAACAAAACACGGTTGAAATCTTATTTAAGACAGGTGAAACCGCGGAGCACAGCAAGTACATTATTCTCATTGATTACATAGAGATTGTTCTTGTTGTATGTCTAAATTGTCTCTGCCCCAAATTTCACCCAACTCCATTCGTCCGCTCCTTTGTATTTATAATACTAGGGATAAGGCTGTCGGCTAGCATTCGTATATGTAACGTGGTGTGTGCTAATGGTGAGTTAAATAATAATTCAAGCGCACCTCTTGGTCAGTCGGATACAGCATGGCAACGGGTTGGTCGGGACGCGGCGCGCCTACCTGCGCAGACGCTCCCAAAACGAACAAGAGCCTGCATTCCAGCCGCACCCCGCGCGCTCTGCCGCCGGACATCAGGGGTGGCACGCTAACTAAAACATACTTTTATTTAAAAACTAGCTCTCGGTTACATCTGCGTAAAATTTGATTTCATTGGTAGTTTTCTCTGTTCTAATTTATAATATATCCTCACACCTTCCCACAAGGGTCTCTGAAGGTGTAGGCAGAGGTGTATAGGTAGTACCCACACACCCACTTTCCGCCAGAGATATATTTTAGGTGCCAACGTGATAGACGATACGCATTAGAATTGCTTCTCAGACGTATGCAGTCTTCCTTTCGATGCTTACCTTCAACATAAAGCTCGTGGTGTGATTAAATATCCTTTGAGTTAAATCCAGCTAATTATCTATCTTTGCGTCAAGTTTCAATCAATTCTGTTTCGTAGTTTTTCGCTTTGGGTGTAGGGATATGTGAGGATATAATAATAATAATAATATATCCTCACGCCTTCCCACAAGAGCCTCCCAAGGCGTAGGCAGAAGTGTATAGGTAGTACCCACACACCCACTTTTCGCCAGATATATATTTTAGGTGCCAACGTAACAGATGGCGAGTCCATCGCCGTTACTCAAGCACGACTATACATACGCCTTTGAATTGCTTCTCGGACGTATGCAGGTTTCCTCCCGATGTTTTCCTTCACCGTTCAGCTCGTGGTGTGACTAATCACTGTCAGGATATTAAATATGATATATATGATTACATGACCACGGTGAAAGAAATATCGAGAATAAAACCTGCATAAGTTTGAGAAGAAATTCAAAGACGTGTGTAAAATTGGCATCTAAGGTTGGCATCTATTACAGGACTGATGAATGCGGAAGAAGTGAAAGAGGTATGTAAGGCTAGATAGAACTGGCGCTTTACTCTTCCTGCCTACCTCGTTAGACTCGGCGTGATGATATGGACGTATGTATGAACCTGCAAACCATCACTTGGCAAAAGGCTGCGATATTCACACATACAAAAAGATCCGTTACAAAGAAGGAATGATGCTCAATTACGTTAAAAAATTTACGATTCGTTCAAAAATAACTTTCTGCATGTCGATTTATCAAACTCAATATAAGCTATTGATAAAATGGTCCAAAAAGGCCTTTCGATGTTAAGATTATTCCCGTATCTTGGAATGTGTGTTTGAAAGTTGAATAATTGGAATACTAAGTCGAAAAGCATTTTAGTTAATACATGCCTTCACTTTAACTGACTTACGATAAAGCTGAATTTAAAACTTGTGAAGTAATAATAGGATCGGCAACGCGCGCGGGACACAACTGGTGTTTCAAACGTTTAGGTGTCAGTGCCATCCACGAAGACGCGCCCCTCTGTTCTTTCTTATAGTTGATAGTGTAAGTGTGCAACCTTCCACTAATGTTTGAGTATTGTCGGTACACACTGATTACCTATGAGTGCACACGCACACTACAATGAATAGACTCGGGTCATACTTCCTAAATTCCGTGACTTCGACTAGAAATTGGAGAGGCGTGTCTTTGTAGATGGCACTATCTATCTATACCAATGAGGAGGCCGCATTCTTTTAGGTTTGCCATCTCAGTTATAATAATACTTAAGTTCTTTTGACCATCGAAAACAAAATCTGTCTTTTAAATATTTTGCGATATTTCTTCTAGATAAGACTGTAATATGAATATTGCTTTCTAAGTGTAAAAAATTATTAACAAATAATTCAACATTAATATTACAAAATGAAATATCAAATTTTCATGGCGAGTCCATCGCCGTTACTCAAGCACGACTATACATACGCCTTTGAATTGCTTCTCGGACGTATGCAGGTTTCCTCCCGATGTTTTCCTTCACCGTTCAGCTCGTGGTGTGACTAATCACTGTCAGGATATTAAATATGATATATATGATTACATGACCACGGTGAAAGAAATATCGAGAATAAAACCTGCATAAGTTTGAGAAGAAATTCAAAGACGTGTGTAAAATTGGCATCTAAGGTTGGCATCTATTACAGGACTGATGAATGCGGAAGAAGTGAAAGAGGTATGTAAGGCTAGATAGAACTGGCGCTTTACTCTTCCTGCCTACCTCGTTAGACTCGGCGTGATGATATGGACGTATGTATGAACCTGCAAACCATCACTTGGCAAAAGGCTGCGATATTCACACATACAAAAAGATCCGTTACAAAGAAGGAATGATGCTCAATTACGTTAAAAAATTTACGATTCGTTCAAAAATAACTTTCTGCATGTCGATTTATCAAACTCAATATCAGCGATTGATAAAATGGTCCAAAAAGGCCTTTCGATGTTAAGATTATTCCCGTATCTTGGAATGTGTGTTTGAAAGTTGAATAATTGGAATACTAAGTCGAAAAGCATTTTAGTTAATACATGCCTTCACTTTAACTGACTTACGATAAAGCTGAATTTAAAACTTGTGAAGTAATAATAGGATCGGCAACGCGCGCGGGACACAACTGGTGTTTCAAACGTTTAGGTGTCAGTGCCATCCACGAAGACGCGCCCCTCTGTTCTTTCTTATAGTTGATAGTGTAAGTGTGCAACCTTCCACTAATGTTTGAGTATTGTCGGTACACACTGATTACCTATGAGTGCACACGCACACTACAATGAATAGACTCGGGTCATACTTCCTAAATTCCGTGACTTCGACTAGAAATTGGAGAGGCGTGTCTTTGTAGATGGCACTATCTATCTATACCAATGAGGAGGCCGCATTCTTTTAGGTTTGCCATCTCAGTTATAATAATACTTAAGTTCTTTTGACCATCGAAAACAAAATCTGTCTTTTAAATATTTTGCGATATTTCTTCTAGATAAGACTGTAATATGAATATTGCTTTCTAAGTGTAAAAAATTATTAACAAATAATTCAACATTAATATTACAAAATGAAATATCAAATTTTCCATATAATAACTGAATGAGTATTGTATACATTTGAAATAATATATATCAATATACATATATGTTAATTATTCAATTTATTTTTCTCATCGTTCGCCAGCCCTATGTGGTCCTCATCCCTGCATCCCGACACAATGCGGACCTGTTGCTCCCCCCCCCTCCCCTGCACCGCACCCCGCCGCCCGCCGGAACATTGCATCCTATAAATAATTCAAAACACACCCGATTAATTCCTGCCCTCCGCCGATTCAACTGTCAATTAATGGACCCGTTCGCTACATAGTGACAGCCTTAGATACAGGACACCGCGTAGGGTTACCATTTAATGGATATTTCATATAAGGAACCCTTTTGGTGTCTATTTTCTTCTCTGTCTATCATAATGACCTTTTGAAACATAGGTTTATACGCATAGTAAAGAGAAGACAATCGCGGGCGCAGATTTACTCGAAAGTGCCGGGCTAGAAGACTCATAAGTCAAATTAAAATTAAGGAATGACGGAATCCTTCCCATATTATATTTGAATCCTAGTCTTCAGATAATCTCTACGCTACCTTATATTTATGAATACCATATAAATAGTCTTTAAATGTTCAAAGTGGGCCTCTGCCTAACCCTTCGGGGATCCCTTGTGGGAGGATTTATTATTATTAGTGAAGATAATGCAGTAAAACGGCAGACATAGCTAGAATTTTAACAAAACATCCAAATACATGATTAACTATCACTGAGCACAAGTAGTTACGAACGAAGGGGATTTAATGTCACAGTGGATCGTCAGGTTTCGAGATACAATCAGAGCACGCAGCGATTGATCTGTCATTTATGCGTTTACAACCACTTAGTGAAGGCTTTCTGGGCATATACAGGATGTAAAAAAACTAGAGCTGACATATTTACAGGGTAAAGAAACGTGTTTGGAAACGTAGCTTTTCCATTCGTCTATACAAATATCAAAAAATTTACTTACACACTTTAATATCTTTATATATAACTAGTTTATTTATACATAACTAGTTGTACTCCGGCGATTCTCTCGAGCACATTTAGTGGGTGTTAAGGTAGCACCCACACATGCCAGGGAGATATATTTCAGGTGCCAACGTGACAGATGGCGAGTCCATGGCCGTCGGTCAAGTACGCTATACATAATTTGAATTTCATCTCAAACATATGCAGGTTTTCTCTCGATGTTTTTCTTCACTGTAATGCTCGTGGTGTGACTTATCATTGTACTTAAGTTCAGAGAAACTCATTGTTACAGTCGATCGAACTTACAATCATTGTTATTAAAAGGCAACTACTCGAGCCATTCGCCAACGCGATTGTATAATATAATAATATATATCCTATGTGATAATCCAGCTAATATCATCTTATTCCATTGTACCGTTCTAGTGTGATTGACTAACCTCAAAAACTTTCACATATATATATATATATATATCGCAAATCAACTGGCGTGAATGAGGGCGTGATTGTAAAGATGAAGAAAGGCATGTTACGTTGGTTTGGACACATAGAAAGGATGAGCGAAGAAAGATTGACGAAACAGATATACAAAGCAAAAGTGTGTGCAAGAAGAGGCAGAGGAAGGCCACGTTCCAACTACCTGGATCAAATCGATCGGACTCTCAAGGACGGGAACGTTAAGAGTACTCGAAACCGACGAGCATGTATGAAGAGACTGATGAACGTGGACGAAGCGAAAGAGGTATGTAAGTCTAGAGAGAACTGGCGCTCTATACTCTCTGCCTACCCCGCTAGGGACTTGGCGTGATGATATGTATGTATGTATATATATATATATTAATCGCTCTACATATAAACGCTAAACATATTTAGAAATCTGGTTGGCTTTAAAGTATTTCAAAAGCAATTAAAATCTATTTTTAATATCACCATTTAACAATGCTGACAAGAATATTAATTTGCTTGGACCTAATTCGAAAGTAATTACAAAGCTTTTAAGAAAAAGGCAGCCTCTAATCTCTGTACTCCTATTACTAATGGATGTAATCTTGAGTTGTCGTGATCGGTCGCTCCGTGGATACTTCGCCAAGGATCCCAGTAACTAATTAATTAGGCGACTAGGCGCGTGGGCGCGGGCACGATACTTAAACTCGGTGCTATTTTAAAGCAAACGTATGTTTGATAAAACTAAATGAAACATTCATATGGCAAAGAGCCATGGTCATTTGTTATCGCGTCATTTGCTACGCAAAGATGTGCTTTTAAGGTTTCTGAATTTATGTGTAGTAATTAATGACACCACGGTCTTTACGATGAAGGAAAGCGCTGAGACAAAACCTACAAACGTTTGAGAAGATGCTCAAACGTATATAGAAGTATATTCGTGCATCGGATACAATGACCGACTCGCCATTCGGTTTGTCCTACAGCTAAAGTTAAAATCATTTTATGCCTTTTCATCAGATATCTATCTGTAAATGATTAGATTATAAAAAGATTTTGTCTTTACAATAACATGCATTCCCACAAGGTTCCCCGAAGTGGTAAGCAGAGGTGTATAGGTAGTACCCACCAACCAAGTTTCCACCAGAGATATATTTTTGGTGCTAACGTGATAAATGGCGAGTCCGTCGCCGTTACTCAAGCACGACTATACATACCCCTTTGAATTTCTTCTCAAGCGTGTGATTTCCTTTCGATGTTTTCCTTCACCGTGATGCTCGTTGAGTGACCAATCCCTGTACTTAAGTTCAAACTTATTGGTACCACGGCTCTCTCAATAATACAGTCCCACAATACTCCCCAAGGCTAATACTAGAATAGCAAATACAGGTTCTTATTCGATTTATCATTCCAAAGCAACGAACGGGCTTACTATAGGCCGGAGTCCGGAAATTCAGACCAGTTTTTCAACACTCGGTTATTTAAAGTGCGTTTGAAACTGCAACGATGCGTTTGATGTTGCACTTTAAATTCATTCATCTGTAGATTGACATACCACTTATATTTAAAGCACCGCATTACCGTCAAATTTGATATGTTTGGATATAATGTACTTTCACTGTGTACATCAAATTTGAGGTGAATTGAAGACAGACCTCTTTACTAGACAGATGGCTTACTCACAGTTTACAATTTATATTTCAATTGCTTTCATGACGTAATTTAAACAACATAAGCACTTTTCAGTTTTCCTTATTTTTTTTATATATAGGAAGAGTGGCACACAAGCATACGGCCCACCTGATGGTAAACGGTTACCGTAGCCTATTTACGCTCACGATACCGAAGTATCACTTGCGCGTTGCCACTCTGTGTTCGGAGAGTGACAGTGTGTTGGCAGCATAATGGGTTTAATCCCTCTGCTTCCAACACAATGTAACAATCCTCCCCCCTCCCCAAGGAGCTCATTTCTGGAAACCTTATTCACCGCGTAGGAACACAACACAAAAAATTGTGTTATTTGGCTACTACTTCTATAAGGTGGAGGTCCTGCCCCAGTCGGGCAGCTCCAAATTCGAAACCCGTTATGCCCTACCTCTCTTAAACTACTAGACTAGTAGTACTATATATTTATTTATACTCGTACATTATGTCATCACTGTGAGTTTCTCCCTGGGTGTATATGTACATAATACTCCGGATCACCGATTCAAAAACAGAAAGTGACCAAACTAGCAACATAGCAGAAGAATGTGTCCCAATCTTCAAGCAAGATCTTGAGTTCTGGAAGCCTTACTCACCGAAAGTACAGCGCCATACAGAAACAGTACTAACTGACTGCAATTTTCAGTATAAATAATAAAATGCCTTATTAGTGTAACAAGTCAGCCATCGATAATTTTTAACACAAAACACCGTTAGCCTTTAGCTTCAGGCCTAGTACAATTAATAGTAGGTACTTACGTATATTCAAACGATACAATGGCTTAATATGGAGCTGTTGTGTATATTATAACAATGTATATGCTTATACATAAGCTAGACACGGGTAGACAATCTCGCTATTGTAATCTCTCGTTCGTGACTCGTACGCGTGTATGGGGTGGGGCGGCAGTGCGCGCGTGTGCGTCTCATATCCACTGGACGACATTTAATGGCATTTTCGATATTTTTTGTTTTATTATTAACCTTTAAATAATAGTCAAGCTGAAGAACGGCTATTGTTGTTTGAAAATCTGACCGAGATTGTCTGGCGGCGATAAATATATATAAATATTATTTTTTTAAGTAGGGTTATCATTACCTCACTCGACTCAATAAAGTGCTATTTCTTTCTATCTAGACTAGAAAAGCCGTGGTGGCCGAGTGGTTCGAGCAGTTGCCTGCGACACAAAGATCGCAAGTTCGAATCCCGACTGTACCAATGAGTTTTTCTGAACTTAAGTACAGTGATTAGTCACACCACGAGCTTTACGGTGAAGGAAAACATCGTGAGGAAACCTGCATACGTCTGAGAAGAAATTCAAAAGGCGTATGTATAGTCGTGCTTGAGTAACGGCGATGGACTCGCCATCTGTCACGTTGGCACCTAATAAACCTCTGGCGGAAAGTGGGTGTGTGGGTATTACCTAGACACCTCTGCCTACCCCTTCGGGGACCCTTGTGGGAAGGCGTGAGGATATATATATATCTAGAATACATACTTATAAAATCTCGCTTCGGCCACATCCATGCCATTTAGTCTCTTCATATATACTGGCTGTATTCGAGGTTTCCGAGTTTATAGTGTGAGTTAGGTAGAGTATAACGGATCTCTCATTCAGATCAGGAGTTGCCCGGTGAGTGTACTACCCCAGTAACCTCTTATTCTGCAGATCATTGTAGCGTAGGAAAGAGGGTGACGTTAAGTATTTCTCTATTCCACGCATTTGAATTATTGACGAATGTGTACAAAGCGAAAGACATATGTAAGTCTAGAGAGAACTGGCGCTCTACTCTCTCTGCCTACCGCGTTAGGTACTCGAAGTGATGATACGTGTGTGTTTAGTTATTTATTTCTTAAATTGAACTAAACAACAAAATTAATTCAATTCGCCATCTATCTCGTTGGCACCTAATTATATCTCCAGTGGAGGAGGGTGCTTTTACACATATGCCTACCCCTCTTAAAGCTTAAAGCTAAACTTACCGATCCACATGAACTGCATAGTGCGCGGAGAAATTAAGTTCTTTACAACATATGTACTTTTATTAGTTCGCTAGGAACGTTATTGCATCTTGACAGCAACGCACTTATTACACACACATACGCATTCTATACATATATAGGAATGTATAGTTATTATCGAAACTGGTGTGAGAACAGGGCATACAGGAAGAGGTGTAGCGAAAAAACTGATCGTCTCGCGAAACCAGATCGACCGGTCCCTCGAAACAGGCTCTCGTGTGTTACTTGACTACATCATACGCGGAGAATGGAACATGGCTTATGGCTTGCTCCTTAT
Source organism: Drepana falcataria (assembly GCA_945859725.1). Taxonomy (NCBI): domain Eukaryota; kingdom Metazoa; phylum Arthropoda; class Insecta; order Lepidoptera; family Drepanidae; genus Drepana; species Drepana falcataria. Next base: position 12,746,421 of record OX243922.1, read on the forward strand.
CGAATAATTTTGAATAATAGACCTAGCTTACTTAAACTTAACTAGCTTACTTAAACTGAAAGTTAGCTAACTAGCTTATTAAACTTATGGTCACAGGCGCAATTCTTAATATAGACAGACGTTTGTACGAAGGATATGAAAATATACCGACGTTGAGGAAAGATGTCTGATGCCTGAATGAATCCTGCTTTTAGTGATGTAGCTGAAATTAACCTGATTATATTTATGTTCCATAAATGTATCTATTTGCATATAAAACGTTTTCACGCAGTTTCATCCGCATTAAATTTGATATAACTGGTAGATTTTTTCCTGAAATAAAACTAATTATTAGTAGCATTTTTATTTAATTTCAAACAAAAATCAATCAAAGACTTGTCCAACATATTGACATAATGCTTACATTTTTATAAAAATATTTATTTTATTTTATAAAACGCATATGTACGCAAACGCACTGTCGGGGTTCGATTTTGCAATCTTTATGTTACAGGCTACTGCTCGAACCACTCGGCCACCACAGTTTTATATGTATACATTATAAATCCATTAAAAGTCAGAGAAAATTTGACTTTATTATATATAAAACTTTTTGTGTCTTTTTGGAAGTATTATTTTTAAGCACACGGGAGAATATCGCAAATTCACTTGGAAGATAGATAACCTCGAGCGCTACAGATGAAGTCGTACACTTATACAAAAAGTCTCAAAAAGTATGTGGTTTGACTTCGATTTTTTATTTCGGCGAAACCGTTAACGGTTTATTTATGCACTTAAGGATAATTACAAAAGTTCGTTATTTATTTAAGATTTTCGCTTTAAAATTATGCAATCAAACTTTACAACTTGTTATCTCCTAGTACGCCCAATATTATTGTAGATGTTTTTTTAAGATAATAAAGTAGGCACCTAATCTTAATTGTTCTATAGAATAATAATAATAAATTACTTTGCCCCATCTTATACTTCGCATTACGAAAATTCTTTACTTAATTTCATAATTTATGTTTATACCATGGCGATTTTTTGTCATCTTTTTAAAAGCATGGGCGATAAGAACATATTTAGGAACGACATTTTCTTACACCCGTCTTTTAAATATTATTGAGATCGCTAGAAGGGGTAGACAGAAGTATAATATACCCACTATTCACGGAAGATATATTCAAATTTAAACGACGAAACGAGTCTTTCTACATCGTGAGGCTCACGGTATGACATATTATCCCACTAAAATTGAGATAGGCTGATTGGTAGTGAAGCCGGATTTAAGCGTAGATACTTTAATTTACAGACTTAAGTACTTTGAACATCTGACAATAACGTTTCAACGTAATAGTTGCGATTGTTTCAGCCTCACTGAGGATTGCCTCATTGATTGCTTATTGCTTGTTGCTGATTGCACTCAGCGTATTGCTCTATTACTGCAATTCACTAACGGAAATTATGAACATTATTGAACCTCAATTCAATTCCAATTGAATGTCGAAAGCTCGAGCTGACTTAATGTTCTAAAGATGGAAAAGCTACGCTTGTATTTATTACTAGTTGTGACTTGTGGTTTTGTTCGCTTAACTATTGATTTCATCGGTGGATTTTAATTAACCCAACTAATAATCTATTGGTGCGAAATTGCATTCAACTCCATTTAAAAGTTCTTGCGTGAAAAAGAAACAAATTCACTCGCTCAGAGAATCAGCATTGCTATCCAGCGTGACAATGCTGCTAATCTTCTTGACACGTTGCCTCGGGATACCGATTTGGGTGAAACATTTTATCTGTTTGCTAGTTATAGAACTGTTTTTGTAAATATTAATTATTATTGTTATTGGAAATAAAGTCCCTTTTATAATATCAGTAGGAGTAACAGGTAAGGTAGAGAGAGTAAAGCAACAGTTCCACTGCTCCAGGCATACAAAAATTTTGGAGAGGGTAATGGAGCTTTATTGAAACCAAATAAAAAGTATGAACACACCTGTTCATAAAACAACAATTGGTGGAGCATGTATGAAGAGACTGATGAATGTAGATGAAACGAAAGAGTTCTGTAATGTATCAAATGATTTTTTACTGTCGTACTGATAAGGCACCAGATCAAGAGGTCGACCAAGGGCTAGATGGGCAGACGAAATTGTAGCGTGCGCGGGTGGAGGTTGGCTTGACAGAGCTAACGACAGAGAAGGATGGCATTCCTTGGGGGAGGCTTTTACCCGAATGGGGTCCATGCATTCAATAATTGATAATTAATAATTTTAACGCAATAATTAAATAATTAATAATTCATGTAACCATTGTTATCGTTTAAGTAATATGTATTGTGCATGGAATTAAATAAAGCTTTATTATTATTATTATTATTATTACTGATAAGCAGTCCATATATAAGAGCCAGGTTAAAATTAATTGTATCGACTATGAAAATGTTAACTTGTATTCCAGACACGGATACAAAACTGATGTAGTACACAGTACGGCCAATAAAATTTTCACTTTATTGTCTACATAATAAAACAAACTTTCGCTTGGAAGGGCAAATCGTAGATTCTATTGAAGTTTATTGAACGCAAACTATTTATTTGGCGCGAACAGGAGCCAATATATTTTAAACCTTATAACTGAAGTTGTAAGACTGAACTTGACTTGCTCTGTGGGTAGGTAGATCTCTCCAAGTCCTTCCTAAGCGATGAATGTACGTGTGATAAATGAATTTCGCGTTTCTGCAGACGGCGAGTACACCATCAATAATATAGTGATTGCAATTAAGGCAGTATTATACTGTGGGATTACTAACTGATCTATGTACGACCGCGGTTGCCGGGTGGTTCGCAAAGTAGTCGCCTTCAACGTAATGATTGCGAATTCGAATCCGATCCGAATATGTATAGTCGTGCTGGAGTAACGGCGATGGACTCGCCATCTGTCACGTTGGCACCTAATATACCTCTGGCGGAAAGTGGGGGTGTGGGTATTACCTGTACACCTCTGCCTACCCCTTCGGGGACCCTTGTGGGAAGGCGTGAGGATATATTATTATTATATTACTCTGGGGCCTTGGGGTCCTGAGGCTCACCATCTTTTTAAAGAGGTCTCGCGCCGTCTAGTCGAGAGCTCTCGTGACAGGCGGGCTGGAACATATCTCGCTCAGAGAATCAGCATTGCTATCCAGCGTGGCAATGCTGCTAGTCTTCTTGGCACGTTGGCTCGGGATACCGATTTGGGACAAATATTTTATCTATAAGTAAGTAGTTAGTTTCAACTGTTCTTTGTAAATATTATTAATTGTTGTTACTGTAAATAAATAGATTTTTGTTATTCTAGCAACCCGTCATACTTTGCACCTGTTACTTATCTAGGATATTGTGTATTTTATAAAAAATACTCAAGTATGTAAAGACTGATGAATGTGGATGTAGCGAAAGACGTTTATAAGTATAGAGGGAACTGGCGCTTTAGTCTTTCTGCCCTTCCGGGACTCAGCGTGGTCTATTTCCATATGTCATTCAAGTATAGAATACATTTACATATATGGTAGGATAAGGCAGGGTAGGAGCGATGTCCTTGGTGTTGCAACGCCATAGGCGGCGGTGCCAATCTAACCTATTTCACAATCAGATAGAGACCATGCTCATTTGCCAAAAGATCAACTAATTAGCTAGCGTAAACTTTGTACTAAGCCCTGGCCTTATCCCTACCCTGTGCACAATATAAGGGATCAAGGTTAGCTATTATAATAAACTCAGACGTCCGTTGCGTAATGCGTTCCGTTAGGGCGCGGCTTACTGTCACATTTACGTCAATCGCCAATGAAATTTGTTTTGCCTTAAAACGTTTATAGGTACCGACGCTGTGTAAGAATTAACTTTTCTTTCATATCTTATCTTTAGATATATATTTCTTCTGTGCGTGCTTGTCACTGAACTCCTTCTAAGCGGCTGGATCGATTTTAATTAATTGTTCAGTGTGTCTTCCGGTAGATACGAGAATACCCTCGAAAGAATCGAAAAACCCAGCTTCACTTGGGTGGTGCCACTAGTATTTATATCTTCAAGGCTCAGAAGGCTCCCCCATAGGATTAGGACCTTGGGACATTTCGCCCCAAATTGACATACTCCCAAATTAAGCAAAGCTTATACTATGAGAACTAGATAACGATATATATACTTATATATAATAAGATATGTACTTAATGCATACGCGTGTCCATCACACAAATGTCTGCCCACAGCGGGAATCGAACCTGCGACCTCAAGGTTCACAGTTAGGGGCTTTAACCACTAGACCAGACAACCGCCATATATATACTTATTCAACATCTATATAACCATTAAATACCTTAAGAATGCTTTATCTATCTTAATATACTTATCATCAAATTAGTCGAGTCTTACTAGTCTGCTACTATGCTTGGATTAACTAAAATCCAAATACCATACATTCGAAATTTGAATGTAAGATTTAAAAAAATAAACCGTTGAAGTAAGCCCAAGAAAACCTTGTAGTACCGCGCGTGTAAACTTTTTTCACTGCGGCGCTGTACTAACGAAGCTGGTTTCGAATCTCGTACGCGAGTCTCGCCAGTCATCAATTAAACTGCATGACGGACTTGGCTCACCCACTTTGGTCCCTCGCGCACACAGCGCTGGGTAGGGACGAAAATCACTTTTTTGCTTGTGCCGATACAAGAAACATGACAATGTTATGTTGTATGTAGCATGTAATGATGATATAAATTGATAGATAAATTGAATTGTCACTAGATGGCGTTGTGCTGTAAATGATACAAAACCTACAACGCGCTATTGACAATTGCTGTCTGTATGATATAGCTGCGGTTGATGTATTTTAATCAGACAAATTCATTAAGCCGATGTTCGAACCCTGCATTTTAAATATTTTGGCTCCAAATCATAAAAAACAAAAACAATGCTGAATTCACTCAAGCCTCTTCACGATTATAAAATACGTCTTTTTAATTAATTAATAATAGAAGATGTCTGTTGAAGTGTTGAAATATATCTAACATTGAATAGTAAAAGTTGCCACTTGATTAATCATTAGTTGTCGAAGTTATTTCTGATAGAATTAGACACATATTAAATAAATGTGCACGATTTGCGATCATTCAACGTTTACATTTGTTCCAGCCACAAATTGGAGTAAACTCAAACCTCTTAACATTGAGACGAAGTACCCAATTACACTACATGGCAGTGCTTTCCGACATGAGATTTACAGTACTAAGGCAAGGTGTACAGTGCTAGAACATTTAAATGCTCTTATTTATTATATGAACAGATTGTGGACGAAGCGAAAGAGGCATGGAAGTCTCGAGAACACTGGCGCACTACTCTACCTAACCTACCTAGTACCTACCTATCTTATCTTATCTTTCTTACTAATATTATAAATGTGAAAGTTTGGATGTTTGCGGTTCTTTCACGGCCCAACGGCTGAACCGATTTAGCTGAAAGTTGAAATGGTGATAGCTTATACCTAGGAATAGGACATAGGCAACTTTTTTTTTTATCCTGAAAAATTCAAAGTTCTTATATTATAATGTATGATCCTCTTTCCCGGCATAGCGGCTGAACCGATTCTAGCAGGAAAATTTCCAAAACTAGTTTTTCGAACTCCACGCGGGCGAAGCCGCGGGCATAACCTAGTTTGTATATGTATGTATATATTGCAAGTTCGAACTCCGTTTGAAGACGACGTCCAATAAGATTTTTCCGATCGTAAGGGCTCCCACACATAAACACGATACGACGTCGCGTCGTACAACGATGCGGCGTCGTAACGTGTCGATGCACGATACGACGTCGTGACGTTAGAAACTCACGATGCAATCCTGCGCAGTTGTTATTCAAAATTCATCTTTAGGTACAGTTGATCATTACTTAGGAACGAGGACGAAGTTGAGAAACATGGTACCTACGTATTTCATCGCCAAACTGAATTTCAAGTAACAGGCGTTAGATATATAATTACATTAATTTTTAACTGTGATGCATTACTTTTTGGCATATAACTAAATGATTAAAGATGCCTTTTAGGAAAGACCTAAAGATGAATTTTGAATAACAACTGCGCAGGATTGCATCGTGAGTTTCTAACGTCACGACGTCGTATCGTGCATCGACACGTTACGACGCCGCATCGTTGTACGACGCGACGTCGTATCGTGTTATGTGTGGGAGCCCTAAGTGCTGTGACTGTGGCAGTGAGGATGTAAATGGTAGACCTCTTATATTGTTGGTCTACCTTACTCCTCAATCGAGGATTTTGTTCCACAAATATAAATATTTACAGTATATTTTATTTTTATTTTTTATTTACATTATACAGTTCGTTAGGATGTTTGTCACGCAATCACATCAGAACAGCAAAACGGAATTGAATTAAATTTGGCTCAGAGGTCGATCATATTATTATATTATTCTTCCTAAGAGAGTCCCCGAGGAGGAAGGCAGAGGTGTGTAGGTAGTACCCACTTTCCGACAGAGATATATTTTAGATGCCAACGTTATAGATGACGAAATCCGATAACCCGTAAAATCGCGGGGCTTATCTAGTATAGGTATAGGTAAGTAGTTTTTAAAGTCGGTCCGTGGCTTTTGGCAGTGGTGCCACCTATCGGGTCAAATTGTGAATCTAAACCATTCTCGAATCCACCTGAAGAAACAGAAAATTTCATTAAAATCGGTCCAGCCGTTTTCGATTCTATAAAGGACATACAGACAAGCATTCATTTATATACATATATATATATATATATAAACATATAAATATATATTATATTATATACATATAAACATATATGTATATATATGTTTATATAATAATATAATATATCCTCACGCCTTCCCACAAGGGTCCCCGAAGGGGTAGGCAGAGGTGTATAGGTAATACCCACACACCCACTTTCCGCCAGAGGTATATTAGGTGCCAACGTGACAGATGGCGAGTCCATCGCCGTTACTCAAGCACGACTATACATACGCCTTTGAATTTCTTCTCAGACGTATGCAGGTTTCCCCTCGATGTTTTCCTTCACCGTAAAGCTCGTGGTGTGACTAATCACTGTACTTATGTTCAGAAAAACTCATTGGTACAGTCGGGATTCGAACTTGCGACCTTTGCGTCGCAGGCAACTGCTCGAACCACTCGGCCACCACGGCTCGCTCTCGGCTATATATATATAGGTATAAATATTATAAGAGAAAGCGTTATTTGGTGCAGATCCCTTGCTCTTCCCAAAAGGACATTTAATAATTTAATAATTTCTCAAGCGCGAATATAAATACGAGAGAAACGTATATGTACTAGCCATTCGTCACGTTACATACAATACAATTGTTAGTTAAATGTCTGTACGAAAAAGAGTTTGTATGTATACTAGTTGGTAAGCCTTATAAAATAAATAAATAAATAAATACTTCGTGAATGTGTTCACGAGTACGTACAAATTCGTATAATTTCAGCACGAAATCACAATATACTAGGCACGATGCCACGATGCACTTTACAACAGCAGATAACTTTAATTTCTACTTTGACTTGTAAACACTAGGACATGGTGTGAAGAATTATTTCTTCAACGTCTTCACGCCTTCTCACAAGAGCACGTGAGAGGGTAGGCAGAGGTGTATATCCACACACCAACGCCCTCATTTCGCCAGAGATGTATTTTAGGTGCCAACGTGACAGATGGCCAGTTCATCTCCGTTTCTCAAGCGCGAAAATAAATACGAGAGAAACGTATATGTACTAGCCATTCGTCACGTTGGCACCTAAAATACATCTCTGGCGAAATGAGGGCGTTGGTGTGTGGATATACACCTCTGCCTACCCCTTTGGGGACCCTTATGGCGTGAGGCGTGCAGACGTTGAAGAAATAATTCTTCACACCATGTCTATGCACCTAAATATAGATATACCTGACAAAAAGCGGGTATTTCCTACAGATATATATATATATATATATATATATATATATATATATCGATTGTTACATTTAAATACAAATTACCCTCAAATATACATAAATATATCCGCGGTCTGGTCTAAGACATTGAGGAATGACAGTATCTAATAGAAACTTTTGGCCACACGTACAGTATATCACAGTTTATTTAACTATGTAACCCTTAACGCAACTGAGGAAAACTCACAGTATGTGAGACTAGACGCAAGAACAGGTTTGTCAACAACACCAGACATCGACAAACACCAAATTGTGAACATGTAACACAAACTCTATTATAAAATGGGAAATACATGGTTACACGCAATGCCGAATAGATGGTAATTTGTACATTACTACAGCCAATCATACATCAAAAATGTATATATTTCTTAATATGTATTATAGTTTACTTCTTTCTTCATTTGAATTTCCTTCCTTCAATGAAAAATATTTATAATAAAAAAAAGTCATCTACCCTACATGATATAATTTACTGACGATCGAATAAACATTTTAAAGTAAATTATCTTGATTTGATTATATGTCTTCATGCCACAACGGGTAGGCAGAAGTGTAACAATAGCGTAGTGTCAGCGGAGATATACGTATTTAGGTGTCAACGTGATGACGAGTTTCTTAAGCACGACCAAAAATATCTTTGAAATTCTTCTTAAACGTATTCAGATGTCTTCACGATTTCATCTTTACCGTAAAAGTCGATACGAGCGTAACTCCACTATGACTCGGGTCGCATATCTGTATAATGGTCGTACGCACTATAGGCACACTTTTATTAAAACAATATAAATGCGGTTTGCATTTATTCCCGACAATAATCTCATCAGGCGAATGTATTACCTCCTGAAGCGTAGTCTTGAAGAGCCCTTACTTTAGTTAGTCAACGTCTTGGGTGACATGCAGCAACTTTAAAGTGCTAAGTAATAGCGCGGTACACCACTACACAGTGCTCATTCGCCCTAAGGAAAATAAATATCATACTGTGACCAACGCGAGTTTTAGCTGGTAACATTTAAAATCATAAACCAACTTTATGAATTTACATTGTGAATATTTTTCATACGAGTAAATTTATAAGTATGTATTTTTAAACTTGTATTTTCTGCATGATATGTAAGATTAATTATGACCCAACTACGGCGAAGGAAAAGGAGGTTTTTTATTGTACACGATTTTTAAGATTTTAAGATTAAGGAAGAAAGCTTATGTTAGACACAATCAATAGATATTAAAATGTAAATAGTTGTATGTTCTCCACTTCCTTATGTATCCCGAAGTGATAAGTAGAAGTTTGTAAGTATTACCCAACACACAACTATCCCCCAGAAATTTATGTTAACCCCAGTAATTCTTCGAGGTGTTCTGGAAACCTTCCACAAAGAATAAAAACCTTATTTTTTTTCTTTTTTTTTGTAAGAAAATTATTTGGCTTATATGTTAGCAGAAGAAGAGAGAACTTTGCAATCGGTATTATACTTTTTAACTGCCAAACTTTTTTTTTTATATTACCTACTATTGTTTCCAATTTTAAAAATGACAGCTTTAATCTTCAAGAGTAATAATAATATAACATTATTTTTCACTTGTCACGGAACTATATCGAAGCCAGACGGTATTACATAATTGTCTGCGATACCTACCAAAGATTTTCCCACCAGCCAGTATGATGTCATATCAAAAACTGGTTGGAAACGTTCTAAAACTGCTTTCCTTCTGACGGAACTCGGTTTGTAGAATACCAATATTATTTACTGACTTGTTTTTGAACTTTTGATATAGCGTTTTATTTCACATTGCGAATAAGATTTTTGTGAAGGCGAATTCCGTTAGTGATGATTAAGACGTTAAACTCACTTATGACGTCATTCTTGATTGCGCAAATTTTGATATGAATCACAAGTAACATGACACACAAATTAAGCTAGGATACCGACGCTCACTATTTTGAATTCCCTTTGAATCATGTCGTTTAGCTATCAACATATCGTCAAATATAATATATATTAATCTCGTACAATTATTATAATTAAACTTGTAATTAATAGCTCGGCAGTCTATACACGCCACACGCATCATTCGACATGTCATTATTTCCCGCTTTTTTTTATGGAAGCATTTTTTTTTCAATGTCTTGTGGAATTGTGTTTCCAGTCTTTAGTGTTAATGTAATGTAATTTTTGATTCATACTATGCAGTAAGGCTCCATTGGGTGGCCCATTAATAGGGAAATTAAAATAAATACCTTAGTATGGTGTTTTATGTGAAGTTATATATATTTTTATTCTAAAACATATATTGCCACTGAAGTAGAGGCCTATTTATTACTTCTACTGCTTATGATTGCTTCCGTAACTTATCCAATTCAAATACATGACACCACGTATTCCTCATATTCAAATATAGAACACAAATATACACACAGAACAAATGTTAAAATGTATTCGCCTATAGGGCTAGTGTCCATGTCAAATTAAAAATAAACTTTTTTTAATGACGTATCAAACACCCACACACACACATCAATCCACTATTTTTCTTAATCGTCATTACGTAAATTATGTGGCTGTAAATTATACACTATTGTTTGAATGTATTCCTATAATTTAGGCCACCCCCGAATACCAGCTGGCCCCGTTGCCAAATGTTTAGCCTTCAAACTGACATCCCATAAATATTTATACACACAACCCAGTTGAATTAGGGCACCGGTGAATTATTGTCGTCGAATAAATCATTAGTTACTAACTTCATTCACTTTATCTGACGTGCATGGTAAACAGTCTAAATGTTGTTCTATACTAAGAAAACATATAGCATAATAAATTATAATATACAATACAATTAACAAATTAAAGAATATATAAAACTAGCTGTCCCGCCCAGCTTCGTTTGGGTGCAAAAGTAACTATTTCTGAAACACGATCGCAGCGCAACCTATCGGGTTTAATTGTGAACCTAAACCATTCTCAAATTCACCTGAAGACACAGAAAATTTCATAAAGATCGGCCCAGCCGATCAGGAGTTCAGCGAAATACACACGCACAGAAGAAATATTATATATATTTTATTTTCATACAAACCTTCTCCTGACAATAATGGATACATAAAAGAAAGATTTATCCAATTTGGTGCAGTCGTTTGGAAGTTATGCGCGTACAAACATTTCGGTGATAAATTTTTACATATATAGATAGATAGAAAAATAGATATCGTCATATAGCTTCACGGCCTCCCACTAGGATCCCGACGGGGTAGGCAGAGGTGTATTACAACATCGTCTTTTCGCCGACAAATATATTTAGGCGCCAACGTGACATCGCCGTTTCTCAAGCCTCCTAATTTCTTATCCAACGTTTCCTCTTGATGTTTTCTTACACCGTGCTTGGTTTGTTTAATCGCAGTAGAGTTCAGAAAAGCTAACTGGAATGTCGGCGTTCGACCTTGCAATCTATTACAGATGACGGCCCACTGGGCCATCACAGGTTCCAACAGCTTTAGTCAGTCAACAAAGCTCAAAATTAATCAAATCTCACCAAATACAACTGTGAGTAGTGACAAAAGTTATCCAAACCAATTCCCCACACGATGAAGGTAAATAATATATTATAGAATGTTATCATAAGCTGTCTGCGAATTACTGATTCATTTAATATGTACAAAGGTTGTCAGAGTGCTCGTCAAACATTCATATGGGCCTTTATTGAGTTCATCAGTCACCATGATGTACCTCGACGTCAAGACTCTTATTAATCTATTATTTATCTGTAATCTATCGTATATTATTCATTAGAGCCGTGGGGGCCGAGTGGTTCGAGTAGGTAGTTGCCTGCAACACAAAGTTCGTGTTTCGAGTTTTCCTGAACTTAAGTACAGTGATTAGTCACATCACCTGCATACGTCTGAGTAGCAATTTAAAGGCGTATGTATAGTCGAGCTTGATTAACGGCGATGCACTCGTCATCTGTCCCGTTGGCACCTAAAATATAAGCGGGTTTCGATTCCCTCTGAGTGCAGATATTTGTGTGATGAGCACGAGTATTTGTACCTTAGTCTTGGATGTGCTATATATTTATGTATATATCTATCTATATAAGTAAATATATCGTTGTACCATAACACAAGCTTTGCTTACTTTGGGACTAGGTCAAATTGTGTGGAATTGCCCCAAGGTATTATTATCATTAATCACGACATATAGACGCATATTTGCAAATAAATATGGTTCACATTAGTGAGCTAGCATAATCGAATGTAGCTTAGGTCACTAAAATATGATAAATAAATAACATCACAATACATACAATTCCTCAAAGTGTATGTATCTAAAAGCTCTGTTAGTCTAGAGAGGACTGGCACTATTCCGTCTGCCTTCCCCGTAAGGGTCACGTTGTGTGATACATGTTACCAAAAGGACCGCGTAACAAGGCAATGGATATCGATTAAAAAACAGGACAGTTCCGTTTAGTCATAGACGGATATATCAAATCTATTGTCCTAGTTGAATTAGCACACAAATGCTGTTAGACTGTAGAAATATACATCGCAAATGCCTTTAACTTGTCCAAATAATAAGACAATTACAATTGTAAATAGTCACCGCGGCACGTGACATGAGTGTAGAGGGCTACTTGCGACCACATCTGCTGAATAGACGAATTAAATATCACAAAATAGTGTAATATGGACCAAATAAGGATGTTTTTGCTATGATAAGGAAATACGTCTAACGACAAAGGCTTTATATCTACTTTGAAAACATATACATAGGACACTAAAGACAGGAACAAACACACGTGTTCAACACCCAAATCTGTTCTGAGCGGAATAGAACCCGAGATGTCATGTTTTGCAGTCGGGATCTGATTATCTGCCCACTAGACAAGACGGCAGTTTAAAATACGACTTATTCCGGCGAAGAAAGTCAAATCCATTATAATATGTCTGTTTGACAATTTGTTCGTCTTTACTTTCGGTGATAGCATGTTTTTTAATATATAAACCGACATCTACCTCAAGCTATGTCAAGCTGGATGTATGAATGTTTTCCAATTTTACAATATGCCAAAAAAATAAAAAAGACATACTAAAAGGTATGCCAAAATATTCAAAATACTTTCGAGCACATTGCATACAAAAAGAGCTATTTCCCCATATCCTCATGGCATTCTCAAAATGGCGATGTATTCACGATTTTCGCGAACCGATATTCGATAAGTCGATGCCTCCCATACTGCGCATAGCGGCGAGTCACGACGCAGACGGCGATGACTTCACGCGCTTAAACTCTTAAACTTGCCTTTGGTAGAATCATGTCTTAAAATAATACGCAGGTTTTTGTTTCTGATCGGATACTACTAATTATATACTTAATATCTCTTTGTCGTTACCATTGCTGTGTCTATTTTTATTTATATGCACATATGTATCATCGAGCCGTAGAGAGAGTAGTGCGCCAGATCTTTCTAGACTTACATTCCGCTTTTGTTTTGTCTTGAGTATCCGATCGATTTGATTTAGGTAGTTGGAATTTGGTCTGCCTCTTAGATGATATAGATGAACTGTTTTACCCATGAGAGGCCAGAGAACCATCAACACCAAAGGTAACTTGCGCGTTGCAAATCATAGAAGGCTTTTCACCTCCTTCTTAAAGAACTCCTTGCTAGTCTCCAGTTAAAAAGGTGAAGTTAGCTAAATGAAGTGTGGTATTGCAATATTTTCGTGTACATCCATCTCACCCAGTTTGCGTCTAATTCCTTACGCAGAGAACAATTGTGACATCCTTTATTCCTTAATTACATTACTGTAATTGTATATGCTACATTCTCCATTCCGTGAGATCTGAAACCTCACTCAGATGTATATCAACATGAGCATGAAACAGCCTCATAGACCTTTTATACATTCGCGTCGTAAAGGCTCTCGAATTATCATTGCCAAAGCAAGCCCATGGTATAGATAGTGGCCCATGGTACATCCACGAAGACGCGCCCCACCAATAACTAGTCAAGGGGGCCGCGGGTTGGGTGAAGAATAAACTGAGTCTATTAATTGTAGTGTGCGTGTGCACTCATAGGTATTCAGTGTGTACCAACAATACTCAAACATTAGTGGAAGGTTGCTCTTACACTATAAACTGTGGCGAAGAATAGTGGGGCGCGTCTTCGTAGATGGTGCTATCTATACCGTCATGACTGACTAAAACTAACAGACTCCCAGTTAAAAGATCTTCCTCTTCACGACAAATGTCAGTAAACTAGGTTGCAAGAAAGAGGCGCTGTAATATTTAGCTTTTGAAGGTACCCTAGGGGAAATTCTATCCACCACTTACCAAGTATTGTTCTCCAGCGTCCCATAAGCAATATTCTGCATACTTTTCTGCCTCTTAGGATTCAGATACCTACGCTAGCGTGGTTGAAAAAAAACTTGTTCGTGTTTAATTTTCAAATGAAATGCCGCGAGCAATTTGGTATAATCAAAACAATTATTACGTTTAATGCAAGTTCCCAGGCATAAATAACGTAAGGCGATCAAGACCAATTGTTTCAAGGGGTCGTCGACCGCGAGATGGTCAAAAAACTGACCGTGGTAAGCCGGCAGACTCACAGTTCGTAGGGGGGTTATGCTACTTATACTGCGGACTTGGCACAACTCTAAAGATTAATAATCAAAAATTATGCATTTTATTTAAACGTCACGCCTTTCCACAAAGGTCTTTGAAGAAATAAGCAGAGATGTCATTATTCAACATCAAGGATACTATATATACACATATTATATACAAGGATACTCGAAACCGGCCAGCGTGTATGAGAGAGAATGGTGAATGTCGCCGAAGTGAAAGCGGTATGTAAGTCTAGAGACAGCTGGCGCTCTACTCTCTCTCTGCCAACACCGTTAGGGAAAGAACGTAGGTATATCATTCCGCGAAATCCCTCGCGAAGTACGCAGATAGAAAACCACTTCATTAGTCTCTTAATATATGTACATAGTACTTCTAATCCAAACATAAGCATAGTTTTAAATCCAAGTGACCTTTTTAAATTGTTCAGAATTTCGTGACTTTTACGACTATGCTGTTGCTCAAGCTCCAGTTTTATTTTTGGATTTATTTGAGCTTCTTCTTAGGAGAGGTATTGGAATACGATTAACCATTTTACATGTTACATTAGCCAATAAACAATGTTAGGATGCCAGTATAAAATAACTTTAGAAAAACGTTTGGAGACAAACATCCGCCTTACATGAGTTGGAAAATATGTCTTTAATTCCTTAACTAGCGTCACAAAAAAGTTCCAAGTCCCAAGTAACAGCAGTTTCAGACAGCACCTATATAAAGTATACAGGTATCGATACCCGCCGTATAGCCTATGGGGGTATCTCAGAGGACCGCATTCCTGCCACACGCCGCACCCCGCTTGCGCCCGTCGCTACATACCACTCACCAATACATTTACACTGACACAATTTTACTTAGCAACATAACATCTAGGAAATAAGGTCGAAAATCAAACTGCATGTAACGAGTCAGATGTAAAAGGAAACTTGTTATTGTCTGTGATCCGTGTAGTTTTTTTTTAAACAGCGAAACCACGGCAGGATTAATTTGAAGCAAACAGTATTATGTCTGTGTCGGCAGTGTATATATGTATTTAATGTTACCATATTACTTTGGATGGCTTATATTCCTGTAGGCTTAAAGTGTTACCATGTCTAAAGTTTTAAGATTGCGTCCGTCTTTTTTTTCACATACGAAGCGCCGAATGCGCCGCAAAGCAGGCAGGGAGAAGAGCAATACTCTTTAGACATGCAGATCTCTTTCGCCTTACCTATATTCGTTGGTCTTTTTATACCTCGTCTTTTAATTTATTATATTATATATATATATATATATATATATATATATATATATATATATATATAGGAGATCCCATTTGTGAACTGACTCATCACGAAATCTCAGGAACTATAACATAGTATAAAGAAGAGGACTATAAGGCCGATTGACTTGAAATTTGGTAGGAGATTTCCTTATGCGGTGTAGAGATCAGCTAAGAACGGATTTTAAGAAACTCAACTTTTTACTTTTTCACCCGGGCGAAGCTGAGCGGGACAACTAGTAGGATATATATTCATGGGGCCGTCCTATAAACGGTGTTTTAAATTGCTCTATCTTGTAGTTATAACACAAACGTTAGAAGTACTCGAATCAAGAGCGCTTGTATGAAGTGATATGCAAAAGAGGTCTGTTTATTATATACATACCTTTTTTTTATGCAATTGTGTCCGTATTAATCGAAAGTAAAAAAAAAATATCTTGAGTGGAGCTGATATTTGCTTCTATAGATTTTACTTCTATGGATTTGAATGTATGGATTTCAAATATCTATGGATGTGTGTTCAAAAAACCTTTGAACAAACATCCATACACTAAAATAATAGGGGTATATTTGAAATGCAATAAGTTGTGCCTCATTAATTGCACTCTAGGATATCTAGACTGGCTCGCTTAGACGGTCATCGACCTATATCCTGCAAACGTTAAAGAGGCTGTACATTGCCAAAACGCATCTTAAGATCACCTGAAATATTTCGTCTAGCGTTGCGTATGACAAATATTATATCGTATTGGACTGCGTATTACTTGTGCTCAGAGCGAATTCACAGTATGCTCATTATTTATAATTAGTTATAGGATAAATTAATTGTAATTAATTTATTTATATAAATTTGTAAAAAATTATATAATAAATTAATTTATTTATATAAATTAATAAATTTATAATAAATATAAATTATTATGGCTTTAGCAGTAAGTGGGATCAGATTTATTTTCACCAATAGTCACATTCGCACTGCAATTGTGATAGGTAAATCATTGCCATAACTTATAATAAAAATAAATAAATAAATAAATATCCTCACGCCTTCCCACAAGGGTCCCCGAAGGGGTAGGCAGAGGTGTATGGGTAATACCCACACACCCACTTTCCGCCAGAGGTACATTAGGTGCCAACGTGACAGATGGCGAGTCCATCGCCGTTACTCCAGCACGACTATACATACGCCTTTGAATTTCTTCTCAGACGTATGCAGGTTTCCTCTCGATGTTTTCCTTCACCGTAAAGCTCGTGGTGTGATTAATCACTGTACTTAAGTTCAGAAAAACTCATTGGTACAGTCGCGATTCGAACTTGCGACCTTTGCGTCGCAGGCAACTGCTCGAACCACTCGGCCGACACGGCTTCTTAAATTAATTGTAATTAATTTATTTATATAAATTAATACATTTATAATACATATAAATTATGATGGCTTTAGCAGTAAGTGGGATCAGATTTATTTTCACCAATAGTCACTTTCGCACTGCAATTGTGATAGGTAAATCATTGGCATAACTTATAATATACCTTGTTATAACTATATATTATATGTAGTATATACTGCTGTCAGTTAGTACTTGGTATTGCTTCAAGGGTTGTGTGCTCGAATTAATTATTTAATTAATTATTAAATTGAATACATATTAGTAGTAATTGTTTACAGTACCTTACAAACATATACATGTATTCCAGTTTGTTTCGTAACAAATAATCTTGTATTAATACAGAGGGAAACCTTTTATTAGCCTTACAGGTAATGTATAATTCTTAAGTCTATATTTGTAATAACGCCGTTGGTTTTCAATAAAATAAAATAAAAAATAAATAAATAAAATGAATTTTTCAATCATAAATTAGTTGAGTCGGGTCAAGCAAAGCTCAAGGTGAAAGATAAGAATTAATTTTGTGTCTCCACATTGCCGTAATGATTTTGACCGTAAATGGATGTTGTCACATAAATGGCGAAGTTTTATGTAAATTTTAAATGTAGCTTAAAAAAGAAGAATTTTGAACATCGAACAATAAATGATAGGAACGTTATGAACAGATACTTAATGCCAGCCAGCATTATTAGTCTTATTGTTAGCCTGATCCATTCCACAGCTGGGCAAACGATTGCCATGATTTCTAGGTGTTTCTATTCAATACTGTTGTTGGCCAGTCCACGCATTTGTTGAACAGTTCTTGTAACGTGGTCTACCTCCTTCGTGGCCTACCTCACTGACGCCTAGCTATGTCATGTGCCTAGAATGGTAATTCTGTAGTGAATTTGGCCTGTTTGAAGTAATTAAACATAGAATTTTTTTCTTTTTTTTTATACAACAAGAGTGGCAAACAAGCATCCGGCCCATCTGATGGGAAACGGTTACCGCAGCCTATTTACGCTCACGATACCGAAGTATCACTTGCGTGTTGCCACTCTGTGTTCGGAGAGTTATAGTGTGTTGGCAGCATAATGGGTTTAATCCCTCTGCTTCCAATACAATGTAACAATCCTCCCCCCTCCCCAAGGAGCTCATTACTGGAAACCTTATTCACCGCGTAGGAACACAACACAAATAATTGTGTTAATTGGCTACGGACTTCTATAAGGTGGAGGTCCTGCCCCAGTTGACACCCGTTATGCCCTACCTCTCTTAAAACATGATATCACAAACTCAAGTCATATATCCCCTTAAAAGTGTGTTGGAATTTAGTTACAAAGAGAATACGGTCACCTGCTAACGACTGCGTTGAATGCCTAGAAATGGCCTAGTACTTCGTTTTATTGTATTCTTTGGGATTATTAAAAATACTGTACTTTCTTTAACTGTGTTTTGCAAACTACTAACAGATAAAAATATAACTAATTATACAAAAAGTTTTGACAGTTGCAGTAACTGCATACAAAAGACATCAACGAGCTAACCAGCGCAGGCGCATCCAAATCACTATTTTGCGCATCTTTTACGAAAACTTGTGGTATTAATGTGGAGCTCAGAATTTAATTAAATGGCTTTCCACATAGGTACCCGTCGGAGCAGGCAGAGGTGAAGCAATGCCCTCTTAGCCAATATGACAGATTCCATCGCCGTAACTCAAGCATTATGCTTGCTTGTCTTTGAGTTTCTTCTCAGACGTATTCAGATTTCCTCACGATGTTTTCCTTCACCGTAAAGCTCGTGGTGTGACTCACTGTCAGTGTATTTAAATTCAGAAAATGTCATTGATACAGTCGGGATTCGACCTTGCAGTCTTCGGCCACCGACGGCTCTACATGTCTTTGAATTTCTTCTCAAACGTATGCTTAGGTATTTTCTACACCGTAATATGTTTATATGAGGCTAAGCCAAATTCAAGGCAAGTAGAACTGCGGTCATAGTTTTTATTGCTTTCCAATTAACCAGTGTCAACAACTTGTGTAAGACTTCGTAAGTGTTTCTAATGATGACGTGTGCAGCGTTGTTGGCACAGTACACACTTGGTAACGTGTGTGTTTGTCTGGAACATTCTTGGGAGAGCTCTAAGTGATCGCAATTGAGAGATGCTTAGTCATCCAATAAACACGGCGAGATGGGTCTTCATAATGCTTTGTAAACGTTGAAGAAACCAGTCTCATTCATGCTTGGGGTTGGAATGAGCACAGTAGCTACCCAGGGGTTAGACGGGGCAGTGCCCTGGGGCCCCAAGCTGAGGGTCCCCTCGGACTCTGACTTACAAACTATACATTGACTACTGAAAATTTCTCCGACATTCGGAATATAAATCGCATTAGGGTATCCTGTTGTGGTAGATGTAAGTTGATATGTAATAAATAAATAAATAAACCGGATTCTAGGAATGCGACTTTCATAATGGCAACTTAGTTTAAAATTTTAACTAAGTTCAATTAAAATAAGTTTAAAAATTATTATGTTTATTGGGTTTTAATTCATTATGGAGTACGACGAATCTGGAGTACGACGAATCTGGAGTACGACAAATCTGGATTACGACGAATCTGGAGTACGACAAATCTGGATTACGACGAATCTGGAGTACGACAAATCTGGATTACGACGAATCTGGAGTACGACAAATCTGGATTACGACGAATCTGGAGTTCCTACGACAAATCTGGATTACGACGAATCTGGAGTACGACAAATCTGGATTACGACGAATCTGGAGTACGACAAATCTGGATTACGACGAATCTGGAGTACGACAAATCTGGATTACGACGAATCTGGAGTACGACAAATCTGGATTACGACGAATCTGGAGTACGACAAACCTGGATTATGACGATTCTGGAGTACGACAAATCTGGATTACGACGAATCTGGAGTACGACAAATCTGGATTATGACGATTCTGGAGTACGACAAATCTGGATTACGACGATTCGGGAGTACGACAAATCTGGATTATGACGATTCTGGAGTACGACAAATCTGGATTACGACGATTCTGGATTACGACGAATCTGGAGTACGACAAATCTGGATTATGACGATTCTGGAGTACGACAATTCTGGATTATGACGATTCTGGAGTACGACAAATCTGGATTACGACGATTCTAGAGTACGACAAATCTAGATTATGACGATTCTGGAGTACGACAAATCTGGATTACGACGAATTCGGAGTACGACAAATCTGGATTACGACGAATTCGTAGTACGACAAATCTGGAGTACGACGAATTCGGAGTACGACGAATCCAGAGTACGTCGAATTCGGATAACGACGAATACGGAACAAACGATTTTAAATAGTTTAGTTGGGGTCCTAGGTTATTTTTTGCCCCAGGGCCTTTGGTTAACTAGCTACGCCACTAAATGACCATCACGGGCAATGTCTATTCAAAGCATATTTAGGTGCAGGACCTTAAATAATAACCATTGTGAAGAAATTTATACAAGAGTTTGAAAAAGCCGAGAAACAATATTAATCTCAGTTTCTTTGTACAGAAATAATCATAGTAAAACTTTTCTCATAACTTTTGCGGGGTACTGTTAAGGCAGCATTACGTGAACTTGATTTTTCCAGTTTTCGGTACCTATGTATGAAAAGCCTCGTTACATATATCTCCACAGGGTCCCCGAAAGGGTAGTCAGAAGTGAGTAGGTAGTACCCACATACCAACATTTCGCGGGAGATACATTTCATAGCCAACGTTGCGGATACAGATACGGATAGGTACAGATGGCGGATTAACACTGTTACTCAAACACGACCATACATCCAACTATGATTTCTTTCCAAATGAATGCAGGTTTCCTCTCGATGTTCTCCTTCACCGTTAAGCTCGTGGTATGACTAATCAAAGTACTTAAGTTCAGAAAAATCCATCGGTACAGTCGGGATTTGAATTTGCAATCTTTGTGTTGCAGCCAACTACTCGAACCACTCAGCCATCACGATTATTATGATTCTCGCCGAACTTACGAGTCATATGTTTGAGATGTTGCAACATAGCGAATAAAGAGTAGTATCTCCAAGTTGGCAGTACCGCACGACCGCAAAATAATCGCCTTGAAAACCGCAGTTTAAGCCACTCGTAATTAAGGGAGCGAGCTTAAATTACAAATTATTACATCAACCATTGTTCCCTTAAGGGCAGGTTACTCGGCAGGTAAGGAAATCGTACAATTACTTGGAGTTTCAAGTCTCTTAATTCAGAATGAAGTCTAAAGAGAATCCACTATTACAAACAGTTCTTAGTTACGAAAGGCAAATGACTTATGTGGATATTTTACTTTACTATCAAGTAAACCCCTTAAAAGGTAGCTGTGTCAAAGCATCTTCTGTATTAAATGTCGAGTTTTCCTTATGGGACACGTATGCATGACAGTTGAATATGAAGAAAAAAATATGATTAAAAAACCCGTGATTATTATTTCTTTATTTTTATTAAAATCCCGAGTTGTCCTCATTGTATACGAATGCATGACAGTTAAATAAAAAAAATATTATTAAAAAAACCCGTTATTTTATAAAAACTCGTAAATATTTTTATTCACGAAAACACTCGAGAACCATAACCTAAATTCATGTTCAAGCACATTTGTTGGTACTAAAAGCATTCGATAGTGACGTGCAAAGAGCATAGATTCCAGGCAGCATATGTCACGTGATCCAAATAAATATATGTACATATCGCGTAGTGTACATTATTCTGTCCTCCTTAACAGTTTCCACGATATTGCGACGTTATTGTACCCTTAACCTAATGACATGACATCAATTCCATTAGCTACCAAAATTATGTGAAAATATAAAATGTAACGACTTGCTGTCCCTTGTGGCTAAAATATCGCTATAAACACTTAATTCGCACTCAAGTTTTGTATTTTTATCATCCTTCGTTGTCACTTTGCCTCGAGCTAAGTACTAAATTTCTTTGCTCATTCTGTCTGAGAATTCCTTAAGGACTCCACGTTGCAAAACGTTCTGCGCCATCTCTTTTTGTAAAGTGTTCGGGTGGAAACAAAAACTTACAAATTTAAACGGCTTCTGATGATTCATAGGATATTTTACGAAAAATTTCTTTAGATATTGAGTTGGTATGTTTGAACGACCTAACTTTAGGAATAATTAATCCGATTTGATTTATTTTTGCATTATATAGTCCGTTTATTGAGGAAGTTTTTAAGCTTTATGTCATCATTCTAATAACGTATACCAATGGAACCGAGTAGTAATATAAATATACTGGGGGTCACCAATAATTTAAATAATTCAAAGGCGTATGTATAGTCGTGCTTGAGTAACGGCGATGGACTTGCCATCTGTCACGTTGGCACCTAAAATATAACTCTGGCGGAAAGTTGGTGTGTGGGTACTATCTAAACACCTCTGCCTACCCCTTGAGGACCCTTGTGGGAAGGCGTGAGAGAAGTGTATAGAGTATTTATTGTATATTGTACCATAGAGGATAACCAGTGAAACTGGCACCATAGAATGATTATGGCGCGAAAAGACAAATGTCATCAGAGGAAAAACAATTGATGTACGAGAATTGATTCAATACACGAGTTATCTTACGGACGCATTCTTGTTTTCTTTTGCTTGCAAATCATAGACTTCTCAGTGAGGATATATTAACTAAAGTTTCGAGTCCACCTGAAGACACAGAAAATTTCATTAAAATCAGGCCAACCGCTTAGGAGGAATTTAGAGACATAAACGCGCACAGAAGAAATATAAGAAAAGTATATATAAGTCTACCAATAATTATCAGTGCAACTCCAATAAATACTAGCAGTCAATGATGTGGTTTAGAAGTTAAACCACCTTGAATTAATTAAAATTCCTATCACTTGAGCGCCATTTCTCTATTAGACAGACTGTGCTCGCAAGTGTATGTATATGTAGACTTGTTTTAAACTGTTTAATCATTATTTCAACACAGTTCATACTTACGGTACACACGTTTAATTCTGCATGTCCTAGAAAGCCTATAAAAAGGCAGAAATTCTAGTGAGCTGTAATAATAACACGCATACGAGAACTTTAAGGAAATAGTGGGCAGATATACGACAGTGCAGTAAACAGGCGTATTATATGACTTGACTTCGTCAGGTTGTATGCGTCAGGTTGTATGGAACTGGACGGCGATGGTACCTATGATTAGATTATTTATTGATGTTTCCTTAGAATTAAGTATTTCGTGGAACAGAGCACTTGGAGTTAGATGGTAAGATGGACGGTTGGTCGTTACGGTGTGGTGAATGAGGTGGCTGTGGAGAGACTAAAGCAAGCGTTGTGGTCAGGCAACAACGTCATTATTGCTGGTATTATGGTGGTCAGGGAGATTAAAGACGTATGTAAAGTCTATTTACATATTTAAAGCCGACTGGTTCGAGCAGTTGCCTGCGACGCAAAGGTCGCAAGTTCGAATCCCGACTGTACCAATGAGTTTTTCTGAACTTAAGTACAGTGATTAGTCACACCACGAGCTTTACGGTGAAGGAAAACATCGAGAGGAAACCTGCATACGTCTGAGAAGAAATTCAAAGGCGTATGTATAGTCGTCATTGAGTAACGGCGATGGACTCGCCATCTGTCACGTTTGCACCTAATATACCTCTGGCGGAAAGTGTGTGTGTGTGTGGGTATTACCTATACCCCTTCGGGGACCCTTGTGGGAAGGCGTGAGGATATATAATTATTTATTGGCCTTGGAATCCTGAGGCTCATCATATATTTAAAGAGGTCTGGCGCCGTCTTGTCTAGATCTCTCGTGACAGGCGGGCTGGAACATTTCTCGCTCTGAGAATCAGCATTGCCAGCGCTGGCAATGCTGGTAGTCTTCTTGGCACGTTGCCTCTGGATACCGATTTGGGTCAAATATTTTATCTGTAAGTAGTTAGTCTCAACTGTTATTTGTAAATATTGTTAATTATTGTTATTGTAAATAAAGTATAATATTATATTAAGCTTTTTACTTATATCTAATACATAGGACATGTAGATCTACATTGTATATTTATTTACCAGCTAGCATAAAATTTGATTTCTATTTTTTTCTTTAGTAGAATAAATAATTACATGTGTTTTCTAGCGAATAATCTCTGTGCCAAATTCCATCGAGTTCCATTCAGCCATTCTGGCGTGATTAGGTAACAAAAATTCAACAAAATATTTTTAATTTTATTTACAATAACAACAATTAATAAAATTTACAAAGAACAGTTGAAACTAACTACTTACAGATAAAATATTTGTCCCAAATCGGTATCCCGAGGCAACGTGCCAAGAAGACTAGCAGCATTGCCACGCTGGATAGCAATGCTGATTCTCTGAGCGAGATATGTTCCAGCCCGCCTGTCACGAGAGGCCTCGACTAGACGGCGCGAGACCTCTTTAAAAAGATGGTGAGCCTCAGGACCCCAAGGCCCCAGAGTTTCAACCGCAAATGCAGCAAATATGTAACCTGACCCGAGACAGGCATACTTGCGGCGCTTGAGGCACTCCTGCTGAGCAGCAGCGGCGCCGGCCGCCACCGATGTGTCAGGAAGATGGGAAGGAGCCAGTGTATCGACACACGTAGCGTCCCACACTAAGGGCCGACCCATCCTCCATGGCATCAGAGACATACCGTCCGGCCTCCGGCCATCGCCGCGAGCGAGACCGACTGGTTCCAGCACAGCAGGCACGCCGGCGCTGACCAGAGCCCGGCGTATCAAGTCATTTATGGAGGAAAGTATATACAAAAGTATATACAAAATATTTTTATTTTTTATTCGGGAAACACACAATTAGTATTCATGAGGTAGCGAACATCCGTTTCCACAGTTATAAGTACAAACGCAGTTTGTTAATTTGTCACTAAGTTTAGTGCAATTAGTTAGTCGTGTCAGGATAACGTAGACTCTCCATCTGTCACGTTGGCACCTAAATATATCTGCGTAACTAGGGCTTTATTAAGTATCTCTGTCTACCTCTTTACAAAACCTTGTGGGAAGGCTCTATGGTAAATAAATTATATAATATTATCTGCAACAGAAAATTGTTCAAGTGTTATGTTATTAATAGCATTGTCTCATAGCAGGTCTAGAGAGAACTGGCGCTCTATTCTCGTGATTCGGCGTGATGTTATTTAAGTATGTATTAATAGCATTGTGTTTTAAGTATCCTTACAGGGACTGGCAATTAATATAACCGTTAAATAAATGCACTCACGTACAGTTTTTGTGAAGCACACAATTGACTAGACATAATAGCAGCGGAGATCATCGACCGACACGAATATAGCTTTGAGAAAAAAACTTGCAGCAAAGAGTCCAGAGTAGGTTACGTAATTAAAATGTTCAATGGTTATACGAACTTTGCTCATAGCTTTAGATTAACGCTTAAAGGGATAACTGGTCACAAGTAATCCTGGCCCACTTCCTAGTTGTCCCTTTATAAAATTTGTTTGGGATTAATTGGTGCGAGCCTAACGGCGCTGTTGCTACGTTAAAAATCCACTACCTCATTGCATCCTGAATCTTAATATGTTAATGCTTTGCATTTGCATCTTCAGGCCTTCCCACAAGGGTCCTCAAAGGGGTAGGCAGAGGTGAGACAAAACCTCCTTACGCCGGAGATGTATTCAGGTGTCCTTGTGAAAGATCGGCGAGTCTATCGCCGTTTCTGAAACACGAAGACGCGCCCCACTATTCTTCCCATTAGTTTATAGTGAAAGTGTGCAACCTTCCACAAATGTTTGAGTATCATCGGTACACACTGATTACCTATGAGTGCACACGCACACTACAATTAATAGAGTCGGGCCATACTTCCCGCATCCAACGATCCCCTCGACTAGAAATTGGTAGGACGCGTCTTTGTCGATGGCACTATCTGTACGTTTATATTAGTTCCGAAACGTATGTAGGAACCACACAGTCACCACAGTTCTTTGTGACATAGCGTAGAAGTGATATATCGAAGAATAGTCTTGTAAAATGGGACCGTAAATCTGCATTTCCCTGGCTTACGAATAAAGCTTAATGAACGTGCGTTACATTAAGTTTAAGTTGACCTTAAAAGTTTCTTTGTTAAGACAGTTAAGCTCAATGAACCCCCTGTAAGTGGTTGAAATAATCTAAGCCCGTGAGCCACTGGCTTACGGAAAATTACATACCTAATCAAACGACCTCCGCTCTCATGGTGAGAATGCCGTTTTTATGGTTTATGGTCGTGCTAGCTGCCAGCTTAAGGTCACTTGGAGATATAGTAGCGGCCTGATATATCATAGCTCCTGCTAGGCTCTGGTCTTTGTGGTGATACTGGCTGGTTTGATTCCCACAGACAACAAACATTCGTGTGATGAACATGTTTGTTCATCTGCCTTCATGTACTACCTTTTAACCGAATACCTCTACATTTATATCATCACGCCGTCTTGGGTTAGGCATAGAGAGAAGTTTCAATTACCTATAGACTACCAGACCTATTTCGATTCATCCACATATATATTCACCAGGTCATACCTATATGGAATATATTAGTATGACCTGGTAAATATGGGAAGGCGTTATGGCCCCTAAGAACATTGAAGTGATTGAATAGTGCATCCTGTAGGTAGAGAATGATAGAGCCCCCAGTGATTCCGGTGTGAAGACAATCTTTATGGTTCCATTTACGCATCCCATTTTATACTTAACCCATTAATTGCCGGGATTGGACCTACCTACCTTTATGTCTTTTTTTATTGACCAAGCACCTGTGGCAAAGACCCTTCGATGATCCCGATGACTTGATATTTTTGTTCAAATAAATCCCAACAGTACAACTGTAAATAAACCTTATACCAAGAATAGTTGAGTACGTTTCGGAATGACACGCAACTAAAATTGTTTTTACAAATTTTTAAACTTAGGGTGAGAAGGCGTCTGACAAGTCCGAAGCAGGTAGAAATCGATTGTTATTAGATGTCAGATATCCTCATAATAATACAAAAATATTACAACGAATCGATTCCAGGCTACGAATAGCGTTCGCTTGGACAAAGGATCAAAGTCAAATTAGTTTTATCATTTTTGTTGTGAATTCAATGGATTATTGTATAGGAGAGTTTTTGTTATGTCATCCTCAGATCGGATAAAGCAGGCATTGAAACGATGCCTTTAGAAGTCTTGCATTATGAGATCTTTTATGTTCAATCACCTGCGTTTATTTTCGCACGTTTCGTTATTGTCATAAGGTTGAAATTACGTTTTAGATAAATCTTCATTCATTTTGCAAGTCTATTCGACTATTCAGTACATGAATTTGAAACTGAATCTGTTCAATTAATTTTAATGATAATAAGCGCTTACCGTCGTCTAAAGTCGCTTGCAATACCTGAGTGATCACTCAAGCGTGCCAAGCTTACACTAAGTGAAGGTCTGTGCAGCATAGGGAATAAACTGCTACCCCTTTTGCCAGCACAAACATTTTTTTGCTTTGTAGCACTTTGGTAATGGCTTTACCTTCCTACAAGCGTATCCAAAGGGGCTAATAAGTAATACAACTCCGCTTCTTCATGCCATCCCACAAGGGTAGGCAGAGGTGTGTAGGTAGTCTAGTAGGTAGGTCGTCTGAAACGTATGCAGGTTTCCTCTCAAGGTTTTCCTTCACCTTAAATCTCGTGGTGTTACTAATCACTGTAGTCGGAAATCGAAGTTGCAATCTTTGTGTTGCAGGCATCTACTCGAACCACTCGGCCACTACGGCTCTAATTGTAAAATAATAAAAAATATATAATAATATATCCTCACGCCTTCCCACAAGGGTCCCCGAAGGGGTAGGCAGAGGTGTATAGGTAATACCCACACACCCACTTTCCGCCAGAGGTGCCATTAGGTGCCAACGTGACAGATGGCGAGTCCATCGCCGTTACTCAAGCACGACTATACATACGCCTTTGAATTTCTTCTTAGACATATGCAGGTTTCCTCTCGATGTTTTCCTTCACCGTAAAGCTCGTGGTGTGACTAATCACTGTACTTAAGTTCAGAAAAACTCATTGGTACAGTCGGGATTCGAACTTGCGACCTTTGCGTCGCAGGCAACTGCTCGAACCACTCGGCCACCACGGCTACTAAATAATAAAAATAATAAAAGCAACAAAATAAATAATAAAAGCAACAAAATATATATAAATTGTATAAAATATTAACATAACATCAATTACCTTTATTTAAAGGTACCAACTGCAAACAATCTGTTGAAACTTATGGGGACGAAATTTTCAAAGGGATATTATTGTTAGTATTGTTATTATTGTATAGCAGATACGAAATATTCTTGATTGATCACCCAAGTTAAAGACAGCGGAGCATAATTTATATTTCGTTCTTAAACAAATTATCGTGAGAACAACGAATCCCATCAATCAATTTAAAAAGTCTTATGGCTGTTCGAGGATTTTAGTTATCCTGGGCAGATGGTGAGATATGTTACAGCCTGCTTATGTGGTATTTTGTTACTAATACCCTATTTGAAAAAGTGTATCTTTTTTAAATGTGGTATTAATTTCTTTATTTTTTTCATGTCATGAATAACGGCAAAATTGTTCATGAACACGTAGCTTATAAAGGTATGCGATGTAGCAAAGATTCTCAGAATAATCATACCTAAGTAGTACCTAATTTCTGAGGTTAGTACCTAATTACTATGAAAAGCTTACCTACATCACTAAGATTCGTGAATAATAATTAAATTTTAGTAATTTTATCAAAATTTATCAAGGAATGCTTTGAAGAAGCCTATGCTGTATTAGGTAGTGTAAAGAGCACTAACTACTGCGATGATATTGATGATGAACTGAAATTGCTTACCAAATGCCTGCGCCTGCGCACGGGTCAGTCGTCGAAGAGACGGAAGAAAGTACGCGGGTCCTGGATGATAGCGGGCGGAGACTGCAACCGGCTCGACCGGTTGTGCTGGCCCATTGTGGTCAGTTTTTGTGCCCGACATCCACCTAAGGGTTTCGCCAAAATTTATCCAACTTACTATATTTGGCCTTGTGTTAAAGAGATAATGCAATTACTTTTTATGGTTGATCCTTCTTTTCATTTTGCGATATTACGTCAATACTTTATTGCGCTGTTTATTCCTCAAGAGGTTCAATGAAAAAAATGCGTCAAGCATTCTAGAAAGGTGCTCTTAGCCAACGATACTTATGTTCTATTTCGGTGATCAAGGCTATTTATTAATTAGGAATTACAACTCTACTAGTTGTAGTCTGCGTAGGTTAATTTTATTGCCTTATTGCTTACGCTTCAGTTGGTTTCTCCTAGTTATAAGAGAAGCGTCTCTAGTCCTATAGATTCCAAGTTTGTTTCACGTTACTTAGTACTTTTACTGGAGGAACAGTTTGCTGACATCATTTTAAATCTTGCATTTTATAGTTACCTGCTATATTATATTTCATTTCATTAGCTTTAGTAACAAGAGCTTAAAATTGGACTCCACCGCCATCTATGGGATGAGTGGTAAACTAGATGGACATAATGGGCTACCCGTTTAATTTTCAAGTAAAAATATTTGTATAAATTTTCTTGTACTTTTTTGCTGGCACATAGGTATAGTATATTTGATATACGTATGACTCTTCTACATATTTTTTCGTTTTCGAAATGTCTACGATAAACTACGTTGTCTATGTTAGTTGTCTCTGACAGCCTGGCCGGCGTAATGGTCGATCGTTCTGTATCTGTCAAAAATGTCTTATTGACGTGCTTTTCCAATAAAATTATTTAATTTAATTACGTTTGTAAACATGGGAGGATCCCAGAGCACTCGGAAAATAAGTGTGGAAAACGAGAATGCTATCCAAGTGTCGCAAGACGCGCTTGATAGGATACAAAGTCAGCTAAGTGCAAGAGTAAATATGTTGTACATTACATAATTTAGATCAATGTCATGTCTTAATACAACAAAATAAAAAGGTGTTTGTGATGATAATCACTTCTGATTATCTCTATAAGAACACAGCCCTACTATTACCTGATTAACAAGTCTACGTTACCCAACATACACGTTCAATACGAATTATAGGTTACCTCTATAAGAAAACTTTCGGATGTTTTGAATGTATTATTTACTTAATTAATAACATGTTGTATATGTTGCTTTTACTTTAAACTTCACGAGTATTAGAATACCAATGTATTTACAAACTAATTGAAAACATTACATACATTTAATGAGTAGCCTGCATATATTTTAGAGAATAAATCATAGAAAGAACCATGTCAATATAATTTGCTGTGCACCTCTGTAATTACTTATCATTATGGCTGTGATACCAGCAATGTTGTACAGATCTGAAAATAAATTGAACTGATCTGAAAAACAATCCACCAAAATATTGTAATAAGCAATACAGCTTCAACAAGCTGTTGGCTTATCAATGTGTCAGATGTGTTATGTATCTATTACATAACATTTGCCATTACTTTCAGCAAGCTGAGAATCCCCAGCCGCCACCACAACATTATGCACCACCTCCATATTACGAGTCACAAAGAAAACAGCAGGAGTATGCAGCTGAAGAAGCTTATTGGTCCCGACGCATAGATAACCTGAAGCGGGCACATGAGAAAATAACCAGTGGTATGCATCTTGAGTACCAGCAAACACTTAAGGAAGCCAATGACCTATTTAATTTAGCTCAAGAGGAAACCGCAACTAAACTGCCTCCCTGTGAAGATGAGAAAGCAAAGGTAAAATATTCATTAACCTACTTTCTGAAATAACAGACCAATGTCCTTAGTTTGCATAGACCACACAACATGCAAGGCAATTAAGGTATATGTGAAATGTAATTCTACTTTGGTCTAGCTCATTGGAGCTACCTGGAAGAATCTTCCTTTTTAGTATCTAAGTATCATCCGTACTTTGGTCATGTAGCATGCTCCCTGTCTGATTCTAATTGGTTACTGCCACCTATAAATGCTGGACAAAGCGAAAGAGGTATGTAAGTCTAGAGAGAACTGGCGCTCTATACACTGCCTACCCCGTTGGCATGATGATATGTATGTATGTATGAATGCTGACTCATTTTGTATCACTTGAAAGTTGCCAACCCTTTATTGAAACCAGTAGTTATTACCTATTAAAAACATATTTTCCTTTTGCAGGTGCTAGAGTGCTATAGTACGAACCCCAACAAGTCCCTGCTGTGTTCAGTTCTAGTAAATCAGTTTAATGACTGTGTATGCAAGAGTAGGGTGGCTGCAGTGACAGCCTCCTAACCACATACTTATAATTAAAAGTTAATAATTCCACATCTATCTAATTTATTGAGACTTCCGTGAACAGGCTCTGCGAAGTAGTTTGATTATTTACAGCTGTATGAATAAACTGTTATTAAAATATGTTTGTTTTTGTCTTGAAAAAAAAAATATATTTAAGCAATAATCCAAGTAACCAAATATTAAATAATATGTCTAATTTAACAGCCAGGTCTTTTTTTCGAACTTACGCTGAAACTCGACAGTGGCGCCCCTCTCACGGCAATATTTAAATATTAAATATTGCCTTCTAAAATTGTCGCTAAATGTTAATTGAAACAACATTGTGAAAATATTCATTCTATGCCCTGGATTGCAAAAATGGGTACCAGCTTATATTAGAGAAAGTTGGTATACTACATACATACATACCATCTCACAGAGTTCTTATTCTTTGCAAAGCGGTATGCAAGTCTAGAGAGAACTGGCATTCTACTCGCCTACCCCGTTAGGGACTGCGTGATGATGTATAATTTTATATACATATGGATTTTGTACAAGTAAAAATTAAAATCTACTTTAAAAGGTGGTTAGCAGAACCATAAAGTGCAGCCATAATACATAGCCTATGAACTAGTGTAGTGAGAAAACTAGATGAAATTTGCAACAGTCAATAGTTACCATGTCAACCATAATATGGACTTATTTTGGTTGACATGGTACAAACAGTGTCATATAATATTAACTATACCTGACATATTGAACAATCAATAGTTACCATGCTAACCTCAGTACTTGAATGGTAACCATACTTTTGTAGGGACTTTTTAGGTGTGTACATTAAAATAATTTCTAGACTTCTATTATTAATACAACCCACAAAATGGATGAAAAGCCGCCAGAGGAGAAAAAAAGACGTCGCGTGCCTTTGTACCCAGGATTTCCTGAATTATCCAGATCAGATGTCAGCATACACCCATCTTATACCAAGTTGACACTTGCTTAGTAAGTATGCATAGATATGTTGAGTGAGTGATAGCCCTGGGATGGAATGACCCCATAAAGGATAGCTTCCTGCTGAACATGTCGGGATGTAATGCTTGTAAAACACATTTTAATAATAGACAATTGAAGTGGATATTAATCATGATTTCCGGGATCCTACACCAAGCTATTTTTAAATTGTAGCTGAAATCAAAATTACTTTTTATTCAAGTTATATTAAAGACCATAAAATAAAAATAATATATCCTCACGTTTTCCCACAAGGGTCCCCGAAAGGGTAGACAGAGGTGTATAGGTAGTACCTACACACCTACTTTCCACCAGAGATATATTTTAGGTGTATTTAAGACAGTATTATATAACAAATACTGTTATCATCATTCCAAAGAAAGAAAATGGTGAAATAGCCATATTTTTGATTTTAATTCCATGAATGTAATTTATTTGAATCAATGTGCCGTCCTAAAGTAGTGATGTAAATTTCCAGTCGGGTAGTCTGCCGTCACCGATACCACTGGGCCAAAGTAGCTCAACGTAAGCAGTTCATGAGGGAGCTCCACAGCTTTGAAAAACTGCAACCGAATGCACTAGATGGTGTTAGAGTTCACCGTGAGTTCTCTCAGGGCATTCTCTCTCACACCATTCCCTCTAGAAGATACATACAAAAGTTGACACCTGACCCACTGAATTCCAAGGAGAGAATGAGAGTTGAAGAAATTGTTAGTGGGAGAGTTAACTTCAGTCAAAAATGATCAAGTCATGATGAGAAGAAATCCTAGTCAAATAAATATTAGACCTTTGTAAATTTAAATATTGATTATATTTAAAATTTGATGTCCAATTTGTGGGAGTAAGAATAGAGTAGGTAGCATCTAAATAACAATAAAACAGGGTCTCAACTGAAATAAACTGATTATTTTCGGAAATTAAAGTGGTCATTAGATATAATTTACTGGATTTAATTATCATTTTGTAGTTTTCTCTTTTTGATCCTTTTACTCTTTTCAACATTGGTTTGCAAGTAGTGTGCCTCCTTCTTAGCCTGTGAAATCTCAGCCCGAAGCCTCTGCTTCATTGCAGCTCTCTCATATGCCAGTCTTTCACTCAAATGTATCCATTTGAATCTGGGAATGTACTTTATGTTCCAAATCATATCATAGTACCGGGATTTCTTCCTTGAGCCTATTTTCGTATTGTTTAATTTAGCTGCAACTTCTTTTGCCACTTTCTTTTTTTGGTACTCCACCCAACCTTCTGTAAACTGTTCTGGAATGCGCTTGCGCTTCTCGCCGGGCTCTGGTAATAAAATAATCATACTGAATGAACAATATTCATAATTACATATTATGAGTAGTCATTATGGGTCTCTGCCAATTACCAAAGTAAAGGGGTGTGTTTGGTAAAGATTACCAAGAGTCAATACATCACAGTTGCATAACCGCAAGGCATTTACAATGAACATTAAAAACAACAACATAACCTCAAAACACTTACTGCCATTTAATTGCAAATATATTCTTCCGACGTCACCGAACTGGCTGAATATTTCCCTTATCTTGGCAACGTTCATGTAGGGAGGTATTTTAGATAGGTAAATGATACCACGTTTCCTAGTTTTCTTCTTAAGTACACTTTTCGTTGAATTATTTTTCGCATCGTGCTCAGGATCCTCACAATCTGATCCGTTTTCGGGAACCCGTTCCATAACGTTTGCTGAATCGGGCATTATCAATCAGATTATTTTGAATCACTGTAATATTTTTACGTCTGTTCTAGTTAGTTCGTGCACTTGCACTTGTAAATATACGATTCATAGCCGAACATAACAAACTTTTGATACTGATAATTTTGTACCTGTTCTGTTACCTACCTAACCTACCTACAGTACCTACTTACCAAAGACTGTATACATTTGCTACCTACTACTGCCTGCGACCACACTCCAATCTCCACAGTATATAATACAATACTACAATGATAATACTTCCTATATACTAGACTAGACTAAATACGTAGACAAGTTTATTCATGGAGCAATCTGTGTTTATTCAGCAGAATAGAATATACATACATATCACGCCAGGTCCCTAACGGGGTAGGCAGAGAGTATAGAGCGCTAGGTCCAAAGAGTAAAGTAATATAGACTGGCTAGGTCTCTCTAGACTTACATACGTCTTTCGCTTCGTCCACATTCATCATCACATGCCCGTCGGTTTCAAGTACTCTTAACGTTCCCGTCCTTGAGAGTAGAGTAATTGGAACGTGGCCTTCCTCTGCCTCTTCTTGCACACATTTTTGCTTTGTATATCTGTTTCGTCAATCTTTCTTCACTCATCCTTTCTATATGTCCAACCAAACCAACATACGTTGGAATAGAATATA
Organism: Drepana falcataria; assembly: GCA_945859725.1. NCBI lineage: Eukaryota > Metazoa > Arthropoda > Insecta > Lepidoptera > Drepanidae > Drepana > Drepana falcataria. Next base: position 12,781,353 of record OX243922.1, read on the forward strand.
TATAATTAATTTAACAAATATTGCTAGACAACGTGATAGGTTAATAAATGTGATTAGTCTTGTCTTAAATACTTGCAACATGAAATATATAAGGTAACTAAATGACCAGACCAAGGCCTCCAGCCAGGGTAACACAATTGTACATTATAATATAGTTAATAAATATTATCTGTGGTGACTGTGGTACTTGTATGTCATTTTGTAATGTCAATGGTCGTGCTATTCATGGTCATAACTCATAATAACTTGATTGATCTAACATTGAAAACAGTGTTCAATTGTAGTATTTGATGAAATCAACCAGTTCTCGTCCGTACCGTAGATAGATCCTCCGAAAGTAAGCAAAACACAACAGTGACCTATTTAATTTGGTGTCGACTAAAGTGAAATTCCCCAAATTCATCTGTGATCTCATCATCATCATTCGTCTGCGTTGGCGTTGTTTTATACTTTACTTGAGTCTGTTGATCTCAAAATGGGTTGCGATGGTGGTACAATACCCCGTCGGGACGAGCTTGTACGCATGAAAAAGAAGCCTGAACAAGTAAGAGCTGCTATTTTCCCATAGACAACTGCTAGACAATTTCATACCTAAATTTACATCTTATTAATGAATAATTGTTTATTCTAATAGAAAGACAAAGATGCTGAGCGTTCTTTCAAGTGGCGTAATTGCGCGTTGTCTCAACAACGGCTGCAAGCACCAATCGTGGCTTGTGGATTGGGGAGGCTTTATAGCAAAAGCTCAGTTCTGGAAGCTTTATTAGACAAGGACTCTAAGCCAGAATCTATCAATCATATTAAGAATTTAAAGGTAACAATAATTATATCTATACATCTATACTTATAAATAAAATTTGATTGTCTGTTTGTAATATTGAAATAACAGCTTTTTACTACATATGCATATGCATATGAATATGAATATATATACGGTATATACACTAAAATTTTTGTCTGTCTGTTTGTTCCTGCTAATCTCTGAAATGGCTGGACCGATTTTAACGGGACTTAGCTCACTCTCTCTCTCTCTTAACTCACTGGCAAATAGCAGATGTAAGAAGGAGTAACTTAGGCTACTTTTATTTTAGAAACTAAACAATTTTCTTTTGTTAAATTCCACGCGGACGGACAATTCCACGGGTTCAGCTAGTATAACATAAAAAAAATACTAGTGTGTCAAAAGCTACAATTCTATATACATGTTGACATTTTCAACTTGTATTATCCATGGATAGACAGAGAGAAAAATTGTCCTTTTAACATGTTTTTTTTTATGTGATATATATGAGTAATTAATTGCTATTTTATTTTATAATCTAATGTTAGACTTTTATTACTTTTCCAGGATATTAAGGATCTGAATCTGGTTAAGAATCCAGCATACACAGATGCAGATCACACTGATGGTGCTGTTGGTGATGGCAGTGCACCATACATCTGCCCCATCAGTGGACTGGAGATGACTGGGAAGTTCCGCTTTGTGTTCCTCTGGAGCTGTGGATGTGTCCTTGCTGAACGGGCTTTAAAGGAAGTCAAGCAGAACCTATGCCACATGGTATTTACTATAATTTTCTTAAGAGTATACTATCCAACAACTTCAAATTGATACTACCAATTAGAAAGCCTCTTAGCAAACAAAATGGTCAGACAAACTCCTTGATTTGGCAGATTTTTTTTTATAAAGACCACTATTAGATGCAAATGTAATACTAATTAATCCATTAAATGATAGACAAAATAAAAATAGCTCTTCTTGCTACCTGCTAGCCATAAAATGTATCAACACTAGTTTGTAGACTAAAAAACTTATTGCTTGAAAAGTTTTTTTTTATTTCTCTTTCCAGTGCCAAGCACCATTCACGGATAATGATGTGGTTGTTCTCAATGGAACTGATGAAGACATAGTGTTGCTTCAAGAAAAGATGGCCATCCGTTTAGCTAACAGGAAGAGCAGCAAAAAGTCCAAGTCTGAGAAAACAGAAAAAACTGAGATCAAAGCTGAGCCATCTACATCTGCAGAAACCCCTGCAATGGCTCAGATGAATAATGACACTGTGAAGGAAGAACCGGTAGCAGGATCGAGCAAAGTAGTCAAAACAGAAATAGACACAATCCCACTCTCTCTACCCAAGTTCAACCCTAATAAGCTTGCTAGGGGCCACTTCGGATCATCAAAGCGTCCTATTTCTACAGAGCTTGTTGAAGATCCTTCATACAAAAAGACCAAGAAGGGCTACAGTGTTGCCAAGGACCCACAAAGCAGTGAAGTGTTTAAATCGTTGTTCACATCGCACAAGAGTGATAAGGAACAGCAAAGAGCTCACTGGGTCACTTACAACCCATTCTATAACTGAGGTTATTGTAATTTGAGTTCATTTAAGAAACTAAAGAGTTAAATTATTAAGTAAATAAAAGAATAAACATTTTTAAACAGTTTTATTTTATAGTAAATATTGCACTAATCATTGCACATACGTGGATTCATAATAAATAATAGTATTATTATGGACATCTCGCACTAAGTCATCTGACCGTAAACTGAACAGATATTGCTATCGACATACATATATGTACCTACTTTAATATTATATTGAGTAAATAAATATGACATAAAGCCAAAAAGCAGGCAAGGATCGAACCGGTGACCGCAATTTCAAAAGGCAGCAAAACACCCGCTAGGCGGTAAGCAAAGATTATTACGTTAATACCATACATAGTTTGTGCGTTTGGTATTATTCTTTGGTTGCATTCACTCACTACTACTACAAAAATGGAATGAAATCGATTATGACATTATACTACATACAAAATAGCGAATTGCTCAATGAATTCTCATTAAAAAGTACTTTACTAAGATTTGGAATGCATAGGAAATGCGTAATACAGTCTAGGCTATATTACGCAATGTGACTGGTAATGGTAGCTCAATAAATAGCGAGTTGATGAATCTAACAACTAATTTGAATCTTGCACTGAGGCTAGAGTAGCTTCTATAATGAGATTGAAGTCGAGCTCGTTGAGGCTGGCCTTAGCTGTCAGCAAGTCCAGGAACGTGTCCAGCGGGGAGAGCCTCTCGCCCGACGGCAGGGCCGCTATGCCAGCTGCAAGGAAATACGTGTGTTAGTAATTTGAGTTAATATATAAAAGCGATTAAATACACAGTGATCCGTCGTGACCATTTGGTTCGAGTTCTCGCCCGCAACAAAGATTGCAAAATCTAATGTCGACTGTAAAAAGAGTTTTTCTGAACGTAGGTTTAGAGATAAGTTACACGAGTCTCCTTCACCGAGCTTTTCGGTGAAGGAGAGGAAGCATATATTTGCGAAAATTTGGTTTAGTCGGGCTTGACAAAGGGCAATGGACTTTACATCTACCAAGATTCCACCTAAAATATAGTTATCAATATAATAGGTAACACACCCCTTCGGGGACCACGGTAAGAGGGCTTGAAGACAAGATAAAAGACACTGTAATATCATGAAAAGTGTCAGGTGGTAGCGGCGCCCCCGCTGAGCAGCGCGTGCGCGTGGTCGCGGGCGCGGGCCTCGAGGCAATGTATGGTGGGGGTAGTGGGTCACCGGTGTCGGGCTTGGGTCGCAGGCGCGCGCGGTCCGCGTGCGGCGCGGCGCCCCCGCTGAGCAGCGCGTGCGCGTGGTCGCGGGCGCGGGCCTCGAGGCAATGTACGGTGGGGGTAGTGGGTCACCGGTGTCGGGCTTGGGTCGCAGGCGCGCGCGGTCCGCGTGCGGCGCGGCGCCCCCGCTGAGCAGCGCGTGCGCGTGGTCGCGGGCGCGGGCCTCGAGCGCGGCCCGCTGCGGCCAGGCGGCCAGCGCCCGGCGCGCGCGGCCCTCGCCCACCACCTGCAGGAGGCGCAGCTTCTCGCTCACGGTGCGGGGCTCGTCTTCTTTACCTGCCGAATGCCGATCACGAGAGTAAGCCATAAACCAGTCGAGTATGACGTGTCGAGCATACCGTAATATCGGTGGTATCTAATAAGTAGTACCTATTCGAAACCGGCGAACATGTATGTTGAGACTGATGAATGAGGATGAAACGTAATAGGTCTGTACGTCTATAGGGAACTGGTGCTTTACCACCTACCCCATAAGGGTCTCGGCGTGATGACATGTATGTATAACTGCAACAAAACATTGGATAATGTAACTCACAAGCTATGATCGCCTTCAGCACGTCGATCTGCAACTCGAACACGTTCCTGTGCAGGTACTGCATGAACGCGTGGAAGCTGAGCGTGTGGTAGCCGAGGTAGGTGAAGAAGGAGCTGAACCCCTGGGGCAGCGGGAACGCTATCGACTCGGCTGCCAAGTAGTACTGCTCCAGGACTTTGAAGAGGATGAAAGCGTGTGTCGGTTCCATTTCATCGCTGGAATTAGGTATTTAAAATAGGTTGTAATAAGTTTTAAGTGTATAGAAAAAAACCGCTCTCTAGCTAAAAAAACCTGGCCACATCTTACCACAAATATTTTAGTAAGATTTGGAGTTGGGCAATGTATCGATTTTAGTAAATTAGTTTACTCTATGGCCACACAGTATGACACATGATGCTATGACAAAATGCTTAATTATGATGAGTGAGCATTTAATACGTTTCCAGATTATATCCAATGTATGGTCAAGATATTATTAACTGTACAAGTATGATGAGTCTTGTCTATGTTACCCGATCCAGTTTCCTTGATTATGATTTGATCAATTTTCTTACCCTTTACACGCTTATTGAATAATTATGAATATTTATTTTGAATATTTATTGAATAATTATGAATGTAAGAGCGTACAATTACTTCGCAAAATATGTAATGTTTGGATTTATCTAGATTCCATTGGATTGGATGGTAGAAATTAAAAATGTTCGAAATTTCTCAGTAGGGATATATCGTCGTAAAGTTTATGATATTTATCGGTAACATAGGTAATGATCATATGTCAGACCTAGCTTTAATAAAAAAGAGGATTCGTTTTCCATATCATAATTTCCTAAGCTCTTAAACTATATATACTACGTAAATTAAAAGGTAAACTAATATTATCTACTTACAATAAAATCCGCAAACCAACACAAAACACACATCACACGATGAAATAAAAAAAAAGATTGTGCCTAAAACAAAAAACTGATCAAAAAACAAAGCAAACTTACCCGAAAACGCATAAGTGACAAATGAAAACGAAAAAACACGGCGAAAACAAAAAACAATAGAATTCGAAAACCAAAAACCAGCGTGATGTAAAAAAACAAAAAACGATCACCCATAACGAAGAAAAGCTAGATCAACATAGGAACCAGTGGGCAATATCGTACATGAAGGTGAAGCCGCGTTGTTGGTTGTGGGAGGGCACGGCGGCGAGGGCCTTGGTGAGGGCGCGGCAGAGGGCGCGTGACGCGTCCAGCTGCGCCGCCGCCCAGCGCGTGGCCACGGCGTGCACGCCGCCCTCGGGCCCGCGCGCCGCGCCCCCCGCCCCCGCCCCCGCCCCCGCCCCCGCCGAGCTCTCCCTCATCAGGTGAACGCTCACCTCGCGGAGGTTCTACCACGTTAATCCACGGCTATGTCAATCGTACACCATTGCATTTCACTCACATGAATCTCTTTTGCTCCAGACGCTCATCTCTCAATCGATCTCTGCAATCAAGTCTTACTTAAACAGACATGAGTCGGTTTGAAATCGCTGCGCTATTTTAATCAATCGACGACTCTTTCACAGATAGCAAAAAAATATCGCTTTTTAACTCTGGAGTAATAAAACTCTTTTGCTTCAGCAACACTCGTCAATGTCTTCAATCGTTGCATTATTGCCATGCTTGAAGATGCCATTTTAGTCAAGACTCGATTTGAAATTGCGTCGCGTCCGTCTGAACCTTAAAACCCAGACCATAAATACACCACAACCTACTATCATACTGAATTACAAAATGTATTTCAGACTTAGGAATGCCATCTTTATGTTGCGTTATTGATATCATGGTTGATGATACCATATTATTGAAACCATATTATTCTTCCATTTTTAATTGCAAACGATATCACAACAATATTATGATAGTAGAAAAATTGGCGACGGCCTTTGATTTCATTACAACTAAGCATAATTACAGAAACTCATTATTTAATAAATTATTTAAATACTATGAACACGATAGCAATCGTTTGGAACCTTATGCGTATATCATGTGCCTTAATAGGAATCCAAAGGACGATATAAACCCAGCTAATATATCTTAACTTACGTAATTACGCGGCGTCCCAAAGGGCTCTCTTTTGATCCCACTATCCTTACATTGTAAACGAGGCTACTTCTGGTTTTTAGTAAATTTTATATGAAAACATGAAATACTTACCGCAGCAATGATATGTTCCTGTTTGCTTGCGGTACAGACATCTACCTCGAAGAATGGCAGAAGATCTTGGCCAGCGCCGATGGACGAGCGCCTTTGGGGAGCGCTTAGCGGAGGTGGCGCCGCACTGGGTGATAGTGGGGTGCTGCAGCGAGATAGTGCCTCTGGCTGTATGACAAATATTACATTGAACTTTGGGTTCGACAATGAAACCATGAGATAGTGGAGACTATAGCTGAAAAGTCTCCATATTTCATGCAGTCGGGATTGAAGAACCTAACTACGCAAGTAAGACATCATGCCACTGTATTTTATTTAATAAATCAAGATGATCCCATGAACTTAACGGTGAAGAAAAAATAATAGAAAGATAGGAAATCCGTAGGTTTAAGAAGTAATTGAAAGACGTAGTCGTGGTTGATAAAACGGCGACAAACTCGCTATCTGTCACGTTTGCACCTTATACGTTGGAACCAAATATATCTCCGGCGAAGGTGCTGCTGCAGGAACATATAATTACGTTTGCAAAGATATGAGAGAACAGTCCCTCGCCAGAAATCATACCTGATAGCAGTGCAGGCTAACGCGTAGCTTGTCGAGCACGGCCTGCGGCTGCAGGCGCGGGCGCGCGGGCAGTGAGAGCGCGGCCCACAGGCGCGTCCACACGTCCTCGGCGAACTGGCACACGCGCTGCCGCGGCGCCAGAACCACCGCCGACGAGTTCCACAGCTTCTCTTGCGACACCGACACGCACACGCGACCCACCTACGCACGCAACTAACCATACTTGCACCAATTGCTTCAAAAACGCGTTGCGCGATCGATTTTGCATTTCAAAATCAAAATATTTTATTCAACGTAAGGGAAAACGTTAAGAGGGTCGCTGGCGGCGGATGGATGAGAAGGGCCGAAGACAGAGTATGGTGGCGCGCCATGGAAGAGGCCTATGTCCAGCAGTGGACTGCTGTAGGCTGATGATGATGATGATGATGATGAAGGGAAAACGTAGTGTAGGGCGTCCTGAGGCACGGTGGACGGACGACCTTAAGAGGGTCGCTGGCGGCGGATGGATGAGAAGGGCCGAAGACAGAGTATGGTGGCGCGCCATGGAAGAGGCCAGAGGTCCAGCAGTGGACTGCTGTAGGCTGATGATGATGAAGGGACACGGGGACCACTTATTGAACGTCACATACTTGTTATAAACTAGAGTTACAACCGTTTTCAAGAAAAAATAAATGATTCAATGACTAGCTGGCCCGGCGAATTTCGTACCGGCAAAGTCAATGAGTGTAGTGATAGTTGTTTACGTTAATTCCTATATTTTAATAGTTTTTCTTGGATTACGTTCTGCTTTTCTTGGATTACGTTCCTGACGCTGCCAGCACAGGAATTGTCACTAATATAAGATCGGAAACTAGCAAGTCATGTATTGCTTACGTCTATTTAAGTAACCATAACCGATATCGGTCGGATCATCATCATATCGTCTATTTAGCTACGCTTTCCATTTACAATCGGCTCCCATCACAAGAGCTACCTTAGTATCATAGGACTTTAAAAATAGGAAAGTTTTGGACGCGTATTGAAGTTTCATATATCTTGTACCCGAATTTCTTCAAAAAGCCGGGGGCTAGTAGATAGGTATGAATGAGCATACGCGACCTTGACATCGGCAAACTTGAGGTGCAAGGTGAAGGGCAGCATCTTCATGAGCGGCAGCGCGGAGGAAGGCAGCGAGCGGCGCGTGAGCGCATGCGTGGCGCCCACCAGGTACTCCTGCAGCACGCGCTGGAAGCCGCCCGCGCGCTGGTTCACGCACAGCCACGAGATCAGCTGCGAGGACAGACGACCTCAATGGCGCATCAAACGCTCACTGGCACTGTATTCACACACTGACAGAAAATCGCAGCTAATTGGCGTTGCTGTGTATTATTCCACCGGTGAGGTTAGAACAAGCCGTTGTCCTGGCAGAAAGGAAGATTTTTGGATATACTAGCGGTCCGTCCCGGCTTCGCACGAGTGGACATAAGATTTTTTTATAAAAGAAAATATAGCCTATGTCACTCAGGGTGAATGTAGCTTTCCAACGGTGAAATAATTTTTCAAATCGGTCCAGTAGTTTTGGAGCTTATTCAATACAAACATACTTACATACAAATCTTTCCTCTTTATAATATTAGTATAGACATCACACCTTCCAAAAATAATAAGAAGGTAGTAAATTGTTACAACCTCTTTTCACCGGAAATATATTCAGGTAGAAGCTTTGTTGGGTTGGATTTCGTCTTAAACCTATGCAAGTATCTCGATGTTTTCCGTTGCCGTAAAGCTTATGGTACTTAAGTACAGTTCAATGGTATAGTCGGGGCGCGAGCTCGCCATGTTACGTTGACCACTCGGCTTCCAAGGTTGTTACAAAGAAAGCTGTTCATGTCGAATACTTCTAACAGAACAACCAACTCTAAGACCATCTAAAACTCCAATATATCTGTGGTTGTTGCCATTTGACAGTTCGACATTGCAACGTAGAAACGTTGGAGGTTATTTTCAAAGGTCACGTTGAACATACAGATAAATTGTATTGCAAAGTGGAGTCATAATATAATAATGCATTCAATGTTACTCAGCTGTTTTATGGTTGCATCTGTTTGTTTTTAAATTAACTTAATAACATCTACCTTGCTTCTTGTTATTAATATTGGAATAAAGGCGAGTAAGGTATCCAGAATCTACATGGAATGGCTGCGCTAGCGGCGACGGAATGAAATCGTTTATCATTCCGCTGACAAAGGGCGGGAGTGATCAGACAAATCAAATCAATCAAATCAAAATCTTTTTATTTCACATAGGCCCAGATGGGCACTTATAAAACGTCGAAAAAGAAGCACGGTTCGGGTTGGTCGCTTCCATGGAGAAAAACCGGCAAGAAACTCCATGGTTACTCTTTTCAAATCATTAGGCATATACAATTTTTTTTTTCGTTACAGCAATAGTACCCAAGTATGGGGGAACAACGTAGGCCCGATAATAGGTCGTTGCTTACTATATAAAGCATACATAAAACAAGATAATTATAACAATGTTAGCAAGATCTAAGAATCTACAAAGCCTACAATGTTCTCACATTCACAAATTAGACAAATTAAACAAGTGACACAAATATTGTCATCAGTACTGTAACTAATTCTGGTCAAGATATGGAATAAATTAAAATAAAAAAAAAAGGAAAATTATTATTGTATAAAAAAAAACCCGAATTGAGAAAAGAAAAAGATTCAGAATAGTTAGAGACATCCACAAATTTGGGCCGTTTATGAGCTACCAGGGAAGCCGCATGCGCAGAAGGAACTAGAGCCAAACTTCTTTATCTTCAACATAGTCCTTGATTTTATAATATGCTTTTTTAATCAGAACACGTTTGATAATTTTTTTGAACTTTACATCGGTCAGTTCTATAACAGACTTTGGCAGCTTGTTGTAAAAGCGTATACTATTTATAATAAATGACTTGCTCGTTTTTGTTAATCTGTATTTCGGGATTACAATTTCATGTTTACTGCGGGTATTTTTATGATGGCAGTCGCTTTTAATTTTGTAAATCCCTCTATTTTTGCGGACATATAAAATACATTCAAAGATATATAAGACATTGCTTGTACCCATAGATTAGAGTAACCGTATACCATCAGATGGGCCGTATGTTAGGTTGACACCTTTGTAGTATGAAAAAAGCATATACAAACATTAAACTAAGAAGAACTGTCAAATTCTTTAAAAAAAATATCTGTTACCAAAAAAGCCTACGTACCTCTTCAGCCAGCTCAATATTCCCGTCATGCTGTATCAAGTAGTGAATAATCGCGAGTTTGTTCTCGACGACTGTGTCACCCTTGAAGGTGGCAGCCAGGTCCTTCTCTGGCACGGTCATGGTGACGACATCCAGTGTGTTCAGATCGACCATCGCGTGGGCCCCCCAGCCCAGCAGTGGGGTGAGGCTGGGCCCAGTCTCACTCTCCTCGACTGGGAGGACGATGTGGCAGCACGGCTCGTGGTGAAGGCTGATGTCGATGAGGTGAGTGTACAACATTGGGATGTTTACTAGTAAGTGATTATCTGTAGGATAAGAAGAAATATATAAGGTTTAGATCATACGAGATTTAATAGCTGCTCCATATTATAAATAGCATATAACTCCATCAATATTGCTTATATATAAGCTATCGTCATGATACATATCGACATCGAACCTTTCACATAATATCACGCCGCGTCGCTCGCGGGGTATGCAAAGAAATCACAACTTCAGTGTTCTTAAGGCATACGGACCTCTTTCGCTTCATCCACATACATCGGCCTCTTCATACATGCTCGCCGGTTGCGAGTACCCTTAAAGTTCCATTACTTGAGTGGTCGATCGATTTAATCTAGACAGTCGGTCTGCCTCCACACATTTTGACATTGTATATCTGTTTCGTCAATCTTAGTATACTCATCTTGTCTATATATACAAACCAACGTAACATGCCTTTTCATCTTTACAATCACAAGAAATGAATTATATCACATCATCATCATATCATCACGCAGAGTCCCTAACGGGGTAGGCAGAGAGTATACAGCACCAGTTCTCTCTAGACTTACATACCTCTCTCGCTTCGTCCACATTCATCAGTCTCTTTATACATGCTCGTCGGTTTCGAGTACTCTTGACGATCCCATCAGTGTATATCACATCAGTCCAAGATATTGATTTTACGAATCATGTAATACAACATTATCAAAAGGTACAGATC